>CM065594.1:107183367-108383367 GCA_033119425.1 Bufotes viridis
TAACTAAATGGTGGCCTACGCCTGTGGTGGTTGATATGATGCCTGATTCTCTGCTGTGGAACCTCTCTCCTCTGTCTGGGTAAAGGAGTCAAAGTAACTAAATGGTGGCCTACTCCTGTGGTGGTTGATATGATGCCTGATTCTCTGCTGTGGGGCCTCTCTCCTCTGTCTGGGTGAAGGGGTCAAAGTAACTAAATGGTGGCCTACTCCTGTGGTGGTTTATATGATGCCTGAATATGTGCTGTGGGGCCTCTCTCCTCTGTCTGGGTGAAGGGGTCAAAGTAACTAAATGGTGGCCTACTCCTGTGGTGGTTGATATGATGCCTGATTCTCTGCTGTGGAACCTCTCTCCTCTTCCTGGGTGCAGGGGTCAAAGTAACTAAATGGTGGCCTACTCCTGTGGTGGTTGATATGATGCCTGATTCTCTGCTGTGGGACCTCTCTCCTTTGTCTGGGTGAAGGGGTCAAAGTAACTAAATGGTGGCCTACTCCTGTGGTGGTTGATATGATGCCTGATTCTCTGCTGTAGGGCCTCTCTCCTCTGTCTGGGTGAAGGGGTCAAAGTAACTAAATGGTGGCCTACTCCTGTGGTGGTTGATATGATGCCTGATTCTCTGCTGTGGAACCTCTCTCCTCTGTCTGGGTGAAGGGTCAAAGTAACTAAATGGTGGCCTACTCCTGTGGTGGTTGATATGATGCCTGATTCTCTGCTGTGGAACCTCTCTCCTCTGTCTGGGTGAAGGGGTCAAAGTAACTAAATGGTGGCCTACTCCTGTGGTGGTTGATATGATGCCTGATTCTCTGCTGTGGAACCTCTCTCCTCTGTCTGGGTGAAGGGGTCAAAGTAACTAAATGGTGGCCTACTCCTGTGGTGGTTGATATGATGCCTGATTCTCTGCTGTGGGACCTCTCTCCTTTGTCTGGGTGCTGGGGTCGAAATAATAGTAAGTGACCTTCTCCATTGGTGGGTGACTTGAAGCCTGATTCTGTGCTATGGGACCTCACTCCAATTAATATTGTTTAATTTTTATTTATTTTATGTTAACTCATCATTTCCCTATCTATATTTGTTTGCAGGGGATTTACCTACATTTTGCTGCCTTTTGCAGCCCTCTAGCCCTTTCTGGAAGTCTTTTACAGGCTTTTTAGTGCCCAAAAGTTCGGGTCCCCATTGACTTCTATGGGGTTCGGGTTCGGGATGAAGTTCGGGTTGAGTTCGGATCACGAACCCGGACATTTTCCGGAAGTTCGGCCGAACCTCTCGAACCCGAACATTCAGGTGTTCGCTCAACTCTACTCATCAGCTATATGATGGAGCAAAGAAAACCATTTTTCTTTCAATAACTCCTCATTGTTTTCGCAGGTCTTGATGCACCACCAAAAATGAAGGGCGATCTTATCTACCCATGGTGTGATTTCCTTGCAAAATTTCATTTTGCTTTCATTGTGCAATTTTTTTTTTTTATAGATTTTGCGTAATGCCAGACATCAAATTGGTGTTTTATAGTGGCATAGTCGGTACGCATTAGTTTTCGAATGCTGACATGTCTGTCCGAAGCGAAAATTTTGATTTTTGCACCATTGCGCTGAACCCGGTCCATTACTGTTTGAAAACCAAATTTCTCCATGGCCACAGATGACGTACACTGGGTTTTTTGAACAACCTCAAAATCGCAAATTTTGACAGTGTTCATGAGAGTGTACACACAGTACTTAGCACTATAACCCAGGCTATCGCACTGTCCATCTCCCGCAACACAACGTGGTCTTCCTTTGAAGTTAGATTCAAGTCCTTCTTTCTCAGCACTCCATGCATTATGAACCACAGGAAAAAGTAAGAGGGACTGATACCGATAGTATGTTTTTTCACTAATAGTCACCATGCCGAGTAGATTTGAAAATTCGCGAGTTTTCATAAAGTTTTGTCCACTGCATAGAATTGAGGCAGCAGTTAGGAGATTACCGGCACAGTAACGGCCAACTTTGGGTTGACTTTGAAAGATGGTGAATATGTGTCCTTGGAAACATCTCCCAATTATTTTACAATAGGTTCCTTCAGTTATTTTTTTGAAAGATTGGACCAAGTTGCAGTCCTCATCATGCTGACACTTCACTTTTTTCACCAATTGATCTAAACAAGATTCGAGGACAAGAAATTTTCTGTCATTCACAATACTACGTTCATCTTGTGCCTCAACGGATAAAGTTGGAACCTTCCGGCGCTCTGGAAAAATACATGCACAATCATGGATGTCGGAGGAATCCAAGCTTGCATCTTTTGGACTATTTTTGCAAAAAGATACATTTTGAATAGATTCTTCAGGGGAAAGTCCTTCGTCTTCAGGTTCACTAACAATCGGAGATTGTATTGCCCGTATTGCAGACCGCATTTGCGGATCCGCAATACACGGGCACCATTCCGTGGCCATTCCGCATCACGGATGTGGACACATTCATTTCAATGGGTCCGCAAATCCGGAGATGCGGAACGGTGCGGAATGGAATGACGGAATGGAACACTACGGAAGCACTACGCGGTGTTCCGTTCCGTACTTCCGTCCCGCAAAAAGTTAGAACATGTCCTATCTTTTTGCGGAACGGGCAGATCCGCTGCGGATGCCCCACGGCCGGTGCCCGAGCATTGCGGCCCGCAATACGGGCACGGGGTGCACACGTTCGTGTGCATGAGGCCAAAATTAGTTTTTTTCCACTGTCTGCAGCAGTCAGGCTGGTAATGGGGATAATTATCAGCCAGCTGAGGAGCTTGGATAAATCTGGGCTGAGCTCCTCAATCAGGGCTCCCAGTCTGGGAAAGGAGCCGGCTGTGTCAAGGTCTGTGGGAGCCGGGACCCTCTACCCTGTGTGTAGGGTAAGCACTGGTGATGTGTCTTGGGGAGCTGGGTGGTAGACCCAGATCCTGATAGAGAGGGAAAGACTGTTTAGTCAGTGGCCAGACGGCTGAGGATTTATTTTTATGATTTTGTTGTACTGCTGTGATGACAATAAAGCTGGTCGTGGCCAGTTTGCACCTGAATCTACAGTGGAGGAGTGGCTTCTTGATGTGTGCCAACCGTCTAAGGTGATAAGACAGTGATCTGGAAGAGCTAAATGACCCTGAGTTGTTACAATATATACACTTATATTGTGGCCAGGATGGAATATATATATATATATATATATATATATATATATATATATATATATATATATATTTACACACACCCTTATCTATATTGCCCCCATGGTGGTGTGTGTGTGTGTGTATATATATATGTGTATGTATGTGTATATATATATATATATATATATATATATATATATATATTTGTGGTCGGATCGGCTATCAGAAAGGTGTACGTAACCTATCTACAACAAGCAGTAGAATTGTGCCATAACTGCTGCGGTAGGGCAGCCTAAAGGGGGCCACCCTAATATGAAGTGACTGTAAGATGGTGTGGGTGGGTGGGTGAAATCAGCTGAATCGGCGTCAGCCTGGGCCCACAGGTGCCTATAAATAGCCTTGTAATCAGCCTCCTCCCACAAATACAGCAAAGGTCTTTGCTTAATACTTGTGGTCGGATCGGCTATCAGAAAGGTGTACGTAACCTATCTACAACAAGCAGTAGAATTGTGCCATAACTGCTGCGGTAGGGCAGCCTAAAGGGGCCAAAAGAGCAGACCTTAGTTTAGAGCAAAACATATACATACCATTACGACACCCACTTTGAACGCAAAGACACTACACGATGAAGGTGCGGAATATACCGTACGTACCACAGAGACTTCTATGTACCTTACCTCTTTGTCACGTGCGCCGGCACGTCGTTCTTGGAGGTAGCTAATGTTGATGCTTTTGAAAGAGTGGTTGGTAATCAGAAACGATTTACTCCTATGTTGAACAACATATGAACATATTACGAGACGGTCTGAATCCTGAGAGCTGCAGACTAAAACAACAATGGTGAATCTGATGGAAGGGCCTAATTGAAGTCCAACCATTCGCCAAGGGCCCTGTTAATAGTAGCAAAATACTTCACCTATACTTATTCCCCCGACCACCGCTTTAATTATTATTATTATTTTTTATAAAGGACCCAAAAAGTTAGAAGATGGCGGATGCCGTCTAACTCTAGTAATGGATTAAGTGAAATGTGTAGACTCACCAGGCCTGGGGAACCATAAGCACGAGTACATGGCTGATCCAATTAACGAGCTAATGTTGCTTGTAATGAGGACAGAAAACATACCCACCATACTAGCAGTTGTGACAGGAAATAAGCTTAAGGTCGTGATAAACTATGTATGCTGCGCCTACAGTAGTGATAGGACTTGTTGAGTCCATAGACGTGACAGACTACGTATATTGTGCCTTATTATTGTGCCCAGAAACTAGGTGCGACACCAACACCCTCAGCCCGAGTTTGACGATTAAGTAAGCATGTCTGTAATGAAGACATAATGTACACCCAATGCCTGCCGCTATGACAGAACAAGCTTAAGGTCATGATAGACTACGTATGCTGTGCCTGTAGTCGCGCTAGGACTCATCGTGTCAGTAACGTGACAGACTTCGTAAGTCGCCTGTAGTCGTGACAGGACTTATTAGTCTGTAGTCGTGACAGACTTCGTAAATCGCCTGTAGTCGTGACAGGACTTATTAGTCTGTAGTCGTGACAGACTTCGTAAATCGCCTGTAGTGGTGAGACAGGACTTATTAGTCTGTAGACGTGACAGACTTCGTAAATCACATGTAGTGGTGAGAGGACTCCCTGTGGACGAAACTGATGCCATAGTATTATTTTTTATTTTTTCCTGAACAACCCTTTGAGAGCCGAAATTTGAGAACGTGAAAAAATGAGACCACAGGGTCAGCTTCCTGGGAGAATGGGTCTATAATGCAAGGATGGGCAAGAGAAAAGTAACAGCGGGGAGCGAGGGAAGCAAGAACCTAGAGAGGGTAAATGGGAGGAAAATGTGAACCCAGGAGAAGGTGATGTCTGAAAAGGAAGGCTTGAGATGACTGCTTGAAAAGAAAACAATGAAAACCCAACAACCTACAACAATAATGTGAGTTAGATTCTAATGCCCAAAAGCCATGCATGCGAGCCTCCACAAGAAGAATTGTATTGCGAGCCACAGCTGACCGAGCCATGCGAGCGGGCCTGAAGGCAGAAATAGACATGGAACCTACTGTGGCGGACCACGCAGCCGACCTCGAATGGCGGAGTTGTGTGTAAAATGTAAATTGAGAAGCCACGCGTGAGACACTAATGGCGGGGCCAAGCGCGAGAGACACTAATGGCGGGGCCAAGCGCGAGAGACACTAATGGCGGGGCCAAGCGCGAGAGACACTAATGGCGGGGCCAAGCGCGAGAGACACTAATGGCGGGGCCAAGCGAGAGACACTAATGGCGGGGCCAAGCGCGAGAGACACTAATGGCGGGGCCATGCGCGAGAGACACTAATGGCGGGGCCATGCGCGAGAGACACTAATGGCGGGGCCATGCGCGAGAGACACTAATGGCGGGGCCATGCGCGAGAGACACTAATGGCGGGGCCATGCGCGTCAAACTTAAACGGAGAAGCCATGCGTCACAGACTCATGTCGTAGCCATGAATGCGAAACTTATGTCAAATTGTTTTTTTTTTATATTATTTTATTTTTTATTTTATTTTTTTAAAAAAAATTTTTTTTTTTATTTTTTTTTATTTTTAAATTTTTTTTCTTTTTTTAATTTTTTTTTTTTTTTAAATTTTTTATTTTTTTTAAATTTTTTATTTTTTTAAAAAATTTTTTTAAACCACTTAAGCAGCACCAGTATGACTAGAGGACTCGCATAACCATGACCCCCTTCGACAGTAACCTAGGACACTAACCAGCTTACAACCATCTTGTACCCCTAACGAATAACGTGAAGAACTGTCACAGACCCCGCGGAGCCATGAGGCTGAAGCAGTCATCGGGCCCCCGAAGCCAAGACTGAACTAGATGACATTACAGTGACGATAAGTAATTAAAATGTGAGCCAGATCTGATGGGATATGCATAGACAATAGTGAACCGAACCCCATGCCTAGGTAGACATTAAACCAACCGTAAAATTGAACAGATGGGAGAAAAAGAGCCAGAGGCATTACAATTCGCTAAGAGAAGACCCTAATCGTGACAACGCGTGAACAGCTTGTAAAACATAGTAGGAAACTTACTCCTATTAACCCACTGACCGCTAAGGGACTGTATGGTGAGCTGGGGCAGGAGACCAGTCTGAGTGAATGCGAACCAGGACTAAAGAACAGCACCCAATTTTTTTTTTATTTTTTTTTCACCGAAGTGAAACAGAAAAGTAGGCCTATGGAATGTAACAACCAGCGAGGAAAGAAACGTAAACCTGAAAGAAAGCGGTATCAGAGCGGTGTGCTGACTGCCCTAGTGAAAATACTGAGTAACCATGATGTAGCAATGAAAGGGAAAAATACAGCTTTAAGTGGAAGCAGAATATAACATCTGATGTAAGAACAGGTGGGTGAATGCAGCTCTGGATGTGAGTGGTGCCTAAAACATGGTATGGGCCCAGCTCTGAGCATGAAGAGCAAGGTATAACGCAGCCGTATGAATGCAATCTGAAGTGAGCAGAGTATTAATGTGATGCAACAGCAAACGCATGAACGCAGCTCTAGTAGTGAATGGAGTATAAGACAAAATGTAAATGCAGACAGACGGACGTAGCTTTTGAAGGTAACGAACCTAACCATGATCATTCGACCATAAGCGCCCCACCTCCTTCGCCCCAGAGCGCTACAAGTCACTAACCGTGTAACCAAGTCCGATCCTACCGTGAATGCCAGCACTCGCCTGGCACCTTCTGCCATTACCCAGGCGCGAACGAACCTCCACATAATGCTACAGGTTTTTTTTTTTGTTTTTTCTTTTAAATGAGTCACCACAACGCCATCTAAGAAAATATAAACGTGTTTGAATATAACCCATGATGCAACGCTAATTAATCGACATATAGTGCACTTATAAACCTAGCACAGAACTGCTGACACATGTGTGCCCATAACATACAGTTTATAGATTAAACACACTTACCAGAGCATCAGTAGAGATGGCCCGAACTATTCGCCGGCGAACAGTTCCCGGCGAACATAGCTTGTTCGCGTTCGCCTCTGCCGGGCGAACATATGCGATGTTCGGTCCGCCCCCTATACATCATCATTGAGCAAACACCCTGTACCTCACAGTCAGCAGACACATTCCAGCCAATCAGCAGCATACCCTCCCTCCCAGACCCTCCCACCTCCTGAACAGCATCCATTTTAGATTAATTTGGAATTTGCAGTCTTAGTGAGAGGAGGGAGAGTGTAATTGCTGCTGAATATATAGGGAAATTGATAGCTAGGCAAGTGAATTCAGTGTCCACTCCAGTCCTGAAAGACTCATCTGATCTCTGCTGTAAGGACAGCGTCCTGACAGCACCCCAAAAAGCCCTTTTTAGGGCTGCAACATTAGTCTGCTTTTTTTTTCCTTTATATGCATATTGCAGTTGCATGGCCTGCCTGTGTGTGAGGAGCTGCAGGCCCACAGACTGTAGTGTGCCCACTGCCAGTGCCCACCCCTGTCATCCCGTGTGGCACAGGACTTTGCATCAAAAAGGCATTTAATTTTTACACTTTAATCTAAGGTTAGTTGCCTGCCAGTGTGTGTCAGGCTGACTTCCACTGACTGTAGTGTGCCCACTGCCAGTGCCCACCCCTGTCATCCCATGTGGCACAGGACTTTGCATCAAAAAAGGCATTTCATTTTTACACTTTAATCTAAGGTTAGTTGCCTGCCAGTGTGTGTCAGGCTGACTTCCACAGACTGTAGTGTGCCCACTGCCAGTGGCCACCCCTGTCATCCCATGTGGCACAGGACTTTGCATCAAAAAAAGGCATTTCATTTTTACACTTTAATCTAAGGTTAGTTGCCTGCCAGTGTGTGTCAGGCTGACTTCCACAGACTGTAGTGTGCCCACTGCCAGTGGCCACCCCTGTCATCCCATGTGGCACAGGACTTTGCGTCAAAAAAAGGCATTTCATTTTTACACTTTAATCTAAGGTTAGTTGCCTGCCAGTGTGTGTCAGGCTGACTTCCACTGACTGTAGTGTGCCCACTGCCAGTGCCCACCCCTGTCATCCCGTGTGGCACAGGACTTTGCATCAAAAAAAGGCATTTAATTTTTTCACTTTAGTGTAATTTCAGCTGCTTGCCTGCTGCTAGTGTGTGTCAGGCCGACTTCCACTGACTGTAGTGTGCCCACTGCCAGTGCCCACCCCTGTCATCCCATGTGGCACAGGACTTTGCATCAAAAAAGGCATTTAATTTTTACACTTTAATCTAAGGTTAGTTGCCTGCCAGTGTGTGTCAGGCTGACTTCCACTGACTGTAGTGTGCCCACTGCCAGTGCCCACCCCTGTCATCCCGTGTGGCACAGGACTTTGCATCAAAAAAGGCATTTAATTTTTTCACTTTAGTGTAATTTCAGCTGCTTGCCTGCTGCTAGTGTGTGTCAGGCCGACTTCCACTGACTGTAGTGTGCCCACTGCCAGTGCCCACCCCTGTCATCCCGAGTGGCACAGGACTTTGCATCAAAAAAAGGCATTTAATTTTTACACTTTAATCTAAGTTTAGTTGCCTGCCAGTGTGTGTCAGGCTGACTTCCAGTGACTGTAGTGTGCCCACTGCCAGTGCCCACCACTCATACCGGCTGGCACAGGACTTTGCATCAAAAAAGGCATTTAATTTTTACACTTTAGTGTAATTTCAGCTGCTTGCCTGCTGCTAGTGTGTGTCAGGCCGACTTCCACTGACTGTAGTGTGCCCACTGCCAGTGCCCACCCCTGTCATCCCGTGTGGCACAGGACTTTGCATCAAAAAAAGGCATTTAATTTTTACACTTTAATCTAAGGTTAGTTGCCTGCCAGTGTGTGTCAGGCTGACTTCCAGTGATTGTAGTGTGCCCACTGCCAGTGCCTACCACTCATACCGGCTGGCAGAGGACTTTGCATCAAAATAGGCATTTAATTTTTACACTTTAGTCTAATTTCAGTTGCTTGCCTGCTGCTAGTGCGTGTCAGGCCCACTTCCACTGACTTTAGTGTGCCCACTGCCAGTGCCAACCACTGATACCGGGTGGCACAGTAGCTTGCCGATAAATAAGGCATTTCATTTTTACACATTAGTCTAATTTCAGTTGCTTGCCTCCTGCCAGTGTGTGTCAGGCCCACTTCCACAGACTGTAGTGTGCCCACTGCCAGTGCCCACCACTGATACAGGGTGGCACAGTACCACTTATCGAAAAAAAAATGACAGGCAGAGGCAGGCCACCCCGCAGGGGCCGTCGTGGTCGTGGTGCTGTGATTTCCACTGTCCCTGGAATAATGCCTAGTGTTCAGAGGCCATGTACCCTGAACCCGAAAAATTCTGAGGACGTAGTTGACTGGCTTAGACAGGACACCCAATCTTCAACAGCTTCCGCTAAGAACCTTGACGCACCATCTTCCTCCAGCTCAGCTTTGGTCACCTGCTCTCAAGTTACCACGCACCCGCCTGCCGCTGATAGGAATAGTACTAGTTAAGACACCACTCATATAGGGTGTCACAGCACATTGCTCTGTGCACGCGCAGTGCCCCAATTTGGGAGTATGAGGACCGACCAAGCTGCTTTTTCCATCTCCCGGTTCCTGAAATCAATTAAGTTTGGTGTATGAGAGTTTGGTCTGTCACTGTGAAGGCAGTCGAAGGTACCAGGCGTAAATTTTTTTTCACAAAAGGCAATCCCTGATATGGGATGTAACAGGGATTAAACTGATGAGAATAGTACTACAGAAAATACCACTCATATCGGGTGTGACAGTAAATTGCACGGCGCAGACGCAGTGACCGTGGATTAAAGCAAAGGGGAGGGAGCCAGTGTTTTTTTAACCATCTCCCCGTTCGAAAAATCTATTCAATAAATGGCCCCCAGATAGGGGATGTTAGAGGGATTAAACTGATGAGAATAGTACTACAGAAAATACCACTCATATCGGGTGTGACAGTAAATTGCACGGCGCAGACGCAGTCACCGTGGATTAAAGCAGAGTGGAGGGAGCCAGCGTTTTTTTAACCATCTCCCCGTTCGAAAAATCTATTCAATAAATGGCCCCCAGATTGGGGACGTTAGAGGGATTAAACTGATGAGAATAGTACTACAGAAAATACCACTCATATCGGGTGTGACAGTAAATTGCACGGCGCAGACGCAGTGACCGTGGATTAAAACAGAGTGGAGGGAGCCAGCGTTTTTAACCATCTCCCGTTCGAAAAATCAATTCAATTGACCTTTCGGGGACCCTTGGTGTTGTACGTGGCTGGGTGGAGGAAGAAACCTTCAATGACATCACCGGGACGTGGCTAGCTTGGTATCCAACCTTGTGCAAATGGGGAGTTTGCGGTTGTGCAAATGGACTGTTTGCGGTGCATTAAAAGAGGAGTTTGGTATGTCAATGTCTGTGAAGCGGGCGTAACCCTTACACTACCTGATCGATACAACATCATACCTGATTGTATACACACACTGGATGTTTTAAAGCATGTTATTCCAAACAATTTAGGAATGTTACGTGATTTATGCCCTTTATGGATTAAAACCCGACTCTGCGTCCACTACGTAATTTTCCACGGGAGTTTTGCCATGGATCCCCCTCCGGCATGCCACAGTCCAGGTGTTAGTCCCCTTGAAACAACTTTTCCATCACTATTGTGGCCAGAAAGAGTCCCTTTGGTTTTTAAAATTCGCCTGTCTATTGAAGTCTATGGCGGTTCGCCCGGTTCGCCTGTTCGCGAACATTTGCGGAAGTTCGCGTTCGCTGTTCGCGAACTGAAAATTTTATGTTCGCGACATCACTAAGCATCAGTACTCAAATACCGGCGCCTTGACCGATCTGCTTGTGTCCCCATATACAGACCACTGATATACATCCACCAACACCTTGCATGTCTGGCTTTAACTGCGGATGTGCCCCCACATGTAAAACAGGTAATAGGAAAACACTTTTTTTTTTTTTTTTTACGAACCGATATCAGAAAACATGCGACCATACCTACTCTAGGCGCATGCTACACCAATAACTATATGCAATAGCCCCTAACAAGCCCCTAAACAGCTAGACAAAATACTAACAACCGTCATTTGACTGTTAGCACCCAACTCTGCTTTGACCCAGAGAACTGCGAATCGCAAAACGCACTGTGGGTCCCGTGCCAATAAGTACAATTCTACAGTAAGTGCCAGCATTCGCCTGGCCCTTTTTGCCGATGCCCAGGTGTGAATGAGCCTCCACATGATGCTGCTGCATTTTTTTCTTTTTTTTTTTTTTTTAAATCAACCATTGATACACAAACACAGCGTGCATAGCTTGAGCCCACTAACAACCAATGCTCGGCCCTTTAGCGCCCAAACTCTGCTTCATCCCAGAGCGCTACATGTTGCAGACCGCAGCGTGGGTCCCGTGCAAACCACTCCGATCCTACCATGAATACCAGCGCCCTCCTGAGACATTCTGCCATCGCCCAGCCGTAAGGAGCCTCCACACCATGCTGCTGTATCCTAGAGCTGACCCAGAGGTAGTGAAATCAGCTGAATCGGCGTCAGCCTGGGCCCACAGGTGCCTATAAATAGCCTTGTAATCAGCCTCCCCTCCCACAAATACAGCAAAGGTCTTTGCTTAATACATATATAATTTTTTTTTTTTTTTCTATAATTGCCCCCCTGGTTGGTATACTGTATATATTACCTTTGAAATGCTGTAAAATAAATAGGGAGAAGCCTCCTCTCTTCTGCAGTGTGTGCATGATGGTGCTGCTGCTCCTGACAGCTCTTCACGGGCTCTGAGAGGCTGGCGCCAGAGTGCGGGTTATCACAGGGTTGAGCGAAGTGCCGGCGCATGCGCACTTCGCTTGAAGAAGCCGATTCCCGAAGTCCGCACGGGCGCATCAGGCAGAGCCCTGTGCGCACGCGCGAGATCTTGAAGCAGGAGGAGGGAGAGGCGGCACAGAGCATTAGGAGGCGGTGCACAAGTCAGGAAAGGCCTTTAGGACAGTCATCCTTTGTGACAAACCTTCACCTTTACTGACTCTAGAGCAGCGTTTCTGAAATGGGGGGAGCGAGGCTCCTAAAAGGGGGGTTCCAGGTGACAGGAGATGAACGCTTCCACTGTGGAAGTGTTCATCTCCATAGTGATCTGTATCGCCGTCCTCTGGACAGCGATACAGATCACTGTGCTGTGCGGCAGGGGAGGGAGAGGCGTCTCCCTCCCCTGCTCCTCTGATAGGCTGCGGGCCTTGTGCCGGCAGCCTATCAGAGCGGTTCATGCGGCGCAATGACATCATCGCGCCGCCTGAGCAGAGTACCGAGCGGGACACAGGCCGGAAGAGGCCTGCATCCAGCGCTTCCAGGGAGGTAAGTATTGGGTGGGGGACGCTGGACCCTGGACTCTATTGGGGGGGAGAGCCTGCACATGATTTGGGGAGGGGAAGCCTGGACCCTGCACATGATTTGGGGAGGGGGCTAATGGAGCCTGCACATGATTTGGGGGAGGGGTTAATGGAGCCTGCACATGATTTGGGGGGTTAATGGAGCCTGCACATGATTTGGGGGGTTAATGGAGCCTGCACATGATTTGGGGGAGGGGGTTAATAGAGCCTGCACATGATTTGGGAGGGTTAATGGAGCCTGCACATGATTTGGGGGGTTAATGGAACCTGCACATGATTTGGGGGGTTTAATGGAGCCTGCACATGATTTGAGGGGAGGGGGTTAATGGAGCCTGCACATGATTTTGGGGAGGGGGTTAGTGGAGCCTGCACATGATTTGGGGGGTTAATGGAGCCTGCACATGATTTGGGGGGGGTTAATGGAGCCTGCACATGATTTGGGGGGGTTAATGGAGCCTGCACATGATTTGGGGGGGAGGGGGGGTTAATGGAGCCTGCACACGATTTGGGGGGGTTAATGGCCCTCACCTGTGGGGAGATTGGTGTACTTATAACAATTTTATAGACAAATGATACTATTTACAGTCGTGCGGGGGGGGGGGCGCAAAATGTTTTCTTCTTCCTAGGGGGGCATGACAGAAAATAATTGAGAAGCACTGCTCTAGAGGTAGTTTCCACTGGTTTATATTCCCAACACTTCAAACTAATACTCCATTCTGTTAATCTCCAATCTCCACAGTTGGTATGGTCATATCTAAACACAATTACCATAGACTGGGTCAGTTCCAGTCACACAGATGTACTTATCAGACCAATACAAAGTGTCCTATCTGTCATGTGTCTTACAGTCCACTATACTGCAAAAGTCAACTTAGTTGTTCTTGACTCATCTTGTTAATATAACACCATTGGAATTTGATTTGAGATGTGATTTCTCCTTTTGTACAATATGAACCAAACAATACGACATGCAAAAACATTATGGTTCTTATATACCTGGCACTTGATTGCAACATGACACTTACCCTAAGTTCACACCTGAGCGTTTTACAGCGCGTTCAAACGCGCTGTAAAATGCTCAACACATGAAAACCAATGCTTTCCTATGGCCCTGGCATAGGCGTAGCTATAGGGGGTGCAGAGGTAGCAGTCGCTACCGGGCCCAGGAGCCTAAGGGGGCCCAAAGACCCTTGTGCCGCATAAGAAGACATACAAAGCACTGAGGGAAGGGGGCCCAAGCTGAACTCTTGCACCAGGGCCCATAAGCCATTAGCTACGCCACTGGGCCCTGGTTCTTACTTGAGCGTTTTACAGTGCGTACGAACGCGTGTTTCCTATTTGCAAAAACGCGCTGAAATACGCGCGACAAAAGCGCGCGTAAAAACGCACATTTTTAGAACGCTCAGGTCTGAACCCAGGGTTAGATCCCAGGCTCTCCTTCCAATTCGACAGCAGTTGCGGTGATTATCAGGACTTGATGTAGATCTTCAAACCGTAGCTCTAGGACTTTCCGCACATCTCTCGTTTTATTACTACCCAATCTCCTGATTGTAAATGAATTTCTTCTAGACAGTCTGTATTCTAGAAAACAACTAAAACTTAGAAATACACATTCGTCAACAAATTTGTGCAACAGACAACATAATTTGGAAAACTACTATGCTGCATCTGGAGCTGTTGGGGAAATAGAGACCTACTCTAGGGGTATTCCTAAAGAGAACTTCATAAGGACTTAGGCCTATGTTACGGTTAGGGGTGTACCGGATGGAGAAACTCCCCAGGGGTAGGTACTCTCACCTCAGTCAGTATCTTTTATCTGTAGCCTTTGCTACAGGTCAAATCTCTGAATATCATTGAAAGAGATCAATACAGACAGACATATTAACATTGTTCCACCTTTGTTCTGAATGTAGTCAATCCACAGTCTCTGAAATAGTAAGATGAACTTGGCATATGCCTTCCTGGAACTCCCATAGTTCATCCATCATTATTACAGCATTGACCTTCAACTAACCAAGTGGCAGCATTGTTGAACCCAGGAGCCATCCACCACAGAACTCAATCACACCTTCTCTTTCTTGATTTGCCCATGTTCTAAATCCATCCTCTTTAGGTAGAGTGCCCTCTAGAGGTAGAGTTTCTTACCAACTCTCCAGAGTCCATTCTCAATCATCACTGTATCACACAGACTTCCATGTAGCGTAGACTTTAGGTAATAGTTTAGCCTTTATCTTCTCAGGGAGCATCAGGGCATCAAACATCTTTCATACACTCAGTATTCATTATTGATGGGCTTACCCATGGATTAATCAATCTCTGCTTCTCCAGATTAGACCATAATAATGAGTGATACCAAATGCATACCTGGATTAATATTGATGTTAGCAGTCTTACCCTCAGCCATCTTACAAACCTCAGCGAGAATCTTCAGCTCTGTCTCCTGCACTAACATTGCTGGAGGGAGTGGTTCTTTCTTGACAACATCAGATTAAGTAGGAACAGCATATCCTGTCCGAGAAGATCCATCTTCCAAGAACCTGAAATTATCTACCAGAAACTCAAAAATGTGGGTATTATTAATTGGAGATAGTCATGTGAATTTGGATTTTTATTTTTAGAGGTACTACAGTATTACTCCCTCCCCCTTCCAGAGGCAGCAGAGTAGTTGGATCTAAATTTGTGCACCTTAACCCCTTTAGGACACATGACGTACCGGTACGTCATGTGAATAAAATACGAGTGCGGCGCTGAAGAGGTTAAAAGAAACAGGATGTCTGCTGAAATCATTCAGTGGGCATCCTGTCACAACGCCGTGTCGGCGATCGCAGAAAACCGCAGGTCAATTCAGACCTGCGGTTTGCTGCGTTTCCGGTCCATTCGGGTCTCCGGTGACCTGATGAAACGGAAAAGAAAATTGGGGGCGGTGCTGGAATCTGATTGGTCCGGGGAGAGAGGCGGGAGATTCAAACTCCCGGCGCTCCTCTCTCTCCCCTCCTCTTCCTGCTGCTGCTGCCCCCGAGTGAGGATCGCGCCGCACTGCTCCTGTGACCCCCCCCCCCCTTCAGCTCCCATCACCCTCCTGCACCCATCAGGTAGGTTAGGGTCAGTGAGTGAGAGGTATCTTAGGCAGGGCTAGAAGGGACAGTTGGTGTTAGGGAAAAAAAAAAAAAACTATCTCAGTGCAGCCTGTGGTGGTTGGGGTCCACAGCACTTAGCTGTGAGACCCTAAACCCACCCAGGGGTGCTGATTCCTCAACACCCCCCCCCCCCCTCCGCCGCCCCTCTCCACCACCACTGGTGAATCTGATGGTGGAGCAGACGAATCTGTACGCCCAACAGTTCATCGCTCAGCACCCAGGCTCCTTTTTGGCTAGACCCGGTGGCTGGACCCCGGTCAGTGCAGCCGAGATGAGGACGTTTTTGAGCCTTGTGCTGCATATAGGTCTAGTGCAAAAACCGAGCGTCGGGCAATACTGGAGTGGGGACATCTTCTACCAGACCCCACTGTACAGTATGGCCATGACACGCTCACGGTTTGAGGCCATCCGGAAATGCCTGCATTATGCAGATAATGCAGCATGTCCCCCCCCCCCCCCGAGGTGATCCTGCCTATGACCGGCTGTACAAGATACGGCCGGTCATAGATCATTTCAGGGCCAAGTTTGCACAGGCCTACGTACCTGGAAGGGAGGTTGCGGTTGAGTCTCTCGTTGCTTTCAAGGGGAGACTCAGTTTCCGCCAATACATTCCCACTAAGCGGGCGAGGTATGGCGTCAAAATATACAAAATTTGTGAGTACCTCAGGGTACACTTCCAAATTTCGTGTGTACGAGGGGCGAGATTCCCGTCTTGAACCCCCAGAATGTCCCCCCACTCTGGGTGTTAGCGGGAAACTCGTGTGGGACCTTATGCACCCACTACTGAATAAGGGTTACCACTAGGCCTGCACAATTTATCGCAAAAGCAATCGTTATCGCAATTAATCGCCATATCGCAATCGCAATTTGCTGACCCAAAAATGCTGCAATTATATTACCGTATTTTTCGCTTTATAAGACACACTTTTTTCCCCTCAAAAGGGAGGGGGGAATGGTAGTGCGTCTTATAAAGCGATGGTTGACTTTCTACGTGACACTGACACTATCTCCGGCCGCTATGCTACACAGCGCGGCCGGCGATACATCAGTTACAGTGCGGGGAGGGAGGAGGGGCTGGTGGAAAGTCGTTATTGTAATGAACACATGTTCTTATATCTATTTTTTTTATCTGTTCTGTGCAGCACTATTAAGAAAATGGCAAGTTTTGTATCTTGTACTTTTGCAGTGATGCAAATATGTATTTTATTTTGAAAAACACTGTGCATTTCAGTTCTTGAGTTCAGCATAACTACATTTCACATTATCAGTCATCTGTGTGTGCTTTTACCTTGAAAATCCAAGCAGATAGACCTCTAGCACAATTCCCTTAAAATATCGCATCGCATATAGTTATCGCAATTTTTAGGGCCCTAATCGCAATCGCACAAAATTCCCATATCGTGCAGCCCTAGTTACCACCTGTACGTGGATAACTTTTATACCAGTATTCCCTTGTATCAGGCCCTCTACGCCAGATCCACGTTCGCTTGTGGGACCGTGCGGAAAAATCAGCGCGGCCTCCCTGCCCACCCCCTCCAGGTACCTATCCCCAGGGGTGAGACCCGTGCCCTTACTTGTGGAAACCTGCTGTTGGTCAGGTATAAGGACAAGAGGGATGTCCTTATGCTGACCGCAATCCATGGTAACGGCACCACCCCAGTCTCTGTGTGAGGTACCACGGCAACGGTCCTCAAGCCCAATTGTGTCGTCGACTACAATCGGTATATTGGTGGAGTTGATCTATCTGATCAAGTTCTCCAACTATAAAATGCCATGCGGAAAACCCGGGCATGGTAGAAAAAAGTTGCGGTCTACATGGTGCAGGTTGCCATGTACAACGCTTTTGTACTATCCTGAAGTGCTGGCAGCACAGAGACGTTCCTCCAGTTCTATGAGGCAGTCCTCAAGGACCTGATCTTTTCAGACCGGGAAAGAGCAGGTCAGAGTACCTCGGGAATTGGAGGTGCCCGGGTCGTCCCTGGCCAACATTTTCCAGGTGTGGTCCCCCATACTGGAAAAAAGGGACAAACCCAAAATAGATGCAGAGTGTGTCACAAGAGGGGGATACGGAAGGACACCACCACTCAATGTGACACGTGCCCCGATCATCCGGGTCTCTGCGTTATCAATTGCTTCAGGGAGTTTCACACTTCCATGGAGTACTAAATTTTTATAATTCCCGACAGTCCCCTAGAGAACATAAAAAAAAAACTATGGCTCTCAGACTTTGGAGGCACAGAAACAATTTTTTTTCCAAAAATTATATTTGTTTTAGTGCAGGCATCCTCAAAATGCGGCCTTCCAGATGTTGTCAAACTACAACTCCCAGCATGCCCAGCTACAGCTATTAGCAGGGCATAGTGGGAATTGTAGTTTTACAACATCTGGAGGGCCGCAGTTTGAGGATGCCTGTTTTAGTGTCTCCTAAGTCTGAGAGCCATACATATTGGGCATCGCCGCGTCCGTAAAAATCCATGTCCATCTATGTCCAAAAATACATTTTTATTGTCACCTAACATCACAAAAAAGTGTAATAGTGAGCGATCAGAAAGTCATATGCACCCCCAAATAGTGCCAATAAAACCGCCATCTCATCCCGCAAAATATGAGCCCCTACATTATCTATTCCCGCCCCCCAAAAAAAAACTGCAGCTGCCAGGCTATGGAGATAGTAAAATTATCTATTTTGTGTTCCTAAAATGATAATATAGTGTAAAATCTGAATAAATTAAAAAAAAGTAGACACATTGGGTATCGGCGCATCCGTAATAATCTGCCCTATAAAAATAACATTAGACCCAACCCCTCGAATTAATGGTGTTAAAAAAATAAAATAAAAACTGTGCCAAAACACCCATTTTTTTGGGCAAAATTTCCATTTTAATCCATATTTTCCGGTAATAAAACAAGGGTTAACAGTCAAACAAAACTAAATATTTATTGCCCTGATTCTGTAGTTTGCAGAAACACCCCATATGTGGTCGTAAATGGCTATATAGCCACAAGGCAGGGCATAGAACGAAGGGAACGCCATATGGTTTCTGGAAGGCAGATTTTTATGGACTGGTTTATTTACACCATGGCCCATTAGAAGCCCCCCTGATGTAGCCTAGACTAGAAACTCCAAAAAAGTGACCCCATCTAAAAAACTACACCCCTCAAGGTATTCAAAAATTACTTTACAAACTTTGTTAACCCTTTAGGTGTTCCACAAAACTTAATGGCGAATGTAGAAACAATTTTAGAATTTCCATTTTTTGTTATATTGCCTCAAACAAGTGTAATATAGAGCAACCAAAAATCATAATTACCCTAAAATAGTCCCAAAACACCAACCACCATATCCTGTAGTTTCCTAGATGGGGTCTTTTTTATGGAGTTTCTACTCTAGGGGTGCAGCAGGGGGCTTGAAAGGGTACATGGTGTAAATAAACCAGTGCAGCAAAATCTGCCTTCCAAAAACCATATGGCGTTCCCCTTCTTCAATGTCCTGCCGTTTAGCCAAATAGTAGTTTACGACCACATATGGGGTGTTTCTGCAAACTACAGAATCAGGGCAACTCATATTGAGTTTTGTTTGGCTGTTAACCCATTTTTTCCAGTAATAAAGTAAGGGTTAAAATGGAAAATCTTCCAAAAATTCCAAAATTGTTTATCCATCTTCCATGAACTGTTGTGGAACACCTAAAGGGTTAACAACATTTGTAAACCCAGCTTTGAATACCTTGAGGGGTGTACTTTCTTAGATGGAGTCACTTTTTTGGAATTTCTATGCTAGGGTGCATCAGTGGGGCTTGCAATAGGACATGGTGTTAAAAAAACCAGTCCCGCAAAATCTGCCATTTAAAACCCATATGGCGTTCCCCCTCCTTCAATGTCCTCCCGTTTGGCCAAACAGTAGTTTAGGACCACATATGCGGTGTTTCTGTAAACTAGAGAATCATGGAAACCCACACTGAATTTTGTTTGACAGTTAACCCTTACTTTATTACTGGAAAAAATGGATTATAATGGGAAATTTTCAAAAAAATTGAAATTCTGAAATTTTATCTCCATTTTCCGTGAACTGTTGTGGAACACCTAAAGGGTTAACATTGTTTGTACAATCAGTTTTGAATACCTTGAGGGGTGTACTTTCTAAAATGGGGTCATTTTTGGGTGGTTTCTATTATTTAAGCCTCACAAAGTGACTTCAGACCCGGACTGGTCCATAAAAAGTGGGATTTGGAAATTTTCTGAAAAATTTCAAAATTTGCTTCTAAACTTCTAAGCTATGTAACATCCCCAAAAAATAAAATGGCATTCCCCAAATGCTCCAAACATGAAGGAGACATATGGGGAATGTAAAGTCATCCCTTTTTTGGGGGGTATTACTATGTGTTATAGAAGCAGAGAAACTGAAACTTTAAAATTTGCAAAATTTGCAAAATTTTTTGTAAAATTTGTATTTTTTTTATGCAAAAAAAATTAACTTTTTTGACCCAATTTTAGTAGTTTCGTGAAGTACAATATGTGACGAAAAAACAATCTCAGAACGGCCTGGGTAAGTAAAAGCGTTTTAAAGTTATTCACACTTAAAGTGACAGTGGTCAGATTTTGAAAAAATGGCCTGATCCTTAAGGTGAAATAGGGCCGTGTCCTTAAGGGGTTAAGGCTGTGAATAGTTGGTAAGAGGAGTAGGAACTGTATTACTATCTACTCCTACACATGTGATACCACCCTTAGCCATGATGAGAGATCATGGAACATGTTTGCTATGAGGCAATAGAAACGAATCCTAAGGATTGTATAGATAATGGGGATCCAGCATTCTGGATTGTTGATTCCCTATGGGCGTTGCACTTGAAGGGCTGAACACTTGTAGCTCCTCCCATTGGCGAGGAAGTGGGCAAGTATGTACAAAGTATTCCTTCCCCCCCCGTCTTGTGGGGAGGACTCATGGGCAGACACGCCCGCCTTAGGCCTTTGTTCAATTGAACTTCAACAACATGGAGGGACAAAATATAGGACTATAGTGAACTTCACTCAGGCCTAGCTAATGCTAGATTAGTCCAGCAAAATAATAATCCCTTAAAACATACCTTTTAATTTTTCTATATAAAAAAGACAAACATATGTCTCCACTTATAAATTAACTTGTCGACCCTTTGTCAACCCATAGCATGCATTGACATCTGCATCCAGCACGGCACGTCAACGGGTGATGTTATAATCACAGGTTTGTGGTCGAGGTATAAAGGACGCACCAGTCTATCCCTAGTGCCTCCCCTAATCTATCCTACGCCCAGAGACCTCCCCTGATGGTGAGGATCCTCTGTCCTCATGCCTTCTCTAATTGTCCCTGGTATTTACCCTTATAGGACAGTCGATGGGTACATGGTGGGTACAGATGTCAATGGAATCCCACCCAAGGGGCAGACCAAACTCTCACAAAATCAATCACTGAACAGGGAGCTCATGCAGCTTAATCCTACAGAGCCCCTGTACACATTATCACCTCTTTGGGCACTGATATTACTGGCCTCAGAGGTGTTTCAGCCTCGACGCGTTTCCCCCACTGATAAACGGGGTTCATCAGGAGGGCAAAGAAAGAAAAAAGGAAAGATTTCTGCACAGACACCTATATCATGTGTGCCGTACAGATAATTGTAAAGTGTATAAATATATAGCAGTTGGTCCAACACTCTTAGTTGGGAACGTCAGCACTAAATGAAACGGTGAGTGCCAGTAATAAAGCACATCCCACTTAACATATTGTTCGCAGGAGGCACCACGTCCTCTTAATATGGAGCTCTCACAGGGGTACAGTACCTAGAAATAAAGACAAGAGAAGATGCAAGTATGTCAGACACAAATCCTGATACCACCAAGGGGGTGTATGATAATAGTAACTCCACCACTCACATTTATATAGTGATATGTCCAAGTATTGATGCTGTCACAGACCGTACTTCAAGCCCTAGTCACATACTGCTAACCGAAATGTCATAGTTATTGGCACGGCAAATACCTCCAGACATTCAAAGACAAGGCTACTGCCTCCTCATAATACTCACGCTCCCGGGACGTTCACCGTGCTTCCCTCTCCTGCGTTCAATAATACCAAACATACCTCCTCTTTAAATCCTCCCACTGCTGCCTAGGTCACTTCCTGTCCCAGATGTATGAGTTGATTGACACCTAGGAATATCCTATCAGACACCCTCATACCTGACACCTCTTTGACGTCTAAGCAGCTCCATAATATATCCGCGCCTCAGGAAACCACCCAGTCCTCCCAACGTCATCATTAAGAGGCGCGGAAGTTGAACTCCACCCCTATCGTGCGTCACTTCCCTTCCATGGGACGCATACGGGGCGGGTGCTCGCGGCGCTTCCTCTAGTTGAACCGCATAGGTGTAAGTTACTTCCGGTGCTTTGGCTTGTATCCAGTTGAACCGCACAGATGTAGGTCACTTCCGGAGCTATGGCTTACATCCACCCCAGCTCCTTCATACGGCATTGACCTAATGATATGTGTAACCATGGCTACGCCCTGACAACAAAATACCCACTGGCGTGTATCTTTGTTCAGTGGTGTTAGTAAAGATATCCATAATAATATATGCCAGAAAAGTTCGCGCTTATATCCACCTTGGGGTGCTTTATTGCGCTTAGATCTGCATTAAAGCGCTTCATTAGTCAAAGTGCTGACAGTATTGGGGATGTTTATAGTCAAAGAGGTCCGTCAGTCATGTACCCCAGAGTCCTGGGATATCTACAGTATTATCAGGAAAAGAGGATGGGGGCAGAAGGATTGAGTATTGCAGAGTAACCGTTAATGGGATGGCCCACATGGTTAAAAAAGGGGGCTCAACAGTCAACCTGCGATAGATCAGATATGACCAAAACACACACCCATAATCTAGGGCATGAAACTTGTTCCTCTTTCGGATGTTTCCCACATCCAGCCCAGCCATGTCCTAAACAATAACGTCACATCTAGAGGTAATTATTTAGACAGAGATATACAACGGGTATGGTTATGCTTCATAATCCTTATAGAAAACAAGTAAATGTGATCCTCTCATTCAGACCAAGTGAGGCCTGTGATTTGAAACGATGGATCCACTTACACTCCTTCTGGAGTATTTTTTGATCCCAGTTCCCTCCTCTCATGGGGGTGGTACAGTCTCCAGAATAGTAAACTTCAGGGCCCTTGGGTCACCACCATGTTTGTCTTTTACATGAAGTGCAACAGGGGTTTCTTTTTTCTTGATGGTATCGTTAATGTGTTCTAAGAATCTCCTCCGTGCCTCCCTTGTGGTCTTTCCTACATAGTCAAGGGGGCATGTGCATTGGCACACATAGATTGCCCCCCTGCTTCTGCAGTTGTGAAAATCGCGAATCTCAAACTTCTGACCAGTCACTGAGCAGGTTATCATCTTCGTGGTTCTAACATATTCGCATGCTTTACATCTGTACCCACCATGTACCCATCGACTGTCCTATAAGGGTAAATACCAGGGACAATTAGAGAAGGCACGAGGACAGAGGATTACCATTAGGGGAGGTCTCTGGGCGTAGGATAGATTAGGGGAGGCACTAGGGATAGACTGATGTGTCCTTATACCTCGACCACAAACCTGTGATTATAATATCACCCGTTGACGTGCCGTGCTGGATACAGATGTCAATGCATGCTATGGGTTGACAAAGGGTCGACAAGTTAATATATAAGTGGAGACATATGTTTGTCTTTTTTATATAAGAAAATTAAAAGTTATGTTTTAAGGGATTATTATTTTGCTGGACTAATTTAAATGTATTTGATCCCATCCATCTTAGTATAATAATTGGTTGAAATTGATTTAATCTATTAATTAATGTCAAAATGGATAGGTTATAATTGGGTTATATGTAGGGTTGAGCGAACTTGTGTTTTAAGTTCGGCGTCCGAAGTTCGGGTTCAGGTTATCGCAGAATCCAGTTATGGATTCTGCTACCACGAACCATAACGGAATTTGGAAACCACAAGGGCCGTTATGGTTTCCAAATTCCGTTATGGTCCGTGGTAGCGAAATCCATAACGGGATTCTGCGATAACCCGAACACGAACTTCGGACGCCGAACTTAAAACACAAAGTTCGCTCAACCCTAGCCCCAGCAGGTCCAAATACCACAGTGGAACCAAATTACTGCCCCAGCAGGACCAAATACCACAGTGGAGCCAAATTACTGCCCCAGCAGGACCAAATACCACAGTGGAGCACATATTACTGCCCCAGCAGGACAAATTACCACAATGGAGCCTAATTACTGCCCCAGCAGGACCAAATACCACAGTGGGGCCTAATTACTTCCCCAGCAGGACCAAATACCACAGTGGAGCCAAATTAATGCCCCAGCAGGACCACATACCACAGTGGAGCCAAATTATTGCCCCAGCAGGACCAAATACCACAGCGGAGCCAAATTACTGCCCCAGCAGGACCAAATACCACAGTGGAGCACATATTACTGCCCCAGCAGAACCAAATATTACAGTGGAGCCAAATTACTGCCCCAGCAGGACCACATACAACAGTGGAGCCAAATTACTGCCCCAGCAGGACCAAATACCACAGCGGAGCCAAATTACTGCCCCAGCAGGACCAAATACCACAGTGGAGCACATATTACTGCCCCAGCAGAACCAAATATTACAGTGGAGCCAAATTACTGCCCCAGCAGGACCACATACAACAGTGGAGCCAAATTACTGCCCCAGCAGGACCAAATACCACAGCGGAGCCAAATTACTGCCCCAGCAGGACCAAATACCACAGCGGAGCCAAATTACTGCCCCAGCAGGACCAAATACCACAGTGGAGAACATATTACTGCCCCAGCAGAACCAAATATTACAGTGGAGCCAAATTACTGCCCCAGCAGGACCAAATACCACAGTGGAGCCAAATTAATGCCCCAGCAGGACTAAATACCACAGTGGAGCCAAATTACTGCCCCAGCAGGACCAAATACCACAGCGGAGCCAAATTACTGCCCCAGCAGGACCAAATACCACAGTGGAGCCAAATTACTGCCCCAGCAGGACCAAATACCACAGTGGAGCCTAATTACTGCTGCATTAATGCTGAGATCATCAGATTATGTACCTAGCTATTAGCTGTGAGGGGAGCTTGGTAGGGCCCTGGGCATCGTCACACCAGTATATTTCCCTGTAGGGTCTATGGCCAGTCCACTCCTGTACATGGATGGAGCTACAAGATAACAGCTGATCGGTTTTTGAGAATAGGTCAATTTAAAACCTAGGCAACCACTTTCAAGGATTTTTCTGTTGACATATCATTCGAGGGACAAATTGAATTTTTTATGGCGCCAATTTGGGGTACATCTATATGTATAATATTACTTTTATACATTTTTCATGGCAGGTCAAGCCTGTGCATTGCTGCTCCATTCATTCTCTATGGAAGCGCCAGAGGTAGCCGAGTACAGCTATTTTTTCCTTCAGATAGTTATAGGACAGCATGTTTTTTGTAAGACAAGTTGTACTTTCTTATGGCATCATTTACCGTAATATTGCATATGATGTTGTGGGAAACTAGAAAACAATTCCAAATGGGGTGGAAAAAAGGAAAAAACAACAAAAACTGCCATGCTGCCATCGTTTTTTATGGTGTTCTTTATGCGCCAAAACTGACATAACTTCATTCTGTGGGTCAGTACGATTACAACTTTACCATATTCTTATAGTTTTTCTTGCGTTTTTAATACTTAAAGGCAATGTGTATTTTTTTATCATTAATTGGTGTACATTACTAAAACAGTGTATGAAAAAAATAAGATAAAAAATAGCTACAATAATCTAATAATAAGAATACAGGGATCTGCCATATTTAAAAGGCATCTGTGGGTGTCATTACACAACACACAGTCAGCTGCCCTACTTCAAAAAACTTAGAAAATATTTATTTTTAGTCACCCTAGGGTGATCATTTCTCCAATAGACTACTGTGATTTACCATTGCAGCCTGTGGAAGAATTACTATGTTCCTATGGAGTATCAAAGTATAAATAAAAATAACCCTCCCCCCCAAAAAAAAATAAACACATATAAGCACTTAGAAACACAAAACACAGACAAAAATCTGCAGCAAAAGTTACAGTCCCCAGATCAGTTTTGTCCTTTTGCGATGCAGTTTTTCTTGTGAGGTGGGTACCCTTCACAAATAACCAATGTATATAATATAGAAAACCGCGCTGCTTCAACTTGACTGCAGTTCCCACTGAGGGAGACAAAAGGTGTCTATCGATGTGATCCCTCAGTTTTGGTTCCCACTGAGGTCGATGTTCAAATCTCCTAAAAGTCAAAGAAGAGACAGCCCAACATAGTAAAATACCGCCCACAGATATTAAATAACGTGATTTATTGTACTCACAAGATCCATAAAACAACACACACATAAAATGTGCACGTCATCTCATGAAAAGCCTGACCCGTGTTTCGCCTCGCTTCATCAGAGGCACTGTGGACTCGTCTAGATTGCTCCTTTTTTAAGACACTATGGGCGTTACTACAGCCCCAATTTGCATGTTTACAAAATTCATTTCAAATAACATTCAAGCTCTTTCCTGCCATATTTCACCTTAAGGACCCGGCCATTTTTTGCAAATCTTACGTGTCACTTTATGTGGTGACAACTTTCAACCGCTTATACTTATCCAAGCCATTCTGAGATTGTTTTCTCATCACATATTGTAATTCATGGCAGTGGTAAATTTGAGTCAAACTATTTCATTTTTATTTATAAAAAATACCAAATGTACCAAAGAATTTAAAAAAAATTAGCAAATTTCAATTTCCCAACTTTTATAATAGATACCTCCAAAAATAGTTATTACTTTACATTCCCCATATGTCTACTTCATGTTTGTATAATTTTGGGAATGCCCATTTGAAGCCCCCCGATGCACCCCTGGAGTAGAAACTCCAAAAAAGTGACCCCGTTTTGGAAATTACAGGATAAGGTGGCAGTTTTGTTGGTACTATTTTAGGGTACATATGATTTTTGGATGCTCTATATTACACTTTTTGTGAGGCAAGGTAACAAAAAATAGCTGTTTTGGAACTGTTTTTATTTTTTGTTATTTACAACATTTATCTGACAGGTTAGATCATGAGGTATTTTTAAAGAGCAGGTTGTTACGGACGCGACAATACTAAATATGACTTTTTTTGGTTGTTTGTTTCAGTTTTACGTAAAAAAGCATTTTTGAAAGAAAATAATTTTTTAGTGTCTCCACATTCTGAAAGCCGTAGTTTTTTTATTTTTTAGGCGACTGTCTTGTGTAGGGGCTCATTTTTTTTCGGTATGAGATGACAGCTTGATTGGTACTATTTTACGATGCATAGGACTTTTTGATCACTTGGTATTACACTTTTTGTGATGTGAGGTGACAAAAAATAACTTTTTAGACATTTTTTTTTTTTTACGATGTAGGGGTTAGGTCATGTGATATTTTTATACAGCAGGTTCTTACAGACGCGACGATACCGAACTTTTTTTTAAATTTAAGTGTTACACAATAATATCATTTTTAAAACAAAAAAAAAAAAAACATCTTAGTGTCTCCATATTCTAAGAGCCATAGTTTTTTTTTTTTTTTCTGCACGATTGTCTTAGGTAGGGGCTCATTTTTTGCTGGATGAGGTGATGGTTAGATTGGTTTGATTTTGAGGGGAATACGCCTTTTTGATCGCTTAGTGTTGCACTTTTAGTGATGTAAGGTGACAAAAAAATTTTTTTCTAGCACAGTTTTTATTTTTTGACGATGTTCACCTGAGGCGTTAGGTCATACGGACGCGGCGACACCTAATATATCTACTTTTCTTTTTTCCCCTATTTACAATTTATTTTTTACTTTATTTTAGGAAAAGGATGCTTTTTTTTACTTGAAACTTGGTAAAACTTTATTTTTAAACTTTTTTTTTTTTTGTCTCACTCTGGGACTTCAACTTTTGGGCGTCTGATCCCCTTTACAATGCATCACAATACTTCGGTATTGTGAGGCCTTGGCTGTAAGTGTATTACAGACTGTAATATGTTTACAGCCTGCTTCCTGTGAGATCCAGTGGGCTGGATCTCACAGGCTCTCCCGGAAGGCAGCCATGATGCCTAAGGAAGGCATCGGGCTGCCTTCCCTGCCACCGGGTCCCTGTGACAGCAGCACGGGGACTTGATGGAAGCTCCGCTCCCCACAAGTGACTGCTGGACCTCTGCCGTGGTTCAGGCGGGCGCATCTCCTGCACCCGCCCGATCACTGGTCCTTAAGTCACGGACATCTGCGTGGGTCCTTTACGGGTTAAATACAAAACCATCAACTCACAATGTCACATAAAATACAGCAGGTTAAAACATCTCTTTAGTCTAATTCTGATTTCATAAAACTTTCTCCTTCTCCTCCTTTCAATGTCACATGATTAGTTTTCTCTATTTGTCTTCCATTAGTTCCTCCCCTCAATAAAAATAGATCTGCGATTCCCCCTCTTTCTGGAAAAGCCGCACTGACATCCCAATGTCCACATCTAGGAAAATAACTTTTGTAAACAAACGATACTTTTCCTGTATACAAGTTTTTATGTCGAATTCGACATTTAAGCCCTCAGGCTGCAAAGTGCCGAGTTTGTAGATCCATTCTACTTCTCTTCTGTTGATTCTATTTTATGAATCGCCACCTCTCCAGTTTTTACGAACTTGCTCCAGCCCCATGAACATCAAACCTTCTGGATTTTTATTATGATTTTTTTTTAAATGTGCAGAGACACTATGTGTTTTTAAACCCCTCTTTATATTTCGTATAGGTTTCTGAATTCTTACTTTTAGTTTTCTAGTGGTCCGTCCAACATACTGGAGGCCACATGGACACTCCAGCATGTAAACCACAGATACGTGTTCACAAGAAAGCGCTCCCATTACTTTGTGCACAGTACCGTTGCTCCTAGACACCACTGTTTCTTTCTGCCTTCTCGCAGCTTAGTACAGCGCCGTACATCGTATATTGGCTGTGCTTGGTATCGCAGCCAGCCCTATTCACTTGAATGGGACCGAGCTGCTCCTAGGCCACGTGATCAAGGAACGTGCCATTACTGGCCTAGGAAATGCAGAGAGAAGGCCACGGCCCTTACAGGAGTGCCTGTGCCTTCTCAAACAGCTGAACCCAGGTGTCAGAGCCCCACCGATCAGATACTGATGACCTATCCTGAGAATGTTGTTTTTAGTGCAAACTGAGCTCAACTGATGCTCAAAATAACGGATCCATATATATATTTTTTTTTTTAATTTGTTCTTCTGACGGATCAGAAAAACAAAGCTAAAGGCAGATGTGAAAGAGTCCTAAGTAATAAGCGTGTAATTGCTTGCAGCATATAAAAAATTTGGGCAGCCACCAAAATTATAATATGCAACACACATGCAATAATACAATTATGCTACACCAAAAAGAAGTGTGTGATCTCTGGGACCCCCACCAATCATGGGATCACATAATGAGAAAAAAAAACGAGACTCATCACCCAGTTCTAGTGACCAGTGGGAACTTTAGAGCTGGAGCCCCCAGAGATCACTTGTCACATATCCTGTGGATAGGCTATAAATATCCTTTGTGATTTGATAAACATATGGCTATCTGAGTTTTTCTTTTCGACAACGTCCCCCATAACATTAACTCAGGAGGCTGACCTTCTAGGCCTCTGTAGGGGTAGGAAGAGAGAAGTTAAAATTGCCATGGCCTCCCTCCAGTGTTCTTCCTGACCCTACAAGGGAAAAGACAGAGAGGATCCCTGCTTAAGTGAAAGACGTTTATGGACTTAAACGGTCTGGAGGACTTTTTAGTATATACACACATATATATATATATATATATATATATATAGTTTTTTTTTTGTACATAAACTGTATGACCAGCCAAGACATCCGCTTTACAGAAAATTTGACATACTGGTCCTTTTATTTTTAAAGTCTCAGACCTATTACTATTATGGGACACCTTCCCCGATCTCAGCCAGGGAAAGGTGTCCCAGGCCAGGAACCGTGCAGCTTACGGCTTTAGTGCCATGGTCAGATTTGACCACAGACTCTGAGTAGTTAAATGTCAGCGATCGGCACCACCACTGAATGCAGACATTAGCCCCGGGACGATACTGTTTCAAACAGCAGAAACCCGCCATTTATGGCACCCGCTGCACTTACAACCGGGCGCCATGCATGTACGGCGTAGGTCCAGAAGGGTTAAACGTTCTAAGTAATAGACATTCAGATGAAATGTGCAGGCACTTACATGACTCTTTTGAAGATGGCTGGTTCCAAGAGAGATCTAGTAAAGAGTTCATTAAAGAGATATTTCAATTTTAAAGGGTTTATCCAACCCCTATAATGCCCCCCAAAATGCCCAGGCATCTCATACAGGATATTCTTACCCCGCTCCCTGGAACTGGCGTCGCTCCTGATGCCTCACGGCCGCCGCTGCATCTCATTGGCTGCACCCTCCCCCTCCCTGGATGTCATGCAGCAGCGACCGTGCGGGCATCAGGAGCATTGCAGGCTAAGTATAACCTGTATGAGGTGCCAGGCATTTTGGGGGGCATTATAGGGGTTGGATAATCCCTTTAATGATTACATTTATTTATAGAATAGGATGATGAACAATTTTCTAATATATATTTACAAAATTTACTTGCCGACCTTTATTATATCCATACAGTACTCTACCTAAGGGCTCATGCACACAAACGAATCTTCTTTCCATGTGTGTTCTCCGTATTTTTTGCTGATCCGTTTTTTTGGGGACTGCAAAATACATACGGTTGTGTGCATGAGCCCTTAGGCCTCTTTCACACGGGCGTCACGTTTGACGCCTGGATAAGAGGCGGGTGCGTTGCGGGAAAATGCGCTATTTTTCCGCGCAAGTGCAAAGCGGTTTAATGCGATTTGCACCCGCGTGTGAAAAATCGGCATGTTTAGGACCCAGACCCGAAGCTTTCAGGTTGAGTATTCTGTAAATTTTATTATTTTCCCTTATAACATAGTTAAAAAGGAAAATAATAGCATTCTCAATAGAGAATGCAAAGTAAAAAGGGCAAGTAGGCGATTGGACCATGTGACCCAGTGACGTCACTGAAGGTCCTTCACCCCCTGTCCAGCTGAAGACAGAACAGGAGACCGGCAGCTACGCGATCAAATGGAGGAGGTGAGTTTGTTTTTTCATTATTTTTAACCCTCTATTGCCCTTTTTATATTGCATTCTCTATTGAGAATGCTATTATTTTCCTTTATAACTTTCCTTTATAACTGTTATAAGGGAAAATAATAAAGAAAGATCGGGGCACCATTCCGATCATCTCCTAGCAAACATGCGGGAAAATCGCACCACATCCGCACTTGCTTGCGATTTTCCCGCAGCCCCATTCACTTCTTAACATGAAAAACGCAGAATATAGAACATGCTGCGATTTTCACGCAACGCAAAAGTGATGCGGGAAAATCACTGCTCATGTACACAGCCCCATAGAAATGAATGGGTCCGGATTCAGTGCGGGTGCAATGCGTTCACCTCACTGGGGCGGCCCGACATGCACAGCATCATTGTAATCTATGATGCTGTGCGCTCCCGTGCGCACAATCAATGCCGCTCCGGGACATATGGCCTGCTCACGGACCATATGTCTCAGAGGGCATACGGTTGTGTGCAAGAGGCCTTAGGCTATGAATACATTACACAAGACTGACATATGGACTGTACCATTCTACTGCATGTAGGGGTCAACTGCAGATACAAGAAGGGTATGTATTTAGAATATTATATAATGTTTGTTAGAAAATTGTACGATTTCCTATTATATAAATAAAAAATACCCCTTTTAGGCATTAGTCCTTATGACTAAGCATTGCAGGCCTGCAGGAGAAGGAGCAAGCAGCTAAGTCATTTTCCCTTTGCATCTCAGGGAGAATGGAAGGGGGGGGGGGGGTTTGCCTTAAGCCCCCTGAGCCTACCGTTATCCTTTTTAGTGTATTACCTTGTATATTTATCCCTTGTCTTCCTCTGTACCTGTTTTACGATGTAAGTAGATGATCATACACCTCAGGCTACTTTAATAGTCAGTATTTTTGTATCAGTGTAAGCCAAATCAAGAAGTAGGACCTACAGAGAAAAAGTATAATGGAATGATCTGTGCCTCTTCTGTGTTTTGAGAGACAATAGTTTTTATTTTATTTTTGAGTTTAAACAGGTAAAAACAGGTACAACAGTACATAGAAGCGATAATAGTACATAGGTATATATAGATCAACAATAAATTTTGGACCCACTCCTGATTTCAACTTAAAAATACTAATGCAAAATACTGACCGGGTGAAAGTGGCCTTGTATTAAGTACTGTGCTGACCAGATTCTTTCATATAAAAAATATTATTATCACCATCCCACACCATAGTTATGTATAGTATCACAATTTATATGAAATAATTAGATATTCAAAACCTCATCCACTGACCATACAAAACTTTTTCATAAATACAATACAAGCAAAAAGCGATTATCTTACAGAATAAAAAATAAATAAAAAACTGTTGGAAAAAACATTACTAGAGACGTCAAGAGTCTGCACTGTTGAAGATCTGAGGTAGAAACAACATTGAATTAGCATTTACATCTCCCAGAGTTTGATCAAAAAACGGCTTCTCCTCTATCTGAATTATTTGATGGTCAACTGGAGCTGGATCCTGGGTAAAGCATTTATCAAAATCTGAACATGTAAAGTTCTTCTCCCCAGTGTGCACCTTTAGATGTGCTATGAGACCCGATTTCCGGGTAAATCCTTTCCCACATTCCGAGCATGAAAATGGCTTCTCCCCTGTGTGAATTTTCTGATGTCTAATAAGATAGGATTTCTGGGTAAAACAGTTCCCACAAACTGAACATGAAAACGGCTTCTCTCCTGTGTGAGTTTTCTGATGCTGAGCCAAACTTGATCTCTTAGTAAAACATTTTCCGCATTCCAGACAAGAAAATGGCTTCTCTCCTGTGTGGATTCTCTGATGGTCACCAAGATCAGATTTTTGGGTAAAACATTTCCCACATTCTGAACATGAAAACGGCCTCTCTCCTGTGTGAATTTTCTGATGCTGAACAAGAACTGATTTTCGAGTGAAACTTTTCCCACATTCCAAACATGTAAACAGCTTCACCTCTGTGTGGGTTCTCTGATGTCTAACAAAATCTACTTTCTTTGTAAAGATTGCCCCGCACTCTCGACAAGAAAATTGCCTTCCTTCTGTGTGTAATCTCTGATGTTTAACAAGAATTGATTTCTTGGTAAAACACTTGCCACATACCGAACATAAAAATGGCCTTTCCCCAGTGTGACTCCTCTGATGTGCAGCAAGATTTGACTTGTTTGCAAAACATCTTCCACATTCCAAACACGAAAAAGGCTTCTCCCCTGTGTGAAACCTCTGATGTTTAACAAGATCTGATTTCTTGGAAAAACATTTCGCACAATCTGAACAGGAATACAGCCTCTCTCCTGTGTGAATTTTCTGATGTTCAGCAAGAGTTGACTTGATGGTAAAACATTTGCCACATTCCGAACAGGAAAATGGCTTCTCCCCTGTGTGAATTCTCTGATGTTGAACTAGAACGGATTTCTGGGTAAAACATTTCCCACATTCTGAACACGGGAAAGGCCTCGCCCCCGTGTGAATTCTCTGATGATGAACAAGATATGATTTTCGGGTAAAAAACTTCCCACAAAGTGAACATGAAAACTTCTTCAAACCTTTATGAATCATCAGATGACTACACAGACCACCATTCTGGGTAAAACATTTCGAAGATGGATGTTCATTGATGTCCATGTGGGTCTTCTGATCATTTAGAAGATTCACTTCCTGTGTAAAATGTTCCCTGTGCTCTAAACAAGGAAATAATTCACACTCTCTATGTTCAGCAATGATTTGTGATTTATGAGGAGAAAGATGATCTTGATATGAGGCATGAGATGACAGATCTCGGCTGTGATCTCGATAAATAATTTGTGTCATGGGATTTTGTCCTGGAGAATGTTGTGTATAATCATTTTCTCCAAATTCATAATTGGGAAGTGAAAGACTTCCTTTGCTGTTGCCATCTGTAGAGAATGTAGAAAAATAAATATTTTTTTTTTAATTCGTTTTATTGAACAAATATAATGTATACAGGCATGCTTGTAAATCGTACAAAACATCATTTTATAAATACGAACTGTGTCATACCATCTATTTTCAGATCAACACAATATATATCTCAGAAGACAGAATATGCATGTTTTACATATATAAATCATATCAGATACATTTGATGAGTTATCCAGAGTTATTATTGAGGGTATCCACTAGAGTTTGCAATGGGAACAAACAGTGTTCGAGCAGAAGAACACCATGTCCCCCACACCTTCAGTAGCTTGGAAGTACTTCCTCTGTTCTTGTACACTATGTTTTCATATGGGACTATCACGTTAACTAACTGTTTCCATTGAGAGAGAGACGGATGTTTATCACCCATCCATCTAATTGCTATGGCCTGACGTGCCAAGAAAAGCGTTTCTCTAATGAAAATTCTAGTATGGTGAGAGTACAGAGTTTCACTAATAATACCAAATAAACATATCATGGGGTGTAACGGAATAGTGGAGTTCAGGAGATCTGATACAAAGACCACCACCTCCTTCCAAAACTTCTGTATATGAGGGCAAGCCCATATGAGGTGCCAAAAGTCAGCTTCCTCCATGTTACATCTGTGGCAACTAGAATGATCAAGTCTGCCCATTTTGTACAATCTTAATGGGGATAAGTAACTCTGGTGTATAATATAGAGCTGAATAAATTTGTTGTCGATAGCCGGAGAAACCAAGGTGGGTGACTCCAAAATATCTATTATGTCCTCATCTGTCATTTCCGGGATGACAGACTGCCATTTGGTCACAGCAGTTATTGGGATGGACTTGAATTTAATTCCCAGAAGGTGTGTGTACAGTGTGGATATAAATCCACGTGGTCCCTGAGATCGGATAACTCCTATCATAGGGAAATTGGAGATAGTCACCGGAACATTACTGAAGTGGGCCTGCATAGCATGTCTTAGTTGTAAATACTTGTAGAACGATAACCTAGGTAACTCGTGTTTACCTCTCAGGTCATCAAAGAGTTAAGTACAATATCAGTATATATTTTCCCCAGAGTGTGAACACCTGGTCTTTCCAGAACTGGGGTTCAGGAAGCGTGAGTAAGTGTGGGAACATAGGGTTATCCCACAAGGGAGCCTCATCTAAAGTTTCTTTTGAGTTATGTATTGACCTGCAGGCCGTCCACACTTGAAAAGCCAGCCTATGTATGGGCAATAATAGTCTCGGGAATAGTTTGGGTTGTTCCAGTACAGGCCACAGAGTGTTAAGTTTCAAATAAGTAGCCAGATGACGTTCCGATCTGGTAAGCTGATTGTTAGCGGTAATCCACGATTTTATGTGACGCAGTAGGCCTGCCAGGTAATTCAGATAAAGATCTGGTAGTGACTTTCCCCCATTCCCTCTTGGGCTACACAGGTTATCAACTGAAAGCTTAGGCCTGTTCGTACCCCATATAAACACTGATATTAGGGATTTAATTTTTTTTAATATTGCTTTGGGTACTATATATGGCACATGTTCCATAATGTATAAATATTTGGGCAATATGATCAGTTTTACCAAGTTAATATGTCCTGAGACAGACAGTGGCAGGGCTCCCCACATTCTAAATTTGTCCTTGCAATAGTCTAGGAGAGGATGGATATTCAGTGTGTGAACGGAGGCAACATCTTTGGTGATGAAAACTCCCAGATATTTAGAGCCAGCTACCGTCTGTAGGTCTCCCCAATGACCTGAAGTATCTGGGGTGTACAAAGGACATAGTGCTGATTTGGACCAGTTGATTCGCAGGCCTGAGTAATAACCAAATGTTTCGATCAAGGAGATGGCTCGAGGGAGCGTATCATCCATGTCTGACAAAAACAACACAATGTCATCGGCGTATAGTCCCACTCTATCCTCCTGATCCCCTATTCGTACTCCTTTAAATTGTGAATCATGTCTAATGCGCATGGCCAGCGGCTCTATGGCCAAGGCTAAGAGCAGGGGAGAGAGCGGACACCCCTGTCTTGTTCCTCTGCCTAGACAGAAGTCCCTAGACAGAACACCTATAATTATTACACCTGTAATAAAGTTGGGGCCGAATCCAAAACATTTCAAAGTGGAGAGTAAATATGGCTATTCTACTGAATCAAATGCCTTGGCAGTAGAAATAAATATTATTTTTAGTTGTTCTAAACACAGTAAAATGGAAATATTCTAGAACCTTCTCTGTAGTGGTTTATGTAAACTTCTAATATAGTAAGGAGCATTATGGAGGAGATTTATCAAAAGTGGTGTAAGTTGCCCATAGCAACCAATCAGATTCCTCTTTTCATTTTCAGAACTCCTTTGGAAAACGGAAAGGATAAATCTGATTGGTTGCTATGGGCAATTAAGCCACTTTCCCCTAATGAATGTGAAAATGTGATTTCGACCACTTTGCACATTTGCACCACACGTGGCATACATTTAGTGCAACACTTGGTAGGGAGGAGCATGTAAATCAGAAGTATCTTTAAACCGATGTGCCACTCAATATCTGCTATACTGCTCAGTGAGGCATCGCTGATCTCATACTCCTCTGCTGCCTTAAGGCCTTGTGACCTCCTGCCGCCTACCATTGTGTCCCACATTCTGCGAGGTAGGTATTGCTAATTCTGCGTGCTTTGATGACCCTCAGAGCATTTCTGCAACCAAACAGCTGCTTGTTTGTGTGGAGAAACCTCACATGCCTATAACTGCTGGAACATAAAATAGCCATAACAAATAGGGACTCAATATGATGACCAACCCATACTGTTCACAAGTGATTTGTCTCCAACCTTGCTCACATTAACCATTAAAATTATTATTTTTTTAGTTTTTCTACTCCCTGCCTCCCAAAACCTTTATTTTATTTTTCTATTCGCATAGTCGTATGAGGGCTTGTTTATTGCGATAAATGTTATACTTTCTAATGGCACTAGAGATGAGCAAATTGATTCTCACAAATCTAATTTGTTCCCAAAAAAATCAGCAGCAAAACTGCCCCCTGATTGACAGGGCCAGACATCTCAACTTAGCAGCATAGATTCCGACTGTGCATGCGCCTCTGCGCTTCCGGATGTACCCAGATGTGAGCTGTGCATGCACAGTTGCATGCTCAGGTAGCAGCAGTAGAGCCTCTGCATTTGAGCTGCTACTTGGAGCAATGGCGCAGGCGTGAGACTGGCAGCGCAAGCGAGATGTCTGGCTCTGTCAAACAAGGGAGAGGGGGAGTATCTTGCGCAGGCAGTCAGCCCCTCACTGCTCAAGTGGCTGATTTATGAATGAACACAATTCATACTAATCGATTCGCTCATTACTAAATAGCAACATTAAAAATATTCCTTACGATGTAGTCGGATACTGGAAAAATTCTAAATGGGGAGGAACTGGAAAAAAAAACAAAAAACGCAATTCTGCTATTCCATCTAAATAAAGTTTATTATTACTGTCAGTGAATACCTAATGTATACCCCAGCAGTTATTATTTCTTGACAGCTCTGGTCTTAAAGGGGCTCTCTGGTCAATTAACATAATCAGTCTTTGATGCTAACCTGTGGAAGGAAGATGTTTTACACAGTACTTACCTGTCTTACCTGTACCCGTTTTGCGATGCTGCAGTCTCCGCTGACACAGGATGCGGGCTCTTCTGCTTGAGTCCCAACTGGATGTGGCTGTTCTTTTTCTGTTCAGCTGCATTCACTACCATGCAACTGAACAGGAAATGAAGCGGCTACATCCGGTCAGGACCCAGGCGGAAGAACCAGCATCCTTTGCCAGTGGAGTGGAGATGGCGGCATGGCAGAGCGGGATAAGGATAAGTACTATGTAAAACATGTTCCTTCCATAGGTTAGTACCAACGACCAGTTAGGTTAAATGATAAGAGAACCCCTTTAAGCTAGCCATACACAGTCAAACGTTCTTTCCTGACTCCCCCATACGTTCAGTACGGCCGAGTGTGAATAGGGAGAGGGGAGAAGGCTGCTGTCTGACATTTCTGGCAGATGCTTATCTCCTGGAAGACCAAAAGGATCGGGTGAAAATATTTAGTGGGGGAACTTCTCATGCATATTAGACTATCGTTCCAACCACCACACACTTGGATTCTGACTCAGCGCTGCAACATATGCTCGCAGGACAAAAAGAGGTTGACTAGGTCCTTCGTGTTTAGTAAGTACTGAACAAAGAGAGATCCATTGTCTATATTTAGTGCTCAATACCGACCTGGGTTGATTCCTATAGGGATTCCCTCCTCCTTAAACTGATGATCACCCATCTCATCATCTTCATCCATAACTTGAACTTTCATATCAAAGAGATCTTCAACCTGTTTCAACAAAGGATTTGACAAAGTAATACAACCGTACCTTGGCTAGTGCCTGACCTCATTTTACCCATTATTACATAGCACACACTAAAGAACAGGGACTAAACCAGGGAACGGCTCAGCTTCTCAACAAACCAGATCCACTTTGGTATTTGGCGAGAGCACAGCTTAACCTACCCGATCATCCTGTGGGACATTCTCATCTTCCTCTGGACAGTCCTGGGAATACAGAGGACTGATACAGCTCTCTGGTGGATTTCTGTCACTGGATTTATCTGTAGGAGATAAACACCCGGGGGGATTTATTAATGCTTCTACATTCGCTTTCTGGCGTAGAAAAGACACAAATCTTGGCTCAAGTCCAGATTTAAACTAAATATTCTGGTCCCTTTTTCGCTGTATGAAGCGCTGGTCATTGTACACTTCCCCCTGTGACTGAATACATTTTGTATATGGGATAATCAGAGTAACTCTCAAAACGGTTTTCTCCTTTACCATCAGTAAAACTTTCGCCTGGTGAAGTGAGGGGCTGGTGGTCCTCCATCATGACCTCCTTGTACAGATCCTTGTGTCCTTCCAAATACTCCCACTCCTCCATGGAGAAATGGACAGAGACATCCTGACACCTTACAGGAACCTAACACACACAATGATACAGTCATCATCCAGATACATTAACCCTTGTGTTACTGTATAATGTCCCAGCGATCCCAGCAGCGCTCACCTCTCCAGTCAGCAGCTCAATGATCGTGTTGGCGAGTTCTAAGATCTTCTGGTCACTGTTTCTCTCAGGGATAAGCGGGAAGGTGGAGACTTCATGGTGGGGCTCTGGGTCCTATTCCATACTACTGATACACCAGGGATCACACATTCACCAGATTTCTTCTTCACCACATTGCAACTCTGTGTATACAGTGAGGAACCATAGTAGGCATTATTCTTGATGTTTCCAGCACTTTATGTTGCTCAATTATAAGCTTGCCAACTTGATTCCAGTAGAGGCCTGTACTGTATAACACCTTCCGATCACGGAAGCTGCTGCAGCATTGCTGAAACCGAACATTGGGGACAACGTAAGGGCTCATGCACACAAACGTATTTTTTTCCCCGTTTCTGTGCCTTTTTTGCGGCCCGTATGCGGATCCATTCACTTCAATGGGTCTGCATAAAAAACTATTTTTTTCCGAATGCATTCTGTTTCCGTATGTGTGCATGGCCGTTCCACAAAAAAAAAAAAAGAAACATGCCCTATTATTGTCCATATTACAGACAAGGATAGGACAGTTCTTTACCAGGCCGGATGATCCATTATGCTAAATGCGCACCACAAGACAAACAACGGTCATGTGCATGAGCCCTAAGTGTGCGTCCCTCTACAGATACCACCGGGTGGGGGTGGACAGGTATCTGAAAACTATATGAAGTTGAACAACCTGTTTAAGCAGGATCTGGATATCTATCCTAAAAAAAAATTAAAAGGAAACATTATAAGGAAAGACCAGACGGGCGATGTAGCCTTTTTCTACCATAACACACACTCAAGTCACATTATTATGACCACTTATCTACCAGTAGTGTACTGGGAACTTAAAGTGGCCCTGGAGAAAAAAAAAAAAAGTAAAAGTGGCCCCATGTTGTAGGGAGGCAGACAACAAATATGGGCAGGTCAGCAATACCATAGTGCAAAATACCATCTCATCAGAACCACCACAGAGAGCAAAAGCTGTCCCTTGTGATGGCCACCGGTAGATGCCATTTTCTGTCCTCCTTTACAAGTTGTCTCTGATTAAGATATGGAGCAGGTGGCTTAGGAGGTGAGATGCAGGCCACAGCTATTGAATTCAGGAGGGCATGTGTGGTCGCTGGCAGAGAAGAGGTCTTGGGTGGCCCCCTGGGTATTGGCCCACCAGGAATTTTCCCTGTAAGGTCTATGGCCAATCCACCACTGCTTTCTACTGTCACGTGTCATGAGCTGGCTTGGTGGGTATATAAGGTGTGGGATAGGCTGTCTGTACGCATATCCCTTGTTGCTACAAAGGGTGATTTATCAGAGTTACAAAAAGGGATGATTATTGGCTTTTGGGCCAAGGATGGCAGTATTTCTGAAACTACGCAGTTCGAGAACTGCTCTGGAGCTGCTGTGGTGAAAGTGTACTTCGAGTGGACAAATGGCACAAGCTGGTGGTCACAGTTTTATATGGTCTGGGGAATGTTTTTGTGGAATTTTCTGGGTCTACACATCCATGTGGAAGGTGCTCTCAACCGATTTGGGTATGAATCTATCCTTGCAGATCAGGTACACCCATACATGCTAATTGTCTTTCCTGGGGCAGATTGGATCTTCCAGGAAGACAACGCGACATGTCACACGGCTAGAAATGCTCGACATTGGCTGGAAGAGCATGTCCAAAACTGCCAAGTACTACCCTGGCCCCCTAATTCCCCAGACTTGAACCTAATTGAGCATCTATGGGACCACCTCGATTGTCGTGTTCGCTCTATGGATCCTGTCCCACGCCCCCTTCAGCAGCTGTGGCATGCACTGCACTCAGCATTGCTCCAGATACCTATGACAACCTACCAGGACCTTACTGAGTCACTCCCAGCCCGTCTAGCTGCTGTCCAGATGGTGCTTACACTGGATATTAGCTGATGGTCAGAATAATGTGACTCAACTGTGTAATTTCTATGAGGAGCCAGGAGAAGTGAATAACTAATTATCTATTAGATTAATATATTACTGGTGCCCCTGCGTTTGTGTGACTGCCTCCAACAAATATTTACCAGGATTTCCCTTAAATACTGGGTCAGTCCCAAGAAAATAAAAAAATCAAGGCCTTCTGGCAACAGTGCTGTTGTATTAATACTGAGTTAATTAGCAGAATTCCTCACCTCGCCAGTCAGCAGGTAGATGATCTCCAGGGTGAGGTTTATTATCTTCTCAGTTACGCGTTTTTTGCTCATGTCCATTCTTGGCAGTTCAGTCAGGAACAGGACTATTGTCTTACAGGAGAAAATATAAAGGAGACGTCATCAGTAGTAGTGTTGAGTGAACTTCTGTTTTCAAGTTCGCTGTACAAGGTTCGGGATATCTAAGAATTCCGTTTTGGATTCCGCTACCACGGACCATAACTTATGGTCCGTGGTAGCGGAATCCATATAACAGAATTCTTAGGTACCCCGAACCTTGTACAGCAAACTTGAAAACAGAAGTTCGCTCATCCCAAGCGTCAGGTGATATATTCTGTCTGCAGACAAAAAATAGAAGTTAATCTTTTTGCTAATACTATTAAAGGGGTTATCCAAGTTATATTTATTGATGACCTATCCTCAGGATAGGTCATCAATATCAGATCGGCGGGGGTCCGACACCCAGCACCCCCGCCGATCAGCAGTTTGAAGAGAAGGCGAGCGCCGTGCCAGCGCTGCCGCCTCGTCATTGTTTACATGCTGGCCGTTGCATCTGCAGCGGTGAGCAGGTGTAATTACACCCAAGCCGCTCCATTCATTTCAATGGGACGGCTCTGTGTATACTACAGAGCCGTCCCATTGAAATGAATGGAGCGGCTAGGTGTATTACATGCTCACCGCTGCAGATGCAACGGCCAGCATGGCTAATGACGAGGAGGCAGCGCTGGCACGGCGCTCAGCCTCTCTTCAAACAGCTGATCGGCGGGGGTGCCGGATGTCGGACCCCGCCTGATCTGATATTGATGACCTATCCTGAGGATAGGTCATCAATAAATATAACTTGGATAACCCCTTTAAGCTCTTAAGGACACTGCGATTTCCTCCTTTTATTTTTTACTCCCTGCCTTCCTGGAGCCATTATTTTTTTATTTTTCCGTTCACAAAGCCATAAGAGGGCTTGTATTTTGCAGGACAAGTAGTACTTTTAAAGAGGACCTTTCATCACCCTAACAAATCTAAACTAAGTACACATACATGGAGAGCGGCGCCCAGGGATCTCCCTGCACTTACTATTATCCCTGGGCGCCGCTCCGTTCTGCCGGTATGTCCTCCGGTGACTTTAGCTCTGCGTCTCAACTGGGAGGAGCCTGCCCTTGTTCTCCTGGGCGTCTACTTCTCCCAGGCTGTAGCGCTGACCAACCGCAGCGCTCAGCTCATAGCCTGGGAGGTTTTCTTCTCCCAGGCTATGAGCTGAGCGCTGCGGTTGGTCAGCGCTACAGCCTGGGAGAAGTAGACGCCCAGGAGAACAAGGGCAGGCTCCTCCCAGTTGAGACGCAGAGCTGAAGTCACCGGAGCCTATAACGGGAGAACGGAGTGGCGCCCAGGGATAATAGTAAGTGCAGGGAGATCCCTGGGCGCTGCTCTCCATGTATGTGCACTTAGTTTAGATTTGTTAGGGTGATGAAAGGTCCTCTTTAATGGCAGTATTTTATATTGGAAAAAGATGGGAAACTGCAAAAAAAATTCCAAATGGAATTGGGAAAATAAATTCAGCCATAGTTTTTTCAGTCTGTTAACTTCTTTCTCCGGGTCAGTACCATTAGAGCAAAAAAAAAAAAAACACTTGCACTGAAATATTTTGACCATCATAACTTTTTATATTTAAGTCTACAGAGCTGTGTTAGGGCTCATTTTTGGTGAGGAGATCTGGAATTTTTATTGATATTTAAAATGTAATTTTTTTTATGGGTTACAATTTTCTATGTTTTAATAGTTTGGGCATTTTGGGCTAATGATTTTTCCTTTTGTTCATTTATATTTTTCAATATGGGGAAAGGGGATGATTTGAATTTTTATATCTTTAAAAACTTTTCAGATTTTTTTCACATTTATGCCCCCCCAAGAAATTTGAATATATGAACGTCTGATCGCTTCTCCCGTAGAATTGATTTAAAGAGGACCTTTCATTACCCTAAAAAATCTAAACCAAGTATACAGACATGTAGAGCGGCGCCCAGGGATCTCCCTGCACTTACTATTATCCCTGGGCGCCGCTCCGTTCTCCCGGTATAGGCTCCGGTAACTTCAGCTCTTCGGCTCTACTGGGAGGAGTCTGCCCTTTTTGTCCTGGGCGTCTCCTTCTCCCAGGCTGTAGCGCTGCTAATCGCAGCGCTCAGCTCATAGCCTGGGAGGTTTTCTTCTCCCAGGCTATGAGCTGAGCGCTGCGGTTGGTCAGCGCTACAGCCTGGGAGAAGGAGACGCCCAGGAGAACAAGGGCAGGCTCCTCCCAGTAGAGCCAAAGAGCTGAAGTTACCGGAGTGGTGACCAGGGATAATAGTAAGTGCAGGAAGATCCCTGGGCGCTGCTCTACATGTCTGTATACTTTTAGATTTAGATTTTTTAGGGTAATGAAAGGTCCTCTTTAACATTCACTATGACAGGCCTCGAAACCTTTAGAAGACCCTAGGCCACAGCGTCCAAACGGCTCAATCAATCTCAGCATAGGGAGCCATTCTGTCCCCAGGACAACAGCGCTCCCAGTAGAGGCCCCACAAAAAAACAGAACATGTCCTATTCTTGTCCGTATTTGACAGACATTTAAAGGTGTATGAGCCAAGGCTGACTGGTTGCTGTAAAGGGAAAGGAGTATAAGACGGGCTGGAGCAGAGCCAAACTACCATGACAAGGCCTCATTCACATGGAAAAGTTTAATCAGGTTTTTGCAAGCCAAACCTGGAAGAGGAACCTACAGAGAAAAGGTATAATGGAAAGATTTGTACCTCTTCCATGTACTGGACCCACATCTGACTTTGGCTTACAATAACTCACCAGAAGATGCAGTGTGAATGAGGTCCAAGGCCGCCTGAAAACTAGTACACTGTGTGTTTCCGCAGCATGTCTGCACTAAAATCCGTATTTCTAACTGTTTTTTTGGTGAGGGTTTGATGTGTTTTTGCCGCCGATCTCGCCCTTCCATTGAAAAAGGTAAAATCTGACTGCAGCGAATACCGCAAACATAATTGACATGCTGCGGATTTGGGAATCCACACTGCAGGTCAATTCCTGCACAGTAAAAATTTGCTGGTCCTGTACTACCCTGTGGTTTTTGTGCACAGGAATCTGCACTGCAAAAAAACGCACATATTCCGCAACGTGTGCAGGGAATTCACGGGAAGAATCACTCTTGAGGATTCTCAAAAGTCTCCCAAAATACAACTAGGGATTCAGGTACCTGGGGGGTTAACTGGTTTAGCACATCATTCTTAAAAATTCAAAAAGGGAATTCGGAGTTAAAGGGGTTGTTTAAAGTTAAATCTTATACCGTAAGGTCACTGTTAGATTAAAGGGGTTTTCCGGGATTTAAATATTGATAACCTATCCGCCTGATAGGTCATCGAAATCAGTTCTGCAGGGGTCCAACACCCGGCACCCCCGCCGATAAGCTGGTAGAAGAGAAGGACGCGCTCCTTGTGAGCCCTTCATTGTATACCTATCACAGCGGTGAGCAGGTGTAATTACAAGTCATCCCATTTACTTCTATGGAGCAGCTTCTTCCTACACACTTGAATACTACAGAGCCGTCCGAGTGAAGTGAGCCCTGAATCCTCTTCACTGTTTGCTTGCCGCCTCCATCGTAGTGGCCGTGCAGTGTAATCACAGCGGTTTGTCCCATTCAAGTAACTGTAATCACACTGCAGGGGAGACAAGGTGCAGGTAAACGTTGAAGAGGATGCAGAGAGAGTCCGAACCCCACAGATCTGATACCGGTGACCTATCCTGAGGACAGGTCATCAATATCTGTAGCCCGGACAACCCCTTTAATCTTAAAGGGGCTATCCAAGGCTATAAACTGCCCCTCACACAGATTTTAATACCTACTCCCAGCTCCTGGTCCCCGTACCGCTGCAGCTGCTTCTTCCCGTGCACAGATGAAAACATGTGGTGTCGGGGGGAGCAGCTAATGGCATCCGCGTCATGTTTACATCCGCGCACGGGAAGAAGCAGCAGCAGCGGTGCCTGGACCAGGAGCGGCACAGGGAACGGGTAGCCAGGTAAGTATATTCACTGTGAGGGGCCCGGCTTATGGGGGGCAGTTTATAGCCTTGGATAACGCCTTTAACATTTCCGTCATTTGCTGCAGGTTTGATCCCAGCAGAGGGCTGTACTGTACGGCGCCTTTCTGATCACCGCTGGAGCATTGCTGTGTTCAGAAGATAAATCTCGATAAGACAAAGCAAAATAGGTTGGTTATTTATTTATCAGATACCTGATTTTTTGTTTATTTCCCACTTAATTACTCTTTTTATTTCTTTATACCCCCCCCCCCCCCTTGATTTTATTTCTTGAATTAACCGAATAAATGTCAACGATATTGTTTTGGGACTTTCTCAGCACTGACACGAGTTCTCATTCTCAAAACTGTAACCCTTTCCTGACCCCAGGTATCATCTCCTGGTGTCTGATAGACATTAATAAAACGGTCTAAAAGGAAACAAAAATACATGTGCATTGCCCATAGCAACCAATCGCAGCACTGCTGTCACTTCTTAAACTGCTCTTAAATTAAAAGCTGCGCTGTGATTGGAGCTGTTCTTGTAGCCATTTTTACACCTGTGCCCCACAGCGTCTTCCAGCAATGTTCCTTGATGTGACTACAGGTTCCCACCAGGTTTCTGCCTGCTCCTGGCTCATGGGCTGAAAGTACCCCAGACGTGTTCTATCTGGGGGCATATACTCAGAATACAGATACTGTGTGACATTTGTACACTGGGACAGAGCCTGCAGCCATACACACTGTGGTGCATGCACCTTCCAGTCTATTCCACAGCAGCTCTTGTGGCTACTGTATAATGAGAACAGACATCAAAGACTGCTGCGTCTTATACGCTGTGTGCATAGAACAGGTAACCTGTACATGGAAGGGACAGTAGAGGCGAGCTGTATATACATCATACATGGCACAGCAGCAGCGAGTGTAGGGCATTTCTAGCTCTGCCCCAGAGCGGACTGTACGATGCAAACAGAGGCAAAGAGTTATGGAGGACTTATAAGAAAGCATCAGCAGGTGAACACAATCTCACAGCTGACAATGACCCTGAACTCACTCACCCCGGAAGCATTCCTCTCCTCCGTAACGTCACTTCCGCTCACGCTTTCAGAGACTATTTATAGCACGTGACCGCATGCCCTTACATTATTGGACGCCTCATCTGTGCGTTACGGACTTTGCCCATATCAAAGATGTCGCCCGCGCAGCTGCAGCGTGGCAGCCATTTTTTTGTAGTGAGTAATAAGCGACGGATGCCATTTTGCTGTGGACAGATTACAGTAATGGCATGCTTATTGCATCAATTATTTAATGCTTGATGTGAAGGAATGGAAGTGCAATATATAAAGTAGTGAATTGATTTATCGTAGATTTTTACTTCATTTAATTGTATCGCTTGTACTACCTCCATGCCACCACATTTGGTAGACAGACTGGGGGAAGCAGTTCTTCAGAAGACAGTTTCACGTATAGGGGGAGATTTATCAAAACTGGTATAAAGGTAAATTGGCTTAGACTACTTTCACATCTTCCGTTTTCCTTTACCCTCAGTTCACACTTTGCGCGTTTTACAGCGCGTTCGAACGCGCTGTAAACCGCTCAACAGGAGAAAACTTATGTTTCCCTATGGGCATGGTTCTCACCTGAGCGTTTTACAGCGCATTTGAACACGCTGTAAAACGCCCTACGCTCCATCACATGGCCCAATCACCTGCTCCATCACTATGGTGATGGAGCATGTGATTGGGCCATGTGACCATGTGACATCATCACAGGTCCTTTTCCTAGTAGCAAGCAAACGGAGAGGATGCTGGGCTTCGCGATCAAATGGAACAGGTAAGTTATTATTAGTTTATTATTTTTAACCCATTCTGCACCTGTTTAAACATTAGGAAGATGGCCAAGGGTATTATTTTACATTATAACTATGTTATAATGTGAAATAATACAGAACCGGTTACACATCCCGATGGTTGCATAGCATTGCACCCGCGCGGAAAACTCGCCCGTGTGAAAGGGGCCTTAGGGTTTTGAGATCCAGCAGAGGATCTCAGAATGGGAGGAAAACGCTTCCGTTTTGTTCCCATTTGTTGTTAATGGGGACAAAACTGAACAAAGCGGAACGGAATGCACCAGAATGCAATCCGTTCAGTTTTGTTGTGTTCCCATGCCAGACACAAAAATGCTTTTTGTGTTAGTCATGGAGGTCCGAAAAAAAATAGATCTGGCGCGCATTAACTTACAATGGTATTTGATGCAGGATCTGGCATGTTTATTTTCGATATAATACAACCAGATCTGTTCTGAACGGATGTAGCCACTTGTATTATTCAAACAGGTGCGTTTTCCTGCAGTTAAGTGATCTTCTGCCGGATCTCAAAACGCAGATGTGAAAGTAGCCTTAGTTGCTCATAACAACCAATCAAATTCCACCTTACATTTTCCAAAGAAGCTCTTAAAAATGAATGGTGTTATCTGATTGCTTGCTATGAGTAACTAAAGCTACTTTAACATCTGCGTTTTTTTGCTGGCATCCAAACGTTATAAACGGATCAGGTTATCTCTAAAATACCCATGATGGATCCGTCTCTAAAACCATCTTAAGTCAATGGGTAATGGATCCGTTTTCTTACATTGTGAGTCATGATGGATCCATTTGCTCCGCATCCCAGGACGCACTCAAAAACGCTGCTTGGGGACCTTACTACTTTGTAACTACTTTCTCTGAACCGAGTAGTCAGATAAATAGTATCATCAGAAAACATTGGCTAATTTTGACTAGTAATTTGAAACACATTAAAGAATTTACGGTACCACCACTCATGTCCCATCGGCGTCCACCAAGCCTTCGTGATAGGCTAGTGAAGGCCGATGTATCTAGCAATTGGTACTAAGAGGCTCGGCTGCTATCCTTGTCTCAATTGCGTTAATCGTCCTTATATATTAAAAGGAGCAACTTTCATACACCCCACATTGGGGACACGCTTTGATATTCTCCATTTCCTTATGTGCGACAGTACATATGTGGTTTATCTGCTCCAGTGCCCTTGTGGCCTATTCTATGTTGGAGAGACCACTTGGGACCTGAAGACGAGACTAAACCATCAGACAAAAAAAGCAAAGATTTACCCGTTCCTAAGCAGTTTGTTGATTTCAGACACAGAGAAAAGGATCTCAAATTTAGAATCTTGGATCATATTCCACCTTTAAAGAAAGGGGGGTGATAGAGAAGTGATACTTAGAGCTCGTTCACATCACCGTACAGCCTTTCTCTTTCTTTTTGTTGAGGAGCAGGAGAACGGAAAGGATGGATTCGACACATAACTGAGCCAAACGGAGCCTAAAGACCCCACAGACTATAATGGGGCCCGTTAGGTGTCCGCTCAGAAGATGATTTTGAAGCGGAGACAAAAGTCTCCACAAAACGGACAAGAATAGGACATGCTATATTTTTTTAGGCGTGGCCCGGAACGGAGCAACGGATGCGGACAGCACCCCATTGAAGTGAATGGGTCCGCGGGGACGAGGACCAAAACAACGGTCGTGTGCATGAGGCCTTAGGCAGAAAGAACACCAATGGATTCATTTATTACAGACCCTCAAACCCATGGGCCTAAATTCTGAGTTCAGGTGGAGTCTCCTTGGTTGAGGTTAGGCCTCACTGTATATCCAGTGTTTGTCCAATCTCTTTATCGGTTCCTGCTGTTTGGTAATATGAATTATGTCATTGATTTACTTTTTATTTTTTACAAACATCTTACAGTTATTTTGGTTTACTTAGATTGACATCTGCTTTGTCACTTCTACCCTGCTGCATCTTGTTGGTATCTGAATTGAGAGACACAAAGACCATCCACATCTACTATCTAAAGATGTACCCTCCTAGGGATTACAATTGTTATGGCTTTTTCTTTCTTTCAGACACGGGAATTTAAAATTATGCTTATACATTTCATTTCCTTCAGGCATGGATAGGTAGCTCCTCCATGGCACCTGCAGGGATGGACCAGATAGGCAGCTGTGAGAGCAGGAAAGGAGGGGGCGTGGCTGCCAACAGCAAGGAAACCAGGCAGATCTGCTTAAGAAGATATATAAGTAAGTGTAATATCTCAATACTTAGTTTATAGATTTAATAAGTGCTAACAGAGTGGCCAACCCCTTTAATCAATTTTTGTCCTATGGACACAGAAACAGCCGAGAGTGGGATATACCTCAGCCGTTCTGGGACCACGAGACAGCCACTGAAATACAGGACTGTCCCGCCGGACTTAGAACAGTTGGGAGGTACAAATTACTATGATACAGTCAGTTCGTGTCAGAGGAGACGGAACAAATGGACCGTGTTTCCCAGATCAACCACGGTCGTGTGCATGAGCCCTAATGATATGGGGTTGTTTTCAATACCAAAGGTGTTCATCACCTAAAGAGAAAGAAGGTGATTTCAAAATGCCTGGAAAACCGCAAAAGGTCCTGCATGTTGTGCTTTTAAAAGACAAAATATGCCACTTAATGAACAAAAACACCAGTAACAAAAAAAAGTGCTTGTGTATCCTGCATTTCACATAGATCTTCAGCTGCCATCTGAAGCTGGTGCTTTTACAGCACAAAATGCCTTGGCCAAAATCGTGACAAACACAAAAGTGTACAAAAACACAAAAGAAATGTGCTAAAGCACCCTAAAGGAATGATGAAGCGCTATAGTGACATGAAGAGACTGTAGGGCGTTATTTGTGTGACTGATTCCCACACTCGAACTGACACGTATATGCCGAAATAAAGATGGACTCTCTGAGCATGAGCCCTTAAAGGGGTTGTCTCACATCAGAAAATAGCATTTATTATGTAGAGGTTAATACAAGCCACTTACTAATGTATTGGGATTGTCCATATTGCCTCATTTGCTGGCTGAATTCATTTTCCATCACATTATACACTGCTCGTTTCCATGGTTCATGCTTGCACACTATAGGAAAGAGCTCCGGCCCTTCTGGTGACCGGGATCGAGGCACCGCACATAAGGCTAGTGCTTTTTCCTATAGTGTGCAAGTACGACCACCACTGATTTATTGCCAGGTCGTCTTAACCATGAAAACGAGCAGTGTATAATGTGATGAAAAAATTAATCCAGCCAGCAAAGGAAGCAATATGGGTAATAACAATACATTAGTAAGTGCCTTGTATTAACTTCCTCTACATGATAAATGCAATTTGCTGAATTGAGACAGCCACTTTAAAGGGAACCTGTCACCTCAAAAAAAGCATATAAAACCTTATAGTAGCCCCCAGTCTGTTATTAATCCTGTGTTTGATCCGGTAATCTGATGCTCCATACGTGACAAAAACAATGTTTTAAGCGCCATCTTGCCGGTCAGCCTGAAGTCAAGGGGGCAGAGGCCTCCTTTCTTCAAGTCAAGATAAGCACGCCCGCTAACCGTCTCCTCTTGTGCGAGATTGACATCCTGCAGTACGGCCTGGGATCGCGTTAGTCTCGAGCACGTGCGGTGCGCTCCTTGCTACTGCGCGATCCCGTGTCTGGCTCCCGCAGTTAGCCAGGTTTTATCAGCGGACCGCGGATGTGCGAGACTAACACAAACCAGGTCGCACTGCAGGATGTCAATCACACACACAAAGAGACGGTGAGGGGGCGTGCTTATCTTGACTTAAAGCAAGAAGGCCGCTGCCCCCTTGACTTCAGGCTGACCGGCAAGATAGCGCTTAACCCCTTAAGGACCCATGACGTATGGGTACGTCATGGGTCCGGTCTCTAAGGATGGCGCCCGCTCGCTGCGGGGGTCCGGCTGTTTCCTGTAGCTGACCCCCGCGGCTAATGATCGCGATCGGCAGCGATGCCGATCGCTATCATTTAACCCCGCAGATGCCGTGGTCAATCCTGACCACGACATCTGCGTGCGCCGAAACCGAAAGTAAAACTTTCGGCAGCGTTCGGGCTCCCCCTAGTGGTGATCGGGGGAATCACAGTGCTGGATGTAATAGCCTCCAACTCAATGAATGATTCGAGGCTACTACTTACTATTTCCTATGCAGCCCTTGTTAGCAATAGGGCTTCATAGGATAGTAGTAAAATCCTCATAAACTCCAATACAAGTGTATTAGAGTTTATGATAGAAGCAATCAGATGACTGATTTATATAGGTCCCTATGGGACCTATATAAAAGTGTAAAAAAAAAAAAAAGAAAAAAATGTAAAAATAAAAAATTTATAAAAAAACTAAAAATTCTAATCCCCTTTCCCCAAAATTGATCAAAAAGTCCTACACACCCCATAATGGTATCAACTAAAAGTTCAGATCGCCCTGCAAAAAATAAGCCCCCATACAACGCCATACACTTAATTACAAAAATATTATAGGGGTCAAAATATGGCGACAAAAAAAAAATTCCCACTTTTAAATTTTTTTTCACTATCAAAAGGCACGGATTCGTACTGACCTGTAGAATAAAACTAAATGGTCAGTTTTATCGCACATCAAACGTCGTAATTTAAAAACCCGTAAAACTGTGGTGGAATTGCTTTTTTTTTGCAATTTCACCCCATTTGGATTTTTTTTTCTTGCTTCCCACTACATCGTATGCAATATTAAATGGTGGCATTGGAAAGTACAACTTGTCCTGCAAAAAAAAAAAAAAGCCCTCATATGGCCATGTGAACGGAAAATTAAAAAGTTATGGCTTTCGGAAGGCAGGGAGTGCAAAACGAAAACGCAAAAATGAAAAAACCCTGAGTCCTTAAGGGGTTAAAACATAGTTTTTGTCATGTATGGAGCATCAGATTACCAGATCAAACAGATGCCATTCCTTTTTATGCCTTCTAGAAGTTATTAATGAATTACTAACAGTAAAGGTCCTGATAGATGTTACCAGTTGGAGGTGTCTCCCTGTACAGTCTGACAGTAGCAGCCCTGATTGGATAGTGTCACCATTTGGGGGGGGTAACACACAGCTGGACCTTCCTGGGGTGTTTCCAGAGGGGAAGAATTGATAAGATGCTGACGGGAAAAAGGACATACAGGCAGAAAAACAGACATCCACTCAAAATGCAAAATGTCTTCTTTTTTTTTAGCAGTCAGAAATCGGATAATTTTTATCAATGATGCATCTGTATCAAGGTTATTCCTCCAATATTTCTTCCCACCCAAGATACCAGGTACCATTAATCCCAGGACTTTGATAAAAAATGAACAAGATCTGTGTTGTCCAGTATCTGTATTTATTTTGACACGTACAAATTCATATCAGTTCTTTTCTGTCAATGTAATTTTCATATGCTAAAGAACTTTTAACTTTTCTTTTTATTCTTAAAATGTTTTTTTTTTAGAAAATAAGCTTCTCTCCTTAAAGAGTAACTAAACCTTTGTGTAAAATTTGAATATGATGTCCCAAATAAAAGTTTTTCTAATATACTCTATCAATTAATTTTGTATTTTTATTAGACTTTTCCCTCCTAAAGCGCACCATTCCATGTGCGCTGAAAACTCAGTTCTCTGTATACCGCTGAGCGAATATTGCTGTTCCTGCCTGTGCCCCTGGGGGTTTACTACCCTGTAACCCTGTGCTATGCCAGGATTAGCTCATCCACAGTAGCACTCATGCCTAAGAACGGGTCTCCATCACCTCTGGTCCATCAGGAACCACTGGGAGCTGCAATGCCGGTATGGCAGGTGCTTCAAAAAATTTGGAAAATATATATATATTTTGTTATTCAGTTTTTGAACACTGTCCTGCTGGACACTTTTTGATTAGACCAGACAACCCCTCTAATATTGATGGTCTATCCTTAGGAGAAGTCATCAATATCAGATCAGTGAAAGTCTAACTTCCAGACCCCCTGCTGATAAGCTGTTTGCAGTAGCTGCACAAGCACAGCTCCATGCACTGTGTAGCTGCTGACAATAAGGTGACCACAGAGTAACCCCTCCTGGGACCTTCAGCGATCCATTCAGTTTCCCTGGGTTGTCTGTTAAATGCTGGACACAACAGGTGCTCCATAGTGAGTGACAGTCTTTGGGTATGTTCACACGAAAACGCCTGCAAATCACCTCCATTTATGGAGGCTTGGAAATAAGAAGTTGCATGTTCATTCTTGGTGTGGATTCTTCGTCAAATCCACATACAAACTTCCCATTGAAATGGGAAGAAGGTTCAATAACTGCATAAAAAAGCGGTTCCGAATATAAACTGCATCCAAAAAGCCACAAGGAATCCTGAATTAATTCCCTGTTCGTTTTTTTTCATCACAGAAAAAGGGTGAACATACCCTTTGTCTCTTGCCAACACTTGAGGATCCTGAACAGAGATGCCCCCACCCCTTTATTAACTCAGAATTCCCTATCAGGGTATAAGAAAAATGGTTTTGTAAACAGGGTTTGAGAAATGTGCAAAAAAATAAAATAAATTTAGATTAATCCAACCTGATCACTGGGTTCAATACCGTCTCCCACTCTGGTGTGGATTTTCAGATGTTCAACCAGATTTGATTTCTGTGTAAAACATCTGCCACATTCTGAACACGAAAATGGCTTCTCCCCTGTGTGAGTTCTCTGATGTCTGACAAGTCCTGATTTCTGGGTTAAACATTTGCCACACACTAAGCATTCAAACAGCTTTCCTCCCGTGTGAATTTCCCGATGTCTTATAAGACCTGACCTTTTGGTAAAACATTTCCCACATTCCAAACAAGAAAATGGTTTCTCTCCTGTGTGAATTCTCTCATGCTGAAGAAGATATGATTTATGGGCAAAACATTTCCCACATTCCGAACATGTATATGGCCTCTCTCCTGTGTGACTTTTTTCATGATGAACAAGAACCGATTTCCGGGTAAAGCTTTTCCCACATTCTGCACATGAAAACGGCCTATCTCCTGTGTGAATTCTAGAGTGTTCAACAAGCTCTGCTTTCTTTGTAAAATGAAGCCCACAATCTAAGCAAAATATTAGTTTTTGTTCTGCATGAATTTTCTGATGCTTGTCAAGATTTGATTTCTTGGTGAAACATTTCCCGCATTTCAAACATAAAAAAGGCTTCTCCCGTGTGGCTTCTCTGATGTATAACTAGTTTTGATTTTTTGGTAAAACATTCCCCACATTCTGTACATGAAAATGGCTTCTCCCCTGTGTGAATTCTCTGATGTTCAACAAGACTTAATTTGGTGGAAAAACATTTTTCACATTCTGAACACGTGAATGGCTTCTCCCCTGTGTGATTTCTCTGATGCTGAACAAGACCTGATCTCTTAGTAAAACTTTTCCCACATGCCGAACACGAAAATGGCTTTTCTCCCTTGTGACTTCTTTCATGTCTATTACGATTTGATTTGTTGGCAAAACGTTTCCCACAGTCTGAACAAGAAAATGGCTTCTCCCCTGTGTGACTCCTCTGATGTTCAACAAGGCTCGATTTTGTGTAAAAACATTTTTCGCATTCTGGACATGAAAACTGCCCCTCTCCAGTGTGACAGATCTGATGCTTAACAAGAAGATATCTCTTGGTAAAGCATTTTCCACATTCAGAGCAAGAAAATGGTTTTTCCCCTGTGTGACTTCTCTCATGTCTCCTTAGATTTGATGTGTGAGCAAAACACTTCCCACATTCCGAACAGGAAAATGGTTTCTCCCCCGTGTGAGTTCTCTGATGGTCAGCAAGATTTGATTTGTTGCAAAAACATTTTCCACATTCTGGACAGGAAACCATCTTCTCTCCTTTGTGAATTCTCTGATGCTGAGCAAGAGTTGATTTCTTGGTAAAACATTTTTCACATTTGGCACAGGAAAATGGCCTCTCTCCTGTGTGAATTCTCTGATGCTGTAAAAGATATGATTTGCAGGTAAAGCATCTCCGACACCGAGAACAAGAAAATGGCCTCGAGCTTTTATGGATCTTAAAGGGATTACAAAGATCACCCTTCTGGGAAAAATAGTTCCTATGTTCAGAGCATGGGAGCTGGCCCATGTGTGCCCCCTGATCATTAACATATTTTCTCCATGTACCACATTCCCCACATTCTGAATGAAATTGCTTCTCTCCTGTGTGGGTTTTCTTATGTGTTAACAGGAACACCCTATGTTTAAAACATTTTCCGCACTTGGCACAAATAAATGATTGCCTTTTAAATAATTTGCGAAGTAGGGACCTTGCAACAGTTTTTTCACCAGTTCTGTTCTTCAGTTCGGAACATGGAAATCTTTTATTCCCCCTTTGAGTACTTATTTCTGTAGCAATATCTGATGTATGAGGAGAAGGTTCTTTATAAAGTCCAGGATGTATACTTTGGACGGTGCTGGTTTCTTCTGTAGATTTGTGCATGGAATTTTTTCTTTTGTATCCGTAATCTAGAAATGAAAGAAGAAGCATTTAGGATCTTAGCCCTACCAAAATGATGAATCTACAAAAACATGCTAAAATGTTCACCCTTTTATACTGATAGGCCGGGGACTTTGTGACGTCTTCAGTGCAGTATCTTTCTCCCCTCTACCCATTCGGAACATGTACATGCTTGGCCAAGCTGAGTGGCCATGTGCACAGGAAGAGGTGTTGGGAGAGTAGCTGTCAATTAAATGAAATTCAGCTGACAAGTGTTTCATGTATATGTCCAGCCTACCTATCAGGAGACTCTGATCAGGGAAAAGTCAGTGGACAAATAGGGTTACAGTTATCCCTTTTTGTCAACATGGTCTAGATACCTAGAGAAGAATTTATCAAGCCCTGCACTCCAGAATTGTGGCTTAAAAACTGTTACAAAATAGGTGCTTTGTGACTTTTGAGGTCACTTGCACAAAAAATGTTCAACTTTTTATATTCTTATACCACTCGCTTACTCCAATGTTGAAAAGTAGATGGGAAAGTGGGCTTGTTTAGGTATGTAAATGAATGTCACCCCAAATTTATCACAGAGACTTTAAAAAAAAAAGTCGTAAACTCACTCTAGTAGAGAGGTGGTCTAAAAAACTGGAGTAGCATTTCTAGACAAAAGCATTTAAACATGAGCCATGCGACATTTGATAAGTTGGTTGCAAAGTACTCTAATGCAGACTCAATCAAAACTGTCTTCAAATATTAACTCATGATAAATTCCTCACCATAGTTCCAGGGACCCAAAGAGAAGGAATTAAGACTATTTTGCAGGGGATCCCGAGTCATGGGCATTTAATTTTAGGCCTGGATATCCCGCTTTACAAAGTATGGATGTCTCTCCCAGCTTTGAGTCCTACACATTGCTGTTCATCATCTGTTGCCTATCTTCACACCTTGAACAGGAATGTAGGGCAGTTGTGGAATATCCTGCAGTTTTTGGATGGTGAGTTACTGCTAGTGACTGAAATCACATTACCCTATGCAGTCAATATTATTTGAGTCTTTCGGGTAAGGGTAAAGATGCCATAGTAGAAATTTCCCCATGTGACTCTCTGAACTGTCTAATTTCTTTGGACATTAATATTGACAGGCGTATCAGAAAGGGAGGTTACTTCATGTTGTCCTGTTGAAGTTTCCTATTCTTGTTTGACTGTAAATGAACCAATGCAAATTGGTCCCCTAAGACTCTCCAAGGCAGAGAAGGATAGGAGGAGACTAGGTATTTGTTTGTAATGTGGTAAAAGGGCATTTTGCCCAGAAGTGTACCCTCAAGCCAGGAAAATTCCAAGCCTAGAAACTAAAGGAGAGATCTGGCCTCACTTAATTTTTCTCCCAAAAATATTTTGATGTTGCCCTCCAACATTGAATTAGAGGGTATATCCAGGGCAGATTTGGCATTTTTGAGGCTCCAAACAAACATGTAAAGTCACATTCATCGGTCACATGGCCTAGGTCAGTGATGGCTAATATCCGGCACTCCAGCTGTGGTGAAACTACGACTTCCAGCAAGCTCCATTAATTTCTATGGAGTTCTGAGAACAGCCAAGCAAGTGTGCATCTTAGGAGTTGTAGTTTTACCCCAGCTGGAGTGCCGGAGGTTAGCTATCACAGGCCTAGGCGCCCCTCAGACCCATTGAAATGAATTGGTAAGAAAAGAGAAGGCCCGCGGCGCTACAGACTGCACAAACAGAAGATCGACGGGGGTCCCGGGTGAGGTACCCCTACCAATCAGATACTGATGACCTATCCAGAGAATAAGTAAAAAAAAAAAAACACAATTGGAAAACGCCTTTAATCAGTTTTTCAGCCAACCACTTGTGGCCAGCAAATTCCACACCATTTAGAAATTGTTTCCAGCTTCCCACCACATTGTACGCAAAAGTAGATGATGCCATTAGAAAGTATAACTTGTCGTGCCCAAAAAAAGGCCCTTTTGGCTCTGTGAAGGTCTGGAGTAAAACACTAAAGTGCAAAGATTAAAAGTCCTCAGAGATTGAAGGGGCTAAACCACCAATATTTTTTACCATAGAGAAACAAAACAGTCAAGTAAACAATTAACAAAAACATATACACCAGCGGTGTGGTAAGTAATAAAGGAACACCCCAACCCCCATTCCCTGGGGAAGTCCCACAGTTCACTAGGGGTTGTCCAGAGTGACTGCTGCACAACTCCCCCGGTCCTTCCGCTACATCCCTCACATGAGTTATTACTCACCAGTAGGGACATCAGTTAGAGTTTCTGTGTAACTCATCGCCACAGGTAGAGCCTCCTTTTCCTCCTTTATCTCTTCCTTGATACAAACCTGTAAAGTGTAAATTCATTTTAGATAATCACAGTCATTATTATGGGAAAGGTGCAGTTTTCAGTGATATTTCTATACAGACGTATACAATGTTCCTTGTCAGGAATCTTTCCAAAGGAAGCCTACAGGCCAGCAATGTGGGTTGTGAGCCCTCAGCTCCACCTACCTGATGATCCTGTGGGACATTATGATTATTATCTGGACAGGTATACAGAGGACTAGGACATCTCTCTAATGGATTTCCCTTACTGCATCCATCTGTAGGAAACATACATTTAATGAGTACACTATGGCAAAATTATCAGTTGAAAATTGGTGTTTGTCGAATACCATTTTATAAAGCGCCTGCACCACTATTATGACACATACTGTACTTTTACGATGCAAGTTGAGAAGAGCAAGATTCAAGGACATTCATTGACAAAAAAAAAAATACCAAGAAAGAGTTTTTGGAATTGAATTAAACTTTCTATGTGTAACTGTAATGATATAAGCGAGTACAATATTAGAGCGAAAGGAGAAGTTTATTGGGGAAAACTATTAAACTGAAAGGAGGCTGTAGTACCCTGTTATACAGCCAGGTTCTGAATGGTATCCTGTGGCACATTTGGCCATGGATGGTCCACTTGGTCCTGTAAATGCTTCATTGGCGATAAATCTGGTGAAAAGAGGCCAAGGAACTGCTGCAGTTTGGTGGATACATTCCTGGGAAACCCTTGCTGTGTGTGTGTGCGCAAGCATTATCCTGCTGAAAAATGGCAGTTGGAAGCCAGGCCATGAGAGGAACACATGTGACTTCAGAATGTCCTGCATATATCGCTGAGCTGTTAGTGTCCCTTGTATCACTACCTAGGGTGACCTACTGTTCAATGCGATGGCTCCCCAGATCATCACAATAGCATTTTGGACAGTGTGTCCCAGAATAGCAAGGCAGGATTGAAGAGCTCACCATAAGGCCTCCATACTCAAATCTGACTGTTGTGGGATCCCAAACAGCATCTGGATTAGTCACTAAAGACAATATGGTGCCAGTATGTAGTCCAGGTTTCTTGTTCACAACAACACTGCAAACAAAGGCAATGGTGAGTGTCAACGTCAGGACACATAACGGGCAATGTGACACCAAATTTCCTTCTGCTAAATGCCTGGAAATGATCCTGGCAGAAACAGAGGTGTGTAGTGACCTGTGTCTGGATGGTGGACAATTAAAGTGGGGAAGCTGCTCGTGCTTGTTGGCCAATCAAATCATCCTCTCTACTTGTGGTCTGTCTAGACCAGGGGTGCACAACCTGCGGCCCGGGGGCCACATGCAGCCCTCGATACCATTCTGTGCGGCCCCAAAACATCTGGTAAAAGCCATGTAGGTCTGTCTTATGGCTTCTTACATGTATCTTTCATGTATTCTACTATTAGATGGGAGTCCTAGAACTGTAACTAGACATTTATAGTATATACTGTATGTTCAATATACCAAAAATACAGTATTTCAGTTGGTAATACCCCTTTACGTTTTATTTTCGGCCCTTGGAATTGGTTTAGGCTGACAATGTGGCCCCCAACCAGAAAAGGTTGTGCACCCCTGGTCTAGACCGTCCAGAACCCATTTGCACCATTTGCTGTGTGTGGATGATCTCATGTGACCAATGCTCTCATCACGTCCTAACAGCTAAGTCAGAACGGCCTAGATAGCGGGTAATCCGTAGAAATGAACATCCTGCTTCTCTCAGTCCAGTGATATGCTCCCTCTCAAAGTTTGTCAGCTGTGCATAATCTCTTCAAGTGTATGGTAGAGGCACATCTAGAAGACAGCGATCGGTCACCAAGAGGTACACTAAACAAAAGTGGCCTATGAGAGCCTTTCTTATAGGGCAGCAGGGGAAGCACTTTTATGCACTCTTGTGGCAAGACCCAGTGTAATCATTTACATATCTGCCTAAGACATAACTGCAAGCCGAGTTTTGCAGCAATCCGACAGTTCTATGTGGGTGCATTTTTTTTTGTCAATGAGAAAATATCAAAAAAACAATGTCAGGTCTGAACTGGCTTTTTCTTCCGCATCATCATCAAGGCATATGCCTGCTGCTCTGGAGGAAGACAGTAGTGCACCAATAATAATAAATCTCCACCATTGTTTATATGTGGTAATCAGAAGAAGAGGGTATCAAGGTGACTGCATTAAGTGATTGCTACTCACCTGGGCTGATAGCTACAGGAATCTCCTCTTCCTTACACTGCTCATCTCCCACCACACACATCTCTTCTTCTCCCTCTATGACTTCAACTTTAAAGGGGTTCTGCAGTTTGTTACAACTGATGATCTATCCTCAGGATACATCATCAGCATCTGATCGGCCGGGGTATGACACCCGGGACCCCTGCCGATCAGCTGTTTGAGAAGGCAGCGGCGCTGCAGGAGCGCCGCGGCCTTCTCACTGTTTACCGCTGCTAGCGCCCCGCCCAGTGACGTCATTCAGTGAACAGAGCTTAGCCTCGCCCACGCCACTTGGATACAAGTCGTGACGTCACTGGGCGGGGCGCTAGCAGCGGTAAACAGTGAGAAGGCTGCGGCGCTCCTGCAGCGCCGCTGCCTTCTCAAACAGCTGATCGGCGGGGTCCCGGGTGTCGGACCCCGGCCGATCAGATGCTGATGATCTATCCTGAGGATAGATCATCAGTTGTAACAAACTGCAGAACCTCTTTAATATCAATTCCTGTTTTGTCTGGTTGCAAACAGATCTACCCGGGGATGACCCCAAAGTTGGACTATTTGATTGAAGACCTCTTGATTTACCGCTCTCCTCACCACCCGCTCACCACTCTCCTTGATCTAGGTGGTTTTTGCTTAAAAATCTGCCACTTTGTTTTCTGATCCTTTTAGGTGCACCGCCTTGATAAATGGAACAAGAGGCATAATTAGAGAAAAGATTTCCACTGTTAATGCCATTAGATCTTGGCCCTCCCTGGGTCTGTTCAGGTAGGATACTACGGTAACATTGTCTGAAAAGATTTTTACCCCTTTTTTGAGAAGTTTGGTCAAATATACCTTCAAGACTAGGAAAACACAGCTCTTAACTCCCTCACATTTAGCGAAGCCTGACTCTCCTCTAGATTCCAGACTTCCTGCAGAACCCCCAATTGACAATACGCTTCCCACCTGGTAGGACTGGCATCTGTGGTAATCCTAATCTGTTCTTGTAGTGCCCATGGGAATCGCTGAGTCAAATTTGCAGGATCCTGCCACCAGGTTAAGGACTGTATTACTTGAGGAGTGAGAGGAAGTGGGGCATCTTAGGGGAACAACGAACCCTTCCATCCCTTCAGAATCTGCCACTGAAGCATCCTGGAATGAAATTGGGACCAACCGACAGCTGGGATTGTTGAGGTCATCCTGCCTGAGCGTCCATTCACAGGTCCATATGAATGGTCCGGATCCGTTCCGCAATTTTACAGGGTGCGGACCCATTCATTTTCAATGGGGCCGGAACGGATGCGGACAGCACACTATGTGCTGTCCGCATCCGCATTTTGGGATCCACACCTCCGTTCCCGAAAAAAAATAGAACATGTCCTTTTTTTGTCTGCAACTGCGGACAAGAAAAGGCATTTTCTATTATAGTGCCGGCGATGTGCAGTCCATGAAATGCGGAACGCACATTGTCGGTGTTCGTGTTTTGTGGATCCGCAATTTGCGGACCGCAAAATAAATACGGAGGTGTGAATGGACCATGACACCGACATGACCTGCCTGATAGTTGATACTTGAGCTCCTTCTCCCTTGGCTAAGAGCCGAGCGCTGCGATTGGATGCGCTCGCAGCCAGGGAGAAGTGAAGACCGCCCAGCAGAACTAAAAGATCAACGCCTACTATAACCTAGACGCCTCATTTGCATATGAGGCGCCGAAACTAACGGGGAGCGCAGCGGGCGAACGGGGGGTCCATTTGAAGAAATAAAAGGTGTCCGGGCATCACAGGCAGCAACACTATAAGGTAGTGTGATAATTGGACTATGATTTTTTAGGTGAAAGGTCCTCTTTAACTCCAGGAACACACACCTCTGAGAAGGGACCAGATTTTACTTTTTCCAATGTTTTCATTGGTATGCAGGAAGAAGCTGCAGTGTCAGTGCTGGGACCAGGAGAGTGGCGCCGTGAGCGAGGGGTAAGTATATTACCGGTGAGGGGCCCGGCACATGTGGGGGAAGTTTCTTGAAATTGGATAACCCTTTTAATGCCACATTTTTAAAGATGTTAAACATACCAAGAGACACCATAGGAAGCATCATTCGCAAATTCAAGGCAAAGGGCACTGTTGAAACGCTACCTGGTCGTGGCAGAGAGAAGATGCTGACTTCGACTGCTGTGCGCTACCTGAAGCGCAAAGTGGAGAAAAGTCCCCGTGTGACTGCTGAGGAACTGAAAAAAGATTTGTCAGATGCGGGTACTGAAGTTTCAGCTCAGACAATAAGGCGCACACTGCGTAATGAAGGCCTCCATGCCAGAACTCCCAGGCGCACCTCCTTGCTGTCTCCAAAGAGTAAGAAGAGTCGACTGCAGTATGCCAAAAGTCATGTGGACAAACCACAAAAGTTTTGGGATAGTGTTCTGTGGACTGATGAAACAAAATTAGAACTGTTTGGGCCCATGGATCAATGCTATGTTTGGAGGAGGAAGAACAAGGCCATGAAGAAAAGAACACCTTGCCTACTGTGAAGCATGGCGGGGGGTCAATCATGCTTTGGGGCTGTTTTGCTTCTACAGGTACAGGGAAGCTTCAGCGTGTGCAAGGTACCATGAATTCTCTTCAGTACCAGGAGATATTGGATGAAAATGTGATGCAGTCCGTCACAAACCTGAGGCTTGGGAGGCGTTGGACCTTTCAACAGGACAATGATCCCAAGCATACCTCCAAGTCCACTAGAGCATGGTTGCAGATTAAAGGCTGGGACATTTTGAAGTGGCCATCGCAGTCACCAGACTTAAATCCGATTGAGAACCTCTGGTGGGACTTAAAGAAAGCAGTTGCAGCGCGCAAGCCTAAGAATGTGACTGAACTGGAGGCTTTTGCCCATGAAGAATGGGCGAAGATACCCGTAGATCGCTGCAAGACACTTGTGTCAAGCTATGCTTCACGTTTAAAAGCTGTTATAACTGGAAAAGGATGTTGTACTAAGTACTAAGATTGAATGTCACTTGGGGGTTGAATAAAACTGATAATGATGTGAGCACAGAAAAGACATTTGTGGTTATTTCATTATAAATGTTATGTTATATTTGTCTGACTTACAAGGGCCTCTCTGATTTAATTGTAAACAAGATGACTGAAATGATCAAAATCAATGTCAAACTTGCCAAAACATTCAATTTCAGTGGGGGTTGAATAATTTTGAACACAACTGTATGTGTAACGTACCCAATGCAGAGCTATGTGTAACGTACCCAATGCAGAGCTATGTGTAACGTACCCAATGCAGAGCTATGTGTAACGTACCCAATGCAGAGCTATGTGTAACGTACCCAATGCAGAGCTATGTGTAACGTACCCAATGCAGAGCTATGTGTAACGTACCCAATGCAGAGCTATGTGTAACGTACCCAATGCAGAGCTATGTGTAACGTACCCAATGCAGAGCTATGTGTAACGTACCCAATGCAGAGCTATGTGTAACGCACCAATGCAGAGCTATGTAACGTACTCAATGCAGAGCTATGTGTAACGTACCCAATGCAGAGCTATGTGTAACGTACCCAATGCAGAGCTATGTGTAACGTACCCAATGCAGAGCTATGTGTAACGTACCCAATGCAGAGCTATGTGTAACGTACCCAATGCAGAGCTATGTGTAACGTACCCAATGCAGAGCTGTGTAAAGTACCCAATGCAGAGCTATGTGTAAAGTACACAATGCAGAGCTATGTGTAACGTATACAATGCAGAGCTATGTGTAACGTATCCAATGCAGAGCTATGTGTAAAGTATACAATGCAGAGCTATGTATGAAGCATAAAGTGAAATGTGTGTATGTAAAGTCTACTATGCAAAGCTATGTGTAACATATACAATCAAGAGATATGTGTAACGTATACAATGCAGAGCTATGTGTAATGGATATAATGCAGGGCTATGTGTATAGCAAAGTGTGTGTATGTAAAGTATACGATGCAGAGCTATGTGTAATGCATACAGTGAAATGTGTGTGTATAAAGTATACAATGCAGAGCTATGTCATACAGTGCAGAGTCGAGTGTACGGTGCAGTGCACATGTGTTTGTCTTAGGCTCATGAAGCGCATACATTTGTAATTACCTGCTCATGTGGACACTGTCCTACAATCAAGGAATGAACTCATGAAAAGCATCCAGCAACACAGCCTGGAGCCTGACTCCTCCCACACATGTGACTGATCACATGATCGTGACATCATCAAAGGTCCTTTAACCCATTCGGCTCCAGTCTCTACAGACAGGAGATTACATCCGGGTGAGTCGGTGGGCGCCGGGTGTATGTGTCAGTCTCCTGATAGGTGTTTTTATAAATCCAGCATAACGTCCTGTCTTGTCTACACTGCAGCAGTGATGAAAGGGGCTAAGCTAGTTACGCCTGAGACTTTCTGCTGCTGCAGCAGGTTCCACCCCAATGTTTTTACAGGACATCTGAAGTGTCTCTATTTATATAGGGCATGAAGAGTGAATGAAAACAGAATAACCCCCAAAAACCATAGAGGGGTCAAAGAGGAAGCCTGAATGATCGGCTCCTACACTCCTGATGTGAGTACAGTACAGTAGTCCTGCCATCAGATAGGACTATATCATAAAACAGTTCTGGTCAGGGGAGTTGGTCCAGGAGATGCAGCTGACACATAGGCTTCGACCAAGCATGCTTGTATGAATCCTCCCTTAAAGGGGGTTTTCCGCTTATAATGGTTTTTAAAGGGTTTCTGATGTCAGCAGACCCTAACTCTCCTAATCTTATTCTTCGGGATGCCCCCGTTACTGCACAATTTTAACTTTTACAATATGCTAATTAGCCTCTGGGGGGGGGCACTGGGGGTGTTGCTCCTGCTCCTAGAGGCTCCGTTCGCCCACCTCAAGTCACGCCCTGCTGTCCTTGATTGACAGGGCCAGCATTCGTCTCCTCCTGCCAGTCCTGTGTGCTGGGACTGTGCATGCGCGAGATTTATCAAGGACGGCAGGGCATGACTTGAGGTGGGCAAACGGAGCCTCTAGGAGCAGGAGCAACGACCCCCCCCCCGCTCCTAGAGGCTAACTAGCATATTATAAAAGTTAAAATTGTGCAGTAACAGGGGCATCCACAAGCATAAAGCAGAAACCATTTAAGCAAGTGCTTGTAGCCTGCCCACTAAAACAAGATTCATACTTACCTGCTCTACTCCACCGGTCCTCCGCTTTCTCCATCTTCTGGTCCTCGTTAGAACACAGGGCAATTGAAAGAGAAAGGCGCTCATAGGGTGATAATGTCAGTGAAAGGTCAGCAATCGATATAGAATGTATGGAAACTTGCTCACCTATTCCAGTTGTGTCTCAATTGGGCACAACAACAATAAGAGCGTTAGATAGGCAGTGCAGCCAAAGCTTGTCCGGATGCCTTGGGCGGTTGCCAAACATGCCCAAGGGGTGCGATCAAGGGAAAATGCTGGGCCCAATGGGTCGGAGCGAGGGACAGCACGACAGGCGCACTTGCTCATTCAAAACACACGGTTCTTTATTGAAATGGTTAGACAACGCGTTTCGGGGTCTCTAGTACCCCTTTATCAAGTCTAAAAGGATAATAAAAATGGTAATAGTAATAATAATAATAAAATAAAGGTACATCGAAAAAATGGCGATCGAACAAATCAAGATAGGATAACAAATGCACTAAAAATTAGATGAACGATATGTAAATGTATACAAAAGGTTCATATAATTAGATAAAATAAAATGATCTAAAACGCGTTGTCTAACCATTTCAATAAAGAACCGTGTGTTTTGAATGAGCAAGTGCGCCTGTCGTGCTGTCCCTCGCTCCGACCCATTGGGCCCAGCATTTTCCCTTCTTCTGGTCCTCGCACTGTTTACATCCAATGGTATATGGCCATGGTCACATGCACTGATCCAGCCAATGACTGGCTTCAGCAGTGACATGAAGCTTGTGGCCACAGCATCGCTGAAGGAAGTCATTGGCTGGAGCAGTGCATGTGACCATGCCCAATCACCGCCGGATGTGAACAGAGCGGGGATCAGAAGATGGAGGCGACAGAGGACCAGAATTGCATGGAGCAAGGAAGTATGAATCTTCTGTTTCTTAAAAATCACTATAACCAGAAAACCCCTTTAAAGGGAACCTGTCACCTCCAGAAACCACCCCAAGCCTCCGGCAGCACCTGACGGTAGCCGGCAGTGTGTTTCTAATGATCCCTGTGTTTCATAAGTCAGATGCAGTAAAAGCTCAGAAAATGATCTTTTATCCCCGGCCGGCGCGCTCCTCGTGTCAGACTTGAAGTCACGGGGGCAGCGGCCTCCTTGCTTGAAGCTGCGGTAACCCCGCCCCCTTCCCTGCTCCTTCGCTGTGACTGACCACTTATGCCCGACAGCCGGCTGGCTTTACCGAACAGCCGGCTGTCAGTCACAGCGAAGAGGCAGGGAAGGGGGCGGGGTTAACGCGGCTTGACGCAAGGAGGCCGCTGCCCCCATGACTTCAAGCCTGACACGAGGAGCGTTCAATAATCTAGCTAAGTAATGTGCTTGTTCCCAGAACTGTTACATCCATACTTTTTGAACCCTTTTATTATGGGCAGCTGTGTCATGTGAACCTTGCCCTCCGGTGTAGACGAGTCACTTTCTCTGTGTAGCCTCTTATAATAATTAGCTGCAGAGTTGACCCATTGACTCACACTGTCTATACTATCTGTGTGTGCAGAATCCCCAAGGTTTCCTATGAGATGCAACTTCACACTGCTCTCCCCTGCCTCCGGCTTGTAAGAGCTGACAGTGAGAAGTCTATCACAAGCAGGAGACAGGGGAGAGCAGAGTGAAGCTGAGTTACATAAGATACACTGTAGCTGTGCAGGGTGAGCTAGGGGCAGCAGTTCGAAGTCGCTGATCCGTCGCTTGCTGCCCAGAGGAAGTGCAGTGTGAGGAGAGTCCAACCCCTCTGTCTCTGAAGAGCCAGAGGCATAATGGGTAATATAAGCTGCATTAGGGAACCATATCACAGGGGAAGAAATGTAGCAAAGGCAGACGACCCATAAATGGCACAATAGCCTATGCTCTGCTTCAAGTGTTTCATTTCAATAGGCACAAAGTATTCTTCATTTCCCAATGCTGCAGGAAAATTGGACAAAAAGTATAGTATATGGGAAATAAGTCAAAGCAACCAGACTTGTATTTATTGTATTCATTTTTCTTGAAGACGTTTCACTAGTCATCCAAGATGTTGAAAAAACTGTCTTCAAGAAAAAAAATACAAGTCTGGTTGCTTTGACTTATTTCTACTGATATGAATCTATTTGACATATTTTGCATTAATGTTCCCAACCAGGATCTTCCTTGTTGAAGTCACCTTATAGATTTCTCTAGAAAACAATGGGAATGTACAACGGCAGAAAAGACATGACGGAGACGATATTAAACCTTACCCTGGAGATCATCTACCTGCTCATTGGAGAGGTGAGGAACCTCTGGGAATTATGTCATAGGACATCACTTATCTGTTAATTGCACACGACTGAAAATAATTGTGGAAATGTACTGTATATAGCAGCCTAATCACCACATCAAATGGAAAAATCTGTCCTGATAACCAGGGTGCTTCCACCCTGTCAGGTTGTGATGCCAACAATATGCAAATTGAACGGGGGACGAACAATCGTAATAATGATCATTCCTCCCCCATTCATTTTGCATCTTGTGAAAGGCACTTTAAAAGAGCACAGATTGGCCTGGCATCATCTCTCGTAACAGGACTCTTAGATGTGGGTTATTTAAAGGGTTTCTGTCACCAGATTTAACCCTATGCTAACTTTTATAATATGCTAATGAGGCTCTAGGAGCAGGGGGGGGCGTTGTTCCTGCTCCTAGAGCCTCCGTTCTCCCACCTTGGTCTCTTCCCTCCAAGTCTTGATTGACAGGGCCAGGCAGCGCATGCGTCTGTCTACCAGCCCTGTGCTCGGATGGAGTCTCGCTGCCGCTGACACTCAGCGCAGGCGCGGTGAGGAACCTGGCAGCCGACGAGCGTCTTCCCTCACCGCGCCTGCGCTGAGTTCAGAACGGCGCGAGATTTCATCCGAGCACAGGGCTGGCAGACAGACGCAAGCGCTGCCTGGCCCTGTCAATCAAGACTTGGAGGGAGGAGACCAAGGTGGGAGAACGGAGGCTCTAGGAGCAGGAACAACGCCCCCCCTGCTCCTAGAGCCTCATTAGCATATTATAAAAGTTCGATTTTTAGGTTAATTCAGGCACTGAGAAAAGTAAGAATAGGCTAGTTAGGTTTAGCTGACATTAGCACATCGCTAATGTCAGCTAACTTCATAGGGTTAAACCTGGTGACAGAAACCCTTTAAGGGGCATATTTTGTTAGAGATGCATACAATTTGATAAATTCTTGGGGCCACACTACTACATATCCTCACATACAGAAGCAAAGATAGTGCCAAGATTTCTTCTTCATTGCTGTAACTATGGGTAGTGGACTGGAGAAGGGGTTCTGTTACTGCCAGTTTAGGGGTGCCTCTTGCGACTTCTGGGAGGGTGAGGTGTGGTAGGCTGCCATGACTATTGGCCAAAACATGGAACCTACTAAATTGGGAATGTGGATGGTGGCTTCTTGACTGCTGCAGAAGTAAGGGATCCTGTGATTACTAAGGAGCTTCTGTGACTTTGAGTAAGCTCTTACAGGGTCCTAACTTTTGGAGCTGGTTCCTAGGCCTTGCTAAGATTTGTCCAGGTCTTGTTTACAGGGATATTCATATACTGTCTACTTTACATACTTAGGATTACACAGTAGTGCAGAAAACATCTAGTGAGCATGTGACTCTAAGAAGCCACCCCCATTTCTCTGAACGATTGAGCAGGAGTCCCATCATGGAGCCACCACCTCACTCACTAATATTACAGAGGAACAATCAGCAGAAGATCCTAGAACTCATCAACAAGATCATTGAGCTACTCACTGGAGAGGTGAGCGCTGCTGGGAATTATGGGAAATTATACAAAAATATAAGGGATCATGTGTCTGGATGATGACTGTGTCATTGTGTGTGTGAGGTTCGTATAAGGTATCAGGATGTCACTGTCCATTTCTCCATGGAGGAGTGGGAGTATTTAGAAGGACACAAGGATCTGTACAAGGACGTCATTATGGAGGACCACCAGCCCCTTTCATCACCAGGTAAGAGAATTTTATTGATGGTTATGGAGAGAACATCACTGTGAGCCTCCATTATTTGATCATCACATTTACATAATGGCCCCATTTACAAAGATTGCTGTTGTAAACTAAAGAGGGCAATTGGTGAGTTCCAAATGTATTAAAAGACATATGCCTCTTACTGAATTTGGCATATTTTGACCTCAGGAAAACAATCTTCTAGATTTGCACCAAAAATTGCTTAATTTTCCTGCACTCGAGTCCAAAAAATGTGAAAATTTGTAAAATTCCTATGTATGTTTTAAAACGTTGCATTTTACATCCCAAAACTGTTGTAATCTTAGTAAATTTGGGCAATGTGTCCCGTACAGCTGGATCCAGTGAGGGAAATCCACCAGAGAGATGTCTTAGTCCTCTGTATTCCGAGGATTGTCCTGAGGTTGATGAGAATGTCCCACAGGATCATCAGGTAGGTGGAGTTGAATTTAGGTGGTCAGTTAGTGAAGCCAAAATTGGTTATATACATATGTGTACCTTTTTTTTTTGTACAGTTTGAAGACCTGATTTCTATAAAGGTTGATTCTTCGGTGGGAGAAGAACAAACATGTTCAAGGGGTAATGAGAAGTGTGATGAGGAGCAAATTCCTGTAGTTATCACTTCTGGTAAGTACGGTAATAACCACGAAATACAGAGAATAATTGGCCAGGATTTCATCTGCCCAATCCTTTGTTCTCGGGGAAATAAGCTGGTGCCAGAGCAGCTTTTTCCCTTGTGCATGTTCAGGACAGGCATTCTCAGCCGAGCTGACTGTGCACATATATGGAATCGGGAGAGATAGCTGTTGCCTTACAGCGACTTAATGTATATGGCCAGCCTTAGTCAAAGACAAAGGTTAGTAAACTGAATTTTATAAGTTAAACATTGGAAGGTGACGAACATATTACATGCAGTTACCTCAACAGACAAAAGGACCCATATTCGGATCTCCTCATGTGAGAATAGACTTCTATGGAGGACATATCTAAAAGGGTTGTTCGAGTAAAAAAAGCAGGGACGTTGTTAAAATTATTTAAAACAAGTTAAACTTACCTTTCCAACACCCTCCGTTCCTGCGCCGCCCCAATCACTGCAGCGATAACATGTTCATATTCCACATGTGACTACTGCAGCCAATACTGTCATCATTGACCTCAGAGGAACACGGCGTGAAACCAGTGAGGCGACTGCAGCAGTAATGTACGGTATATCGGCACGTCACCATTGCAGTTATTTAAACAAAGCCTCCTATAACCTGACAACACCTTTGAGAAAATGTATCATGTGAGTCACTTTAGCTTCATCAAAAGAGTTTTCTGGTTTGTATCACAAGGATTTTTCCATTTCTCTAAGAGGGGTATATCTTCCTTTAGTACCCCATAGAGTGCTGGCTGCAGCATCAGCTTCACTAAGGTCTACCTCCGGGTTTCCCCAATGTTTTGCTCAAGTACCTGAATGGGGGGGCATCTTGGGCAGTTTGTAGTTGCACCTCAGCACGGAAGGCTGTATTTATCAATCAGTGGACTCCAGTCAGTGCCTCAATGATCCAGAAAATAGATGTGCAACCAAGAAGGTGTACAGTGTCCTCATTGTTTAGTCTCCACAAGAGGTGACCAGGGTGGCCCAGACAGCTAGGGTATAGACAAGCATAAACAGATTGAATAATCTCCCCCTACTGGGTTATTCTCTAGGCTGTGGTAGACGAGTCAGGCAATACACATGATAATGGAAAAGACGACACTCACATACAACCAGTATATGTACATTATATGCAAACATGGTAAAATTATAACACTACATTATAGATGAACTGAACATATTGTGCCATCACACTGTATTTTAATATTGATGGCTTATACTCAGGATAGACAATCAGTATTTGATCTGCGGAGATCCAACACCCCGAACCCCACCAACCATTGCGTCGTCAGTTGCTCCGGCATCGGAACTGCACAGCTGAGCATCCGCCACTGGATCACGCATCTGCCACTAGGAGGAATTCCTATGCAGTGAGCTCCCCTAGTGGTGGCTGCAGGTAGCCAGCTTTGGAATATATTATGTGAAGGGAAGCAAGAGATTTCTCAATGTATTTATGCCAGTTATCTGGTGTAAATACTTGGAGAAATGCGTTTAGTATGATTGACGTAATTTTTAAGCACCTGTTCCACTTTTTCTGACATTTTTTTTAATAAAAAATCAGGGGTGTTGCCTTTTGCAGTGCATGGGAGTGTTTGATGCATGCATACTGGTAAACCTGTAAACCTGGTGCAGAGGGGCCCATACTAAGTTTTGCCATAGGACCCTATAAGATCTGTTTGCATACAGATATAAGAAAAGATGCTCCAGAATTGTTATTGCATGAGAAATGCAAATAGATACTAAAACAGATTTCAGGAGAGACGAAAAGTCCTCTTTTAAGAGGTTATCTAGTTTCATAATGATTTTTTTTTTTTATGTGCCCAAAGTACCAAGACTAGATATATTTGTGCTAAATACCTGTTTTTTGTGTCTGCACTTTCTTTCCCCTTTTCTAAGCATCACTGCCTCCTGGCAGGATGTTTAAATGGATAACCTTGTGTTTTCATTGGCTTCCTGCTGGGTTTCCTAACCAAACCCAGCATGATTTGCTCTGTAAGGGCTCTTTCACACGAGCGGATGCCGTGCGTGGAATCCATTGCGTGAAAGAGAGCCAAGCCGCGCTCTGGACAGCAGAGACACAGAGCATTAACATGATTGATAATGCTCCGTGCCTCTCTCTGATCTTTTTACTACAAAATCACAGTGAGATAAAGTTGTCACTGTGATTTTGTAGTAAAGAGATCACAGAGAGGCACGGAGCATTATCAATCATGTTAATGCTCCGTGTCTCTGCTGTCCAGAGCGGGGCTTGGCACTCTTTCACACAGCGGATACCACGCACGGCATCCGCTCGTGTGAAAGAGCCCTTATGGTTTCACAGGCTGGGTTTACCTAGCTAAAACGGAGAGGGGAAGTTTAGGGGCATGACTTCTGCAGAGGAAACAGTGTGGAAGGCAGAGCAATCCCTGAGAAACATTACAGAGCAAAGCATGCCAAATCTGTGTAAAAAAACGTAGCAGGAAGTTGATGAAAACAGGAAGTTCTGCATGTAAACATCCTGCCAGGATGCAGTGATGCTGAGAAGACGGGAAGGGAAGTGCTGACATGAAAAACAGGTCCATGGGGCAAAATGTGCAGTGTTTGGGACACTCTGGATAGATAAAAAAAAATAATTATGAAAACAGAGAAACCCTTTAATGCCAATCGAGTGATTTTTCTCATCCTTTGACTGTATATATAGCAAAGTTGACAAGTTTATAGAAAATGTTGTATCAAGAAAACTTCCTTTAACGCCTTTAATCACCACCAGCACCTTTAGGTGTTCCAGTAACAGCAGCTAGTATCATAGTGACACAAAAGGAGTAGTAGCATAGAGTAGCATTATAAAACATTACAAGTTTGTGAAAAGGGTATCCTGTAATGGGACTGAAAAAAATGCAATTCAAATTGTATCTTAAAATGTATCATTTAGTATAAAAAATACTTTATTGCGCGTACTGCTCTATTTTGCCTGTCAAAAGGACAGTTCAAATGACAGACACTCGACTGACTACATTTTAGTCATTGAGGTCTGTCGGGCACCATTCTTGTCCATCATGTGACAGAACCAGTGATTCTGTGATTTTCGTTGTTCTGCTCCTATAATGGAGCAGAACAATGGAGATGATTAGTGCCTATGTGAACAAGCTCTAAGTGGTACAGTTGTACCGATATTTATATAGTCTAGGGCTAGGCAATGCAGCACAGATCTCTCAGATTGTATCGGGGTATCAGTATCTGCTTTAATTTTTTGTATTTATTTAAAGGGATTACTATGAAAAGGGATTTTCAAATTATTATTCTTGCAATATACGTACACTAAAAATAGTTTCATCTCTAGTAGCGCCCCTTGCTGTTTCTCCTGTGGCTGAAATTCTAGTCCACCTTTTACCTTCAGTGGTGGACTAACATGTTTAGTAGCTTGCTTACTCCCTTCCTCCCCTCAGTGCCGGTGTTCCGTTAAATTGCCCTACTCGTAAAATTTCCCTACCCACGTGATTTCCGGTTCCGGTATGCGGGTGAGGGAGGAGTTGTGTCAGGCCACTCGCTTACTGATTGGCTGAGTAGGATTCGGTGCAGGAGAGCGCCGCTAACTGTGAATGCGCATAAGTAGGGAAAATTTACGGCCAATTGCGCATGCGCCACGGGTATTGAAAAAGGGTGGTGGTAACTGTAGATTAATATTAGCACTGTAAGAAATGAGCCAGGAAATAGCGCAGATGAGACTAGACTAGACAAAATCCAGCAATCGTCTGCAGCGAGTGCGCACTGGGCTGTAAGTTTTTACTAATCTCGGCGCAGGCGCACTAAGTTTTCCCTGCCCTAGCCACTAGACTAGATCCAGCAAGCGTTCGCGCCTGCGCACAGGTCTGTAACTTTTCAATACCCGTGGCGCATGCGCAATTGGCCGTAAATTTTCCCTACCTTATGCGCGTTCACAGTTAGCGGCGCTCTCCTGCGCCGAATCCTACTCAGCCAATCAGTAAGCGAGTGGCCTGACACAACTCCTCCCTCACCCGCATACCGGAACCGAAAAGCACGTGGGTAGGGAAATTTTACGAGTAGGGCAATTTAACGGAACACCGTCATAGTGATCTCATAGAGAAGTAACCATTCGTAGAAATGTGTAGCTATATCTCTGTCTAGACAGTGGAGGAGGTAATTGGGTGAGGGAGGGGTATTAATTAGTGGAATCACTGGGGGCTGTGTGAGAAACTTTTTATCTATGCAATGGGGGAAGACAGGAGAAAGGGTTCAGAGCTCACTGCAATGCACTCCTGGGAGATGCAGGTGATCGATTGTCATCTTAATAAGGATGACAAGAACTACAGAGAGGGGAGTAAGGGTAAAATTTGCACCGGCGAGCAGCCTTTTTACATTAATATCTCTAAAATAATGGTATGCAATACTTCAGATATATGTTCTTTATTCATTGAATAACCCTTTTAATTTTTTAACTGCTTCTCCAACAAAGCAAAAAAATAAAAATCCTTTTATTCCCAGCAGATGACTACAACAAAGATTTGAAGGGAGATCTCTTCAGTATTCCAGAGTGTCAAGTAGAAGTAAAGAATATCACACAATATTCTCCAGGAGAAAGTACTGTTACAGAAATGTTTTACCCTGAATACAACAGCATTGATCTGTCATGTTATCTTTCTAACCAAGAGCAACCTTCTGCTCATGGTTCAGGTACTATTATAGAACAAACCTATAATAGGGAATGTGACTTATTTCCTAGACCAGAGTTAAGGAAAAGTTTTACCCAGAGAACGTATATTCTTAATCAGCAGAGAACACACAAGGATATAAAAAAAAATTCATCTTCTGGCTGTAAAAAATGCCTTACCCCGAATGATGGTCATCTAAAGATTCATGGAGGATTTTCATGCTCACTGTGTGGGAAAAGTTTTTGCAGAAACGCAAATCTTATTCAGCATCAGAGAATACACAAAACGGAGAGGCCATTTTCCTGTCCAGAATGTGGGAAATGTTTCGGCCGGAAATCAGATCTTATGCAGCATCAGAGAATCCACACAGGTGAAAAGCCATTTTCGTGTCCAGAGTGTGGGAAATGCTTTACCCAGAAATCAGCTCTTATTCAACATCAGAGATTTCACACCGGTTTGAGGCCATTTTCATGTTCAGAATGTGGAAAATGTTTTATCACGAAATCGGATCTGGTTAAACATTGGAAAATCCACACAGGAGAGAGACCGTTTTCATGTTCGGAGTGTGGGAAACGTTTTATTTGTAAATCAGCTCTTGTGGAACATCAGAGAATCCACACGGGAGAGCGGCCATTTTCATGTTTAGAATGCGGCAAACGTTTTACCCAGAAGTCAAGTCTTGTTGAACATCAGAGAATCCACACTGGGGAGAAGCCGTTATTCTGTTTAGAATGTGGAAAATGCTTTGCCAAAAGATCAAGTCTCTTTATACATCAGAGAAGTCACACGGGCGTGAAACCATTTTCATGTTCAGAATGTGGGAAATGTTTTACCCAGAAATCCGGTTTGGTTGAACATAACAAAGTTCACGCCGGAGAAAAGCCATATTCGTGATTGGAATGTGGGAGAAGTTTTATGCAGAAGAGAAGTAAAAGCTATATCCTAAGTATTCCATCCACGAGACAGATCTTGCTCGTCCATGACATTTAGTTATAATATTAAATGGTTCCAGGGTGACCATCATATGTTGAAACCATTGTAACTTCGGTCCATAACTCTATGAAAAACTCCTTACATATAATAGTAAGGAACAGATGCTGGAAGCTGTAAATCACTTTCTATGGTGACGAAAGGAGCTTCAGCAGGGCCCTATATAGCACACGGTAAACCATAAAAAGAAAATGGAGCCGTCCTCACCTAACATCCAAAGGAGCAGCTCATCCTGGCACAGACAGAGAGTAGTACAGGACATGTAGTAGCACATTGTACTGTAAAGAGAACCTACCAGACAACCAGTACTGGTGGTTTACCAGATAAATGGCCATGTTGATTGGTTGGATACCAGTCTGTGACATTGTATGTTGAATTTAGTTTCAACTTAAGATGATCCAGGAAAGACTATTGTAAGATAAAATATTGTATTGCGAGGGACCACTATAACCATATGCCAAGGTACATCAGGAGCTTGGTAAAATCAAGAGACATGACTGGTGTCTAAAAAAACTAAATAATAAATGTAAATTTGAAATAGTTAACAGAGGAAAAGACAAGAAGAAAGCATCCAAAAGGGAAAACTCTAAAAGGTTGTCCAAGACAAAAACATTAGTGAGTGCTAGGAACCTGAAAAAGAAGTAAGAAAAATATACCTATTGAGTGCTGCTCTGTTCTAGCACTGAGGCTTCCATCCTGTTCCCGTGGACTGAAAGAACCAAGTGATACTATCCCATTCGGGTCACATGGACCACTGCAGCCATTTACTGCCCTCAGTAGTGACATGTGTCTGAGCAGCTTTTGACCATAGAGGCTTAGTGGTCATGTGCTGCTTAGGGACATGTCACCTGTTTGGCCAGTGAATGGCTACAGCAGTCCACGTGACCCGAATGGGATAGTATCACTTGGTTGTAACGTTTAAATTAGAGATGCACAAAACTTTCCTTGATCTCTTGCTAGTGATTGCTTTTGGAATTGAATAAGAAAGCAACCTTGGTGGAATGTATACTCCCTCAAACACTTTTCCTCTGGTCCTGTCAAAACATACCCATTGTATTGCTACCGGACCATCACATCTATAAAAGCTTGTTGGTCATACAATTCCAAAACCATAAGCATTAATATAGAGTTGCAGCTCAGGAGCTCAGGATGCTTTCCACAATTTTTTGAGTGTGTCTGTGGGCATGTGTACCCAATAAGCCAAAGGAAGGGTATGTGTGAGGTCAGGCAGTCATGTTAGCTGAGAAACTTTGTATCACACTGCATTCCAATTCATCCCAAAGGTGTTTGTTCACCATGCGTTTTTTAATATGGACTCTCCTGACCCATTTTCACCATATAGTTTATTTAACCCATCAAACCCATGACGCACTTCTTTCTCTGCCACAGCTTCAGCACCGCATTTAACAACACCCAGCTAGTTTTATAGCTCCTCTCACCCACCTAGTTACATAGATACTCCCCTATCACTGCCCCGTTGCTGCTTTAAAACACCCATGGACATAACATTATGTCATGTGACCACAGAACAGAAAATAGGAGAAATAAAGGTAAATTAAATACATTTCAACATTATTCACCTTCCAAAAGAATGTTGATGCTAACTGGAAAGGTTGGATCAATCATCTGTGCAGTACAGTTGAGTTCCTCCACACTAAAGCCATCAAATCATGTCTGTATGGTTTTGTGCACAGGGCAAAGTCATGTTAGAAAAGGATTTCTTTCCACAAACTATTGGCACAAATTTGCCAACATACCATTGTCTAAAATGCCTTTAAAGGGGGCAGCAGTTTATGGTGGGGAACAAGAAACTACAGCTCCCTTCCCTGCTGTTTAGCGTCATAGACCGCAAGCTACTAAGCCCAAAGCCTGTGAGGTAGTAGATTGGCACAGCACGTTGAGCGTGAAGAGCATTATATCTGTCACCACTACAGGGGGGCATTATTATATATTACCATTACAGGGGGGCATTATGTATACTACTATTATATGAAGGGGGATCATTATATATATATATATATATATGTATATATTGGCACTACAAGGGAAATTTCTGTAGGGCATTACAAATACTTGGAGTTACTACAAGGGCATTAGAACTAGTAGGGACACTATAGGGGTGCCTCATTTCTACTCGGGGCTCTAAAGGGGTGCCCTATCATTATTGGACACAAAATGAAGAGAGCACTCTTCATTCCTTGGCTGCTTGAGCTATACTACTCAGCCCCTCAGAGCAGGGCCAGCCTGGTGTTTTTTGTATGCCTGACATACGTATATATGTCCCCCCTGTGATGTAACTTTCTGTGGAGAGCTGTTTCTAAGTCTCTAGAAAAACTGCCAGCTACGGAAGCTCAGGAGATCCAGGGCTGGGTCTCCTAGGCCAGGGATGGGCAAACTGCGGCTCTCCAGGTGTTGAAAAACTACAACTCCCACCATGCCCTGCTGTAGGCTGATAGCTGTAAGCAGTCTGCATGCTGGGAGTTGTAGATTTGCAACAGCTGTAGAGCCGCAGTTTGCCCATCCCTGGCCTAGGCAACTGTTAGTGTCTTACAGTGTAAGACACTGACAGTTCAATACAGCACAAAACAAATGTATTGTGCTGTATTAAAACAGGGATCAGACCCTGAAATGTTGAAGTCCCATAGTGGGACATAAGTAAAAAAAAAAGTGAAAAAAGTGTTTTTTTATAATAAAAAAAACCTGAAAAGCACCATTTCCTATAATCAAGCCCTGTACAATAAAAAAAAGAAATAAAATAGACATATTGGGTATTGTCAGATGAACGCCACAAAGAAAAACTGTGCCAAAATAGCCATTTTTAGTCACATTGCCTTACAAAAAGTATAATAGTGAGTTATCAAAAAGTACTGTGTACCCCAAAATGGTACTAATGTAAATGTCAACCTATTGCGCAAAAAACAAGCCCTCACACAAGACGAAGAATTAAAAAAATATGGCTTTAAGAAAATGGCAACACAAAAACATGATTTTCTTTCAAAAATACTTTTGTGTAATATTTAAAAAAAAAAATTTGGGTATTGCTGCGTCCGTAACAATGAACTATATCAAAATATCACATGATCTACCCCATCAGGTGAACAACGTAAAAAAAAAAAAACTGTCAATAGACATTTTTCATCACCTTGCCTTACAAAAAGCGTAATAGCAAGTGATCAAAAAGTACTATGTACCCCAAAATGGTACCAATGGAAACGTCAACTCATCCCGGAAAAAATTTGCCCCCGCACAAGATGATAGGCAGAAAAATTTTAAAAATATGTCTCTGAAAATAGCAACACAAAAACATGAATATTGCAAGAAAATAGACGTTAGGTATCGCGGCGCCCGTTACAACTGGCTCTATCAAAATAGCACACGATCTACCACCTCAGGTGAACACAGTAAAAGAATTGCCTTCCAAAAGCGTAAGTGATCAAAGAGTACTATGTACCCCAAAATAGTACCAATAAAAACATCAACTCATCCCACACAAAAGTAGCCCCCACGATTGGAAGACGATTGGAAAAAAATACAAATAATATGGCTCTTAGAATATGGCGACAAAAAACATTTTTTTTTTTCAAAAATGCTTTGTGTAAAAGTGGTAAGACATAAAGAAAACTATATAAAATTGGTATCTCTGTAATCGTACTGACCAGCAGAATAAAGATAATGTGTAATTTTTTTCCTCATGGTATTTGCCACAATAACTATCTTTTGTTTATCCTGGTTCCCAAAAAGCTAAATAAAAAAAGTTATCAAAACTAATCAACTAGAACCACAGAGAATAACAACTCATACCAAAAAATAAAAGCCCTCACACAGAAAATTTAAAAAACGTATGGTTCCCAGAAAATGGCTGTACTAATACCCCAGAGGTTGTTCAATAGCAACATGGCACCAGTAAACTAATTAATCAGAATCTGCACTGCAAAAGCCAAATGGCGTTCTTTCCCTTCTGAATCCTGCAGTGTACCAAAACAGAAGTGTACGTCTACATTTTAGAGGGCAAGGTGTGTTGCAGATAGTGCATGCTGGGCACACCAATAATGGTGCACATCGGGCACTAAAATGTAATATCTGTGGAAGATTTGCAATTTTCACTTTGTACGGTCCACTGTGCATTCATTTCTGCAAACTATCTGTGACATAAAAATGCTCACTCCACTTTTCAATAAATACATTGAGGGGTGTAATTTCCGATATGGGGGTCAGTTCTCGGAGTCCATTTATTATTTCACCCTAAAGCCTCTACAATTGTCAGCACAAGATGCACAAATCATCACAATGCACCTCAAATGTGCATGGTGCTTTTCCCATCCTGAGTCCTATGGTATGTCCAGGCAGAACATTAGGGCCATGTGTAGGGTGTTTATAAAACCAGGAAGCATGGCACAATAATAAGATGGCATTCATTTCACACTGGCACAATCTGGCCACAACACATTGGCCACTGAAATGGGATATCTGTGTAAAAATTGCAATTTTCACTTTGCACCTTCTGCTGTGAATTAATTTTTGCAGAACATCTGCTCACTACACCCCTTGGTACATACTGTGAGGGGTGTTGTTTCCAATATGGGGCCACTTTTGGGGGGTTTCTTTTCTTATTTCACCTCAGAGCCTCAGGATTTATTGGCCAGTGCTGTATAAATCATCAGTTTAGGTCACAAATGCACTTAGCGCTCTTTTATTCTGAGCCCTTACATGTGTGCATACAGCAGTTGATAACCACATATGGGGTGTTTCTGCATTCAGGTAGAAATGGGTAACAAATTGTGGGGTCCTTTTTCTCCTATTATCTCTTGTGAAAATGAAAAATGTAGGGCTAAAGCAACATTTTATTGGAAAAAATAATAAATTTTCATTTTAACAACCTAGTGTTTCTAAATTCTATTAAACGTCTGTGGGGTCAAAGCTGTCAGTACACCCTTCAATAAATTCCTTGAGGGGTGTAGTTTTCAAAATAGGGTCACCTTTTGGGGGTTTCCACTGTACTGGTACCTCAGAGTCTCTTCAAATGTGACATAATGCCTGAAAGCCATTCCAGCAAAATCTGCCCTCCTAAACCCATATGGCACTCTATCCCTTCTGATCCCTGCCGTGTGCCCAAACAGCAGTTTACGACCACACATGGCTGTGTTCAGGAGAAAATGCTTAACATAATTTGGGGTGATTTTTATCCTGTTACCGCTTGTGAAAATGAAAAATGGGTGGCTTATGCAACATTTTAGTGGAGAAAATAAAATATTTACAGCCATGTTTCTCTAAATTCTATGAAACACATGTGGGGTCAAAGTGGTCAGTACACCCTTAAATAAATTCATTTAGTTTGCAAAATGGGGTCACTTTTTGGGGGTTTCGACTGTAGGGGTACCTCAGGGTCTCTTTAAAGTGACATGGTGCCCAAAAAACCATTACAGCAAAATCTGCCCTCCATAACCCATATAGCGCTCCTTCCCTTCTGATCCCTGCCGTGTGCCCATTGTGGGGAGTCGCTCTGGTAGACAGCGGTGCGGGTGCAGTTTAGAGGCAAAACAAGGAGTCCAGATTGTGCATCAAACAGTGTTTTATTCACACTTGCACACCAGAAATGAAAACAGTCTCTTGGTGACAGTTCACACACAACGGAAATACTGTGGCAAAACAAAAACAGGCCAACACAGGGTCCAGTCACCTTGGGTGGTTTAGGTGCGGGTTCACACCTAGCAGTCGGCTCAGCCGCAGGCGATTCCACCTTCAGGTCGCAGGGAAACACCACCTTGCTGAGCTCCTTCCTCCAGGACAGAGAATTCCTCAGCCCTGTTTGCAGGCTCCAGGATAATCACACACACCCAGACACAGCTGCTGGCTGCGTTTTATACCCAGCCCAAAACATGGACTGGACCGTGGGGAGCAGCCACCCACCCTACTCTTTAGCTGCTCCCAGTAAGAGCCGGCCCGGATCGGCTTTGCAGCCATGCTATTTAACAGAGCAGCACTAGCTGCTGCAGACAAAAAAACCCCGGCTCTTACCTCACCGAGGCCAGCAACCTCGGTGACACGTACCTGCTATCAAATACAACACCTTGCACCCTCTTACACCATGCATAAGCTTACAACCACGAATAGGGTGTTGCTGTATTCAGGAGAATATGTTTAAAATTTGGGGTGATTTATATCCTGCTACCTCTTGTGAAAATGAAAAATGGGTGGCTTATGCAACATTTTAGTGGAGGAAATGAAATTGTTAATTGTTATAGCCATGTGTCTCTAAATTCTATGAAACACAGGTAGAGTCAAAGTGGTCAGTACATCCCTAAATAAATTCCTTGAGGGGTGTAGTTTCCAAAATGAGGTAACTTTTTGGGGGTTTCCACTGTAGTGGTAACCTCAGGGTCTCTTCAAATATGACATTGTGGCCCAAAAAAATTTCAGCAAAATCTGCCCTCAAAACCCATATGGTGCTTTGTCCCTTCTGATCCCTGCCATGTGCCCATAAATAAGCTTGCATACACAAATAGAGTGTTGCCATGTTCAGGAGAAAATGTTTTACAAAATTTGGGGTGATCTTTATCCTGTTACCTCCTGTGAAAATGGGGGAGGAGGCTTATGCAACATTTTAGTGGAGGAAGTGGAATTTTTAATTTTTACAGCCATGTGTTTCTAAATTCTGTTAAACACCTGTGTCAGTCAAAGTGGTCAGTACACCCTTCAATAAATTCCTTGAGGGGTGTAGTTTCCAAAATGGGGTCATTTTTGGGGGGTTTCCATTCTGTGGGTAGCTCTGGGTCTCTTCGAAGGTGACATGGTGACCTAAAACCATTCCAGCAAAATCTGCCCTCCAAAAACCATATAGACTTCTTTCCTTCAGAGACCTGCCGTGTGCTCAAACAGCAATTTACGACCACATGTGGGGTGGTTCTGTAAACCGCAGAATCAAGGTAATAAATATTGAGTTTTGTTTTGCGGTTATCCCTTGCTGCCTTACAGGAAAAACTGGATTAAAATGGAAAATCTGCAAAGAAAAAGGGAAATTTTTAAATTTCACCTCCATTTTCCTTTCATTCTTGTGGAACACCTAACGGGTTAACAACGTTTGTAAAATCAGTTTTGAATAACTTGAGGGGTTTTTAAAATTGCTTCTAAAATTATAAGCCTTCTAATGTCCTATTAAATTAAATTTACAAAATTATGCCAACATAAATTTTTCTAAATTTTCAGTAAATTTTGTTTTTTTTAATAATAAAGGTGAAACATATTGACTCAAATTTACCACTAACATGAAGTACAATATGTCACGAGAAAACAATCTCAGAATGGCTTGGATATTGTTAAAGCATTCCAAAGTTATTACCACATAAAGTGACACATGTCACATTTTCAAAAAATAGCCCGGTCCTTAAGGTGAAAAATGGCTTGGTCCTTAAGGTGTTAAAACACACTGTGCAGTCACATGTATTATGCTTTTTCATATTACAAAGCTTCTAAAAATTGGCCCTTATTAGGGAAGATGGTGCGGGAGTGGAGGACAAGGAAGAGTCTGAGCTGGAGAAGAAGCAGTTGATGATATGGACACTGTACTGCTTGGAGATGCAGTCTGGCTACCACATAGACGACCAAGAGAAGGACAGACTTGTTCTGATAGAGAATGCTGTCCAATGCTATTATTCCCACAGGATCAGGTGATGCCATCTTAAGGGCTACAATAGAACCCTGGTACTTATGTTTGTGGTTGAATGCCCACAGCTTATAGGCATACATTACCTACACTCTATATGGCCACCACCCTTCTCCTCTGATGTTTCCTCCTCATCATCACCCCAATCTGGCTCCCAGGTCCTGTCCAAAACACAATCATCTTTATAGTTCTCACCCTTCCTACCACTTTTATCAGACTGTCATGCCTCATGCTGGGCTACTTGGCCCCCCTCCTGATTCCCTGCTCTATATTTGCCCAGAGTACACTGTGGCTACCACTGCAGCTACAAGTGTCATCAACACTACCACCCGCACAGTTATGCATGGGGTCCCCGGTCTCTCCCATAATCTCCTCCTCACGGTAGTCCAAACGCTAACTGCTCTTGCAGACTGCTAGCAATTCATTTATTACTTGTAGTAGAAATAATAAAGGAATGGCACAATACTCAAGAGCTTCATTCAGTCCTGCTGGGGTTAGGGTTAGGACTGAATGAAGCTCTTGAGTATGGCCACTATTGATGGCCAGTCGAACCATCATAGGGCCACCAGTGATCGATGGCCAGTGAACCGTTTGTTTTAATCTAGGTGGTACCCCCAGTATGTTCCCTCTCACTCTCCCTCTACCCCTCTCGTTCTGGGAGTGGAGAAAGAACCCTCATTGTATCTCGGGAATCCCTTTTAATTTAAATATATATGTGTATATATTTATTATATATTATATATACACATACTTTTTATGAATGACAGAAAATTTCTTAGGAAGAATTCTTTACAATCTGAATTTTTTAAGATCCAAATTTTTTATTGTATGCTTTTATTATCAACTCAGCCTGTTCTATGGAATACTATTCAGGTCTGGCAAAAGAAAGGAAGCTCAGTAAACTAGATGGCACACATACTTTCTTTCAGACCTTTTTGGGTCACCCGAAGTTTCTGGGGGGGCAAACCGCTCAGGATATATACTACCCTAGCATCACAGGGATGTACAGTATTTGCATTCTTGATATGCTAGATTTCAGTCACTCTGTTTTTTTCTTTTACAGAAGCCTCCCAACGGTTCCCGGCATTTGTTCATAACCAATTTATATATCTACAAGCCCGTAGTTTTGTTCAACGTTGTATGAGCAATATTCCAGGAGACTCGAGAGGGGCATGCTTAAACATATTTCTTAAAAGAGTCCGAACTCAGATTTTTTCCAGTAGTACTCCACGGACTTCTATGGGCATACAAAGTATGTACAGCTTTGTAATCCCATTGCTGTTGATATGTGATATAACTTATTGTGGAGACCGAGAAGATCACCGGCTCGTGACCCCAGTCGAGACAACCCAGAGACAGATGATACAATTTCAAAAGCAAAGATGCTTTGCATTATTGCACATAAAAGACAGTTTCAGTAGGCCTTTCTCCTGTCAAGTGACATTTAGCAAAAAAAAAAAAAAGCAGTTCCTTCCTTCGCCCCATTCCCTTGCTTAAAGGGGTTGTCTGGCCTAGGGACCAACAACCCTATTGGTACTAAAGTGTCCCAAAAGAAAAAACTAACCTGTCCACAGTCCCGCCATGCCTATGCCGCTGCCTTGTTCCACAGCAGTGATATCTGCTTCAACACCACGTCACTGCTAGTGATTGACCATAGCAGTCTTGGGACCAAGCTACTTCCTGGTCTTGCAAGGATCAGAAGCAGCAGCGTGGGCATGGTGGCACAGCGGACAGAGTTTTTTTTTTTAGAGAGCACAGGTTAATTATTGGATTTATCGGTTCATAGGCCAGACAACCCTTATAACTATTTATTCACTCTGAATTCATAGACAATCCATCTCAAGAGAAGGGATGGCTTTTAAGCTTCGCTGACAGATCAGATTACACTTGCCCATAGAAGTCTATGGAGTGACGAGAAATAAGCAAAGAGAAATACAGATATTGCCGACTGCTCCAGTAACTTTTCTATCTCACCCCAGTGCTGGTTCACTGCTTTGTAATGTCCTCCATGTTTCTACTTCTTCTTCTGAGGGTGTGCTAGCGAGTTACTTACTAAATTTGCTAGATGCTACAGCAGAATCTCTCTGTCTTATCCTCCCCTCTCCACGGAATTCTATGGGCAAATGTAATCTGATCTGTCAGTGTAGATGAAGAGTTGTCTCTTCTTCTGGGACACATTCTATCAGTAAATGAACAGCAAATGGAAGAAGAGGGTGGGAAGGAGAAAAGAAGCCTGACAAGTGGAGAAAGCAGCCTTTTACTTTAATAAGATATATTAGTTTTGTTATCTTTGCTTGTACTATTGATGTATGCAAAATTGTTTAAAGTCAGAGGTAACCTTTAAATTTTTATTTTTTAGGGTTAGTGGGGTTGTGCACCTCAAGGCAGACTTTTACCCACAAACATGGATTTTCATGCACAGTGCAAATAAAGCACTGGCTGGCACTATCACACTATCGTGTGGACCCACTTTGTAACTGCATGAAGTTGACTCCTAAGAGCATTATTTAACTGGGCCCCTAGTTTTCACCCTTTCACCCATGTCCATGTCACCCATGTCTACTACCTCTTGGCGTAGTCTCTGTTGATCGACAGCTGACCTAGGCAGGAAAAAAGCTATAGGGGCGAGGCACAAATAAAAAAAGACAAAACTGTATTCAGTAGACAAGCCAAGGTCAGGGCAGGAAGCGTTTATTCAAAATTTTTAAAAATGCAATAAATAGGTCAGTGCAGGAGGTACAGGTTCACTGTGATGCACAGGCAAAGATCAGGAAGGGAACATGATCAATACTGTCAACAGGAAAAGGTCTGGCATGGGAGTTCAAAAAAACCAAACAACTTTGCAGTTACTAGGCAACCTGGGAACCTTATTGCTCAGGCAACTTCCAATATCCAAGGAAAGGAGACATTGGCTGGGAACTATTCAGGCTGTGTGCTGACGTTTTAAAGGACTTGGCCACTTGCTGGTTAACGTTGACCAATAGGGTTGTAAGATGTCTATATGGCACTTACTAATATAGTTCTCGTTGATATTCTGCACCATTTTCTGTATTTCATAAGCTATGCCCCCTGGTTTACAAAATATTTTCTGCAGTCCACACAGAGGTCATGTCTATAAAATGGCTGCTGACAGCGGGTCATGTCAAATCACCTCCATGCAATGCCTCCTCCATTCAAACACACCTGCCATCTGCATTTGTTCTGTTGGGAGATTAGTACAAGTGCAGTGTGTTTGACTGGAAGAGGCATCCCATGGAGGTAATTTGCCTGGTCACATGACCCTCCATCAGCTTATGGACAGGACCTCTGTGTAAAAAGCAGAAAAGACTTTGTAAACAAGGACACATAGCTGATGAAATATATTTAAAAAATAATAATTTCAACAAAGACTATATTAGTAAGTGCCATATAATCCTCTCAAAAATAACCAGAAAGAGGCCAAACTCTTTGAGAGCTGGCATTGCAGAGCTGCACAATGAGTGCCCGCTGGGTGAAGGGAGTTGCATGCAAGCATGGACTGCCACAATTTGACTCCTAAACATGTATCTTGCAACTACACTTTGCATTTACATTTTTTATGATCTATTCAGGAGGATGTAGACATGCAAATATTGCACATATCAAACTTGAATTTTCAAGAGGTCCTTTGTGGATAAAGTTTCTACTTGGTGCAGCTTTTTAGTCAGGCACTTGAGATTTCATGCAATGTTTGCAAAATATAAAAATCACTGACACAAAATGGCATGAAAGTTGACAACTATGAAATGGTAAAGGCTAATTCACATAAACCAGTTAAGTTCTACCAGGTTACTTTTGGCATCCATATCCAGATAGAGAAACACTGCATGTGGAATAACTAAACCTAACCCCATAGGAAACTATTGGATTAGTTATGTCAGTTCCCTTTCAGCGTTTTTGTAGTAAACTGGAGAGAGAGAAAAAGACTGAACTCTGGGTATATATGAAGCATACTTGATGCCGTCTGCTCTATTAAGAGTTCACACTTCCTTTTAAGCTAACTAGTCACTGTTTTCTCATAAGGTGCATAGTTCAAGGAACACCTTGGACGTCAACCTTGCAGCTTATTTGTGCCTCCGGTCTTCCTGGGGTTTGATGGTCAACTGTTGGTTGCTTTTGATTATCACTTTGGCTGTTTCCGGTTTTCACTCCTGGTTCATAATGGTTGCTATGCACAGCAGATATCTCTCGGTTTGACTCACTGGCTTCGTTTACAAACCAAATAACCTACGACAAAGGAACTAAGGAAAGGACTAAGGAAATAGAGGGCCAATTACGTTATAGGTGGGGAAGACCTGTGTCAAGGTAATGGAACTGGGGGAGGAATGGAAGGAGGGACTAGAACAGTTCAGAAGGAAAGGTGTAGGGTAAATAATATCTATCACTGAGAGCGATAATCTTAAAACATAACTTTTATTCACTTATACTAAAAAATAACAATCATGGATCCAAAGAGATCCTTTACCATGCATATAGAACCATCACTAGCATAAAGTATAGGCTGAGAGTGAATACTAGCGGGAAACAGTCAGGATAGATATCGGATAGAGCTACTCACAAACCCACTAACTTGGATCATGCCAGCTCTTAACTTGAAGCAGATAATGGCTCCGAGCTGACATGATCCAAGTTAGTGGGTTTGTGAGTATCTTTTCACTGGTTCCGGCAGCCTGGTATGTAAGTGGCAACTATTCCCTTTAATGCATCTATTGAGGTCTCTATGTTCTATTGTATTTACACTAAGTGAGTTCACAGGTACTGATATGTTAAAAACTCGTGGCTGAGGAGATATTCCCTTGTTAATCTTAAGTCCTATAGATCAGTGTTTTTCAACCTTTTTTGTGCCAAGGCACACTTTTTTTTATAAAAAAAATCACGAGGCACACCACCATTAGAAAATGTTAAAAAAATTAAACTCTGTAGCCAATAAGCCCTATATTGACTATATAAAGTAATTCTCGTCAAAGTGTCTTAAATAGGAATGAAATAAACACAAATAAATTATTTCTTTGATCTTCGCTGATACAGTGCAGAAGGTGCATCCTGAGCTGAGGGCTTTTTTCCCGCCAGCTCATCTATCATTGTCAAGTTCCCAGCCCCCCCTCCCCTCATATCTCAGGACCGGGTGGTGCTGTGCTTGGCTTGAAGTTAAATTGGCGTGCCTGTGAATGAACTTACTTACCTGCTCCTATGGCTCCTGTCCTGGCTCTGGATGATGAGTCCCGTCCTCCTTCCCTCTCAGTCTCTTCTCCGGCTCTGCTCCACCTCTGAGTGCTGCTGTGCAAGTCGCGCGGCGGCGCATGTCCCCAAATCCCGCGAGACCTGCCGCGACCTCGAGAATAGTGTTGAGCTCAAATTATTTGCGAATATTCGTGCTAAAAAAAATCAAATGCGATTTTTTTACCACGAATATTCGCGAATAATTCAAGCTCACGGACACGGCACACCGGACAATATCTCAGGGCACACTAGTGTGCCGCGGCACAGTGGTTGAAAAACACTGCTATAGATGATGCCTGTGTTGGACTGGATTGTTTATAGCACTGATTACCTCTAATCTAGTGCTCTAGGGCAGTGTTTTTCAACCACTGTGCCGCGGCACACTAGTGTGCCCTGAGACATTGTCCGGTGTGCCATGTCTGTGAGCTCGAATTATTCGCGGATATTCGTGGTAAAAAAATCGCATGTGATTTTTATACCACGAATATTTGCGAATAATTCGAGCTCAACACTATTCTCGAGGTCTCGCGGGATTTGGGAATCATCCAGAGCCAGGACAGGAGCCATAGGAGCAGGTAAGTAAGTTCATTCACAGGCACGCCAATTTAACTTCAAGCACAGCACCACCTGGTCCTGAGATATGAGGGGAGGGGGGGCTGGGAACTTGACAATGATAGATGAGCTGGCGGGAAAAAAAACCTCAGCTCAGGATGCACCTGCTGCACTGTATCAGCGAAGATCAAAGAAATAATTTCTTTGTGTTTATTTCATTCCTATTTAAGACACTTTGACGAGAATTACTTTATATAGTCAATATAGGGCTTATAGGCTACAGAGTTTAATTTTTTTAACATTTTCTAATGGTGGTGTGCCTCGTGATTTTTTTCATAAAAAAAGTGTGCCTTGGCACAAAAAAGGTTGAAAAACACTGCTCTAGGGGTTGCTATACAAACGTATTTATTCTTATCCTTGCTTGTTTTGGATCGCTTTTTTATTAGTACCTTTTGTGTACAGTGCATATGTTTGTATGCACAAGTTGTCTATAGTGTATTAATCCCCTGAGGAACCCTCATTCGATCCTTTACGGGGGGGAAACGCGTCGGGATTACACCATAGTTAGTGTGGTTTGTTGTGTCCAAGTATAGGGTAAGAGACACTATAAGGACATAATAGTCCTAGGTACGAGGACAGGGAACACTTACCATTAAGGTGTGTACCTGGGCTGAGAAGTAGAAGGGATCAGTGTAGGGGCATCTCTATCTGATATCTATCCCGACTGTTTCCCGCTAGTATTCACTGTCTCAGCCTATACTTTATATTATACTTTATACTACTCTATATGCATGGTAAAGGATCTCTTTGGATCCATGGTTGTTATTTTTTAGTATAAGTGAATAAAAGTTATGTTTTAAGATTATTGCTCTCAGTGATAGATATTCTGACTTTTGCAAGGTCTTTCTATTATCAGATTCTCAGTGATTTTTTGTAGGGTATAAAAATATACATAATCCTCTCAATTGTATGTATATGTACACTAATGCCAGAAGCCTGACTAATAAAACTGGGGAATAACTGTGGGAATAACTGAGACATGGCTGGATGATAGCTATGACTGGGCGGTTAACGTACAGGGTTACAGTCTGTTTAGAAAGGATCGCCAAGACCGGAAGAGGGGGAGCGGTCTGCCTTTATGTAAAGTCCTGTCTAAAGCCCACACTCAGGGAAGATATAAGTGAGGGACATGAACATGTGGAGTCACTGTGGGTAGAGATACATGGAGGCAAAAACAATAATAAAATACTAATAGGAGTTAATTATAAGCCACCTAATATACCGGAGTCCACAGAGGTGGCAAATCATAATGAGGTCGTTATTATGGGGGACTTCATCTACCCAGATATAAGGCTCATGCACATGACCATGTGTGTTTTGCGGTCCGTTTTTCACGGATCCGTTGTGTAGTTTCTGAGGTTTGCGGACAATAATAGGACATGCACTACTTTTTTGCGGAACGGACATACGGAAACGGAATGCACACAGAGTACCTTCAGTATTTTCTCCAGCCCCATTGAAGTGAATGGTTCCGCATACGGTACGCAAAAAAAACTGAAAGAAAATACTGTCGTGTGCATGAGCCCGTAGACTGGGAAACTGAAACCTGTACATCTCATAAAGGAAATAGGTTTTTGGCAATAACCAAAGACAATTACCTTTCCCAACTGGTTCAAGACCCGACTAGAGGGATGGCCACACTGGACTTAGTATTTACCAATAGACCTGACAGAACAACAGATGTGCAGGTTGGGGGACACCTGGGAAATAGTGACCATAAAGTAATAACCTTCCAATTGTCATTCAAAAGAAGGAACAAAAATACCAAATTTAAAAGAGCAAAATTTAGCCAACTAAGCGAGGCCATAGGCCTAACTAAATGAGACAAAGTCCTCAAAAATAAAAATACAGCCACAAAATGGGATATTTTTAAAAGTATCCTAAAATCTAATTGTGATTGGTACATACCTTATGGGAATAAAAGGGTGAGGAACAAGAAACCAAAGTGGATAAATAGAAATGTAAAGAAAGCAATAAATGACAAAAAGAAAGCATTTAAATCACTAAAACAGGAGGGTAATGAGGAAGCATTGAAAAACTATAAGCAAAAAAACTGAATATGTAAAAGCCAAATAAAAGTAGCCAAACTAGAGACCGAGAGATTAATTGCCAAAGAGAACAAAACTAACCGAAAATGTTCTTCAATTATATAAATGGTAAAAAGTATAAATCTGAAGGTGTCGGCCCTTTATAGAGTAATGAGGGAGCAGAGAGCGACGAGGAGAAAGCAAAGCTGTTAAATATTTTTTTCTCCACTATATTCACTAAGGAAAATAAACTGTCAGATGAAATGCAGAATGTAAAAGTAAATTCCCCATTAAAAGTGCCCTGTTTGACCCAGGAAGAAGTACAGTGGCATCTTAAAAAGATTAAAATAGACAAATCATCTGGAACAGATGACATACACCCCCGTATCCTAAGGGAATTAAGTGATGTCATAGCCAGACCTTTATTTCTGATATTTACGGACTCTATACTGACAGGGAGTGTTCCACAGAATTGGCGCATAGCAAATGTGGTGCCAATATTCATAAAGGGTCCAAAAACATAGCCTGGAAATTATAGACCGGTAAGTATAACATCTGTTGTTGGTAAACTGTTTGAAGGGTTTCTAAGAGATGCTATCTTAGAGTACCTCAATGAAAATAAGCAAATAACACCATATCAGCATGGCTTCATGAGGGATCGGTCATGTCCAACGAATTTAATCAGCTTCTATGAGGAGGTAAGTTCTAGACTTGACAGCGGCGAATCAATGGATGTCGTATATCTGGACTTCTCCAAAGCATTTGACACCGTACCTCATAAAAGGTTAGTATATAAAATGAGGATGCTCGGACTGGGAGAAAATGTCTGTATGTGGGTAAGTAACTGGCTGAGTGACAGAAAACAGAGGGTGGTTATTAACAGTAGATACTCAGATTGGGTCACTGTCACTAGTGGGGTACCTCAGGGGTCAGTACTGGGCCCCATTCTCTTCAATATATTTATTAATGATCTTGTAGAAGGCCTGCACAGTAAAATATCTATTTTTGCAGATGACACTAAACTGTGTAAAGTAACTAACACTGAAGAGGACAGTTTTCTGCTACAGAGGGATCTGGATAGATTGGAGGCTTAGGCAGAGAAATGGCAAATGAGGTTTAACACTGACAAATGTAAAGTTATGCACATGGTAAGGAATAATGCAAGTCACCCGTACATATTAAATGGTAAAACACTCGGTAACACTGACATGGAAAAGGACTTAGGAATTTTAGTGAACAGCAAACTAAGCTATAGAAACCAGTGTCAGGCAGCTGCTGCCAAGGCCAACAAGATAATGGGTTGCATTAAAAGGGGCATAGACGACCGTGATGACAACATAGTCCTACCACTTTACAAATCACTAGTCAGACCACACATGGAGGATTGTGTACAGTTCTGGTCTCCTGTGAACAAGGCAGACATAGCAGAGCTGGAGAGGGTTCAGAGGAGGGCAACTAAAGTTTGGGGGACCACCTATGGGACAGTGTTCACACACTATAGGTAGGCTTAGCGTTAGGTACCGCGTCAACTGATATTCCTTGACGGGGTATGCGGGCTCCGATATGTTCTTGATCAGAATATATTGGCTACAGTCTCATTTTAACATCTAGTGTGAAGATTTAGCCTTGTATTTGCATTTGAATATCTTGCAGTGCACCTTTTGCAGCGATTTATTTCTTTTCATGTCTAATCCACGCTTTATTCCATATTGTGTAGGATTTTTTCTATGGCACATTTGGTCCGCTGCCGGCATCCTCCATTGTATGCATTATTTTCTGGGGATTGCCGTTTGCAGCGGATCACATGTGGAGGTTTTGCTCCCCCGGTTATAAATACGCTACAGTATTTGGGGTTCTGAGAATTTCCTCCCAGTTAGACCACTTTATTCAGCGATTTGTCTTTATATATATATATATATATATATGGAATGTGCCATTTTTTATCTTTGGCAACATTCTGGTGCCCCTGGTAGCCTGTGTCACATGTGCCTGTTATAGATGGGGCCCACAGCCTCCTCACATTGTATTTGTGATCTCACTTTGGAGGTTTGTGGAAACGTGGATGTGAGTCGGATCTTAGCACCTATCGGACAGTGTTCACACACTATATGTAGGTTTAGCGGTAAGTCCCGTGTCAACTGAGATACCTTGACGGGGTACGCGGGCGCCGTTATGTTCTTGATCAGAATATATTGGCTAAAGTCCCATTTTAACATCTAGCGTGAGGGTTTAGCCTTGTATTTTCATTTGCATATCTTGCAGTGCACCTTTTGCAGTGATTTATTTATTTTCATGTCTAATCCACACTTTATTCCATATTGTGTAGGATTTTTTTCTGTGGCACATGTGGTCCGCTGCCGGCATCCTCCATTGTATGCATTAATTGCTGGGGATTGCCGTTTGAAGCGGATCACATGTGGAGGTTTTGCTCCCCGGTTATAAATACGCTATAGTATTTGGGGTTCTGAGTAGAGATGAGCGAACTTTAAAAAAAAGTTCGGCGTTCGGGTTGTGGTAATCGCCGCATCCCGTTATGGATTCCACTACCGCGGACTATCGCGGCATATGGAATCCATAAGGGGCGGCTTCCACCAACCCGAACTGTTGAACAGCCGAAGGACCTGGGGTGATGTCACCGTCATGTGATCAGTGCAGGGGGCGTGGCTCAGCACTGGACTTGTCCGATAGTCCGCGGTAGTGGAATCCATAACGGGATGCGGCGGATACCACAACCCGAACGCCAAACTTTTTTTTAAAGTTCGCTCATCTCTAGTTCTGAGCATTTACTCCCAGTAAGGGCACTTTATTCAGTGATTTGAGATCTAATAACTATGTATAAATATATCGGGTCAGTACAGAGATCTGTCCCATCATCTATTTATCCCCAGGACTGTGACGAGGGGACATCCTCTGCGTCTGGAGGAAAGAAGGTTTGTACACAAACATAGAAGAGGATTCTTTACGGTAAGAGCAGTGAGACTATGGAACTCTCTGCCTGAGGAGGTGGTGATGGTGAGTTCACTAAAAGAGTTCAAGAGGGGACTGGATATATTTCTGGAGTGTAATAATATTACAGGCTACAGCTACTAGAGATGGGTCGTTGATCCAGGGAGTTATTCTGATTGCCTGAATGGAGCCGGGAAGGAATTTTTTTCCCCCTAAAGTGGGGAAAATTGGCTTCTACCTCACAGGTTTTTTTTTTTTGCCTTCCTCTGGATCAACTTGCAGGATGACAGGCTGAACTGGATGGACAAATGTCTTTTTACTTGACCACTAGAGATAACAAGCTATGTAAAGGCACATGCTCTTTCTTCTTTGTCTCAAAATGGAAAAGGATGGAAAAGTTAGGGCTCATTCACACTTGCGTTTTTGCTTTCCGTCCTAGAGTTTCGTCCTCGGGGCTCTAGGACGGAAAAATACTGATCAGGATTTATCCTAATGCATTCTGAATGGAAAGAAATCTGTTCAGGATGCATCAGGATGTCATCCTTTCAGTATGTGAACGTTTTTTGGATGTTGACAAAACCATAGCATGATGTGGATTTGTCTCCGTCCAAAAATCCGGAAGACATGCCGCAACGCTGGATCCGGAATTAATGCCCAGTGAAGTGCATTAATCCGGATCCGGCTTTAAGCTAAACGTTGTTTCAGCACATCGCCGGATCCGACATTTAGCTCTGCGCATGCGCAGCAGCAGTTCCGATCGGGGCCCCATGTAAGTTGGGGCTCCGATCGGTTACCATGGCAGCCAGGACGCTACTGAAGTCCTGGCTGCCATGGTAAGTACTCCGCAGCAGTGTACTTACCTGCGCTGTGGCCTCCGGGCGCTCCTTCATGACGTCACAGGTCCGGGCGGCGCATTGATTTATGCGCCGCGGGGACCTGGCGTCATGAAGCGCCCGCGGCGGCGCAGGTAAGTCACTGCTGCAGAATACTACCATGGCAGCCAGGACTTCAGTAGCGTCCTGGCTGCCATGGTAACCTGAAAGCATTTCGAAGACTGATCAGGATCCTGATCAGTCTTCAAATGCTTTCAGGCGACTTGCGTTCTGACGGATCCGGCGGGATGGAAGTGCCTGCCGGATCCTCAGAACGCAAGTGTGAAAGAGCCCTTAGTCTGCGATATTTAAATGCACCATCTTAGTCAGGGGGCCAATTACCTCTTCCAAAGTAACACCCCTTTTGTCTGCCTCATACCTGCTATATAAGAGAATGTATCTTTAATAAAATCAGAGAAGTTTTTCCATGATACCAGCTATTGTCTTGGTCTCTTACTTATACTTCTAATTGATTTGGCGCCACACAAAAAAAATGAAAATCACTAGATTGGTGATAACATACCTAAATGGGGATAAAAATCTCCCTCACTCCCAAATCACTGTAGGACTAATAAAAGGAAGACCCAAAAGGTGTCACCATAACATAATATAAAGATTACACAACCATCAACATGTTGAGGGAATGTGGATCAGAGGGTCAGAAGAAAACCTTGACGCACATTTTGCACCTCCTGACGAAGGGAAAATGTGACCTCCGGCAGGCCCTAATTCACACATAGGACAAAATGTTGGTACCCTTCCGTTAAAAAAATAAAACTGCAAAATGGTCACTGAAATAATTTGAAACTGACAAAGGTAATATTAAAATATACTGAAAATCAACTAATGAAAATTAGATATTGCTTTTGAATTTTGGTTCAAAAACAAACTAATGAAACTGGCCTGGGCAAAAATGATGGGACCCTTAGAAAAGGTTGAAAATAACTTACCACGGGGACATGTTAAACTAAGGTGTGTCCTGTAATTAGCATCACAGGTGTCTTCAAATATGTAATCAGTCAGTCTGCCTATTTAATCCCTTAAGGACCCGGCCATTTTTTGCAAATCTGACATATGTCACTTTATGTGTGAATAACTTTAAAACGCTTTTACTTATCCAGGCCATTCTGAGATTGTTTTTTAGACCAATATTGTACTTCATGACACTGGTAAAATTGAGTAAAAAAAAATAATAACTTCTATTTATAAAAAAAATACCATATTTACCAAAAATTTTGAAAAATTAGCAATTTTTCAAGTTTCAATTTCTCTACTTCTATAATACATAGTAATACCGCCCAAAAAAGTTATTGATTTACATTCCCCATATGTCTACTTCATGTATGGATCATTTTGGGAATGCCATTTTATTTTTTGGGGAAGTTACAAGGCTTAGAAGTTTAGAAGCAAATCTTGAAAATGTTCAGAAATTTTCAAAAATCCACTTTTTAGGGACCAGTTTAGGTTTGAAGTTACTTTGTGAGTATTACATAATAGAAACCACCCAAAAATGACCCATTCTAGAAACTACACCGCTCAAGGTATTTAAAACTGATTTTACAAATGTCATCAACCCTCTAGGTGTTTCACAAGAGTTATTGGCAAATGGAGATGAAGTTTCAGAATTGCAATTTTTTGGCAAATTTTCCAATTCAATCCATTTTTTCCAGTAACTAAGCAAGGGTTAACAGCCAAACAAAACCCAATATTTATTGCCCTGATTCTGTAATTTGCAGAAACACCCCATATGTGGTTGTAAACTACTGTATGGCCACATGGCATAAGATAGGATCTACCAATCACAATGGGTGATTGTCAAAGCTTATCTATTCTTTCCTTGTACAATGACCTCTGCACAGGTCACAGATCATTCCTAGAAAACTCTCTCATGTAATTCAATATGGTGCCCGACTGACCACTGCGTCTATGGCCATAAAGCTATTTTTTTGATGCTGTTAAGAACAGCTTAAGCACTCGGCCGTTACCCTGCAGACTGTTAGGACATTGGTTAGCTGCTGTGTTAGCTGGGGCACACTACACAGCTCTCTATCCAATTAATATGGAGAACCATCTGATAGATCCAAATGCTTTCTGAGGGGCGGAGCTAACCACTGAGCAAGACGGTAGCACTCCAAAGGAGCTTCTGCCATCCAGCCACAAGCTGCTGCCATCTGCAGTGTTACACCGCCCTCCACTGCTCTTTACCACACTACTGGGTCCCCTGCGACTCACTGGACCCGGTACCAGCAGAGTTGAACCCTAACAGACCACATTCCTAGTTGCGGCCTACACGAGATGCGGCCTAAATTTTTGGAGATTCACAGCCGGAAGTCCAAGAGAGACGGCTTCTGCTGCTGTCACTCCATCATCCCTGGGCTTGGATCGGCGGGTGGCTGCCTCCTCCTCAGACCCTCACATTGATAACTATAGCCACAGGATTCAGAGATAGAGGAACGGGCACCATCTTCTGTAAATGCTGTAAGGCAGATCAGTTACTATGTTGGACTTGGCACACCCATCAAGCTTAATAAACAAAAGGCTCTAAAACCCCTCACTTATGCTCTCGGAGCTGGATAATTCTCTACCGCTGGCTATTCCTCTTTGGGCTCTCCACTCTGATAGATGGCAAGCGATATACCATAAGCAAACATTCTGACCTGGGAGAAATTTTGGAGAAGCTGGACCTCCTCGCAGTCGCTATCCCTGTCGCTTGGGCTGTAGTTCAGACATAGCCACCTTTCCAGCTCTACCTTCAATCACACCATGGGAACAAGTCAAATCTAACAAAGGAAAAAGGATGAATAATCGCTCTAGTGGACTGTCCCCTAAACGGCTAACACAGGAGAACCCTCCATCTTCCAGACTACACATGATGGAAGACACTTAATAACAGTACCGTATTTTTCGCCCTATAAGATACACTTTTTTTTGGGGGGGGGGGGGGAATTGCATTGCAACTTATGGGGCGAATGCTAACACTGATACACCCGTCGGCCGCGCTGTGCAGATCGTGGCGGCTACTCTTGGCTCCTGGATTAGATCTAAAACTTAACTTTTATTAACTTCTTAACTATTCACTCTATGTATAAAAGTTAATGGCCGCTTGCCTGACTGGCTATCACTATCGCTATATCTTGCGGAGTAACACTCCACTACTATTAAGGGGGAGAATCGCGCGCACTATCTCCCCTTTACTGGTTTATGTGAATGCAGGTATAGCGGTCATATATTTAAAAACACTGCACACTATCCCCCGACATGTTTCCCCTAAGCAGGCGTCTTCAGGGGTATCGGATAGCGTCTGTGTGCTGCAGGGCGGTAAGGCTATTTAAAGCCTTTGCTCTCCACCTTCTCCTACGTCATGATTACATTCACCTATCGAATCCATTAGTAGATAAAGGTTCTTTGTTACCTTGTTTCCAATTGGGCATAGATGTGTGGGACGTATGATCTGACTCACTGCCGCGCATGTCATCGCACTTAGTCTTTCCAAGCTCAACTCATGTTACTGCGCATGTCCCGATACTTAGTGTTCAGGACATGCTTGGAGTGCATTGCGCATGTCTAAGCACTTAGTTTTTAGACCTCGTTTGCCGCTACGCTTCCTCCCATCCTCTACCTCTGTGGGAGCTTTATATCTAAAGTACGTGTATCAGCAGCTTTCTATAGTTACTCTGTATCTAACCCATTCCCATCATATATGGATCCTTGTTTCTTCTCTTTTTCATAGTGATGTCTTACAGGTTATTAAATACAGGTTGCTTTTGCCAACTGGTTATATAACGTTTTTATATTCTAAATAATTATCAGTTAATATTACCACTATCATATTTGTATATTTGTATTAATTATGTATTTCTAATTACTATTTTTATTATTATTAACTTATTATCACCATTATTATTAGCACTTTTGAAATCATCACTGTACTTGATTTTTGCCTAGATATTGCCTATAGCATTTTAACACAGCAATTATTAGAATTTTACTATCATAATTTATCTTATTTACAGTGATTATTTCCTTAGTATTTTAGATTAATGGCTTAACATTATTATTGGATTATAGTAAATACCATCATTTGGGGATTTTTAATACAGATAGTTCTAATTTTTGATTTTTATAAATATTTTTATACAATATGACATTATGATCTTTAAGGTACATTTTTATATAATTTATTTTAGAGATTTTTAGATACTGCTCTCACATCAGTTCCTATACTAACTTTCTATATACATCCATCATTAGATTAGATTATCACACATCTTATTACCTTTGAATGGATTACTACTGTGGGGAGTCGCTCTGGTAGACAGGGGTGCGGGTGCAGTATAGAGGCAACAGGGAGTCCAGAAGGTGCGGAAAACAGTGTTTTATTCACACTTGCATCAAAATAACAGAAGAAAGTCACTTGGTGTTAAGTCACACACATCAGCAAATGAAGGGGAAAACAAAAAGTCCGAACACAGGTTCCATTCACCTGGCAGGTTTGATGTGCGGGTTCGCACCTGGCTGTCAGCCCAGCCGCAGGACAATCCTCCTTCAGGGTTCCAGGACGGCTGCACGCCTCCTTGCTGGGCACGTCCTTCCAGCCCAGAGAGCGCCACAGAACTAGCAGCAGCTTCCAAGACAATCACTCTCACAGCTGCTAGTGCTGGCTGAGTTTTTAAATCCAGCCCAAAACCAGGACTGGGTCGTGGGGAGCAGCCACCCACCCTACACTTTAGCTGCTCCCGGTAAGAGCCGGCCCGGATCGGCTTTGCAGCCATGCTATCTAGCAAATGTGTCAGTAGCACTACCTGCTACTGACACCAACAAACGGCTTTTACCTCACCGAGGCTATGAACCTCGGTGACACGTACCTGCCATCTAGGACAGCACCCTGCACCTTACCACACTACTTAATGTGTAAAGAAAGGTGGAGGGCTATTGCTTATATCAGTGGTGCCCAACCATTTTTCATCCGAGGGCCGCACTAGATTTGGTATAAATTTCGCGGGCCGGAACCAAGTAGCTTTGCTAGAAAGAAATGCCCCTGTGAGGAGTACGTGTTAGCATAACTACTGTGAAGAGGGCACATATCTGGCCATTATTGCTGTGAGGGGGCACGTGTGAGTATTACTACTGTGAAGAGCGAACATATCTGGCCATTATTACTGTGAGGGGGCACGTGTGCATTACTACTGTGAAAGGGGCACATATCTGACATAACTACTGTGAGGGGGCACATTCCTGGGCATAACTACTGTGAAGAGGGCACACATTGGGGCATAACTACTGTGAAGAGGGCACATATTTGGGCATAACTACTGTGAATAGGGCACATATCTGGCCATTATTGCTGTGAGGGGCCAGATATACAGTAGTTATGCCATATATGTGCCCTCTTCACTTTAGTAATGCCTCCTCACAGCAATAATGGCCAGATATGTGCCCTCTTCACTGTAGTAATGCCCAGGTATGTGCCCCCTCACAGTAGTTATGCCAGATATGTGCCCTCTTCACTTTTGTAATGCTCACATGTGCCTCCTCACAGTAATAATGGCCAGATATGTGCCCTCTTCACGTTAGTAATGCTCACACATGCCCCCTCACAATAATAATGGCCCCTCACAGTACTATTGCACACATGTGCCCCTCACAGTAATAATGGCCAGATATGTGCCCTCTTCACTTCAGTAATGGTCACACGTGCCCCCTCACTGCAATAGTGGCCAGATATGTGCCCTCTTCATGTTAGTAATGCTCACACATGCCCCCTCACAATAATAATGGCCAGATATGCTCATGTGTGCCCCTCACAGTACTATTGCACACATGTGCCCCTCACAGTAATAATGGCCAGATATGTGCCCTCTTCACTTCAGTAATGGTTACACGTGCCCCCTCACTGCAATAGTGGCCAGATATGTGCCCTCTTCATGTTAGTAATGCTCACACATGCCCCCTCACAATGATAATGGCCAGATATGCTCACGTTTGCCCCCTCACAGTACTATTGCATATGTGCCCTCACAGCAATAATGGCCAGATATGTGCCCTCTTCACAGTAGTAATGCCCATATACATTACTACTGTGAAGAGGACACATATCTGTCCATTATTACTGTGAGGGGTATGTGATATATGCATGTCTGTGTGTGATGTATGTAGTGCAGCGTGTGATGTATGTAGTGCAGTGTGTGATGTATACATGTGTTTGTATGTAGTGCAGAATGTGATGATCACACACTGCACTACATACATCACACATGTATACATCACACACATGTATACATCACACACTGTACTACATATATTCCACACATGTATACATCACACACTGCACTACATACATCACACATGTATACATCACACACTGCACTACATACATCACACATGTATACATCACACACTGCACTACATACATCACACATGTATACATCACACACTGCACTACATACATCACACATGTATACATCACACACTGCAATACATACATTACACACATCGATACATTACTTACATTACTGTGATGTCACCTTCTTCCGCAGGTCCCTCTTTTTGCCTGGGATGTAAGCTTCGGAACCTCCGCTGCCATGCTTTAGCCACCACCGGAGCTGCCCCTCTTCCTTTAATCTCCCGCCGCTTCCCTACTGCAGGCACTCTCCGGCGCCCTCCCAGTCCAACCAATAGCAAAGCTCCTTGCTGCCTGGAGCTTTGCTATTGGCTATTGCAGGTACAGGCAGCATCGCTTTGCTGCCTGTGCTGTTTTCAGCGCACCTTGCACTGAAAAAATGAGGGAAAGGTTCGGGTACTGTGAGGGCCGCATGACACGGCTTCGCGGGCCGGATTTGGCCCGCGGGCCGTAGGTTGGGCACCACTGGCTTATATTATCAATTTTTACTTTCTATGAAAATCATTCTCAATCATTTTACCTAAAGTTAAACCCTGCTTTTGCATGAAATTCAAGTTACATTCTTTTTATATATATACATAAAATACAAGGCTCTTAAAATAAGATCTTGGGCTTTCAACGCTTAGTCAGAAAAGATGCATAGGTAAATCCCTCATTTAGTCCTTTAGGGGCTAGGCTTTTCAATCTATATATCCACTTTGTTTCCTGTTGTTGTAATTTTCTATCGATGTTACCTCCTCTAGGTCCTGCCTTCACTTTCTTATTACCCCAGAATTTAATAGACTGGGTATCTCCTTTATGTACAGTTTGTATATGTTTCACCAATGTTGTGTCCCTTTTGTTCCTTATGTCACTCAGATGTTTGGATATCCGTCTCCTTAGTTCCTGGACTGTTTTGCCTACATAGATTTTTGGACACGTACAGCTTATCATATATACCACTCCTGTGGTCTTACAATTTATGTACTCTCTTATTTCATAGGTCCGTTGATCTATTGGGTTAACAAAACACGTTTTTTTCTCCATCTGGTAGAGGAAAGTATTAGACTTTTAATAAAATAATCTAATGATCTAGTAAGACTTAAACAAATGAACTGGTAAAAACAATAAGAATACAATAATAAAAATACATATAAAATGCAAAATGTGTAATCAATATACTCCTAATAATAAAAGTAAGATTGTAATGGATCTGTACTCGAATAGTGGGCTCTGACTGTATAATCTATATGGCTGGAGCCGTAGTAGTTTGAGTTATAGCCTCAAGATCAGAGTCTCTCTTGTCCTGTCCATCCGAGAGTGCACTAAAGCGGTTAGTTGTTATTCACTGCACCAACATGTGACACGGGCTTGGTGGACTCAAGTTTGTAAAAGTCCATATACAGTTCTTAATGTCCAATCCTTGTTTATGGATCAAAAGTAAGTGGTTGATAGTGTATTTCTCTTACCTCTATTCGGTGAGTCAAGAGGTGGATAAGGACGCCACACGTGTGAGTGGAGATAGCGTCTTCCGCCGTGCTTACCCGGCAGGTTCCCCTGAGGTCTCGCGATACTCGGCGTGGTTTCCCCTTGTTACCTGGGAGACGCGTTCCTCGAATGGGGATGTGGTTTATCAATATTGCAAGTAATCTTATTTACAGCATGGCCATGGTTAAACTTTATGGAGTTCTTTCTTAGTCGGCGATCCAAACCAGACGCGTTTCAGGATAACTTCGATCCCTTCCTCAGTGGTATCGCCGATATTACTGTGTCTCCATTTTATAACTGCCAGGGTTTCATCAAACATGTGGTGCTGGATTTTTCAAACCATAATGGATTATTAGACCGATTGGAGTAGCCACACTATAATCTCCTGGTTAGTCCACAAATCGATTACATTGCTAGCAAATTAAACATCCAATACATTTATGCTCTAATTGCATATCCTATCATGAGAGAATGTCTAATATTAGATATCTAAAAAGGGGAGATCCCTCAAATGCACACCTGCGTCTTCGATGCGTTTTTGTTATATTTGTACATTTTTCACTCTGGACTCCTTATATGTATATTTACACAATCAATGAGGCTTTTAAATCTCATGTGTTATATACTAAACATAAATCCATAAGAATATTCCGCACTAGAAAACACCCTGCAGATCCACAATTGCTAATAAACATCTAAAAAAGAGAAATCCCTCAAAAACGCACCTGCGTTTTGGATGCGATTTCAATGCGTTTTTTGTTATAATTGTGCGTTTTTTTTCACTCTAAACTCCTTATGTGTTTTTTTGCACAGTCAATGAAGCTTTTAGATCTCATGTGTTGCATACCGAAAGCAAATACATAAAAATATTCCACATATAAGAGCATACTGCAAATCCAAGGTTGCTCTACATGGTGGCATCTACCATGAATATAGAGACTACACTATTTTGGGTTTGATAATTCCGCATCTATTGTCTGTTGTAACATTCTACCTATTCCATTCATATAATATCATGAGGTTCACTCTTGATCATCATATATCAGAATAGCTTGATAGAAGTAATTAGACTTAGTGCCCATGGTCAAGACGGTGTCACAGTGTCGGAAAACGGCCAGACTGCGACACCGAGATCGACACATGGGCACATAGTCTATAGGAAGCCAAACAATTCGGCCTCGCTATTCAGACCCACTGGTAATAGTGATCCAAATTCATAGATCCTCCATGACTCAATCCTCGACATCTGTTTGATATAGTCACCACCCCGCCAATGGCGATCTACCTTCTCCAATGCCACAAAAAATAAATTCGATGGATCTTTGTTATGTACTTCTTCATAATGTTTTGAAAGACAATGCTTCTCATAGCCTTTTCTGATATTGGCTATATGTTCGGACAATCGGGTCCGCAATAAACGTTTTCTACATGGGCATTGGATGAGGTAGATCACCCCAGATGAATTGCAAGTTAGGCAGTCCTTGATTTCCCAAGTGTGGTCATTCTGAGTGGAAACAACCATATTCGTTTTCCGTGGTGCGTTGCTGAGACCACACGCAACACATTTGCCACACTTGTGAAATCCTTTCAATTTCAGCCAGGAGCCCATTAGACCATTCTTTGATTTGGGATTAAATGTTCTAATAGAAGGGGCTACCTTCAAACCCAAACTAGGTGCTCTTGTGAACGTGATCAATGGTTTAGTGGGTAGGAGATGGCCTATCGATTTGTCGCTCAAAATGTGGTGCCAATGTGTATTAATAATTCTCTGAATGTCTTTATAATTGTTGTTGAATGGGAGGATCAACCTCGTTTTGATGTTCTTTTGTGCATCTAGGCCTTCTTTCATTTCCTTCCCCAGAAAAAACTTTTTTCTGTCCTGTTTTCTTATTTTCTCCAATGCCCTGTCAATTAACACTTCGGGATAGTCCTTCTGTAGAAACTGATCTTTTAATCCTATGGCCTCTGATTCAAAGTCTAGATCTTGTGTACAATTCCTTTTAATTCTCCGGAACTGTCCGATCGGGATATTGAGCAGCCAGTTTGGTAAATGGCAGCTATTGAATTGTATAAAGCTGTTCCTCATGGCTGGTTTAAAATAGGTCTTACAATTATATCTATTCCCTTGTCTAGTGATCAACAGATCTAAGAATTCTATATCATCCTTAATGTTGGGGGTGAATATCAGGTTCAAATGATTATGGTTAATCTCCTTTAGGAAACCATCCAGCTCATTTTTACCCTGTTTCCAAATGAAAATAATATCATCGATATACCGCTGCCAGAGGACCAGATCCGCCCCCAGTCTCGGAGTGATGGTTTGTGACTCCCATTCTGCCAAAAATAAATTCGCATAACTCGGGCGAATCTGGTCCTCATGGCGGTACCGCAATTCTGTAAATAAAAACCTCCATCAAAATAGAAGTAATTGTGGTTCAAAATGTAATTAATCCCTTCCACTACGAAATCCACATGGGAATCACTCAATCTACCTTCTTTAGTTAATTGCTGCCTAATCGCTGTAGTGCCCTGTTGATGGTCAATAACTGTGTAAAGGGACTGGATATCCAATGTACCCATGATCCAATCGGGTTCCACTACCAGTGTTTCCAAAATTTTAATGATTTGTGTAGTGTCTTTAATATATGAATTGGTCATTTTGACCAGTGGTTGTAACTGTATATCTATATATTTGGATAAATTAGAAGTGATCGACCCTATGCCGGAGACAATTGGTCGCCCGGGTGGTTTTTCCATACATTTGTGTACCTTGGGCAGGCAATAAAAGACAGGTAGTCTTTTCTGTGTACCCAGAATAAATTCTTATTCTTGCTGGGAAATTAGTGTTGATTCCAGTCCCTTTTCACAGTATAGTTTCAGTTCTTGCTCGAACTTCACTACCGGGTTACCTTTTAGTTTAGTGTAGGTTTCACTCCCCATCAATTGTCTTAAGCACTCCTGATTGTAATCTACAGTATCCAAAATTACAACCGCCCCTCCCTTATCGGCTGGGCGGATTGTAATCGCTTCATTACTTTGTAGTTGTTTCAAAGCACTCCTCTCTTCCCTAGTTAGGTTATCCCTATTTCTAGTTTTTATTTTTAATCTCCTAATATCCTTTTCTATATTTTTCTCAAAGGCCGCCATTTCTTTACTTATCTCTGTTCTGGGGAACCATGTAGATTTCTTTTTTAATGAAGAGTATCCTCCCTTTTCTGGCTTTATCATATTAGTCTCTCGGGTGATTTTCAAAGCATATTTCTTCAGGCAAATGTTCCTCATAAATTTTTGTAAACCAACATATGTGGAGAATCTATCTAATTTTTCAGTAGGGGCAAATTTTAGACCTTTATTTAACAATAGTGTCTGTGATTTAGTCAATGTGACTGAACTCAAATTGATAACTATATCTGTGTCCTTATTTAATATCTCGTGTGTCGATTTCCTCTTTCTTTTACTTCTTCTAGTCCTTCTTGTCCTCCTCTGTAGTTTTGGTGATGTGGTCTTTGTGTGTCTCTGTGATTTCTCCCTCTGTGTGAATAGTGTTCCCTTTTCTGTGGTTTGTGCTGATGATAATCCTCTGTGTGGTAATTCCTCTGTCTCAAGTTGTATGGGTGTGTCGATGTTTCCTGATTGTGTCTCAAGGGAGTTTTTTCCATATATCTGGGCGGTGTTCTCTCTTGGTATCTCATTCGTGGTTTGTGATGTGCAGGGGTGTGGTCTAAAAAATGTTCCTCTGATAGCTGTTCATATCTATTGTTGACTGGTATTGCATAATTCGTCTGATTGTCTGTGTTTTTTTTAGAATGTATCTTATTTGGAGTCTCCACCGGGTTAATAGCCCTCATATTCTCCATGGGTTTCTCCATCCTTTGTTTATAAGATATATTCAAATGCTTTTTAGTTTTCCTATTAATAATCTCACTTTCTACTTTATCTAGTCCCTTGCACAATTTAGTTTGCCATTCATCAAAATCCTCGGGAGTTTCTCTATTTGTTCTTTTAATTTAATTATTTTCTCATTTAACTCCCCTAATATCTCTGTTCTTCTATTAATAATAAGTTGCATTAGTGAGACTGAATGTGAAACCAATAAAGTGTTCCATTCATCTTCAAATTTCTCACTATACAAATCCTGTGCCGGGGCTTTATTGATTTGTAAACCTTTTTGTATTTTGCCATATGCTATGTATTGTTGTAGAGACCTAATCTCCCAGTGTTGTCTTAACTGTTTATGTAACAGACCTTCTAAATCCCAAAATAATTCTACCATACCTTTATTATTCTCTTTTAAAACAACATCATCAGCCTCATTAAATTCAAAGGTGTCTGCTGTTCGTTTTTTGCTTTCCAGATGGTGCCAGATGTCCATACCGTCTACCTGTGGAGCTCACACGTAATGGTGAATTGAAAATCTAGTAAAACAAAACTGTAACGGTGGCTCACTCAGGTGAGTGTATGGATGGTGCTGCAAGCCAAGCAGAGGAACACCAACCCTCTAGAAAATGAGCAATCAGTAAGGATTAAATAATTGGCGAGCACTCCATCTGGTAGAGGAAAGTATTAGACTTTTAATAAAATAATCTAATGATCTAGTAAGACTTAAACAAATGACCTGGTAAAAACAATAAGAATACAATAATAAAAATACATATAAAATGCAAAACGTGTAATCAATATACTCCTAATAATAAAAGTAAGATTGTAATGGATCTGTACTCGAATAGTGGGCTCTGACTGTATAATCTATATGGCTGGAGCCGTAGTAGTTTGAGTTATAGCCTCAAGATCAGAGTCTCTCTTGTCCTGTCCATCCGAGAGTGCACTAAAGCGGTTAGTTGTTATTCACTGCACCAACATGTGACACGGGCTTGGTGGACTCAAGTTTGTAAAAGTCCATATACAGTTCTTAATGTCCAATCCTTGTTTATGGATCAAAAGTAAGTGGTTGAGAGTGTATTTCTCTTACCTCTATTCGGTGAGTCAAGAGGTGGATAAGGACGACAGACGTGTGAGCGGAGATAGCGTCTTCCGCCGTGCTTACCCGGCAGGTATTCTGATATATGATGATCAAGAGTGAACCTCATGATATTATATGAATGGAATAGGTAGAATGTTACAACAGACAATAGATGTGGAATTATCAAACCCGAAATAGTGTAGTCTCTATATGTATGGTAGATGCCACCATGTAAAGCAACCTTGGATTTGCAGTATGCTCTTATATGTGGAATATTTTTATGGATTTACTTTCGGTATGCAACACATGAGATCTAAAAGCTTCATTGACTGTGCAAAAAAACACATAAGGAGTTTAGAGTGAAAAAAACGCACAATTATAACAAAAAACGCATTGAAATTGCATCGAAAACGCAGGTGCGTTTTTGAGGGATTTCTCTTTTTTAGATGTTTATTAGCAATTGTGGATCTGCAGGGTGTTTTCTAGTGCAGAATATTCTTATGGATTTATGTTTAGTATATAACACATGAGATTTAAAAGCCTCATTGATTGTGTAAATATACATATAAGGAGTCCAGATTGAACAATGTACAAGTATAACAAAAACGCATCGAAGACGCAGGTGTGCATTTGAGGATCTCCCCTTTTAGATATCTAATATTAGACATTCTCTCATGATAGGATACGCAATCAGAGCATAAAGGAACTGGATGTTTAATTTGCTAGCAATGTAATTGATATGTGGACTAACCAGGAGATTATAGTGTGGCTACTCCAATCGGTCTAATAATCCATTATGGCTGGAAAAATCCAGCACCACATGTTTGATGAAACCCTGGCAGTTATAAAATGGAGACACAGTAATATCGGCGATACCACTGAGGAAGGGATCGAAGTTATCCTGAAACGCGTCTGGTTTGGATCGCCGACTAAGAAAGAACTCCATAAAGTTTAAGCATGGCCATGCTGTAAATAAGATTACTTGCAATATTGATAAACCATATCCCCATTCGAGGAACGCGTCTCCCAGGTAACAAGGGGAAACCACGCCGAGTATCGGGAGACCTCAGGGGAACCTGCCGGGTAAGCACGGCGGAAGACGCTATCTCCGCTCACACGTGTGGCGTCCTTATCCACCTCTTGACTCACCGAATAGAGGTAAGAGAAATACACTCTCAACCACTTACTTTTGATCCATAAACAAGGATTGGACATTAAGAACTGTATATGGACTTTTACAAACTTGAGTCCACCAAGCCCGTGTCACATGTTGGTGCAGTGAATAACAACTAACCGCTTTAGTGCACTCTCGGATGGACAGGACAAGAGAGACTCTGATCTTGAGGCTATAACTCAAACTACTACGGCTCCAGCCATATAGATTATACAGTCAGAGCCCACTATTCGAGTACAGATCCATTACAATCTTACTTTTATTATTAGGAGTATATTGATTACACGTTTTGCATTTTATATGTATTTTTATTATTGTATTCTTATTGTTTTTACCAGGTCATTTGTTTAAGTCTTACTAGATCATTAGATTATTTTATTAAAAGTCTAATACTTTCCTCTACCAGATGGAGTGCTCGCCAATTATTTAATCCTTACTGATTGCTCATTTTCTAGAGGGTTGGTGTTCCTCTGCTTGGCTTGCAGCACCATCCATACACTCACCTGAGTGAGCCACCGTTACAGTTTTGTTTTACACGTTTTTTTCTCCATCTGGGCACAGAACACACAGTCACCACATGGATACGAACCCCTCATTGATAGCCAGGTACTTTTATCAGTGTTTTCCTGCCATTGAAAATGGCTATGGACTAGATTTTGCTTCAAATTTGGTCCTTTCCTGTAGGTAATTGCTGGATGCATGGGTAAAACTAGTTTTAGATCATCATCCGCTCTAAGTATATTCCAATGTTTAGCCAGAATATATTGTATTTTGTTGTGCTGTTTATCATAAGTGCCAATGTATCTTATTATGGGATCTTGTTGGTTACTTTTTTCTTTCAGAAGGTCTGCTCTATCAATCGCTTTAGCTTTACGATAGGCCTTATGGAGGATCTTTTTGGGATAGCCTTTGTCTAAAAAGCGATTATATAACACTTTGCTTTCTACTTCAAAAGCCTCTTCTGCGGAGGAATTCCTTCTGGCCCTGATGTACTGGCCAAATGGTATCCCTCTTCTTAGAGGGAGTGGATGGTAGCTTTGCCACATTAGGAAGCTATTTGTAGAAGTAGCCTTCCTATGCACCACTGTATTTATCTGGCCATCTGATTGAATTTTTATAGTGAGGTCCAAAAAGTTAATACTCGTTTTACTAATCTCTGATGTGAATTTTAGACCTATTGTGTTATCTTTTAAATAGGATACAAACTCGTGAAATTGTGTTTCTGTGCCCTCCCATAAAATCAAAATATCATCTATAAATCGTGCCCAAATTAATATGTGCTGAGTGAGTGAAGTATTATTATCTGTGAATACTGTCTGTTCCTCCCACCATCCAAGAAATAAATTAGCAAAATTTGGTGCACAAATCGTCCCCATTGCGGTACCGGTGGTCTGTAAATAATATTTGCCATCATAAATAAAATAATTATGTGTCAATAAGAATTTTAGAAGTGTGAGAATAAATTCATTATGCTCGTGGTATTGTGTCCCCTTGGTGCTCAAAAAATACTCAATGGCTTTTAGTCCCAATTCATGATTATTACTTGTATACAATGCTTCCACATCTAGGCTCGCAATGTAAACGCCTTCTTTAACCTGTACATCCTGTAGTTTTTTTAAAACGTCCTTTGTATCCTTAAGATACGATGACAATTCTGGTACAAATGGTGATATAATAGTATCTATATATTGACTAATCCCTTCACAGAGGCTGTCATTCCCTGATACTATAGGTCTTCCTGGTATAGGTCTCCTTTCTTTATGGATTTTCGGAGTTGCGTAAAATGTAGCCGTCGTCGGTTTAGGATTGAAAATTGCTTTAAATTCAGCTCTTGTTAGTAGTTGTTTTTCAATTGCAGATTGTAGAATACTTTTGAGTTCATTCACATATTTATCTGTAGGATTACTCACTAATTTTATATATGTCTTAGTATCTTGCAGGAGGGTTAGAACCATTTCATTATAGTCAGATTTGTCCATTATAACCACATTTCCACCTTTGTCAGATGGTTTGATTTCTATATGATTATTCTTTTTCAGTTGGTCCAGTGCTTCATTTTCCTCCCTTGTTAAGTTGACATATTCCCCACCGGATCGCCTCACCTTCTGAAGATCCTCAGTCACCAGATCTACAAAGGTTTGTATATTGCTATACTTTGAAAAGGGAGGGGTAAAGGTGGTTCGTGGGGATAGTTTAGAAAAGGGGGCTTGAGGATGAAATCCTTCATTCTCTTCTATAAGTGTCTCCAGAGTTTGTATTGCCTCCTGTTCTCTCTGTTGAATTACATATGGATCATTTTGTTTATATTTAAATTCTTTATGTAAAGCCAGTTTCCTGGCAAACAGATTTATGTCTTTCACCCAGGAGAAGCAATCAAACTCTGGAGATGGTACAAATGATAACCCCTTATTTAAAATTTGTTCTTGTTCTACACTCAGACTAGTTGTAGACAGATTAACAATCTGCATTTTTTTCTTTTCTAATATTATATTCTGAATTAACAATAGTTTGTGATTGTACTTGTTCTCTTAGTTCATCATTTATTAAATGCTCATTAGGACTGAGCATTATGTTTTGGGTATTTGAAATGTCCATTTGTCCTGGTCCTTGGTCTGCATTGCTGCTCCTAAAAAAGGAGTTGGTATATTTCCTCTGGTTCCCGGGATTAGTGTCCCTAGCACTTGTGATCCAGAAGGTAATGATGAGGACACAGATAATGGATTTTCTGTACTCTGAGTTCCCCATCTTTTTTGGTTTGTTTCTGGAGCTGTATTGGTCTTATTAGTTTGTTCACTATTAGTGTTCACCAGAGTTTTATTTGGGAAATTTCTTTTACGGTATGGTCCCAATTTGGGTTTGAATTTGCGCTTGGTCCCTGATTTATGGCTATCTGTTTCTGACTCTGAATATTCTGTGTCAGAAATATCCGTGTATTGCTGTTGTTTATATTGGAAATTTGGTTTATTCCTTCTCCTGTTTCAAAATCTCTCTTATCCCGATTATATTTTCTATGTTTTCTCTCTTTTATTTCACTTTGAAGTGTCTCAATGCTTTTTTGCAGCTTATTTTCTAATATACTGAATTCAGGGTGAGATTGAAATACTTTTATATCACTAATATTTTTTTGGGAAACAAGGTAACAAAGAACCTTTATCTACTAATGGATTCGATAGGTGAATGTAATCATGACGTAGTAGAAGGTGGAGAGCAAAGGCTTTAAATAGCCTTACCGCCCTGCAGCACACAGACGCTATCCGATACCCCTGAAGACGCCTGCTTAGGCGAAACATGTCGGGGGATAGTGTGCAGTGTTTTTAAATATATGACCGCTAAACCTGCATTCACATAAACCAGTAAAGGGGAGATAGTGCGCGCGATTCTCCCCCTTAATAGTAGTGGAGTGTTACTCCGCAAGATATAGCGATAGTGATAGCCAGTCAGGCAAGCGGCCATAAACTTTTATACATAGAGTGAATAGTTAAGAAGTTAATAAGTTAAGTTTTAGATCTAATCCAGGAGCCAAGAGTAGGCACAATTTATCAACTCAAATAAATATACTAATAGCCTCTGCTCACTGGAGGGAATGTCGATATAATATGCATCGTGGCGGCGGTGTATCAGTGGGGAGGGAGGAGGGGCTGGGGGCCGGCGTCTGGTTTTGTAATAGCAGCGGGAAGGTGCTCCTCTCCTGGGAAGGTGATGCTCGCTAGACTTTTAATATCAGCGACCAGGCTCCTTCTCTCCAAATATTGGCGTCAAAACCATACCATTTCTCTCTCTCTGAATGGAAGTAAGAGTTGACAAAATGTATAGGCTGGAGAAATTGGCACATTGGGAACACCACAAGATAGGGAAATTCCGTAAACTTTGTCTTCTCTGGATTACTTATAAAGGTTTTTGAGATGCCTTATGATTAGTGCTCTGACTGACTAGTTTTATACAGAGGCTGGTTTATCAATTACATTTCATATGGATATGCTCTTTGGCTCTACACTTACAGAGACTGTCACACAGACCACCTCACCTCTCAAATTACTCCCCCCCCCTTTTTTTTTACTACTTAAACTTTTCATTTTTATTCTATTTAACATATGTTCATGTTTATGACAAGTTGTAGTTAAAGGTCATTGCGATACCTCTCTAATATTGTGACAAATTCGATTTGAAAAAGTATAATTAATTTTGCTGTATCGTATATGGTTCTCTCTTGGCCAGTACTCTATTAATGTATATTCGTGTTGTTGGTTGCTAGGCCAGTGGACGTACCATCGGTCTTTGATTATATAAGCATTCAGTAACCTATGCTGTATACCAGGGATGCCCAACCTACGGCCCTCCAGCTGTTGCCAAACTACAATTCCCAGCATGCCTGGACAGCCTACAGCTATTAGGGCATGCTGGGAGTTGTAGTTTTGCAACAGCTGGAGGGCCGCAGGTTGAGCATCCCTGCTGTATACCATCAGGCTTTATCTGTTTACTGTAAAAAAAAAAAAAACAGCTCTGGCAAGATGGCCGCTCCCATAATCATGTTCAGGGGAAAAAAAAAAATACGATCAGAAAATAAAAACTGATTAGAAAAAAGGATATGTGCTACTATAACATTTTTGATGACACATTTCCTTTAAATGAAGACGACCGAGGAGGAAAAGTCTTTAAAAAAAGCAAGACTGAAATTTGCCAAAATGCATATTGACAAGCCACAAAGCTTTTGGGAGAATGTCCATTGGACAGAGGAGAAAAAAATGGAATTTTTTGGCAAGTCACATCAGCTCTATGTTCACAGAGGCAAAAATAAAGCATACAAAGAAATAAAACATGCCAACTGTGAAACATGGAGGCTCAGTTATGTTTTGGGGATGCTTTGCTGCATCTGGCACAGGGTGTCTTGAATCTGTGCAAGTTACAATGAAATCTCAAGAATCTGAGGTCATTATGGAGCTAAATGTGCTGTCCAGTGTCAGAAAGCTTGGTCTCAGTTGCAGGTCATGGGTCGTCCAACAGGATAATGACCTAAAACCACAGCTAAAAACATCAAAGAATGGCTAATATCGAAGCCTTCGACTATTCTGAAATAGTCTTCTTTGAGCCCTGATCTAAATCCTATTGAACATCTGTGAAAGGAGCTGAAACATGCAGTCTGGAGAAGGCACCTATCAAGCCTGAGACACCTGGAGCAGTTTGCTTAAGAGCAGTGGGCCAAAGTACCTGTGGACAGGTGCAGAAGTCTCATGGAGAGTTACAGAAATCACTTATTTGCAGTGATTGCCTCAAAAGGTTGTGCAACAAAATATAAAGTTAAGCATACCATCATTTTTATCCAGGCCAGTTACATTAGTTTGTTTTTCTTTATAATAATTTTGTTAAACCACAATTCAAAAGCAGCGTTTTATTTTCATTAACTGATTTTCAGTAATTTTTATCTATTATTACTGTATACAAAATCAGATTTAAGGAAACCGGAATGAGATACCCGCGCTGGTTGGGGAACTAGTGTGAAACAATCTTGCCAATAAGTGGTGCACAAGAGTGCGATTAATTGTTAAGTAGAAATAATTTTACCTGTCCACAAATGGTTGGATAGAAGGCACTTCTAGTGTCTTCAGTATCGGAAGCGGTTATCCTCAATGCTTCTTGCTCGACCTTCAAACACAAGGTCGCTCCGGCTGGTAGCGAACGCTGTGCGAGGGAACTTACAGATACGATGTCTGGGAACGTCTGCGTGTGACGTCACCGCAATTGCTACTGGTGCCTCCAAGGGACAGAAAACCTTCCGGGCTCCTTCGTCACGGATGGTATGACACGCCTAACTTGGAGTTTAAATGAGCGTCAGGTTCCCATGACAATGCCTGCTTCATACGTCAATCTAGAATTACTCTTCTCCTTTTTTCCCCAAATACAGTCCGTGCATTCTGAGATAGCGTAGTGCCTTGGAGGCACCAGTAGCAATTGCGGTGATGTCACACGCAGAAGTTCCCAGACATCGTATCTGTAAGTTCCCTTGCACAGCGTTCGCTACAGGACGGAGCAATGCATGTGTCTGAAGGTCGAGCAAGAAGCATTGAGGAGAACAGCTTCCGATACTGAAGACACTAGAAGTGCCTTCTATCCAACCATTTGTGGACAGGTAAAATTATTTCTACTTAACAATTAATCGCACTCTTGTGCACCACTTATTGGCATGATTGTTTCACACTAGTTCCCCAACCAGCGCGGGCATGTTTGGTACCCAGACCCGAAGCTGGACTTTATCACTGAAGTCCGGTTTCGAGTTGAGTATTCTTTATATTTTATTATTTTCCCTTATAACATGGTTATATTGGAAAATAATAGCATTCTAAATACAGAATGCTATGTTAACAGGGCAATAGAGGGTTAAAAAAATAATAATAATTCAACTCACCTCCTCCCATTTATCGCATAGGTACAAGGAACATCTTCTATCTTCATATCTGTTGGTTAAAGGACCTTTGGTGACGTCACTGGGTCACATGGTCCAATCATGGAAGCTTTTGATTGGACCATATGACCCAGTGACATCACCAAAGGTCCTTTACCCAGCAGAATGGAGAAAGAAGAATGATCCCGGCACCTACGCGATCAAGAGGATGAGGTGAGTTAGTTTTTTTTTTTTAACCCTCTCGTCCCCTTTTTACATAACATTCTATAATTAGAATGCTATTATTTTCCCTTATAACCATTTTATCAGGAAATATAAAGATCAGGTCCCCATCCCAATCGTCTCCTAGCAACCATGCGGGAAAAATCGCACCGCATCCGCAGTTGCTTGCGGATGCTTGCAATTTTCCCGCAGCCCCATTCACTTCTATGGGGCCTGCGTTGCGTGAAAAACGCAGAATATAGAACATGCTGCGATTTTCACGCAACGCAAAAGTGATGCGGGAAAATCACCGCTAATGTACACAGCCTCATTGAAATGAATGGGTCCGGATTCAGTGCGGGTGCAATGCGTTCACCTCACGCATTGCAACCGTGCGGAAATCACGCCCATGTGAATGCAGCCTTACAGTTAGAAGATGCCTATGGGAAGCCAAGCTATCTGCAAGAAGCCCTAGCAAAGTCCCACTGTTGAAAAAAAGATGTGCTGAAGAGGTTACAATTTACCAAAGAGCACATTGACTGGCCTAAAGAGAAATGGCGCAACATTTTGTGGACTGATGAAACTAAGATTGTTCTTTTTTTTAGGTCTAGTGGCCGGAGACACACTGAATTCAAGCCACAGTACACTGTGAAGACAGTGAAGCATGGTGGCGAAAACATCAGGATATGGGGATGTTTCTCATACTATGGTGTTGGGACAATTTATCGCATTCCAGGGATCATGGATCAGTTTGAATACATCAGAATACTTGAAGAGGTCATGCTGCCTTATGCTGAAGAGGAATTGCCCTTGAAATGGGTGTTCCAACAAAACAACGACCCCAAACACACCAGTAAACGTGCAACATCTTGGTTCGAGACCAACAAGATTGACGTTATGGAGTGGCCAGCCCAATCACCGGATCTTAATCCAATAGAAAACTTGTGGGGTGACATCAAAAATGCAGTTTCTGAGGCAAAACCAAGAAATAGAGAAGAACTGTGGAATGTAGTCCAATCATCCTGGGCTGGAGTACCTGTTCACAGGTGCCATGGTTGACTCCATGCAACACAGATGTTCAGCAGTTCTCAGAAACAGTGGTTATACAACTAAATATTAGTTAAGGGAGTCAATTTATATAGTGAATGTTTGAGTTTGTAAAGAAGAATACAAACCCTGCTATTTTTTGAACAGTCTAATATTCACTTTTCTTCAAATTTTTTTTTAGAGGAACAACACAAATTTGATATATTTTTCTTAATGTTTTGATTCGGAATAGAATGTGTAGTGTTCTTAATGCATTTGTGTGTATGGAAATAAAAGCTATTAGAAGGATTTTGAGCTTTATTCACTTTTTTTAACACACTTCTATTATTTTGAACACAACTGTATATCAATATGCCTCTCCATTCACCCATTGTGTGACCACACAAGATAGGATTCCTGTGCATACGCACATAATGATGTAGACTCCAGAAGAAGTCTTCTCTTTGCATTCCAGGTGGTTTGTGGGCATCTAGCAGTGGAATAGGAGTGAGTACTGACATACCAATAAAGGCGGGTTTATACTGCATGATGGTACAATTACATTGCAGAGATCTCCTCCACAGTATGAGGACAAGGGATCGCTATTGCGAACCTTCATCCCATACAGAATCATTGTTTCTGGGCAGCATATCGCTGTTTAGACAGCAAAATCTACTGTCCAGAACGATGATTGGTAGTGTCTGCACGAACGTCAGGATCACCCGATGAACGACAGTTTCACTCGTTCGTCGGGTGATCAGTGGCACATTTACACAGGCAGATGGTTGGAAACGAGCGTTCGTGAGAACGGTCTTTCCCGATAATGAGCTATTGTAAATCCACCTTTAATCATCTGGATTCAGCAGAAGGTGTTCTATACATGCATTACTGTAGTAAATAGTGCTTGTCGGAGGTGACAGATTCCCTTTAACGAGTCTAGCGCTTGTGGGCAAACTGTGCTTGCTTAATATCCAGCCACATAATCACACTTCTACTGTTCCAACAACCAGATCTGATTTCTGGGTAACACATTTATCAAACTTAATATGAAAATGGCTTTTCCTTGTGTGAATTTTAAGGTGCCCCATAAGGCCTGCTTTTTGGGTGAAACCTTTCCCACATTCCGAACAGGAAAAGGGCTTCTCCAGTTTGTGTATTCTCTGGTGTCTAACAAGGTATGATTTCTGGATAAAACAGTTCCCACATTCTGAACATGCAAATGGCTTCTTTCCTGTGTGAATTTTCTGATGCTGAACCAGGCCAGATTTTTTGGTAAAACATTTGCCGCATTCACAACATAAAAATGGTCTCTCCCCTGTGTGAATTCTCTGATGGTCAACAAGATCTGACTTCTGAGTAAAGCGTTTCTCACATTCTGAACAGGAGAACAACTTGTGCCCTGTGTGAATTCTCTGGTGTCTAATAAGAAATGATTTTTGAGTGTAAGAGTTGCCACATTCAGAACATGAAAATGGTTTCTCCCCTGTGTGAATTTTCTGATGGTGAACTAGTCTTGATTTCTTGTTAAAGCATTTCCCACATTCTGAACATGAAAACAGCTTCTCTCCAGTGTGAATTATCTGATGCTGAACAAGAATTGATTTCTTGGAAAAAGACTTCCCACATTCTGAACATGAATATGGCTTCTCCCCTGTGTGAATCATCTGATGTCCCATAAGATTTGTTTTGTTGGCAAAATGTTTCCCACATTCTAAACATGAAAACGGCTTCTCCCCTGTGTGGAGTCTCTGATGTTTAATAACATCTGATTTCTTTGTAAAACATTTCCCACATTCGGAGCATGAAAATGGTTTCTCTCCTGTGTGAATTTTCTGATGTTTGACAAGATTTGATTTGTTAGCGAGGCATTTTCCACATTCTTGACAAGTAAATGGTCTCTCTCCTTTGTGAATTCTCTGATGATGAAAAAGATTTGATTTCCGAGTAAAACTTTTCGCACATAATACACATGAATACTGCTTTAAAACTTTATGACTTTTCAGATGATTACGACTGGCTTCGTGAATAAGACATTTCTTACATTCAGAATACTGAAGTTCTTTGATATCTGTAGGTGTCCTCTGATGAATAAGAATATGCGCTTCCTTTGTAAAACTTTTCTCCAAGTCTGATTTTAGCATTAATTGATGCCCTTGATGCTCTGTAATCATATCTGATCTATAAGGAAAAAGTCGCTCTTGGTCAGAAAGATGAGATGACAAATCTCTGCTGTTGTGTCCTGGATAAAATGTTTGTGTAATGGTCTTTTCTCCCGAAGAATCTTGTGGGAAATTAATTATTTTAACTTCACAGTCTGGAAATGTAGAGAGATTTCCATTCAAATCCTTGCTTTGGCAATCTGCTGGGAATTAAATAATGTTTTTTATTTTGTTTTTTAAAACAGTAAAGACAAATATTAACTTGTACTCTTACTGAAGAACCACCAGAAGAAAGTGATATTTTTTCTCCTTTTTAATGTATCATCTGTATTTTTACCAATTAAAATATCATATATGTTAGCGGGGTAATTTACATACAAATATTTATGAGATTTGCTTGTATCTTAAAATGAGATGACTGCTGAGACGTATCTAGTTATTAACTTGCAAAAAAATAAAATAAAGCACTGTCTATGCCTCTATTTCAGCCACAGCACACATTTTCATCTCTGACCTCTGTCTAGCGTCTCCAAGGGTCTTAAAGAGGTCCTCTTACTTCAGTAAGTGGCATTTATCATGTAGAGAAATTTAATACAAGGCACTTACTAATGTATTGTTATTATCCATATTGCCTCCTTTGCTGACTGGATTCATTTTTCCATCACATTATACACTGCTCGTTTCCATGGTTACAGACCACCCTGCAATCCATCAGTGGTGGTCGTGCTTGCACACTATAGGAGAAAGCGTCAGCCTCTCTGGTGGCTGGGACTGTGGCACCGCACATAGGCTAGTGATTTTTCATATATTGTGCAAGCACGACCACCTCTGCTGGATTGCAGGGTGGTTGTAACCATGGAAACGAGCAGTGTATAATGTGATGGAAAAATGATTCCAGCCAGCAAAGGAGGCAATATGGATGATAACAATACATTAGTAAGTGGCTTGTATTAACTTCATCTACATGATAAATGACACTTACTGAAGTGAGACAACCCCTTTAAGTAAAAGCTTTTTATAATAAACATTCATAACTTTTTTTATTATTTTGCGTCAATATAGCTGCAGGAGCTCAATTTTTTTTGAAGATGAACTGCAGGTTTTTTTCTTTAATTGATATTGTTCAATTTATATTATTTGGTAATGGAGGAAATACAGAAAAAGAAGCAATTTACACGAAATGTTATGCTCTTTACTGATCATTGCAAATAACATGTTACCTTTACCCTAGGAGACCTGGTTGATGAGCTCATACATAACATTCTTGGTGGGGCAGGGCAGTTTAGTAATGGCTAAATATCCGCTAGACGGTAGCATTAATAACCAGTGTTGTATAGCAGAATTTAGATATTAGCTATAATATCTTTTGTGAAGTTGCTTTAAATACCAATAAATATTCTTTTTGTGGTCCAGTGTTGCATCACTACAGAATTACACAAGTCATTAATCCTTAAGTGCTTTGATTAAAAAATGTTGTATGATAGTATATACACTCATTGACAAAAAAAAAATAACTTACCAAAAAGAAGTTGTTGGAATCAAATGAAATTTTATACATGTGAATGTAATGATGATATATAAAAGTTATTACAATATTATAGAAAAATAATAAGTTTCTTGGGGAAAACTACACAATTGAAAGGAGGCTCTAATACCCGGTTGGGCTGCCTCTATCTGAGATACAAGATGAGATACGGTTGGGCATGGAGGCATACAGGTTTCCTATGGTATCTTGCAGGACACTTACACACAGATGTTGCAGCTGGGCCTGTAGTTCCTGTACAGTAGTAGGTTGCCAAAACTAGTATCCCAGCTGGTCACATAAATTCTCAACTGGTGATAAATCTGGCAACCGGGCAGGCCAAGGAAGTGTTGTAATCTGGTGGTGTGTGCAAGCATTATCCTACTGAAAAATGCCATTTGGAAGCACTGCCATGAGAGGCAATAAATGTGACCGCAGGATGCAGGGGTGACCCACTGTCATATAGAATGGCTCCCTAGATCATTACACCAGCAGTTGGAGCAGTGTGTTGCTCCACAGCAAAGGCAAGATTGAGGTGCACACCACGAGGCCTCAACCCAGCCATTATGGAATCCAAAACAGAACCTTGATTCATCACTGGCCTGGGCCCTTTTAGTGTCTAACAATTTTATATTTTTGAAAATCGGCGTATCGTTTTGCTGCGGGAGCCTGGCAAGGTCGCACACCCTGCGTTATCACGGCTGCCACCAGTGCCATCTTACTACACCTCCGAGACTGCTGTGCCTCACTGCACCGGCGGAAGGCGCCTCCAATCACCTGTTGGTTTAGTTCAGGAGTCTGGTAGGTTTGCAGTTCCCAGGTAGCGGGAAAAGGGTGAGATAACTCCTGCCATATTACAGACAGTAACCCCAAAGAGGCAGGCTTGTTTGGCTACTTGCAGGGACAGACCCTGTGTATCTGATAGCATTGCACTATGTGATTAAAAGACTAAGCCTGCCCTCTATGCTTGACTGGTTAAGAGAACTAAAACATTTGCTTAGGATGGAGGAACTTGTAGCAGATTGGCAGGACAGGTCTGGAGATTTCATAAAGAGGTGTAACCCTCTGTTGACCTTTTTGGATTCCCCGACTTTCAGAGTACGCTATGACTCACCAGCTTCTCTTCTTCCGAATAGTTTCCTTAGGGAATAGTGACCTATAATAATGATATCTACTGGGCTGTATGTGACCTACCCCCTATGTCCTCCCTCCTTCCCTCATGTTTCCTGTCCCTTTGTTCCTGTCTGATATGTCAATGTATGGTTAATGTTATAAAATAAGGTTTTGACGGTGGTATGGGCCGAGCACCCATAGAACTTGACTGAGTTCTCATGCGCTGTCTGGCGTTCTACCATCTCCTTTCCCCTTTCCTCATTATCTCAGTGGTTGCCACAGATATTGGATTCTTCTATGTTCATTCTTCTCTGTACATTAAGTTTCTCAACTACTTTGTTGGGTCCTGCGAGTCCCTTATAGTGGCTGTAATGTATATACAATGATTGTATGGAGTCCACTGTTATTGTATTTGTCTTTATTTAAAATGGAAATCAATAAAAATAGAGTACACATAAAAGACTAAGCCCCCATACTATTATAATAAACACATGAGAGGAGAATGCCATCTGTCCATGAGACATGACCATTAGTGTATGGGCTGCTTCCAGGATGAAGAAGCTCATAAAGAGTTAAACTAGTGGGCTGTAGCATCTCCCCAGTACAGCTCTCCTAACCAGACTTGACGGCTAAAGACTGTGTCTGGTATCCAGCTGAAAAGGACTCTGCATATACCAGCATCACTGGTATGTTCACAGCAATGACTGACAGGCAGCAGCTCACTTGCGCTTCCAAATGGGAATGTATATTTTTTCTGTTCAGCATTACTTATAAGGAATTTAAAAGGGTATTTTAGCCATAAGAATTTAGCACCTATGTACGGATGATGAAAATTATGCTGGCCATACACATTAGACAGCAGTCAGGCAGCCAACTGTGTCTGGATGAAATTGTGGAAGCTCCTCATGCTTGTCAGCACAGCAAATCATCCCCTCTCTAGCGGTGATCTGTCTGGGCCGTCCGGAGCCTGTTCGCCATGTCTGCATACCCTCATGTAATCTCTGCTCCCAACAGGGTAACTGCATACGTTGCAGATTTTCATGCAGCATAATACAGTACTAGCAAAATGAGTGAGATTTGGGAAATCTCATGTATACTTTGCTTATTTATTTATTTATTATTATTTATGCAAATTGTTTGCAGATGCAAAAAATAAACAATACAAAAATTTCCTATGTAGCGCAGCCCGTAATGGACGTTTATAGTACTCTCATTGACAAAAAAAAAAAAACCAGGCGCCCAGATAGAAATGTCAGCTTGCTGCAAATCTCTGCTTGCAGTTATGTCTCAGGCCGATATGTAAATGATTACAGGTGTGGTCTGATTACACACAGGGTCTTGCCACAAGAGGGCGTAAAAGTGCTTCCCTGCTACCCTATAAGAAGGCTCTCAGAGGCACCTTTTGGTGAGAGATCGTTGACTCCTAGACATGCCTCTAAGATGCACTTGAAGACAAATTTGCCCAGTTGACAGACTTTGAGGGAGGGGGGGGCGCATCATTGGACTGAGAGTAGGATGGTTGATTTAATAAACTGCACGCCACCTTGGCCGTTCTTACTTAGCTGTTAAGGTACTTGCACACGGTGCAGATTTGTATGCAGAAAATCTGAAAGGAATCCGCACCAAAACAGCAAATAAATCCTCATTATCGTGGTTTCGGTTAGTTTTTTTATGTGGTTTTCTGTTTATGGTAACAACTCTATTGAAGTCTATGGAGAAAACCACTCTACATAAGGTGCAAAATCGCACAGTCCAAAGAGATATGCTGAGTTTTATGCGATATTGTGGACAGCAGCTGTCACCTGATGAGGACTGCAGTATCTAAGTGGGATAAACATGTTGCATACTTGGGGTAGGGTTATACAAGTATGGGGGACAAATCCAGCCAAAAATAAACGAAAATGCAAATACCTTTGTGACATTTCTTTTAGTGCACATGCGAAAATGTCATGACATAATTAAATATAAAATTAAATCAATTCGCAATTTAATTCCTCACTCACCCATAGGTAATCTGTGACAAAATTAAAATAGCTTTTTTTGTCATCTCATTTTCATTACCCCTCTGGTACTTCAGGTAGCTTAGGTCATCAATATCAGATCGGGGACACTGAAGTGAATGGGACGGCTGAGATGTAATTACACTGCTCACCACTGCGGTTGCGACAGCAAGCAGGTAAACAATGAAGAGAAGGCAGCGCTCGTACAAGCTGATCGGCAAAGGTACTGGGAGTCAACCCCCCCGCCGATCTGATATTGATGACCTATCCATCAATATTAAAAAAAAGAAAACAGCCCTTTTATTTTAACAGTTATAGGAGTAGGAGTGCCAAGGTGTCAGGCCTGGGGTACGGGCTGCCCTCATAATAACTGCTTGGTACCCTACGACAACATGGCCTAGGCTAAAACATGGACTGAGTTGTCGTCTCCCACAGCTCAGATGCCACAGCTACTACTGACTGCGGCAACTGAGAGGCTAAATAGCCGGGCACCTGTCACAGGTTCAACTCTTGAGCCCACCAGATATAATACCCGAGCATATATATGTCCAGGTGTGCAGAGGGTTAATTTCCTTGGAAAATCTATCTGACCTACGTTTTTAACGTGATGATTTTTAATATGGTGGTTATTACTCACCTGTGGTGCTATCTACAGGAATCTCCTCCTCATTACACCGATGATCACTCAATCCATATACTTCTTCTGTCTCCATAAATTCAACTTTAATATCAATCAGATCTTCACACTGTTTAATCATATCAAGTGCAAATGACACAGCATAAAAGCAGAAATTTAGCAGAACAGTTTAAGAACCCAGAAATGTAACGGGTTACCCCCAAAGACTACTAATAATGTCAGTAGTATTAATTTATATTAAAAGGGAACCTGTCAGCCCCTTAACCCCTTCCCGACCTCCTAATGTAAGTTTACCTTGGCAGTCGGGTTCTTAAAGATGGTTCCCACTTTAAGGCCATGCACATGACCGTATGTGTTTTGCGGTCCGCAAACTGCGGAAGCACGGACGCGGACCAAACATACGGTCATGTGCATGAGGCCTAAACAGCAGGCACCCGGAGCTAATGTATGTGATGGACGATAACATTGATCGCACACATTTAAAAGGGTTGTCTCCTCATGGACAATGGGGTCATATCGCTAGGATATGCCCCCATTGTCTTATAGGTGCAGGTCCCACCACTGGGACCCGCACCTATATCGAAAGCAGAGCTCCGCAAGCAAAAGTAGGACGCACTGCGCATGCACAGCCGCCTTCCATTCTTTTTCTATGGGGCCAGCGTAAATAGCCGAGCAAGAAATGAATGGGAGCAGGGGACGTACATGCACGGTATTCTCCCATTCGTTTCTATGGGGAGCCAGCTTAGTGGTGGCTAGACCGGAGTCCTCCAGCCACCACCTTGCGGTGATCCGTTCTCGATATAGGTGCGGGTCCCAGCGGTGGGACCTGCACCTATAAGACAATGGGGGCATATCCTAGCAATATGCCCCTATTGTTTATGATGAGACAACCCCTTTAGCCCCTCAGATGCCGTGGTCAAATGTGACCACAGCATCTGGAAGGTCGAAAACTGGGAGCACGCACTCCTGGCCAGGTTCCGACTCCCCCTAGCAAGGATCAGTGGAGCCAGATGGTGGGTGTGGCAGCCTCAGTCCTCCTGAATGATCCAAGGCTGCCGCACATAAGCTCCTATGGAGTGCCTACCTGGAGAGCCTACGTGTGGCAGGGGTCCAAAGGAACACAGTGTAATCCCTATAGACTCCAATGCTAATATGTATCCCATACGGCAAAACAGAAAAAAAGTAAAAATGCCCAATTTGCCGTTGTGTTTGGTGGCTTCACATCCAAAAAAAAAATCATAAAAAGTGATCAAAAAGTCATACACACCCTGATGCACAGAAAAAAAAATAAGATTTTACCAAGGTTTTTTTTAAGTATTAAAATGTAATGTATCGTTGTAATCGTACTGACCCAGAGAATGAAAGTAACAGGACAGTTTTGCGCATTTCATTTCATTTTCCATTTCACACTACATTGTATGCAACTGTAAACTGTGCCAATAGAAAGTACAATTTGTCCCACAAAAAAAATAAGCCCTCATAAGGCTATGTGAATGGAAATATAAAAAGTTATGACTTTGGGAGTAAAAAAAAAATGAAAAAAATTAAATTAAATTATAACTAAAATAAATCGCTGGGTCCTGAAGGGGTTAAGCTGCTGTCTGATAGTGTAAGGTGGTGACAGACACCCTGATTTTAGATAGAACGTGTCCGGCCACCGCCAAGCGCTCTTCCCATATAAGTGAATGGGAGCACACCCTGCATGCACGGCCACCGCTTTCATTTACTTCTATGGGTCCGACGGAAATAGCACGGCTATTTTTGGCGGCCCCATGGAAATGAATGGAAGGCGGCAGCGCATGGCAGTGCGCTCAACACCACTTTCGGGGGTTCATTTAGGAGATAGGTGTGGGTCCCACTGCATTGGGACCCGACACCTATCAGACAATGGGGGCATACTCTAGCGATATGTCCCATTGTCTCAGATAAGAAAACCCCTTTAATTACAACTCAGCTTCATGTACCTGAGCCTCTGGGATAACTTGATTTTCCTCTGGACAGTGCTTGAAATACAGAGGACTGGGACATCTTTCTGGCGGATTTCTCTTACTGGCTCCATCTGTAGGAGACATACAGTCACTGAATACATTATGTATATGTGATGATCAGATGACAGGGATGCACGCGCTCTCCTCCACAATCAATTAAACTCCCCTCTTACCCAGTGATGTGAGAGGCTGGTGGTCCTCCATTATGATGTCCTTGTAGAGATCCTTGTGTCCTTCTAAATACTCCCACTCCTCCATGGAGAGATGGACGCTGACATCCTGACACCTTATAGGAACCTGAAGCACACAATGAAACAGTCATCATTCAGATAGAGTGGGGGGGGGGGGTTGAGGGGGAGGGGGTTGAGGGGAATGTTTAAAGGGGTTCTACACCTTTTGATTACTGGCCCAGTGACGTTACAACTATTATTACTGGCCTTGGGGTGATTAAGCCCTGTACAGCTTGACAGGCCAACACCGCCGCCACCCCCACCCCCTACACATACACAATGTTCGACTGGAATAGTGTAAAAATCTTCATAAACTCACCCCCCCCCCCCATTATCCCTTGTGTTACTATATTACCTCCAAGCGATCAAAGCAATTCTCACCTCTCTAGTCAACAGCTCAATGATCTTGTTGGTGATTTCTAGGATCCTCTGGTCATTGCTCCTCTCATGTATCAGTGAGTGAGGTGGAGGCTCCATGATGGCCGCCTGGGTCCTGCTCCATCCCCCTGACACATGAGGACAGTTTCTGAAGGTTACACACTCATTAGCGGACTTCTTCCTTACTGTGTAATCCTATATGTAGAGATACAGTCAATTATACCGCATTTTCCAGAATCACAAACCTCTTCCGTAACTTTCTTGCTTTATCTACACAGATAAGAATTTCTAGAATCCCTCGCATTTCCGGCCATCTACCCATTTTACCAAAATAGAGAAGTGTGATTTCATGTAAGATTATTCCATACCTCTCCAGTTAGGAGGTAGATGATCTCAAAAGCGAGATTTAGGATACTCCTGGACATTTCCTTTCGGCTTCTGTCCATCCCTGATGGGTTGGTTAGGGAGAGGACCATTGTCTTTGTAGCAGCAACTGTGAAGCGTCTTCAGTACGTGAGATCATGCATTGAAAACAAAAAACAGTGTCCCATTAGAATCTACTGTATTTCTGGACTATAAGACTTTAGCACAGTAAGGGTGGTCCAGCAGTGTCTGACCTACTTGACTGCTTCCTTAAAAACTAATGCCTGAAAAACAAGATGAAAAAAAAAAAAAAATAAGCATAACCTCCCAAGGAAAGTTTATCCTTACCTCTTTCTGCCTAGATATCTGCAAACTGCTACAGAAGGCAGCATTAGGAGAGTTCCTGCAGCCAGACAGGTCCCTCATTCCTCCCTGCCTCTCCATCTTCGGCTGGAGACAGGCTGTTTTCAGTTTACGTGCACTGGTCCGACCTCACAGTCACACTGCATGTTTAGGAAGGGCCATGGACTCTCAGAGCTGGAAACTCCAAAGCCCCTCCAGCTTCTTACAAAACCTACCCCTGTATGTGTGCAAATGTATTAGACAGTACCAGGGCACTGACCCGGATAGTGCTACCCATTTTTCCCAGGCGCCTGATTGTCAAATTTGTATATATAGGCAGGAGATATTTCTCACTGTCTAGGCAAATCTGGCATCCATCAATGTGGGGAAACTGAATTACAAGTCTTGTGGGTTCTGTACATACTGTCCAGAGAATGTTATCCTTACATTACGCAAGTAGCCCAGCTTTCCTAGGATCCTGAATGCCAAATCTGCCTAGCTACAGCACAATTTAGGGGCGAGGAGGATCATTCATCTTGGTAGATTTAGCATTCTGAATGCTCTATTACAGTTCCACATGGTGGTAACCCAGCTTCTTCAGAACCCTGAAAGGAAAATCTGCCTAGCTATGGCACTATTTAGGAGTGAGGAGAGGGGGATTTATTTAGTTAGACTTACTGTTTAGCAGTCTCTATTACAGCTTTAGATCATGTTTTACCCAGCTTTCCTGAGACTCTAAATGACAAATCTGTTTAGCTATGCCACAGTATACATGAGTTGTTACTGTGATTCCTACTCAACTTTTCCAGGCCCCTGGCTGCAAAAATCCAGCTAGGTATTCAAAACTACTGGGGATTTACCAATTCATAAACAGGCTGATCTGGCATTCTGCAGTCTAGGAAAGATGGGTAACAATACCACTGATATGGAACAAATTGGTTTTATACAATGCACACAATGTTGCTCTGATACACCACATGAATCTGTTATATGGTACCAGGGCAACACCAATTGTCACCAAATGCAGCTCTACAGTCTTGTCACCTAGCCTTTCCAGGATCCTGAACGGCAAGTTGCTCTAGGTATAGAGATTTATCACTATATAACTAGTCAAATTCAGCAGCCTGGGAAAGCTGGGTAACAACCTCTGCAGAAATGTAATGGAGGCCACACTTGGTATACATGTTCTGTATACACTAAATCCAGAAATAGAATATCAGGACAGAATTGAGTACTGTTCATACTACGTATGTAGTTTGGCCTCCAGCATACCTCCACATGCTACCCAGCTTTCTAAAGCTACTAAAGTAAAGTTAAGAATTATCACTGTGGGGGCAGATTAAGGTACTTTCACATTAGCGTTGCCGGAACTGCCTGCCGGATCCAGAAATCCGTATGCAAACAGATATCTTTTTTTTCTGGATCCATTAGACTTATTTATTGAAATACCGGATCCGTCCTTCCAGTATCATCCGGAATAATGGATCCGGTATTTAATTTTTTCAAAGCTAGAAAGAACTGTGCAGACCAGAAAACTGGATCCGGCGATACAGCAATTTCCAGAACACTTGGTACCGGATCCGACTTTAATACAATTTAATGGAAATGAATGCCGGATCCGGCAAGTAGGCGGTAGAGTTCCAGAACTTTGGCCGGAAAAAATCCCGCAGCAAGCTGCAGTACTTTGTCTGGTCAAATACCGTACAAGGGACGGAACGGAAGATATCCTGATGCATACTGAATGGATAGCTTTCTATTCAGAATGCACTGGGACAAAACGGAAGTGTTTTTTTCCCCCGGTATTGAGAATGTTTACCGGATTTTAATACCAGAAAAGAATAATGCTAGTGTGAAAGTACCCTTAGCTATTCATCTGTATATACTATGGCTTGTGCAGTTACCAAATCTATTTTGTGCTATTAGTAACTAGGAGATCCCTTCCAAAAAAAAAATGGCCACGCTTACTGTGTACTGCTCCTACACTTCCTGGCTATCTTCAGTTACACAACCTTTCTGGAGCAAATGAAGCCGGACATCTACAGCAGCTCTGAGCTGTCGTGGATTTCCGTTTAGGTGCACGGACTGCAGGAGAATGCGCCTAATTTATAACAAGGTATGCGCCTCGTGATAAATTAGGCGCATCCTCTAGCGGCGTAGGGGATATCAAGACAGGCGCAGAAACCGCCGATGCACTTACACTGGGACCCGGATCGATACAATACCGAGTCTTACTATTTAACGATACTAGGCTGTGCTGCTACGCAGCATAGTATCCGTTAGAGAACATGGCACGCGCAGCTCTCAGCGGTTGCCATGTTCTCCTCAGCAGCACAGGAGAGAAGGAGGCAGTCCCTCCCTCCCCCCCGTGTCCCTACCGCCAATGGACTGTTAGCACTGCGGAGGAGGGGAGGGACTGTGGCCATTGTGCCCCCAATGAATATAATTAACATATTAAATGGGTTCTTCACTTTGTTACAACTGATGATCTATCCTCAGGATAGATCATCGGCATCTAAACGGCCGGGGTCCAACACCCTGGACTCCCACCGATCAGCTGTTTGAGAAGGCAGCGGTGCTGCAGGAGCGATGCGGCCTTGTCAGTTTACCGCTGCTAGCACCCTGCCCAGTGACGTCACGACTTGTATCAAGTGGCGTGGGCGAAGCTAAGCTCTGTTCACCGAATGGCCATGTTTGGTACCCAGACCCGAAGCCGGACTTCATCACTGAAGTCCGGTTTCGGGTAGAGTATTCTGGAGAATGGTAAGATGGACCATGTGATTGGACCATGTGATGTGACGTCATCACAGGTCCTTTAGTTGTTAGCTGATGCTGGAAGTGATGCGTGAAAATCACCGCTCATGTGCACAGCCCCATAGAAATGAATGGGTCCGGATTCAGTGCGGGTGCAATGCGTCCTCCTCACGCATTGCACTGCGCGGAAAACTCGCCAGTGTGAATAGGACAAGGGATCAAAAGATCCCAGGTTCTAGCCACTAAGGGGGGGAAATAGTTATTAAATAAAAAGTAGAAAAAAAAAAGAATTTTGAAAAAAAACCCACCAAAGTATAAATCACCCCAATTCTCAATTTTACATATAAAATATATAAGCAATAAATAAATAAACATATTACATATCGCCACTCCCGAAAAAGTGCAAAATATTAAAATATATAAAAAAAAAATCTCCTATTCGCTAAACGCCGTAAAAAAACAAAAAAAAACGCGCCATTCGCCATTTTTTGTCACCCTGCCGATCAGGTGTTGGAGAAGGCAGTGGCGCTCACAGTAGTGCTGTTGCCTTCTCGCAGCTTTTCTAGGCCGAGTGACGACATGTACATCAGTCATGTGGCCTAGACGCAGCTCAGTCCCAATGAAGTGTATGGGGCTGAGCGCGATACCAAGCACAGCCGCTAAACAATGTACAGCACTGTGCTTGAGCGCGGCTGCTTTCTCCAACAGCTGATCACCGGAGTCTCAGGTGTCAGACCCCCACCGATCAAAAAACCCTTTTAAATGTGCTAAGGCTGCCTCTGCTAGGTTTACAGGTACACTTCAATGCATGGCAGGGGTTCTTGAAGAGATAATTAAAAACCGTGGACATTATTCCGAATGCTGTAAAATAAAAAAAAAGAACGTATACTTTCCTGATCACTGAGCTGCCTGTTTACAGACTGTAGCGGTGATGTGAACATATACGCCATGCGACCACTGCAGCCAATCACTGTTCTCAGCAGCGAAGAACAACAACGGGCTGCAGCGGTGACATGCCATCTGTCACCGCTGCAGTCGGTAAACTGACCGTCCAGTTGTCATTCTGTAGGGTCCCCATACATTTCAGAACCCCCCAAAATTTACGGAGTGACAGGTAAAAGAGGCAAGCTGCTGCCCTGTTAATCTCTAGAGGAGTTCCAGAAATAGCCAAGTGCTTAAACCGACTGTCTATGGAACTCCCGTAGAGATTAATGGGAATCTGTAGGAAAAAACAAAGCTCAAAATGCAGGACTTGAGGACAGTCGGTGTGCCCCAGGACACCAAGGGGGACTCATCAGAGGTGGTTGTGCTGAGCGCAGAAGAGCTTAGTAGGCTTGTAAGTACGTAGGGATCATTGCTGCTGCGTGCCGCCTCTTCCGGGGTGTAGCATGCCGGAGCTCATGAAGAATAGTCTTGTTGTGGAAAAGAACAAAAGACGGCTCAGAGAGGCACTGCAGGCATAGGAGTCCAGGAATATGTGAAGATAACTTTATTAGTGGGGTAGTAACAACGCATTTCAGGGGTTGTCCTAACCCCTTCATCATAGATTAACGGAGAAGCAGTGCGCATGCTTGACCTGTTGGTCCGTTCATTTAGCAAAAGCACAACCATTACCTTTTTTATTCCATTTCTTAGAGATCAAATAAAGAAGGTTTCTCCACACTCTCAAATGGTTGTGATTTTGCACCCTGCAATGTTGTAACCAGCCGTGATCAGCTCAACTCTCCACTCATGGATCTCCCATCCTCCTGTTGGTTGACACACAGTCAGTGAGGACGCACGGTCAACAGCACCGACCAGTCCTTCCACCACCACAAGCTATACACTGATGTTGTGCCCTCGCTGCGTTGTTTCTATTGCTTTACAAGAACAAACCAAAGGTTCCCGATAGCCGTCTGATCCTCAGCAGTAACGAGGGCTGCATTCACATGACATGCAGCAATATCGATCACTTGTTCCCACGGAAAATTTGTGGGCAGCAAATCCCTCTTTACACAGGACAACCTGCTGCCCAGAAATGATTGCCAGCTAAAAAACAAGATCACCTGAGAGACATTGATCGCCGCCAATTTTTCTCAGTATTCTGGCTCTGCATTATGATGATATACCATCAGTACTCTCATCAGTATTGCTTCAGTGTTTCATCACGATTTATACGCGTATTCGTTCCTCCCTGCATTTTTTATGCACTCCCATAGACTGTAATGATCATATTTGGAAACAAATACGTACACACCTCGGACATATTGCTAATTTCAAATACTGACGGAAATTATACATTAGCAGCGGATTCCGGTACATAAAATCCTGGTGGGAAAGCGGTCTTTACACCGGCCAATTATGTCAGTATTTCTTCAAACGCTCATCACCGATAAGGCTGAGGTCAGATCATCGTTTAGCTTTCCGTTCTTCCCATACTCACTGCATGCAGGCCCCCCCCCCCCCCATCTAAAATAATGGCTCTCAGATGGAACTGGCTAAAACGGACGCCATATGTGCATTACTGAGCATAACAGATGCCTAATATACAGGATCTATTTTCTTCTTTATTTTCCTGATCCTCCCCTTCCTTTCCTGATCCCCTGCACAACTGCATGAGAAACCCTGACCGTGGGGGTACTTTCACACTTGCGTTATTCTTTTTCGGCATAGAGTTCCGTCAAAAGGGCTCTATGCCGGAAAAGAACTGATCAGGCATATCCCCATGCAATCTGAATGGATAGAAATTCGTTCAGTTTGCATCAGTATGCCTTCCATTCAGTCACTGTCAGGCGTTTTGGCCGGACATAATACCACAGCATGCTGCGGTATTATGTCCGTTGAAAATGCCTGATCAGATGCCGGATCCGGCATTAATTCCCATTGACTTGCATAAGTGCCGGATCCAGCATTGTGAAACAACTGAAGGACGGATCCGTCCATCCGCATGACAAGCGAAGAGACGGATCCGTTCTTGCAATGCAATTCAACCCGACGGACTTTCAGCCGTGGAAATCTGCAGCGTGTGAACGCTCCCTAACAATCCAGGTTCTCCAAAGACACACCTCCATCATGGCTGCCTGTGGAGGCACTGGGCCATGTTCTCTGGAGCAAGATGGAATTTGACGTCACGCCCTAGCCAGTAGAGTGGGTCCAAGGGCATCATGTCTGACTCCTCTTGTAATGGAAGCATTTCCCCTACCCTGTACTAATCAGTGGGTGGTTTCTGTAAATGAGCCCTGGCCCCCACTAGAACAGCAGTGCCAGCTGCACTGCCTACAAGTGATAACCAGCATTATAATGGCCTCAAGGGCCGCTCCAGTGGGTACACAGCATGAGGAAGTAGTGCCAGGCACAGTTACAGCGAACTCTCCGACTCACCCCTTCCACTCAGTGCCCGCCCTCTGTGTGTCACGTGACTGCTCGTCTGTAAGCTCGTCTCAGGGTAGAGGCTGATTCCAAGTGAGCGACAGGACCTTTGATGACGTCACACCCATGTGACCAGGCTTTCCTGTGGGGTGGAAACGCTGAGGAGTTTTTTAGACGGAGCTGAAGGATTCTTTTATTCGCTAGTTACTTTTTCTTTCGTTTTATTTTGTTAATGATTAATGAGGAGAACGTTTCCCAATACTATGCTGCACTGAGCTGTTCACATACACATTGCGTGCATAAGAAGCTGGGGAATCTAGGTGCAGGGGTGCAATGCTCTGCACAGACTGGGAGTTATAGGTAAACTGGGATGTAATGCTCTGTAGGAACAGGGATGCAATGCTGTGGAGATAATTAATCCACTGGAATGCAATGCTCTGCAAGGGACTGGCGACTCTTTGATGCGATGCGCTGCAGAGACTGAGAATTATAGGTGAACTGGGATGCAATGTTCTGCAAAGGATTGGTGACTGGCTGCACTGGATATGGGCTCTGGGTAAACTGATGTAGTGCTCTGCAGACACTGGGCTCTAATGTTCTTTGGGGATTGGGCTCACCGCAATATAATGCTCTGCAGGGATTGTGGAATTGGGGTGCTCTGGAATGCAATGCTCTGCAGGGATTCTGAGTGCCATCTATTCTCAGTGATGCAATACTCTGCAGGGAGATGTGGGTGCATCCCCAGGAGTACAGTGCCCTTTGAGACCCCACTGATACTTAGAATGAGCTGTAGCGCTGTGTCCTCTCCAGCGATTAGCCCCGGCATATGCCTTCACTTAAAGGGGTGTCAGTCCTTTTATACTGAGGGCGAGCTAGGTACCCTCTGGTTGGTGGAGGTGCCAGGTCCCACCGATCAGATATCCTGAGATAAAGCTATCAGTATCAAGGACTTTTCTGTCGGTGACGGTCTGGAAGAACAGCAATTCCTCCCTTGTTTTTCCCGTTTTCACCTTGTGGTATAAGTGATGTCATATCTTTATTCTGCAGGTAAATATTATTACAGCAATACTTAATTCATGTATATATTTTTATATTTTTCTACCTCTGCACAATAAACTTTTTTTTTTTTTTTACTAATTTGTGTGTTGCTGGATTCAGAGAAGCAGAACGTTTTTATTTTTCAATTCTTGGGACTGTGTGAGGTTTTAGTTTCCCTGCCATTTTATATACAGACGTCTTTGATCGCTACATTTTTTGGAGGTGGGAAGAACAGGGTGTAATAAGTAATAATAATTCTTTTGTACAAGTTGTTACAGACATGGAAATTCCAATTATGTAGTTTATTTCTTTCATTTAAAGAGGACCTTTCATGGGTCCAGACATTATGAAATAACTAGCAGGGCACTGTGCAGGGATGTAATATCGCTTACTAGTTTATCTGGGCGCCGCTCCGTTCGCCCTCTGTGCCCCCCGTTCACTTTTCCCGGCTGGTATGCTAATGAATAGCATTGGTACAGGGAGGCGGAGACTGCCCTGTTTCTTAATGGACGTCTCCTTCTCCCTGGCTGTAGTGCGGTCCAATCACAGCAGAGAGTGTCATAGGGGGGTGAGCTTTTTTGTCTCTCTGGCTGTGACTGGACCGCGCTACAGCCAGGGAGAAGGAGACGCAATGGGGCGAAAAATACGGTAGGTCGTCTGTGCATGGCACTCCTAAAGGCTGTTTTACAGACCCCAAGCGGCCATGGCCATCCCTCAGCACCATGAGATCCCATGAAAAGGGGGGGGAAAGCTCCCTCCTTCTCACTAACTACTTTGATCCTGTAGTAAGCATTGACCGTGGCATCTAAGTGGTAAAGGACTGGGATCAGAGTTATCTCTGATCCTGGCTGTTAAAGTGTAACTAGCATCTGTAAGTGATGGTGCGGTTATTGCTGCTGAGTAATAGTATGACACTATGGGGGAGGGGGAACTTTTTTTTTTTTTTATGGGACAGAAAGGGTTGAAAAATTGTAATAATCATTACTCACATCACCAATTCCCCATCCCTGCTGCTCTCCACTCCTTGTTCTGGGCTCAAACCTCATGGATTGCAGTGGATCTGGACTTCGCCGCAAGGAACCAACCAGGCCGCTACCTCCTGGAGTAGTCCTGGTATAGTTGGCTGCTGACCCAGATTTGGTACACGGATATCCAGATGAGATTACCCTCACTGGTTACAATCGCGTTCCCGAAAAAAATAGAACATGTCCTATTCTTGTCCGCAATTGCGGACAAGAAAAGGCATTTTCTATGAGAGTGCAGGCGATGTGCGGTCCGCAAATTGCGGAACGCACATCGCCGATGTCCGTGTTTTGCGGATCCGTGGATCCGCAAAACACACACGGACGTGTGAATGGACCCTAACACTCTCAGGGCTGAAGGGAAGTTCACAGAGCTCTAATGCCAGTTCACACAGGAAAAGAAGAGCAACACCTGTGCCTGTCCGGGACAGCCAGACCGCGTCACGCACGGACTGCTAGCATGACAGATAATGCAGAGGCCAGATTTTTAGAGCAGGTTTTACAGTGATAAATGGTGTCCTTTCATATCCCCCTTTTGGAACACACATTAGATCTTTTTTGGGTCCTTCTCTTCCTTCCTTTTTGGAGGACTTCACCAGGAACAACATGGGTACCATCACTAAAAGGAGTACTGGGGCCCTTTCCCCATTTTGAAAAAGGACCTTAATGCCACATCTTGAAAATAAAGGAATAGTCCCGACTGGCCTGTAGTTCGAAATAACATGTAAGCATTATACAGTGCCATCTGTACAAGGTGCATGGCCAACTTTTTGTACCACAACTTTGTTTTCCACATGGCACTGGACGGCTACAGCAGTTGATCTGAAAGATTATCCCATACCATGTAAGTATTGTAGTCCAGGGTGCAATCTGGCTTGGGGGTAATGGTACCTTGTACATGGGCAGGGGGGCTGCTGTTCCCATGAACTGTGGTCAGTACTAGAACATCCCTCTTGTACTTATCCAACAAAAGGACGGACTGGCCATAGACTCTACAAGGAAATTTCCCTGGGGGCTGCCAAAGCCCTCCTCCATGGCCACTGGCTGGGTACATTATGATGTAACTCTTTCTGTGTTAACGCTGGAAGCATTAGGTGCTTAGATACCTGGTCAGCAGCCACGGGTGCTCTCCCAAATTCATATGTGTCGCTGTCCTCTGGATGGTAATACAATTAAATACTGCAGCAGGGTACGGGAGCCCATGGCTGTCTTCCCTTCTGTTTACCCTTATAGGCAAAAGGCCACAACATGAGGCAGTCTCCATATGGAGCAGGAATGGCTTGGAAAGGGACTCCGTTTTTTTTTTTTTTTCTTTCCTTCGCCACTCGAGGAGCATACTACTGGGGGCAACATAGGGTCAATATTAAGGGCAGTGCAGGCAACATGCTGAAGGTAGGGATGCCTCACAGAACCCATACATTTTAAATGTCTTCCTTACCCTCTTGCTGTGCAGATGTTGGCAGAATTTTACCCTCCCTTTAAAATGTATAAGGGACTTGTCTACACAGTTTATTTTTTCAGGAGTGTACACCTCAGCAAACTTGGTGCTAAAGTGGTCAAGGACTGACCAAATTTTAAATAGACAGTCAAATCTCAAAGGTCATTTTGGGGCATTTCGATCACAGCAGACTGAATATAATGCAACTGAATATGTAATATGTAATTTCAGTGGGAGGAGGAAATCCTCCACTGACAGATCAGCCCCTCTCTAATGGGTACTGTTAAAAGCTATGTACACCTTTAGGGGCAATGTTTTTATTATTGCATTGTATTCATTTTTAGCTAAAATTATTTTTAAATTAGTATTCATTAAAAATATAGAGCCCTTTTTTCTGTATAGGGCTGAGATGCTCTAGTAGCAGGATCTGAATTTTCTCTCTGCCCCATGCTTACCTGGCTGGCTCCTTAACTCTGCCCTTATAAATACTCATTATAGCTCAGTTCTTATCTTAGTGATAAGAATGTGGCTTAAATAAGTGTTTATGACCTCTTAATGTTTTAATATATGCAAATGAGCCTCTAGGAGCAACTTGGGTGTTGTCGCTCCCAAAATGAGTAAAATGCAGTCATGAAAAATTGCCTCTGAAGGTGTACATAGCCTTTAAGTTAAATTTGCTACTTTATTGTCTTTAGAAATAAGATAAATCTGGATGTGAAATGAATAAGTGAATTAAAACCCCGAATGTCATAGGTCTCATTATTCCATTATTACTTTACTGAAAACTGTCCGTTATATTTTCCCTCTGACTTGGACTGGCGTACCGGATAACCAGTCCAATAGCTATTGCTGACAACAGACAATTGCACCATACACGTGTGTCCCCCATCTTGTTTCACTGCACAAAGCAGCTTCATCAGGGGATATGGGACAAACATGTGCATAATTGTGTTGTGCATACTCAGTTGGAACCTGGGCAGAAGAGCCCGCAGCGCGCAACAGTGCAGCGGAGGCATCAGGGGAGCGAGGGAGTGTAAGTCCTATGTAAAAGAGCTTTCTTTCACAGGTTAACACCATGTCCTAATTAGTCCAAATGCACAAAGAACCCTTTAAATTTATGAAGTCCTCAGTGAAAAAGATTTTGAAAAATTCTATTTCTGTAAAACCCACAGTGTCAAGCTGGATTCCTGAGCTGCCCGCAAACTCAGGAATTTGAGGCTGACAATCCTTAGGGGTATAGTCCATATGGAATCACTCTGGGGACTGCCTCAGCTGCTGTATCCTTGCGGGTCCTTCATCACTGGATGATGAAGAAGAGGACAAGAGACATGATCCTCTTCTCCTTCACTGCCTGTATTAGAGGCAATAATGGCATATGCCTCCTCACCTGAATAGGTGTTTGGAATAATTGTGACATTTTTACTTTTACCTCACCTCCTTTTTCAGCCAAGTTCAGCCCCCTCACTGGCTTTTACAGTAAAGATGCGAGCCAGTGATTCCAGTGATTGGGGTGCAGGCCGAACAAATCCCCTGGTTGGCTGCTTGATTTTTGGTAAAGTTGATCCCCCTAAATGTACTCTAAAATGGTAACAGTAAAAACTATAGCTCATCTCAACAAAAATAAGCCCTCACACAGCTTTGTAGATGAAAATATAAAAATGTTATAGGTGTTAGTACATTGTGATGCAAAGAAACATAATATAAACTATATAAATTTGGTATCTCCATAAGCAAGCATCACGTGCAATGCAAAACGCCCATTGTGCTTGTGTCTGTGGAATTTTAAATGGATTAAAAAAAAGTAAAAAGTTGGACTTTATTGGTGAGTGCCATATTGCTTCTGTTCTTCTGGATGTGTTGCAAATTGACTCTATCTTTGCAATATAGAGAACCACCAGACTATGGGCCTGAGATATCCTAGACCAGAGTCGTCATATGTTAGGTTCAACCTTTGGCAGTCCGTGCACCTGAACTGAAGTCTACGAGCCCCTGTCTGGTGTAGATTTCAGTCTTCTACACCAGAAAACTGACGTAAAAAAAGGTAAACGTGGCAGGGCTGATGGACATGCGAAGAAAAGCCGGCAGAGAAAAGCCACTTGTACAAAACATTTTACACAAGTGGTGTGGAAAAAAGTGGTTCTTCTTCACGGCGGAAAACATGTGTTGAACGGACTATAAGTCTATGAACTGACCCCCCGCTGAACAGCTAGTGATAACCTGTCCTGTGAATAGGACATCACTTAGAGAAGGCTGGAAAATCCCCTTAACTGTAAGCTGAACTAATATTTACAGTGTAATATATTAAACTTCACACATTATAAGACAGGACAGGAACTTTACAGAAAACAGATAATCATAGAAGAATATTACAAAAGGATGTTCTCCCAAGGACAAAGCAGGATGATAGAAGATCAGTGTAGAGCCTATATCTTAAAATTAGTTTTAGGTATAGTAGCAGTTGTGCTCCCTCCATTTAAAATGATACTTGTATGGAGCCTGTAGTATCCACGATTTCCACCATGTCATTCTTGTTAATGTAATTGTGTGGACGCCATGTTGGACATCATGAATAGAGTGAAAGGAAAAAGAGTTAATGACAATTCTATCTACTGCTTTGAAACACAAGAAGGGTGTTTTCCTTCTTGGACCTTGTCTATAGTTGGCCCATGGTAAATATAATTTCAACAAATACAGCTACTTAATGAGAATGAATAACCTGATGATTTGAAAGTCTTGATTTGTTCCTGAAACTTTTCTCACATACTGAACATGAAAATGGCCTCTCCCCTGTGTGAATTAATCGATGCTGAACAAGAATTGATTTCCGGCTAAAGCATTTCCCACATTCTGAACACGAATAGGGCCTCTCTCCTGTGTGAATTCTTTCATGTTTAACAAGATTTGATTTCTGGTTAAAACTTTTCCCGCATTTTGAACATGCGAATGGCTTCTCTCCTGTGTGTATTCTCTGATGAATACTGAGTTTGACTTTTCTAATAAAACATTTCCCACATTCAGAACAAGAAAATGGCTTCTCCCCAGTGTGAATTCTCCCATGTTCTACAAGATCTGATTTTTGTGTAAAACATTTTCCACATTCAAAACATGGAAATGGTTTCTCCCCTGTATGACTTCTCTGATGATACCTGAGTTTAGCTTTCGTAATAAAATACTTCCCACATTCAGAACATGAAAATGGTTTCTCTCCTGTGTGACTTCTCTGATGATCCCGGAGTTTGGCTTTAGTAATAAAACATTTCTCACATTCTGAACATGGATATGGCTTCTCCCCTGAGTGAAATCTCTGATGTTTAACAAGAGATGATTTCTGGGTAAAACATTTTGCACATTCAGAACATGAATACGGTTTCTCCCCTGTATGGATTCTCTGATGCTCAACAAGAGAAGGCTTCTGTGTAAAACATTTCTCACATATAGAACATGCAAACGGTTTCTCTCCGGTGTGAATTATCCTATGTCTAGAAAGAAATGATTTCCGAGTAAAACATTTCCCACATTCTGAACACGTGAACAACTTTTCTCCTGTGTGACTTTTCTCATGTTGATCCAGGCCTGATTTACGGGTAAAACATTTCCCACATTCTGAACAAGAGTATGGCTTCTCCCCTGTGTGAATTCTTCTGTGTATAAAAAGATTTGAGTTTTTTGTAAACTGTTTTCCACAATCATCACACTGAAACATTTTACTACCTCTTTGACACGTACTGGTATGAATCTGTGATTGATGAGAAGAAAGTTCCTTGTGATAAGGGGGATTGTATGATAGATCTGCACTGTGGAGTCCCAAATGCACATTAAGGTTAAGGAGCTTTTCTTCTGAAGAGTGCTGCATGGTATCTTTATCTTCTACTATATTATTTGGAATAACAAGGATGTGTTTCTCATGCATCTTACATGTATCACCTGCTAGGAAAAGAGATTTTCATTATTTTCAGTTTTTGCAAATCGCATATGGAACTAGAGAAACGACAAAACAATATGGAGCTCCAAAGCTTGGAATCCTTAGATATATGGTAAAATAACAGTAATCCGCTCAGCTGTTGGAGATATGCTAAACAGGCACAACCTTGTGGCAGGATATATAGGAAAATAAAGCTGTCAGCTACAAATTTAGCTTATGTGAGATAGTGGTTCCTAATTAACACATTACAATCATTAGGAGTATATTTACAGGGGGAGAGGTGGGGGCAGGGCCATCAACTCTAACACATTCACATCATTTACTCCCTACTCCAGCTAGGAGGTGGAGTAGATTTCAGTCCAGGTGCACAGGCTGCCTTAAGTGCATCCTCCAGTGGTGCAGGGGATATCAAATACTGGTGCAGAACGCAGGTAAATTTTTATAAATGTAGGGTAAAATGCCTATCAATGCAGAAATAACACATTGTAATGCAATATAGTTAGCTTAACCAATACATTTGGCTAGCAAATAATTCTCAATTTCTTTCATGTACAACAGTGCCAAATGTGTGTACATTATCTAACATCTAGCATGGAGAACAAAGGTACTACTACACTCTAATGTTAACCCTACACTAAAACTTTTAGTAGAGGTGTATAGAATTAAAATGAGAACATTGAGAACAAAAAATGTATCCTTTGTTGTCCAGGATTTTATTATTGATAACCTATTGGCACCATTTTAGGATACCAAATGCTGAAGCCCCATTTCTCAAATCTGACGTGTCACTTTATCTGGTAATAACTTTGGAATCCTTTACTTATCCAAGCAATTCCAAGCCTGTTTTTTCTTGGCACATTGTACTTCATGTTAGTGGTAAATCTTAGTCGATATGTTTTAATTTGCAATTTTCTAAATTTGAATTTATCTGCTTTTAAGACAAAGTGATTCCTCGCAAAATAGTTAATAATTAACATCTGCCATATGTCTACTTTACGCTTCCATCATTTCTTAAATGTCATTTTATTTTTTAAGCCATTAGAAGGCTTAGAATTTTGGAAGCAATTTTTGAAATTTTCAAGGAATATTTTTGAATATTTTTCAAGGAAATGATCGAGGGGTGAAGTGAATGCTTTAACCCAAACAAGTGTTTAATAGAATTTAGAAACACTTGGCTGTGAAAATGAAAAATTATGTTTTATTTCCAATAAAATGTTGCTTTAGCCCCAAATTTTTCATTTTCACAAGGTGTAAAGTGAAAATGCACCCCAACATTTGTTATGTATTTTTTCCTGAATATAGCAACACCCCATATTTGGTCGTAAACTACTGTTTGGGGACACAGCAGTGTATAGAAGGAAAGGAGCAACATCGGGATTTTCTAACATGCAATTTACTGAAATTGTTTTTAGGGGCCATAACATTTTGATTTTTTTGGTGACAAAACTGTGTGAGGGCTTGTTTGTTGTGGGACAAGCTGTAGGTTTTTTGGTACCATTTCGAGGTACAAATGAGGTGAGGTGGGCAAAAATTGCAATTCTGTCAGTGTTTTTTATGGGGTTCCTCATGCGGTATATATGATAGTTTTATTATGTGGGTCGATACGGTTATGGCGATACAAAATTTATATAGTTTTTTTTGTTTTACTACTCTTGCAGCATAAAATCACTTTTTTTAATTAAAAATAAGTTATATTTTACATCGCCATATACTAACATCCGCAACATTTTTCTGCCTACGTAGCAGGTCTTGTTTTTTTGTGGGATGGACTGTAGTTTTTAATGGTACAATTCTGGGAAACATGTGACTTTTTGATCACTTTTTATTCAATTTTTTGGGGGAGATGAGGTGACAAAAACAGCAATTCCATAATTGTTTTCGATTTTTTTTTTTTTTTTACTACAGTCAAGCAAGATAAGTAACATGATTCTTTTATAGATCACATCGTTACAAACCCAGCGATACCAATTATGTGATAATTATGTCTTTTTTTCATAGAATTATTATTTTTTTTTCAGTGGGTCTGATGGCTGTACTATACTCTGTAATACTCATCTATTGCAGTGTACGGTACTTAGTTTTACACTGACATTTAGCCTCATCAGACCTGGCTTCTGCCATCAGGACGCTGCCATCGCAGCGTGGCTGCCCAATGAGGGAGAGAGGATGCTCCTTCCTTCTGTTAACTTCTTACATCAGTGGTCAATACTGACCGTATTAGCGATCCCTCGTCCTCGTACAGTGAAGGAGATTGCTGCATGTTAATGCAGAGGTCTCCTTCACTGAAATAGCAGCCGACTATCGGGAAGGAACACTTCCTTCCAGACAATCGTGCGCTGAAGTCGGCCCGTGTAAATCCAGCTTAAGAATTTGGGTACATTGTGGAACGGATGTGGACTTATTCATTTCAATGGGGAGGCAAAAGATGCGGACAGCACACAGTGTACCCTTATGGGTCCTTTATATTGGTTACAGCCAGTATTTAACTTGGTTACAGCCAGTCTTAGCAAAATGAAAGCAATTGTGCTACAAAGAGATGGACAAAATAAAGAAAAATAATTACTTATGACTGCTTGCTGTAGTGGCAAGCATTTTGGACAAATTTAGGTATTTTTCTGTATTTTTCATAAACTTTGATAACCCCATTAAGGATTTTTAGATATATAGCAAGTCCCTGGTACAAGACTGAAAATGTCTACAATGTCGAGTAGTTATTACTCACCTGTGCCAATATCTACTAGAATGTTCTCCTCAAATTGCTGATAAGCTTTCACATCTGTTTCTTCTTCTTTAACTTCAACTTTAATATTAGTAAAATCTTTTTCTTCCTAATTTGACATTTGTACAAATGACTATAATTCATCAGTCATATGGGAGAGTCTACTGTAAAATAGAAGACATACTACCTGGGGATCACATGTAAAATTGTGATTTTCTTTTGGGGAATTCTCTGGTGGATTTCTCTCACTGGGTCCATCTGTAGGAAGCACAGAGAGCGTGGATAAATTATCTGTATGTAATGATCAGCTGAGTGGTTTTTCTTGTTAAACCTCAAAACCTCTTCTATTTAACAGATTACCCCCATCCCCTCTCTCACTCAGAAAATTACCCTTCATATACATCTCCTCATCTTCATCTATAACCTCAACTTTAATATTAAGCAGATCTTCATCCTAAACAGGGAACACAAAAACAAATAATTAAAAATCTCAGTGGTCTTGTTTGTCTCTGTTAATGACATTGTAATAATTGAGAAAGCTTCAGCTCTATCTACCTGGTGATTCTGAAGGACATGGTGATTTTCCTTTGGAAAATCCAGGGAATACACAGGACATTTTGCTGGTGGATTTGATTGACAGGGTCCATCTGTAGGAAATACACAGTGGGTAAATACATTTTCTATATTTGATGAATTGCATTATATATAACTGATAGATTAGTTATCTAACCTAGCCAAAGTATTAATAAATATTTAATAATTGGGGCTGAGAGGCATAATGGGGTCTGAGGCATAATGGCTGATAATGGGGGTTGAGAGGCATAATGGGGGCTGAGGCATAATGGCTGATAATGGGGGCTGAGAGGCATATATGGGGGCTGAGGTATAATGGCTGATAATGGGGGCTGAGAGGCATAATGGGGGCTCAGGCATAATGGCTGATAATGGGGGTTGAGGGGCATAATGGGGGCTGAGGCATAATGGCTGATAATGGGGGCTGAGAGGCATATATGGGGGCTGAGGTATAATGGCTGATAATGGGGGCTGAGAGGCATAATGGGGGCTCAGGTATAATGGCTGATAATGGGGGCTGAGAGGAATAATGGCTGATAATAGGGGCCGAGAGGCATAATGGGGGCTGAGGCATAATGGCTGATAATGGGGGCTGAGAGGCATAATGGCTCATATGGGGGCTGATGAGAGGCATGGGGCTCTTATCAGAGGTCTGATCGGGCGTCATTTAAATTGGGGTCTAAGCTGAGGTCTGATTAACATTGAGGGGTCTGATTGGTGGTCTGACCTGAGGTGTAATAAAAAATATTTTTTTATTATTGTCCTCCTCTTAAACCTGCATCTTATAGGGCCTCCTGGTTAACCTTCCAATTCATCCAAAATGTTTTTGGTGGAGTTGAATTTTACGTTCTTCTATACACACATCATTGGGCACTGTCAACATCAAAGGGTCTTCCACAAATCGTTACTACAAAATTGGGAGTAAAGAAGAGTGAATCTGCAAAGATTTGCTTCGCCAGTTTTACCATCACAGTCATGTTATACAAAATATCTAATTAATGAATCTTTTACATGTTTTGCAAACTGACAAAATAACTCATTTTTATAAACGTGTTGTACGTCAAATTATTACATAAGTGCATTAGCATAGGGCAGGGCCAAGTTCGAGCCCATCACAGTACCTCATTCCTGCAAAAAGTATGTGTCACCGAACAAAAAGTAATTCTCAATACAAGACGCAAAAGACCCAGAAAAAAATCATATAGTACCTGAGAATAATAACTAGTATGTAATACAGTAGAAACAGCTGACAGCGCCTCTTGATGACCAATAGAGGTAGATAAGCTGACTACATCAGTGGTTACCAGCCTGTAGTCAATAGGGACTGTGCCTATTTCTCTAATTGTTCTTGAAAAATCAGATGTGTCTAATAGGAAGGGAGATGTTTCCTTCACCAGTGGAGTCAGTAGTACTTTTCCTTCCCTTGGTAGTATAAGTATTCTCCAGATGGTAAATTCAGAGTTTCTCCCCCAGCAAAATGGGCTTTTAATTGTTGTGAATCCATCTCCATATGGAAACTGTCAAACTGACAGGTAGGACTAAATGAAAGGCCCTTCTCCAATATGCTTATCTGTGTGGGATTTCAGTTCTTAAACAATAAATTAATGACTAGTGAAGGGCCCATACCTGAGAGCATGTCTGCATGTTCCTTGTCGTCCCCAACACTCTATATCAAAGTTGAGATATCAAGTTATCGAGCAAATCAAGACACCAAGGAGACGAGGTGATATTAAAAAACTTTTACTTAAGAGAGAGGCCTTTTGGATTCACACATTAAATACACCCCAAGGGACTGAATAGAGGGTATGAAATTGTGTATGTGATTAGAGATACCTCTTCTATTGATACACTGTTTTGTTTAGTATTACACCAACAGATTATCTGACCAATTTCTGTTTAATCAGAACAATAGTTGGTGTGTAGAACAAAAGATCTGTGTGTGTCATTGGCCATGTGACCAAAGATTGGTCAGAAAATTTGTCAAATAATCTATCAATACACTGTGATGGATATATTTATAACGGCATTGTATCCTATGTCGAGGATTTGTTTACTTTTACTTTCACTTTCTGCTTTCTTGTAATCTGATACTCCTGCTCGCTCTGTGAGTCTGATGTCAATGATGAGTTGTCATGATGTTTATAAAATGTTTGCCTTTATCAGATGAAAAAGGCTGGGACGGGCTGAAACGTGTCCTATATTCTTTATTGAAACCGATGAAATAAAATCTACTAAGATCATATAGCAGCTGCTGGGAACTCTCTTCTTTATACATCAATATCAGATTGTCACCGCCAGGTCGGTGAGAAGGTCAGACAGACCTAATCGTCTTCCTTTATATTCCCTCCCATACTGCCTTACCTTGCGGTTTATACTACTTCCTGGATGCAGTGTTCACTGCTGGAGGCTGCTGCTGCTGTTTGCTCAGATAAGTCTTTTCCCTTTATTGTGTTTCCTTGCTGGCTTGATTCTAGGTGACCCTGACTCCCTCCGTATTCAGTGCAGGAAGCCGGTGGCCGTGTCCCCTCACTACTATAGGGTTTTCAGGTGTCACACAGTCTTAGGTACGTGGGCATGCAATCGTCTACCATTGAGGCCTTTGCATGTGTAGCAGTCAGGGAGAGCTCTAAGGGTTTTATAGGGCTCACCTGTATGCTCCTTAGTTTTGGATCAAGCCAGTCTGTTGTTTATTTATAAGTTCCAGCTATCTGCAACTTCATCCGTGACACAGATCGGCGGGGGCTCACCGCCTGGACCCCTCATGATCAGCTGTTAGAAGAGACCAAGCACTCTATCCAAATTTATAATTTTCCCCAATCCCAGAACCATCAATCACAATTAAAAAAGGAGGAAAATGTGTGCCAAGAAACTACTAACAACGTAGCAGTATTAGATCATTATTTGAATTCATGGACAAATCTTTAAATCTTTGAAGGGAATATTTCATGACTGTGGACACAAGTGTGGATGCATTACACATGATGCTGTGAAGGCTTCAATATTGGCCCCATTATCTATGTACTTATGCAAGGCTGACTAAAAGTATCATATGTAATTTTTTTGTTTGCCTTGAGCTGGCAAAGAAGTTAGCATGGTGAGGGCATCAACTTACCTTGTGATGTGAGGGGCTGGTGGTCCTCCATCATGATGTACAGACCCTTGTGTCCTTCTAAATACTCCCACTCCTCCATGGAGAAATGGACAGAGACATCCTGACACGTTACAGGAACCTGACACATACAATGATACAGTCATCACCTACACACAGCGAGGCAGATCTACTAATCCTGTCTAAACTTAGACTAGACAGTAGTAAAGTGCGGCAAATGTATCACAGTGGCTTAGTTTAAACCACCTTTTAGTTGGTCAGTATAGTTGGTATATAGAGATGAGCGAACTTCAAAAATTAGTTTGGCGTTCGGGTTGGGGTAATCGCCGCATCCCGTTATGGATTCCACTACCGCGGACTATCCCGGCATATGGAATCCATAAGGGGCGGCTTCCACGAACCCGAACTTTGGAAAAGCCGAAGGACCTGGGGTGACGTCACCGTCATGTGATCAGTGCAGGGGGCGTGGCTCAGCACTGGATCAAATCTTGCCTCACCTTAAAGTGTTTGTCCCATCTCATACACCATTAATCTCTATGGGAGTGCTAAAAATAGCCAAGCACCGGGCTCAGCTATTTTTGGAAATCCCATTGAAATAAATGGGAAGCACATCGCACAAGCTCAGCCACTGCTCCATTCTCTTCTATGGGACAGTCCCAGTCTCTTTGCGGGCTCCATTTTGGAAATAGGTGCAGGTCCCAGAGGTGGGACCCGTGTCTATCAGACCACCGGGGGCATATCTTAGCGATATACTCCCAATGTATGAGATGACACAAACCCTTTAAGCTACACCCCTTTCTGGTGGGCCGATTTTTAAACGTATAATTTTATTACAATTTTATAAAAATTTCCTGGTAAATATAAAGTGTTATTGTAAACGAATTCATAAGTTTTCCTCACAGAATACTATTAATTTTGATATACATCAATTTTAGCATACTTGTGATAGGGCTAGCACAGGGATCAGCAACCTCCGGCACTCCAGCTGTTCTGAACCTCCCAGAATCCACCTTTCACTTCTTTGGGAGTTGTAGTCTCACAGTAGCTGGAGTGCCGAAGGCTGCTGCCCCCACGCTAGATGTAGAACAATGACGGTCTTTTTTAGGAATATATTATGTGCATTTTTTTAAAATAAGGCTTATTTTATCGAGCAGCAACCACCTACTACAGGCATCCTGGCAACACCATTACTGCATATAAACCGCTCATTATATACTGTGTATGTGAGACAAGACGAAATCTGTGAAAACCTTGTCTTTTCTCTAGGGTTCCTGGCATTCTCTCATTGTGGGCATCTGACATTCGGCTTCCCAAGTGCTCAGCAGCTGGCCCAAACCCTCATCCTAAATATACCATGGTTCTAAGGAACTAACCACCACAGAAAATAGAAGGTCCTAGCATGCCCAGCTCACCTCTCCAGTCAGCCACTCAATGATCTTGTTGGTGAGTTCTAGGATCTTCTGCCCATGGTCTCTGTTATGTTTCAGTAAGTAAGGTTGAGGCTCTGTAATGGGGCTCGGGGTCCTGCTGGGGGTCACATAGTCACCAAATATCTTCCTCTCTACTGTGTAATCCTGTGTATTAAGAGAGACACCGATAAATATTACTAAAGACATTCTCCGAATCACCTCTGGTTTATTAATTGTGCTAAAAGTAATTTCAATTTCCCCAGCAAGGGGATTACATTCTGGCACCTCCATGCCTCCTAATGAACTCTAAGGAGCCACATGCCACATGTTGTTTTTGGCAAGCGCCATAAATGTACAGGACTGGGATGGTGTAGGCTTCGGAGCCTGGCCCACAAAGAAATATTACTGTGTAATGCTGAAGTGATCAAAAGTGAGAATGAAAAAAATACAAAAAAGTAATATTGTGATGATTTCTACTTAATAATAATGTATTATTTAGCCCCAATGGTAAACGCTGTAGAAATAATGCTGATAAAGAAATTTTTTTATCGATTCCTGAAAAAACGATATTAGTTTTATGTACTAAACAAAAGCAAAGACAGGTGCACTCTGCTGTAATACTAAACGCTCACACTGATGTAAAATTGAGAGGTTAGTTCGACATATCCTACTAGGAGGACATGTCTTAAGCTTGGACACCACGGCAAGGTCCCTCAAGTAGCCCGAGGCCCTAACACTCACCTACCTGTGCCGTTTGGGCAATACCAAAGGCCAGTGAGCGGATTACGGGAGCATAAGGCCTGACTCACACACAGCTTACCAGTAACCTCCAGCATGTAGCCATGCCTGCAATGGGAGGTGGGAAGTGCCTGTGAGCCCCACTCGAGACTGGCTGATATGGCCCAGGGCTTAAACAGGTGCACCTGAATGTAGCCTGTAGATGAAAAACAGGCACACTCCTATTTAAATGTGCCTGTTTTTCATCTACAGGCTACATTCAGGTGCACCTGTTTAAGCCATTACTTTCAGCTAAAAACAAAAAGGCACGTTGTGAGTTTGTGAAAAGGCATGTGAGAGACTCCCAAAATGTATGAAGGAAGGTGCTCTGGTCTGATGAGACTGAAATTTAACTTTTCGGCCAAAGAAAACGCTATATCTGGCGCAAACTGAACACATCACATCACCCAAAGAACACCATCCATTTTTTCAGCAGCCGGGACTGGGAAAGTGGTCAGAGTTGAGGGAAGAATGGATGGCGCTAAATACAGGGATATTCTTGAGCAAAACCTGTACCACTCTGTGCGTGATTTGAGGCTAGGACGGAGGTTCACCTTCTAGCAGGACAATGCCCCCAAACACACTCCTAAAGCAACACTTGAGTGGTTTAAGGGGAAACATGTAAATGTGTTGGAATGGCCTCGTCAAAGCCCAGATCTCAATTAGGCCTGCACAATATATCGCAAAAGCAATCGTAATCGCAATTAATCGCCATATCGCAATCGCAATTTGCTGACCCAAAAATTCTGCAATTATATTACCGAATTTTTCGCTTTATAAGACACACTTTCCCCCCCCCCAAAAAAGTGTGTGTGGGGGGGGGGGGGAATGGCAGTGCGTCTTATAAAGCGATGGTTGACTTCTACGTGACACTGTATCTCCAGCCGATATGCTGCACAGCTCGGCCGGCAATACATCAGTTACAGTGCGGGGAGGGAGGAGGGGCTGAAGGCAAGTCGTTATTTTAATGAACACGTGTTCTTATATCTATTTTATTTATCTGTTCTGTGCAGGGATATTAAGAAGATGGCAAGTTTTGTATTTTGTACTTTTGCAGTAATGCAAATGTGTTTTTTATTTTGAAAAACACTGCGAAATTTCAGTTCTTGAGTTCAGCATAACTACATTTCACATTATCAGTCATCTGTGTGTGCTTTTACCTTGAAAATACAAGCAGATAGACCTCTAGCACAATTCCCTTAAAATATCGCATCGCATATCGTTATCGCAATTCTTAGGGCCCTAATCGCAATCGCACAAAATTCCCATATCGTGCAGCCCTAATCTCAATCCTATAGAGAATCTGTGGTCAGACTTAAAGATTTGCACCTGTGAACAGCAACCATCCGACTTGAAGGAGCTGGAGCAGTTTTGCAAGGAGGAATGGGCAAAAATCCCAGTGGTAAGATGTGGAAAGCTCATAGAGACTTATCCAAAGCGACTTGGAGCTGTGATTGCCGCAAAAGGTGGCTCTACAAAGTATTTACTTTAGGGAGGTGAATAGTTAGGCACATTGACTTTTTCTGTTATTTTGTCCTATTTGTTGTTTGCTTCACAATAAAAACAAAACAAACATCTTCAAAGTTGTGGGCACGTTAATTGGGTAAATTAAATGATGCAAATCCTCAAACGATCCATGTTAATTCCAGGTTGTGAGGCACCAAACCACGAAAAAGGTCAAGGGGGTGAATACTTTTGCAAGGCTCTGTACATTCCAACACACTGTACCTGCACTAAAATCCCTACAAGTGCAACTGCAGATGTCAGGTGCAGTGTATTTAAATGGAGGAGACATCACATGGAGGTGATCTGCCTGGTCACTTGCATGTGCCCTTCGGGAATTAGACAACTGCTGTGAGCAGTACGGTGGCTCAGTGGTTAGTACTAGAGTTGAGCGAACTTCTGTGTTAAGTTTGGCTTCGGGTTATCCAAGCATCCCGTTATGGATTCCGCTACCACGGACCATAACGGCATTTGGAATCCGGGGTGAAGGACCTGGGGTGGCGTCACTGTCATGTGATCAGTGCAGGGGGCGTGGCTTAGTACTGGATTGGATAAAAGGTCGTAGGCTACCACCTCTTATCTAATCCAGTACTGAGCCACGCCCCCTGCACTGATCACATGACGGTGATGTCACCCCAGGTCCTCCGTGTTGTCCAAGGTTCAGGTTCATTGAAGAATCTTCTTATGGATTCCAAATGCCGTTATGGTCCGTGGTAGCGGAATCCATAACGGGATGCTTCGATAACCCGAACTTTGGAAGCGGAACTAAAAATAGAAGTTCGCTTAACTCTAGTTAGCACAAGTGCCTTGCAGCGGTGGGGTAGGTTCAAATCTGACCAAGGACAACATCTGCATGGAGTTTGTATGTTCTCTCTGTGTTTGCATTGGTTTCCTCCTTGTTGCAGACACCCGCAGCTAATGTCGGCAGAGATCGCGGAAGTCGTTCCTTGAAAGTGATCAGTCTGAGCCTGTACTAGGCTTCCAGGCTTATTGCTTGTATATTACAATCCCGGCCAGCAGGTGGCAGCACTGAACTGTGATATACTTATTTCTGTATAGGATAACGAAGGAAATTCCATTACACTATATTTATTTTATGCATTTACATAGCGCTGACATAATCCGCAGCGCTTTACCGACATTAGCATCAAGCTATCCCCAATGGGGCTCACAATCTAAGTTCCCTATCAGTATGTCCCTGTAGGGGAGAACATACACCCCGTATGCCCGTATATAAATTGCAATTTGATGACTGCATGTTGTTGTCCAATTGGGGAACTAAAAAAAAGTTAATTTTTTTTTAAAATATATAGAAATTCAAATCACCACCCTTTCCCCAAAATCAAAATACTTAAACAATAAAATCAACATCATGGGCATTGCTGCGTGCAAAACTCCTGTACTATTAAAATATAAAAAAAAAATCCCATACAGTTAATGGCATAACGGGGAAAAAAATATTTAAATGGCCGTTTTTATCACTTTAGCTCCCCAAAAAATGGAAAAAAAGTCATATACACCCAAAATGGAATTACACACATCTCAGTAGACATAACTATAAAAAAGTTAAAGGGTTTAGAATACAGTGATGAAAAGAAAAAAAAAAATTTTTTTCAAAAGTTTTTATTTTTTTCCGTCTTAACCACTTCAGCCCCCCTAGCTTAAACACCCTTAATGACCAGGCCACTTTTTACAATTCCGCACTACACTACTTTCACCGTTTATTGCTCCGTCATGCAACTTACCACCCAAATGAATTTTACCTCCTTTTCTTCTCACTAATAGAGCTTTCATTTGGTGGTATTTCATTGCTGCTGACATTTTTACTTTTTTTGCTATTAATCAAAAATTACCGAAATTTTTACAAAAAAATGACATTTTTCACTTTCTGTTGTAAAATTTTTCAAAAAAAACTACATTTCTATATAAATTTTTCTCTAAATTTATTGTTCTACATGTCTTTGGTAAAAAAAAAGTCCAATAAGTGTATATTTATTGGTTTGGGTAAAAGTTATAGCGTTTACAAACTATGGTGCAAAAATGTGAATTTTGGCATTTTGAAGCAGCTGTGACTTTCTGAGCACCTGTCATGTTTCTTCAGGTGCTAGAATGTCAGGAAAGTATAAATACCCCCCAAATCACACCATTTTAGAAAGAAGACACCCCAAAGTATTCGCGGAGGGGCATGGTGAGTTCATGTATCATTTCATTTTTTTTCACAAGTTAGCGGAAAATTACACTTTCTGAGAAAAAAAAAAAAAAAAGTTTCAATTTCTGCTAACTTCTGGCAAAAAAAAAGAAATCTCAGACGGACTCACTATGCCCTCAGTGAATACCTCGGGGTGTCTACTTTCGAAAGGGGTCATTTGTGGGGTGTGTTTACTGTTCTGGCATTTTGGGCGGGGCTAAATTGTGAGCCGCCATGTAAAACCTAAAGGTACTCGTTGAATTTGGGCCCCTTTGCACCAGGCTGCAAAAATGTCACTTATGTGGTATCGCGTACTCAGGAGAAGTAGGGCAATGTGTTTTGGTGTGTATTTTACATATACCCATGTTGGGTGAGAGAAATATCTCTGTAAACTGACAACTTTGTATAAAAATTTTTAAAAGTTGTCGTTTACAGAGATATTTCTCACACAAAGTATGGGTATATATAAAAATACACCCCAAGCACATTGCCCTACTTCTCCTGAGTACGGCGATACCACATGTGTGACACTTTTTGCAGCCTGAGCGTAAAGGGCCCTAAAACCAATGAGTACCTTTAGGATTTCACAGGGCATTTTTACGCATTTGGATTCCAGACTTCTTCTCACGCTTTAGGGGCCCCTAAAATGCCAGGACAGTATAAATACCCCACATGTGACCCCATTTTGAAAGAAGACACCCCAAGGTATTCCGTGAGGGGTGTGGTGAGTTCATGTAAAATTTTATTTTTTGTCACAAGTTAGTGGAATATGAGACTTTGTAAAAACAAAATAAAAAAATATATATATCAATTTCCGCTAACTTGTGCCAAAAAAAAATTCTGTGAACTCGCCATGCCCCTCACGGAATACCTTGGGGTGTCTTCTTTCCAAAATGGGGTCACATGTGGGGTATTTATACTGCCCTGGCATTTAGGGGCCCCTAAGCGTGAGAATCAAATGCGTAAAATGGCCTGTGAAATCTAAGGTACTCATTGGTTTTAGGGCCCTTTGCACCTTGGCTGCAAAAGTGTCACTCATGTAGTATCGCCGAACTCAGGAGAAGTAGGGCAATGTGTTTTGGGTGTATTTTTACATATACCCATAGCTGCGTGTGAGAAATATTGCTGTAAACGACAACTTTTTACATTTTTTATTCAAAGTTGTCAATTTACAGAGATATTTCTCACACAAAGTATGGGTATATGTAAAAATACACCCCAAAACACATTGCCCGACTCTCCTGAGTACGGCGATACCACATGAGTGACACTTTTTGCAGCCAAGATGCGCAAAGGGCCCTAAAACCAATGAGTACCTTTAGGATTTCACAGGGCATTTTTACGCATTTGGATTCTCACACTTTAGGACCCCTAAAATGCCAGGACAGTATAAATACCCACATGTGACCCCATTGTGGATAGAAGACACCCCAAGGTATTCCGTGAGGGGTATGGCGAGTTCACAGAAAAAAAAAAATTTGGCACAAGTTAGCGGAAATTGATTTTTTTTTTTTTTTTTTACAGTCTCATATTCCACTAACTTGTGACAAAAAATAATATTTTACATGAACTCACCATACCCCTCACAGAATACCTTGGGGTGTCTTCTTTCTAAAATGGGGTCACATGTGGGGTTTTCGTACTGCCCTGGCATTTGAGGGTCTCCGCAATCATTACATGTATGGCCAGCATTAGGAGTTTCTGCTATTATCCTTATATTGAGCATACGGGTAATGAGATTTTTTTTTTCCGTTCAGCCTCTGGGCTGAAAAGAAAAAAAAATGAACGGCACAGATTTTTTCATTCGCATCGATCAATGTGGATGAATAAATCTCTGCCAAAAAATGTGCAAAAAAAAAAGTAGTAAGGCCCCATTCACACGTCCGCAAAAATGTCCGCATCTATTCCGCAATTCTGCGGAATAGATGCGGACCCATTCAGTGTGAATGGGGCTGGCGGTGAGCTGCGGCCGCAAACTTCCGGGTTTCGGCCCCCAAACATCCGGCCGCAGCTCCGCAAAAGATAGAGCATGTCCTATTTTTGTCCGCAATTGCGGTGATTTGGTGCACTTATAAAAGTTTCTTTGGTGGTCCCAAGCAAAAGGGACCACCAAAGGAACGATCAGCAAGCATATCAGACGCTGTTAACAAAACAGCGTCTGATATGCCATTTTTTTAACTTCTACAGCCTGCCAGCGCACGATCAGCGCTGGCAGGCTGTAGTTTACCTTGTCCCCGGCGTGATCCTGTGAACGCGCGCACGCGCGCGCGTTCACAGGAAATCTCGCCTCTCGCGAGATGACACGCGGGCGCGTCAAGGAGGAGCAGACCGACCGCCCGCAGGACGCAATCCTGCGTGAGGCGGTCGGCAAGAAGTTAAAGGGATTCTGTCACCTCTGATTGTACTGGAGACTGAGGGCAGGAGCTTCATCATTGTCAATGGGCATGCGCTTCTTCCTAGGATGACTGAGGGCAGGAGCTTCATCATTGTCACTGGGCATGCGCCGAGCCCAGTGACGTCAGATGCTCGCTCTCCCCTCAGTCATCCTGGGAGGAAGCGCATGCCCGTTGACAATGATGAAGCTCCTGCCCTCAGTCTCCAGTACATCGCGCTGACGCAGCCCTCAGTGGGTACTGCGCCTGCGCGAGAGTTCGCTCGGCCGTCAGGGAGGGGGAGGAGACGCTGTGGGCGGTTAGGTCTGCTTGTTGGAGGCGGCTTTGGGCACTGTAGAGGGGCGTTACTGGGCTCCAAAGGGGGAAGAAAATGCCCCTCTGGGCACCTTCAGGCTTCATTTGCATAAAGATAAAAAGCATTTTTTAGCAAAACTACTGCACGAATGACATAATAGAAAAGACAATCCGATTCAAGGTACTGTGTTCTGCATGACTGGTTTAAAAGCTGAAATTGTGTAATCAGCGGTGACAGTATCCCTTTAAAGGGGTTGACCAAGTTATTTTTATTGATGACCTTTCCTCAGGATAGCAATTTTAGATAGGTTGGGTGGTGCTCCACCTGAATGGTGTGGGTCACAGGGAATGGTTCCCAGGCCAAGTATATATGTAAGGAAAAGAAGGTTCCTGGACTCCACGGCTTTGCTTTCTTGTATCTTTATTTCACAGCTCAAATTACAGAATGCGGTTTGCCAGTTGTAGGTAAGTATAACAACGTTTCGGCGGTAATCGCCTTCATCAGGAAACCGGACGTGCCGCACTGTGTAGAAATTTGTGTGGATGAAGTATGGGGCTCAATGGCTCGCTGGGCTAAGCTGTATGGGATCGGTGCCGATGTTCTCTTAGCTGCCATGACAGCTGATCGAAAGAAAAATGATATAAATGTGGTATCGCTGTGATCTTACTGACCTGAAGAATGAAAGGCACAGGTCGGTTTTACCGCATAGTGAACGCTGTAAAAACAAAACCCATAAAGCTGTGCGTTTTTTTCCAGTTCCACCCCATTTTATATCTTTTCCAGCTTCCCACTACATTCTACGGTGCCATTAGAAAGTGCAACATGCCCTGCAAAAAACATGCTCTCATATGGCTATGTGAAAGTTATGGCTCCGGGAAGGCAGGGAGCGAAAAAACGAAAACCCAAAAACGGAAAATCGCTGCATCAGGAAGGGTTTAAAGAAAAAGAAAAGTGGTGGCCATGCTGGATGGTCAGACTCTTTAGGGGTAGTAAAGAACCAGAAACAAGGATCTTTTTTTTTTCTCAGAATAGCGCCACCCCGTTCCACGTCTGTGTCTGGTATTGCACTTGACCCCTTTAATGAGTGACCTTCCTATATTATGTCGTGGTTTTGGAGGAGGGGGGAATTAGGCAGATGACGTTTCTACCCCTAAAAACAGGTAAAGCATTCTAGAGTTCTTCTGCAGCACCATATTCTGCCCAAAAACCGTTAGCTCTTATGCGAGCATATTGTAGTAGGCTCTACTGTAAAAGTCACAGCTTTTTACTACCAGGTTTTAGGAAACGCTGGTAAATTCTACACTCTACAGGTCAGAAGCGGCAACAAGTCATACGTACCTGACCAGAACCTCATATGTAGCTGCTCAGTGCCGCAGGACCTGTGATGACGTCACCGTCATGTGGTCATTGCATAAGGAGGCGGAGTTCAGCTGCTGAAAAGATACTAACAAGTGAATGCAGGACCTGTGATGACGTCACTGTCATGTGGTCAGTGCATAAGGAGGCGGAGTTCAGCTGTGGAGAAGATACTAACAAGTGACTACAGGACCTGTGATGACGTCACATGAGGGGGCGGAGCCCGTCAGCTGTGAGAAGCTGCACTGTGATGGCTTTATCCCTTGTGGTTTGTATGGGGAAGTGATGGAGTCAGGTTTGTACACTTGTATAGGTTGTCATAGACTTTTTTCAGGGCATGGGTGCCCACAGAGAGGGCTCTGAGTGTCGCCTCTGGCACCCGTGCCATAGGTTCACCACCAGTGGCCTATACTAGACTATTGCAAAATACTCTGGGGCTGATTTATTAATGCTGTCATAAATTTAGAGGGCATCTGTTAGTAGATTTGTACCTATTTAACTGACTGAATTCTTGCGTGTACGTTTGGTAGCTGAAGGCATCTGTGTTGGTCCCATGTTCATATGTACAGATGTAAATGGCTATATAGATATGAAAAACTGCCACTATAAACCCTGGTAAATACCATCCCAAAAGGACAGATAAAAAGAATATATCGCAATTGTACGGATGTAACTGTGTTCAGAGAGTAAAGTCAGGTTATACAGAATAGATTTGTGGAAAAAGGGTATAAGAAGGAAGAGCTTCTTATCTGTAGTCAGAATATAGAAGCCAATGGAAATGGAGAGAAGGATGAAGGGGTTAAGAAGAATGAAGCCTACTGATACTCCATTTTAACACAGTATACTGCGCAAGCCAGCCTTGTAAAAAATGCAATAAGAAAAAACTGGGCGGTACTTAAAAATAATCCTGTGTTGGGAAAAGAAATTCCAGACATCCCGATGTTATTTTGAGAAAAGCCCCCAATCTCCGTAACTACTTAGTGCAAAGTGCCCTCCCTATAGACAGTGGAAAGAAAGGGCAGAATATAAATTTTCATGGTGTGGGTTTTGCCTTCCCTGTAGGAATAGGAGTAGAGATGAGCGAACTTTAAAAAAAAGTTCGGCGTTCGGGTTGTGGTAATCGCCGCATCCCGTTATGGATTCTACTACTGCGGACTATCCCGGCATATGGAATCCATAAGGGGCGGCTTCCACGAACAGTGATAAGTGACTGGATTTGATCCCGTGCTGAGCCACGCCCCCTGCACTGATCACATGGCGGTGACGTCACCCCAGGTCCTTCGGCTGTTCAACAGTTCGGGTTCATAGAAGCCGCCCCTTATGGATTCCATATGCCGGGATAGTCCACGGTAGTGGAATCCATAACGGGATGCGGCGTTTACCACAACCCGAACGCCGAACTATTGTTTAAAGTTCGCTCATCTCTAAATAGGAGCAAAGATAAGAAAGAAAGATGTCTGTAGTGCATTCGAATAAAAGAGACAAGGATTTTAAAATTGTAGGGGAAATGACATGTGAGAGTTCAGGGGTGGTCTACATGCTGCAGTGTCCGTGTGGCCTCCAGTAAGTAGGTCGCACAATGAGGAAGTTGAAAATCCGAGTGCAGGTGCATGTTAGGGCTCTTTCACACTAGCGTTTTTGTTTTCCGGCATAGAGATCCGTTGTCGGGTCTCTATGCCGGAAAAATCCTGATCAGGATCATCCCCATGCATTCTGAATGGAGAGAAATCCGTTCAGGATGCATCAGGATGTCTTCAGTTCAGGACCGGAACGTTTTTTGGCCGGAGAAAATACCGCAGCATGCTGCGCTTTTTGCTCCGTTTAAAAATCCTGAACACTTGCTGCAAGGCCGGATCCGGAATTAACCCCTTAAGGACACAGGGTTTTTACATTTTTGCGTTTTCGTTTTGCGCTCTATGCCTTCCAAGAGCCATAACTTTTTTATTTTTCCGTTCACATGGCCATATGAGGGCTTATTTTTTGCGGGACAAGTTGTACTTTCCAACGCCATCATTTAATAATGCATACGGTGTAGTGGGAAGCGGGAAAAAAATTCCAAATGGGGTGAAATTGCAAAAAAAAAGCAATTTCACCACAGTTTTACGGGTTTCTAAATTACGACGTTTGATTTGCGATAAAACTGACCATTTAGTTTTATTCTACAGGTCAGTACGAATCCAGCGATACCCAATATGTATAGCTTTTCTTGCGTTTTGATAGCTTTTCTTGCGTTTTTTTTTTTTTTGTCGCCATGTTTTGACCGCTATAACGTATTTGTATATAAGTGAATGGCGTTGTATGGGGGCTTATTTTTTGTGGGGCGATCTTAACTTTTAGTTGATACCATTATGGGGTGTGTAGGACTTTTTGCTCGCTTTTTATTAAATTTTTTTTGAGGAAATGAAGCGTCCAAAAACGGCAAATCGGCCATTTGGGCGCTTTTTTCCGTTTTTCTGTTTACTGTATGGGAAATATATTTTTATATTTTTATACTATGGGCGTTTTCACACATTGCGACACCCATGATGTTTGAAAGTGTCCGCGATGTTTGAAAGTGTAAAAGGCAGCAGATGGGCGGGCTTGAGAAGGAGGCTGGGCGGGAAAATAGATGTGGAGGCAGAACTGGCTGGGGCACGAACGAGGTGGACGCCGCCCCTGGGCACCGGAGGGCTCTCATTTACATACGCATCAAAGTAGTTTTTTTAAAGTTTGAAAGTTCCAATGGACCTTATAAAGGTATGATTTTTAACATATAATGAAGGGCTATATGGATGTGTGAAGGGTTAAAAACGAGTTTCTGAGGTGACAGACTCCCTTTAAAGAGTTTCTTAGAGATGCTATTTTGGAGTATCTCAATGAAAATAAGCAAATTACACCATATCAGCATGGCTTCATGAGGGATCGGTCATGTCAAACAAATGTAATCAGCTTCTATGAGGAGGTAAGTTCTAGACTTGACAGCGGCGAATCAATGGATGTCGTATATCTGGACTTCTCCAAAGCATTTGACGCTGTACCACATAAAAGGTTAGTATATAAAATGAGGATGCTCGGACTGTGAGAAAATGTCTGTATGTGGGTAAGTAACTGGCTGAGTGACAGAAAACAGAGGGTGGTTATTAACGGTACACACTCAGATTGGGTCACTGTAACTAGTGGGGTACCTCAGGGGTCAGTATTGGGCACCATTCTCTTCAATATATTTATTAATGATCTTGTAGAAGGCCTGCACAGTAAAATATCTATTTTTGCAGATGACACTAAACTGTGTAAAGTAACTAACACTGAAGAGGACAATATACTGCTACAGAGGGATCTGGATAGATTGGAGGCTTGGGCAGAGAAATGGCAGATGAGGTTTAACACTGACAAATGTAAAGTTATGCACATGGGTAGGAATAATGCAAGTCACCCGTACATACTAAATGGTAAAACACTCGGTAACACTGACATGGAAAAGGATCTAGGAATTTTAATAAACGGCAAACTAAGCTGCAAAAAACAGTGTCAGGCAGCTACTGCCAAGGCCAATAAGATAATGGGTTGCATCAAAAGGGGCATAGATGCCCGTGATGAGAACATAGTCCTACCACTTTACAAATCACTAGTTAGACCACACATGGAGTACTGTGTACAGTTCTGGGCTCCTGTGAACAAGACAGACATAGCAGAGCTGGAGAGGGTTCAGATGAGGGCAACTACAGTAATAACTGGAATGAGGGATCTACAGTACCCTGAAAGGTTATCAAAATTAGGGTTATTCACTTTAGAAAAAAGACGACTGAGGGGAGATCTAATTACTATGTATAAATATATCAGGGGTCAGTACAGAGATCTCTCCCATCATCTATTTATCCCCAGGACTGTGACTGTGACGAGGGGACATCCTCTGCGTCTGGAGGAAAGAAGGTTTGTACACAAACATAGAAGAGGATTCTTTACGGTAAGAGCAGTGAGACTATGGAACTCTCTGCCTGAGGAGGTGGTGATGGTGAGTACAATAAAGGAATTCAAGAGGGGCCTGGATGTATTTCTGGAGTGTAATAATATTTCAGGCTACAGCTACTAGAGAGGGGTCGTTGATCCAGGGAGTTATTCTGATTGCCTGAATGGAGTCGGGAAGGAATTTTTTTCCCCTTAAGTGGGGAAAATTGGCTTCTGCCTCACAGGGGTTTTTTACCTTCCTCTGGATCAACTTGTAGGAAACGGGCCGAACTGGATGGACAAATGTCTTTTTTCGGTCTTATATACTATGTTACATACTGGTTTGATGTGCCTGTTTTTCACCTGCGCTTGTGAGTATATCAGCCAAAAGTGTGCCTGAGGAATATTTACAGTGCTCCACTATTGGTGCTCTTTTAATGTCCCGCAGGAGCTGTTGTGGGAGGAGGAAATTAGGAGAATCCGGTGCTTTGCCTGTACACATTAGATTGGATGGTTCGACCCAAAGAGGCAATCCCATTAACCAGTAGAATTTCACGCGGTCCTGCAGAAACGCACATAGATATTGTGAACTGAGCCCACTTCACTTTTGGGACCTGCAGTGTTAAAACTGTTGAGGCTACGATTAGAGTTGCATATAATTTTTATTACCATGTTCATATGTGCCCGCATTGCTGAGGGCTCTGCATTTGCTGAGTCCTCTTTACATTGATTGATAGGACCAGGCAGTATAAATGTCATCAGATCAGCCAGTTTCATAGGTACAAATCTGCTGACAGATGCCCTTAAAACACAATAAAATTAGACAAGTCCAAAAAGAGAAAAGTTGCCATAAATCTCACCATGTAGAATTATTTTAATTTTGCAAATTTTTGTACGCTTTTCAGGCTGCTTCTTGTGATTACCCCAGGACCTGGATCTCTATATGTGCCCTTTCTCAGTAACTAACAGAGAAGAGAGAAGAGAACCTACCCACAGAAAAAGGTAAGAATACTTATTTTAGTCCGTGCAGATTTGATGGAAGAGTCTCTAGTATCAACAGTTTGTTGCCAATGTGGAAGAAGAAGAAGAAGCCTAGATTAACGAAAAGATGACTCTTGTGGCCAGTGAGGACTATGGTGATACGCTGGTTGTCACACAGGTGAGCAGAACATAATTATGTAGCCCATCTGAAGGACCAAATACCCTGCTGAGAGAAAGAAGCTTTCCATATCTTTTTTTTGGTTCCCAGGGATTGCTGAAAAAGCATGAAGCGTTTAAAACAGACTTCACCGTTCACAAGGACAGAGTTCACAATGTCTGTGACAATGGTGAAAACCTCATCCAGAAGGTGAGGCTATTGGTGTCCATGAGAGTTGACACAGCCGACACTCATCTCAGCAAAATAAACTCTTACTTTCTTTTTCCTAGAATAATCACCATGTGGATAATATAACGGCAAAGATTCAAGGACTTCACGGGAAAGTGGCAGAACTTGGCAAGGCCAAATTTGATGAGAATTTTTCCTTCCTTCAGTTCAACTGAAAAGCGGACGTGGTGGAATCATGGATCGGTGAGATTTCCAGTAACTCCTAGATGGTACATCAATTATATGATTTCGCTTTGTAATATATCATATCTGGCCTATAGGTGAGAAGGAGAACAGTCTGAAGACAGATGACTATGGCAGAGACCTGTCCTTCATGGGCGTAGCTATAGGGGGTGCAGAGGTAGCAGTCGCTACCGGGCCCAGGAGCCTGAGGGGGCCCAAAGAACCTTGTGCCGCATAAGAAAACACACAGCACTGAGGGAAGGGGGGCCCAAGCTGAACTCTTGCACCAGGTCCCATGAGCCGTTAGCTACGCCCCTGCTGTCCTTTATGCATATGTTGCTTACTAAGCAGGTAAGAACTGTTTCGGCGGACATGTCATACTGATTAGAGATGAGTGAACTTTAAAAAAAAGTCCGGTGTTCGGCTGAGCCACGCCCCCTGCACTGATCACATGACAGTGACGTCACCCCAGGTCCTTCGGCTGTTCAACAGTTCGGGTTGGTGGCTGCCGCCCCTTATGGATTCCATATGCCGCTATAGTGGAATCCATAATGGGATGCGCGACTTACCACAACCCGAACGCCGAACACCGGACTTTTTTTTAAAGTTCGCTCATCTCTAATACTGATCAATACATGTTCTTTTCTTTTCATGAAACCTTTCACGCCAGTCTCCAGGCATACCAGCAGGAAGGCATCACCAACATCACTGCGCTAAAACACCAATTGCTCGCAGCCAAGGGCCATTGAGACTCACTATGCCGCTCTAATGAAACTGTGGAACCAACTTCTGGACAACTCTGCTGCTCATAAGAAGAAACTTCTGGAGGCTTCTCCATTAAAGAAAGGAAAGTAGATGTTGCTTTCACATTTAGCAACTCAGCCACCCAAAGGGTTGCAGTGGAAGAGTGGTAAATCGAAAGAAAGAGAAAATCTTCGTAACTTTCTGTGGCGCCTTTTGTATTTCTCAGCTTGAAGACTTGTTCCTGACATTTGCCAAGAAGGCCTCTGCTTTCAACAGCTGGTTTGAGAACGTCGAGTAAGACCTGACTAATCCAGTCCGCTGTAATTCCCTGGAAGAAGGCACATGATGCATTCCCTAACTGTCTCAGCTCCACGCAGACCGATTTCAATCGAACTGGACAGACCAGACAGATCAAGGGTTACCGTGTGGCATCAAATCCTTACACCTGGTTCACCATGGAGGCTTTGGTAGAGACTTGCCGCAACCTGCAGAAGATCATAAAGGTAAAACTGCCAAGACAGTGACAGATTGGAATCAATCAAGGATATTTCAGTAGGTTCACTGAGGCTCTTCTTTTACTTTTTTGGAGCTGCAAAAAGAACAGAGAAGACAGGAAGAAAATGACAAACTGCTCCTGGAATTTGCCCAACACGCCAATGCATTCCACCAGTGGATTCAGGAGAACAGGCTACTTACCCTCCCCTCTCACAAGCCCCCTGTCTTGTGCCATGTATTCTACAGCCTGTGTCTATCTCTCGTAGTTTCAGACTGCTCTGTAGCTCAGTGCTTCTCCATGATCTGGATAGTTTGTAATGTATTGTAATTCTGTGATGCTTTTTGTTGTTCACCTTTGTATGTTCTTTTTTTTCCCGATCTGTCTCCTGCTACCTTTATTTGCCTCTCTCCATGGGACTTACCGGTACCTACTGGACTGGTTAGTATTTTAAGATTTTGACTGCATTGCTTTTGCTTTGTGCACATGTGGTTTTGGGGTGTCGTTGTCTTAGTTGCCATGTACAAAAGCTGAGGCTCGGAAGGAATTATTGGAGATTCCTATATCCATGGAGCTCGCTCTGAAGGACCTGGGCTCCCCATGCTTCATTTCCTGTACCGTAATTCTTTAAGACTTGCAGCCAGGTTCCCCCACAGATTACAGCTAATTCCTGGAGTATAAGAAGCTGGGCACCCTGTGATCAGCTTATCTTTGGGGATTGTCGAAAATAGAGAACCCCTTTAATAGACCCTAATATCAGGGGCGGACACAGACAGCAGAGGGCCCCTGAGCAAAGAATGTGCCTGGGCCTCCCCACCCCCATGCCAAATTCTCAACCTAACCTATTCCCTCCTAACATTACATACAGCAATACAAAACATACAGGGTAAGGCTACATTCACACCTGAAATTAAAAGCTCAGCCCTTTATGGCAAAAAATGAGAGACAACCAGACCGCATGAAATCAATAATACACTTTATTTGCGAACTTCATATAGGTAAAATACATGTATTAAAAGCAAGTGCAGGGAAATGGCGGCATCAACCGGAAGAGGACACATTCATACTAATCCAACAAAATGAGATCCTGAATAAAGTGCAAGTGCAAAAAATACAGTCAAAATATATATAGGACAGAATCAATTACCCATAGTGTGCCTCCTCCGGGATATATATACCTATATATATGAAAAAACGGAGAAAGAGAAATAGGTAGAATCGCACATCCACAAGCTCAGCTTCTAATTTGTAACTGCTTCTCAGCAAAATTAATATCGCCTCTCGGCGCAATATTTACTGTACTGCCCCCTATACTATAAAAGAGGCATTAGTGTACATTTTGATCAAAAGAGTGGGTCCTACTCTAAATTTGGCGCAGCGACCGCCGCAGCACCGCACCAGCTCCTAAGAGCATGTGATAGGTGAGCTTTACCAACTGTTCACATGGTGCAGTACTGCGTGGCGGCCATTGTTTGCTGCGGCGCGGCGCTGGGGGGTTGGCGGGACCCGGTGCCATTGCCGGACAGCAGGGATGCCGTTCGCCGGCTGGATCCCGCTGGGCGGTGCTGCGCTAAATTTAGAGTAGGACCCACTCTGAGAGGCAACCTTGGCGTGGTGAGTGGGCTTATGCCTTTTGATCAAAATGTACACTAATGCCTCTTTTATAGTATAGGGGGCAGTACAGTAAATATTGCGCCGAGAGGCGATATTAATTTTGCTGAAAAGCAGTTACAAATCAGAAGCGGAGCTTGTGGATGTGCGATTCTACCTATTTCTCTTTCTCCGTTTTTTTTTTTCATATGTATAAAAAGGTCTGTCCAGGATCAGCACTCCTCCCACCCAGTGCAGGTGTTTTTAATTAGCCTGAGCAAGTATATATGAGTGAAAGGGTTCTACCAGCTCTCAGACTTAGCTCCTGAGAGCATGTGATAGGTGAGCTTTACCAACTGTTCACATGGTGCAGTACTGCGTGGCGGCCATTGTTTTCTGCGGCACGGCGCTGGGGGGTTGGCGGGACACGGTGCCATGGTGGTATTGCTGGACAGCAGGGGTGCTGTTTGGTGGCTGGATTCCGCCGCCCGCTGGTGCGGTGCTGCGCCAAATTTAGAGTAGGACCCACTCTGAGAGGCAACCTTGGCGCGGTGAGTGGGCTTATGCCTTTTGGTCAAAATGTACACTAATGCCTCTTTCATAGTATAGGGGGCAGTACAGTAAATATTGCGCCGAGAGGCAATATTAATTTTGCTGAAAAGTAGTTACAAATCAGAAGCTGAGCTTGTGGATGTGCGATTCTACCTATTTCTCTTTCTCCGTTTTTTTCACCTATATATATTTTGACTGTATTTTTTGCACTTACACTTTATTCAGGATCTCATTTTGTTGGATTAGTGAATTTTTGCCATTGTGTCCTCTTCCGGTTGATGCCGCCATTTCCATGCACTTGTTTGTAATACATGTATTTTACCTATATGAATTTCGCAAATAAAGTGTACTATTGATTTCTGGCAGTTTTCTCACAGGTATTTACTTTCAGACCAGTGGCACTACAATCTGGCCACCTCATCCGCCAGAAAATGCAAGGAATTGGCTGGAAACAAACTGCAGCGAGCAGCGGTTTGTGTCCCGCTGATTCTCTGCATTTTTGCCAGATTGTGGCCACATCTCTGCCGGACCCCATTATAGTTATTTGCTGGATCCAGTGAATCACATCACAGCGCCACATACCTCTTACATTTAGTGACGTCTCCTTTGATGTAGATATTCTCTTTCCTCATCTTCTCCATTCAGACCAGACCACCATTATGATTTCTTTCAGCCATCTCTCGTCAGCAGAGTTTGATAGACATCCTAATTTACTACTTTTCCTTCATCCTCCAACCTTTTCAACATCTCATCATGCTCCCCCAATACTGAGATGCTGTGCTCCCCAAAACTATACTGCAAAAACAGATAAACCCCCTGAAAATACTAGTTACACACAGATAGTGCCCCTTTAATAATTATTGGAACACAATGCTCTAAAAAATAACTGCACCCAGCAAATATTGCCCCTGACACTAAGTGCTCATGCACAGAACTGTGTGCTGGCTGGCCCTTGCTGTGGACCTCAAATAGCGGTCCGAAATGCATGGGTACCAACTGTGGGGCTGCCATATGCGGATTGCGGACCCATTCACTTGAATGGGGTCCGTAATCTGCATCCGACTGTCCGCACCGCAAAAAAGTAGTGCATGCACTACTCTTTTGCAGTGCGGCAGCACGGACAAAAAAACGTGCCTCCGTTCCGCACCGCATCTTCCAGATTGCAGACCTATTCAAGTAAATGGGTCCACATCCATGATGCAGGGTGCACACGGCCGGTGCCCATGTATTGCGGACCTGCTGTTTGAGCCCTACTAGTGTAAACATAATGTTCCCTATAAAGAACTGTGCTAAGCTAGCTGATACTGTGTCAGTGTGCCCCTCACTATAATAGTGCTCAGTCGCAAAGTTTCAACAATAGTAATAATTTTCTGCCAGAGTGCACTTAGTAGTACTAGTGACCCTACAGGGCCCCCAAAAAGACTCCCAGAAGTAATAATGCTCCCATAGTGCCCATACTAGTATTAATGTTCCCCATAGTCCCCCAGTCGTAATAAAGCCCACTATTATGCCCCTGGTAAACGCCCCCTTATAATGTGCGCCAGTACAAAAAATGCCCATTGTGTGTCCCCAATAGAGCCAATGTCCCCAGAGTGCCCTCTGTGCCAAAGACCCGTACTGTGTGCCAATACAAAAAAAAAAAACTTTTAGTGCCCCCAGTTGAGCTTAGGTGCCCATAGTTCCCCTATAATTTGTGCCAGTATAAAACACTCCTATATAGTGCCCCTAGAAGATGCCCCCATAGTGCGCCTCCTCCCTCCCCATAGTGGCCTCCATAATGTGCCAGTATAAAATGCCCCCCCCCCCCGGTAATTGCCCCCACAGTGCTCTTCTCTCCCACTTTTCCATAGTGCCCCCTATAATCTTTGCCAGTATGTAGTGCCCCCACAGTGCTCCTTCCCCCCCCCCTTCCCCATAGTTCCGCCCCATAATGCATTCCAGTATATAGGACCCCCAATAGATGCCCCCATAGTGCTCCTTGCCCCTCATAATGTGTGCCAGTATATAATGCCCCCAGTTAATGCCCCCATAGTGCTCCCCCTCCATTTTTCCACAGTGCCCTCCCATAATGTGTTCCAGTATATAATAGTACTCCCCCCACTTCTCCATAGTGCTCCCCTATAATGTGTGCCAGTTTATAGGGCCCCCAGTAGATGCCCTTATAGTGCTCATTTACTCCCTTCCAATTCGCAATAGTGCTCCCCCATAACATGTGCCAGTATATAGGGCCCCCAGTAGATGCCTCCATAGTGCTCCTCCCTCCCCACACTTCTCCACAGTGCCCCCCATAATATGTCAGTATATAGGGCCCCCAGTAGATGCCTCCATAGTATGTGACATTATATAGGGCCCTCGTAGATGCCCCCTAGTGCTCCTTTCCCCCCCACTTCTCCATAGTGCCCCCCATAATATATGTCAGTATATAGAGCCCCCAGTAGATGCCCCCCCATAGTATGTGACAGTATATAGGGACCTAGTAGATGCCCCCATAGTGCTCCTTCCCCATACTATATATATATATATATATATTGTGGGGAGTCGCTCTGGTAGACAGCGGTGCGGGTGCAGTACCGAGGCAAAACAAAGAGTCCAGGATGTGCAATAAACAGTGTTTTATTCACACTGACACAAAAATACACAGCAAACAGTCTTTCGGTGGTAATTCACACATGTCAGAAACAAGGAGGCAAAACACAACAGGCCAACATAGGTTCAGTCACCTGGGAGGTGTAGGTGCAGGTTCGCACCAGGCTGTCGGCCCAGCCGCAGGAGAATCCACCTTCAGGTAGCCAGGAACAAAAGCCACCTCCTTGCTGAGCTCTTTCCTCCAGGACAGAGAACTCCAGAGCCCTGTTAGCAGGCTCCAGGATAATCACCACCCCAGACACAGCTGCTGGCTGTGTTTTATACCCAGCCCAAAACCAGGACTGGATCATGGGGAGCAGCCACCCACCCTACACTTTAGCTGCTCCCGGTAAGAGCCGGCCCGGATCGGCTTTGCAGCCATGCTATTTAACAGAGTCAAACAGCACTAGCTGCTGCAGACAAAAACCCGGCTCTTACCTCACCGAGGCCAGCAACCTCGGTGACACGTACCTGCCATCAAATATGACACCTTGCACCCTCTTACACACCCCCTTTGTTCAACCCTGAGGGGTGAACACACGTGAGGCAGTGGACGCGGGACAGGGCATCTGCGTTACCCTGCAAGCGGCCTGCCCTGTGTTCCACGGAGAATTTGAAATTTTGAAGGGATAGGAACCACCTGGTGACCCGAGCATTCCTCTCCTTGGCCTGACTCATCCACTTGAGAGGGAATGGTCGGTCACCAGACGGAACCTCCTCCCTAACAGGTAGTAGCGGAGAGATTCGAGTGCCCACTTGATAGCCAGGCACTCCCTCTCCACTATACTATATCTGGACTCGGCGGGACTGAGCTTACGGCTCAGGAAGACAACGGGATGTTCTTCCCCGTTGACCTCCTGAGACAGTACCGCACCGAGGCCTACCTCCGAGGCATCGGTCTGTACGACAAACTCCTTGTTGAAGTCGGGTGTCACCAAAACCGGGGACCCACACAGGGCCGACTTCAACGCGGAGAAAGCCTCCTCCGCCTTCTCACTCCAGCTAACCCTCCCAGACTTTCGCCCCTTCAACAGGTCTGTCAATGGCGCTGCTATTGTGGCAAAGTGGGGCACAAACCTCATGTAGTATCCTACAATCCCCAGGAACGACTTTACCTGCCTGGTGGTGACCGGTCGGGGCCAGTTACGAATGGCCTCTACCTTAGTTACCTGAGGTTTGATGACTCCCGCCCGATTACATATCCCAGATATTTGGTCTCTTCCAACCCAATCGCACACTTTTTTGGATTGGCGGTTAGTCCAGCTTTCCTCAGGGCATCCACTACCGCCTGCACCTTGGGTAAATGGCTTTCCCAGTCGGTGCTGTGGATGACTACATCATCTAAGTAGGCCGAGGCGTACCGACGATGTGGTCGCAGCACTATGTCCATTAACCTTTGGAAAGTGGCGGGGCGCCATGCAGGCCAAAGGGTAACACCTTGTAGTGATACAGGCCCTGCGGGGTAACAAACGCGGTTTTTCCTTAGCCGACTCCGTTAAGGGTACCTGCCAGTACCCTTTAGTGAGGTCCAGCACAGAAAAATAACGGGCTTGTCCTAAATTTTCAACAAGCTCGTCCACTCGGGGCATGGGATACGCGTCAAACTTGGATACTTCGTTTAACTTGCGAAAGTCGTTGCAGAACCGCAACGTCCACATCCGGCTTAGGTATTAGGACTATGGGACTGGCCCACTCACTTTTCGACTCCTCAATGACATCGAGCTTCAACATTAACTGCACTTCCTCCGCGATGGCCCGCCGCCGAGCCTCGGGTACCCGGTATGGTTTTAACCGGACCTTGGCCTGAGGCTCAGTGACGATGTCATGTCGGATGAGAGACGTGCGGCCAGGGAGGTCTGAGAACACATCCGTGTTCCGACTGAGGAACTCCTGACTTCCTGAACTTGTTTGGAAGACAGGCTGTCTGCAATTTTACCGTGGTTACGGCTTCACAGGCCTCGAACTGTGGGGCTGGACCCTTTTCACCTAGAAGCCCTGGTGGGGGCTGTGGTCGTCGGCCGCGTCCCTATCTTTCCACGGCTTAAGTAAATTCACGTGGTACACCTGCTCCGGCTTGCGCCGCCTGGCTGGTGTACCTTGTAATTTACTTCCCCTACCTTCTCGATCACCTCATAGGGGCCCTGCCACCTAGCTAGGAATTTGCTGTCAAGGGTGGGTACCAGAACCAAAACCCGATCTCCCGGATTGAAGTCCCGTACCCGAGCCTGACGATTGTACACCCTACTCTGGGCCTGTTGCGCTGCCTCCATATGCTCCCGGACCAAAGGCAACACCCTTTCCATCCGTTCCTGCATCTGGGCGACATACTCAACGACACTTTTGTGGGGGACAGGCTGTTGTTCCCACGCTTCCTTGGCGATATCCAACAGGCCCCGAGGGTGTCTGCCATAAAGCAGTTCGAAGGGCGAGAACCCAGTAGAGGCCTGGGGCACCTCTCGCACTGCGAACATGAGATAGGGCAGAAGCAGGTCCCAGTCCTTCCCATCTCTAGACACCACCCTCTTTAGCATATTTTTTAGAGTTTGGTTAAACCTCTCCACAAGACCGTCTGTTTGCGGATGGTAAACGGACGTCCGTAACTGCTTTATACGCAACAACTTACACAGTTCCCTCATTACTTTGGACATAAAAGGGGTCCCTTGGTCTGTCAGAACCTCTTTTGGCAGGCCCACACGGGAAAACATCTCCAATAACTCTTTGGCAATGAGCTTAGCTGTGGTATGTCGCAGAGGCACCGCCTCCGGATACCGAGTGGCATAGTCGAGAACTACCAGAATGTGTTGGTGGCCCCTGGCAGACTTTGGTACAGGTCCAATTAAATCCATAGCGATTCGCTCAAACGGTACTTCAATAATTGGCAGAGGTACCAGAGGACTACGGAAATGTGGCTGGGGGCTAGTTATCTGACAGGTTGGACAGGACTTACAATAATTTTCTACCTCCTTGAACACACTGGGCCAATAAAACCGCTGCAGAATGCGGTCCTGGGTTTTCTGCCACCCCAGGTGTCCCTCAAGAACATGTTGGTGGGCAAGCTCCATGACAAGCTTGTGATACGCTGTGGGCACCACCAACTGTTCAACAGGTTCACCTCGGATTTGGTTCACCCGATACAACATATCCTGCAGAACAATAAATCGTGGGAACATTAATTCAGCCCCTGGTTTCTGGGGTTTACCATCAATTTCCAGCACATTCTCCCAGGCCCTGGTTAGGGTTTGGTCCCGGTGTTGTGCGGTCCCAAAATTTTCCCGGAGACATTGAGGTCTGCCAACTCAGGTCCCGGTGGCAAGTCCTCCGTGTCTCCCACCATTACACTCAGTGGGGTTGTCTCCCCCACTACCGCTGCAGCAGTGGTCACCCCTACCGCTGGCCCTTCAGACTCGGGCTCCCAGGGTTCTGGCCTTCCAGTGGTATCAGGCCACTCTGCTAGGGTTACCCCTGTCTCAGGGCCATTAGACACTTTCACCTCAGGCCACAGTGACGGAAAACCAGGGAAGTCTCTCCCAATTATCAGTTCATAGGGTAGCTTTGTGGAGATCGCCACTTCACAAGTCCAGGTGCCGGCCGCCGTGGACAGAGACATTACAGCAGTGGGATAGTCCTTTAAGTCTCCGTGAATGCACACCACACCCACTTTCCGGCCCGTATACTGGGTGGGCTGTACCAGGGCAGCACTTACCAGGGTTACCAGGCTCCCTGAGTCCAACAGCGCCACTGCCAGGTTATCCCCGACTTGCACCTGGCACAGATGATGATTGTCTATTGTCTCGGGGTGCCGGTCGCACACAGTCTCCGGGCATACATGGAAGCCCGGTACCCATAATTAGTCTCCATGGGTTCCCCCGATGGGGACAGTTGGCCCTATGTGTCCAGGCTCCCGACACTGCCAGCAGACCACTGGGGATGGATCTGCAAGGGTACATCCCGGGCGGGTTTGGCCGGCCGCCGGGACTGGGGTGGAGATTTCCGGGGTTTGACTGGCCCCCTCCCAAAAGAACCCCCTGCAGGTTTCTGGTGGCCTCATATCGCTCCACCAGGTCGACCATCTCAAGGGCATTGGTGGGGATACCTGGCCGATCCAGTGTTGAAGGGGGTAAGGCAAGGCCCTCCAGAACATGTCAGCCAGCAGACGGTCCAGCATAGCAGTCGGACTTAGAATGTCAGGCTGCAGCCATTTTGCAACCGTTGCAGCAACTCATAGTACTGCGGCCTGGCGGGTTCAGCCGCTTTAAAGTCCCACTGGTGGACCCGCTGAGCCCGGACCAACACGTTTACCCCCAGTCTGGCCAGGATCTCCCCCTTCACCGTGGAATAGTCAGCAGCCTGGTCATCTGCCAAATCAAAAAAACTTGCTGGGGTCCGGATGCCAGGAACGGAGCAACCACCTCGGCCCACTGGTCACGGGGTAACTTTTCCCTCACGGCGACCTTCTCAAAGACCGCCAGGTAGGTCTCCACGTCGTCTGCGGGGGTCATCTTTGGGATCGCCGCACGGACCGCTTTCCGGGCATCATGGACGTGGTGGGACGCTCCTGCCGCCTGTAACGCCATCACATGTTGTAGCAGTAGCTGGTTGGTCTCCCGCTGCTGCACGTTAGCCTCTATGAGAGCCTTCACAGCAGCCTCCATGTTGCCAGAAATTCCTGCTTGCAACTTTGCTGGCTTAATATATATCATGCACTTTAGCAAAAAAACTTCGGCGTTCACGCCAGCCTCACTGCGCATGCCCGCATCCGACACCAAATGTGGGGAGTCGCTCTGGTAGACAGCGGTGCGGGTGCAGTACCGAGGCAAAACAAAGAGTCCAGGATGTGCAATAAACAGTGTTTTATTCACACTGACACAAAAATACACAGCAAACAGTCTTTCGGTGGTAATTCACACATGTCAGAAACAAGGAGGCAAAACACAACAGGCCAACATAGGTTCAGTCACCTGGGAGGTGTAGGTGCAGGTTCGCACCAGGCTGTCGGCCCAGCCGCAGGAGAATCCACCTTCAGGTAGCCAGGAACAAAAGCCACCTCCTTGCTGAGCTCTTTCCTCCAGGACAGAGAACTCCAGAGCCCTGTTAGCAGGCTCCAGGATAATCACCACCCCAGACACAGCTGCTGGCTGTGTTTTATACCCAGCCCAAAACCAGGACTGGATCATGGGGAGCAGCCACCCACCCTACACTTTAGCTGCTCCCGGTAAGAGCCGGCCCGGATCGGCTTTGCAGCCATGCTATTCAACAGAGTCAAACAGCACTAGCTGCTGCAGACAAAAAAACCCGGCTCTTACCTCACCGAGGCCAGCAACCTCGGTGACACGTACCTGCCATCAAATATGACACCTTGCACCCTCTTACAATATACACACACAATATTCTCATCAGTAAGATAAGAATTGAGCTATAATTAGTGTTTATGAGCTGTCAAGAGGTCAAAGCTGATCTTTACCTGATGAGACACAGAGTAAACACAGAATCCGCTAATAGAGAATCTCAACCCTGTACAGAGAAAGGGGTTGCATAAAAAAAAAAAGATCAATTGAAAATTTTTTACAATTCAATAATAAAAAGGTGTCCATAGCCTTTAAAGGTTTGCTCATGATGCCTCCAGTTGAAATCCGCTTGCGGATCCTTTCTTCGTTGTGTGGATGGCCCACAGTTAGTATGGCCGCTGATGAGGCATTCTGTTACCATATCCATGTGCTATCTGCGGGGTATTCACCATTGGGTCTCTCTTCTCTCTACGTGTGTATCAGTATGAAATTGGGATGATCTTTTGGGAGGTTGCATTTTCCCTCGTTCCATTGGTTTTCTGTACTAACTCACACTGCTGCTTTGGAGTGTTCACCTGCCGGGCACTGCTAGTGTAGGTGACAATCTCTGCAGGGTACAAGCAATGCTTTGTATCCATCTCCCATCTTCCTTTCGAGGAGCTTGTCTTCTAGGGTTCAAACACTGGAAACCCCCCTCTTCTCCCTATTGAGAACATGTGCATCCTCAGCCGAGGGAGGATTTGGGAAAAACTGCTGTTCCTAAACTAGCATTCAGCTATCTAAAGTGTATAGGTAGCTAAGGAAAATATAGGTATAGCCACATGCTGAGTAGAAGATCCATGCGGAATTGACCTGAGGTGGGGATTTTAGTTCCACATTTTCAATTTTTGCCGTGGATTTCGCCCTTTTACAATGCAAGTCCGTATGTATCACATGCAGATTTTACAGCAGGCCGTTCCCTAAGGCAGGAAAGAAGTCTTTACACCGCCTTCAGTTGTAGCGTTCTGTGGTGCTACATGGTCATTACTGGCCCTACAGAGTTCTGTAAGGGAGGAATGGGCCGAAGTAGAATCGGTAGCTTTAAGTGTATATTATCCCCCTCCACCATAGTTATGTGCACTATCTGCTGTGGTCTCTTAACCACACCTATTGCACTGATTGGTATTGCAGGAAGGTATTTGCACCCACCACTGGGTTGGTAGTCACCCTATAATTTGGCTGGAGTGATGTACATGAATGGCCGTGCATTAGAAGATGGTGTCTTTGGTACATTCCTGTTTTGAGTCTCCATCTTGGTTTTTAGACACCTAGTGACTGCTCGCTAACCTGCCGTGTGGCTGATCTATAGAGAGGCTTGGACTGTGTTTGCGCACCTTTGGCTCTACTCCACTGGTCAGGTGTGTGGTGGCAGAGCAGCGCTTGGCATGGATCTGTACAATGATTTAGCTTTAATTTATATGAAGAGAATTTACAAGGATTAGAAAAACAACTGTATTTTTCCAAATGGCAGCGCCACAGTTAGCTGAGGGTTGTCTGTGGTATTGCAGGTCAGTCCCATTCCGAGCACAAGTGCAGAGCTGCCACTGGAAGAATCCGGGATCACCCGAGCCTCTCCTTTTATTCACATACTTTCGTTTTCCAGCCCCGTTGGTATTAATAAGTGGCCATCTTGTATATGGTAGGTACCTGAAAACAGTATACAGAACACTACGTGACATGTACACAGACTTAGGGCCTCATGGGCCTAATCAAGAACCCGAAGGCTGCACCTCATCAATAAGAGTTTATTCACACACATCTGTATTAGTTACAAGTCATAAATATACGGGACACATACGAGGTTCAGTCCACGAGCGCCCCGGCCAGCTCATCCAGCAGGTTCATCTCTCGAGCTCCTTGCTTTGTGAAGTCAGAACTCAGCTGCCATATCTTAACGACCCCAGCGCCGTCCCCGGCGGCCAGGAGCTGGGTCTGCGCTCGGTTGAACTCCAAGCAGTAAACTGGTTTCTCATTGGACGTTTGCTTTACGCTCAGCGATGGCTTATGGGACCTTCTTCCGAAATCAAAGAGCAGCAGTTCTCCTAAGGCAGAAGATTTTCATGTTATTGTCTCAGTTCTCAGTTCCATATGGGCCGGGCTCCGACTGCTGTACCCCCCCACCCGCAGGGGCCAACGATTGCACAAGTTTATGGGTAAAGCCAAGGACTTACCTTCAAAATTGTGCTTCCACTGGTCGCTGCAGGTGGCCAGGGTTGGACGGCTGCACCCGGCCAAAGGGCTCATGCACACGACCGTATGTATTTTGCGGTCCGCAAAAAATACGGATGACGTCTGTGTGCATTCCGGAACAGACACGGGAAGGAAATACGTTCGTGTGCATGAGCCGTAAAGGTGAATTCACAGGTGGCAGATTTTTTTCAGATATTTTTGCAAACGAAAATCCATCTATTCATCTGAATGGTGTCGTTTTGGAGGCAAGTGGCACCGAGATGACCGCAAGTTGCATGCAAGAAATCTGCCTCATGTGAATCCAACCATATACATCCAGGAACTGCATATATAGTAATTCCCTAATATTCATCAATTATTACTACTACTTCAACATCTGCCTGTTCCCCATCCGTCTGTTTCTGGCGCTGCAGCGATGACGTACATGAGGTCATTGCCTGGCTGCAGTGATCACATCAGGGTAGTCACACACATCAGCGCTGGAGCAGCAGCACTTGAATGGCAGGAGCTTTTGCCATCAGACTTTTTGGGGGGAGTCTTGGAAAACCCCTTTAATGGAGTTCTAAGTCTTACCTTCTCCAGAAGCTGCAGCAAAAACCAAGGGGCGCACTGGAGACCACTGAATGCTAAAGAGGTATTTCTGGGAAAGCTGCAGAGAAGTGAGAGGTTGCTCCTGAAGCATGGAGTACAGGTGAGCGTGTCCATCAGTTCCCGCACTCAGGAAGAGGTTCCTACAAAAAGGCGATGAAATAGAAGTAGAAATAACAGCGGCACTCACCAGCTCTAAACTCTTCTTTATTCGATCTTCATGTACAAAAAAATCGAGACAATTTCGGGCATGGGCGGAACAACCTCACTGAAGTAACGGAAGGCGACGGCCGTTTCGCGCCGAGCGGCGCCTCTTCTGGCCTGAGTTTCACCTGATGCAGGTAATCCTGCGTCATAAGTAGGCGCAAAGACCTCCGCGTCACCAGAGCGGAGCACACGCCTACCAGGTGTTTTACAAGCGAACACCTATTTCCAAATTATCGCACGAAAGATTCGCACCATATAGAAAATATTCACATAAAGTGCAAAAGCCCATATTACAAAGATACATATTAGACAAAATACAATAAACATCCTAAAAAAGGGGCCTAGATGAAGGAGTGCAGTTCATTTCTTTCATTTAAACCTAGCAAGCCTGTAGCATTGGTACGTATGATCCAGGTAGCTTCCCTTCTTAATAATTGGCCGTGACGGTCACCACCCCAAACTTTAAACAATTAATATCACCGATGTGTTTTTCACGGACATGTTCAATGAGTCGCGTACGACCTGACCCCGTTCTGACGGAGTTCAAATGCTCCCTGAAGCGTTCACACATCGGGCGTATCGTCTTCCCGATGTAGAACGCTCCGCAAGAACAAAGGACAAGGTATACGACATATGGGGTCTTACATGTAATAAAGTCTGTCACAAAATGTTCCACACCTCCGAATCGCAAATACTTAGTTTGTTTCAAATACTTGCAATAATTGCAATCACTGCAACGGTGGTTACCCTTCAGTCCCCTGTCACTCAACCAATTCCCACTACGTTTCTTGCCCGTGCTATAACTAAACCTACTGGTCACTAGCTTATCTCTGATTGTGCGGCAACGTTTAAACGTCACTATGGGTCTCTCTTTGGTGAGTGACTGGAGGCCGTTCTCGTTTTTAAGTGTCTCCCAATTCCTATAGATAACCTCCCTTATCGTCTCAGCTAGGGGGCTAAATTTAAACGCAAATGTGAATCTATCCTGTTTAGATTTTTTTTCCTACAAAAAGGGACAGAAAGCAACAGCGTAGTAATACAGTAAAATAACCGGGCAGGGTTCACACATGGAGGTTTTGTCGTTGGACTGCAGCGCAGAGAACTCTTAGAAGTAATTGGGACCATGTTAGAAGATTTGAGCGCAGCAGCCTCCTTGCAGCTTGTCAAGCACAGCGCCATACATTGTATAGTGGATGTACTTGGTATTGCAGCCCAGGTCCATTCACTTTTAAGGGACTGAGCAGTACATAAGCCTTGTGACTGATGAACATGACATCACTGGCCTAGAAAGAGGCGGTGTCTCTTCACGTGGCTTATTGTTGTGAGTGTCAGGGGTCAGACCCCCACCAATAGATATTTATGACCTATCCTAAAGATAAAAGCCATCAAAACTGAACTCCAGGAAAACCCCTTTACAGGGAGGCACACTTGCTTTGGTATACAATGGTGGTCACCTCTCCTTCTACAAGAACTTTCACAGGAAGAAGGGTGTTCTTTGCCCATGTGGACACACCAGGCTAGATGTACATATCTGAACTAAATCCTGATTTTGGACCAAAGCCTAGACAGATAATGAACGCCTCCCTGAGGGTCAGTATTACAACCACTGACCTTAAAGGGGCAGTTGGGTTTCAGGAAGAAACCAACCACCACTTAGGATATGCCTGACAACTGGACAACCCCTTCAAATGAGTTTTGCCATAAAAATGGAACTGGTAAGGGTCCGCACTCTGAATTTGGTGTTTGCGAGTCTTCCTTTAATTCCAATGCAGAGTGACCACACGTGCAGGATAACAGACCATAATTCCTTGCTTTAATGCCAAGGTGGCATATTCCTTTAAACCAGGGGTGCACAACCTGCGGCCCTCGATACCATTCTGTGCGGCCCCCAAACATCTGGTAAAAGACATGTAGGTCTATGTCTTCTTACATGTATCTTTCATGTATTCTCCTATTACATGGGAGTCCTAGAACTGTAACTAGACATTTATAGTCTATACTGTATGTTCAATATGCCAAAAATACAGTATTTCAGTTGGTAATACCCTTTTACGTTTTATTTTCGTCCCTTGGAATTGGTTTAGGCTGACAATGTGGCCCCCAACCAGAAAAAGTTGTGCACTCCTGCTTTAAACCAACCATCCATCAGTTTCTCACTCAAAGGGGTTGTCTTCTCAAAGAGGACTCCTTGCACAACACAGCTAACCCTTCAAGATTTGCCGCCTTACCCAAAAGCAATGTATCTTACCTGTGGAAAGGGGAGCAATCCACACAGTAGACCGGTCCTCCATGAGGGGAGAAGGCAAATTGGGCTGGGGCCTTCAGCGGAATAGAGGACGCTATGTTAGTGAGGGCCGCTGTCTGGACAGCAGTGGAGCATTTCAGCAAGTAACCGCCTTCTACTCCAACAACGAATACACTCGGATCAAAGCGTGACGAGGAGAGGCATGTCACCCCCACGGCTGTGTCACCACGGCCATGCTGCAAGGAACATGAGAATGTCACAGACACGTCCACTGTAGATAAAACCAAGACTTAATCTGCGCTAGCAGGGCTTTACATTATAAAGTCTAAAGGACTTAAAAAGCGGTTGTTCAGGATAAGAAAAACATGGCTGCTGTCTTCCTATAACAGCACCACACTGTCCATGGGTTGTGTCTGATATTGCAGCTCAGCTCCATAGGAGTCAATGGGACTGAGCTGCAATACCACCCACAACCTGCAGACAGGGGTGGTGCTGTTTGAGTATTCCAGTTGTGACAATTTATCCTCTATCCACAGAATAGGGCATAGATATTAGATTGGTGGGGGCCTGACTGCTGGGACCCCCACCGATCATGAGAACGGGGGACTCTTACGGGGGAGTCACAACCGGAATACCCCTTTAGCTGAAGACAACAAGCTTCACGGCAAGGCCGCCAATCTTACTTTTATATGCTTGCCTTGCTCATCTTTGAGTTACTGGGCATCTGCTGAGCAAGCAGAGCAAATCCATTGTGCAGCGTGAGCTGTCCCTCCTTTTCCATCTGCCATACAAGGATCTTCCCATCAGAAGAGACGCTGAGAACCTGCAGCCTGTGAGACTGTGCCACCTCCTGAAGCCAGCGAACCTGTCAGACAACAGAGAATGGCAGAGAGGTCCCCAGCCACGTACCGTGACTATGTAAGAACTCTGCTGACTGCTGCTAAATACAGGGGAGATCATACAGCGCTGAGCAGTCACACTGGGGGATACCCAATGATTAAGGGGCCCACCCTCCAGCTACATAGAACGTGTGCACCTCTACTTTCATCAATGCACATAATATCCTCAATAGGGGCCCAAAAACAATGAGAGCACCCAGCAGAAAGCAAGTGACCTCAGTGGGCAAGACAGGCATAACGTCCAGTATTACCTGGTAGACGGGGTCCATGTGGCTGTCTATGGAGAGACCAGTACTTCCAATGAGCGGGTCATCCGTCCGACTAGTGTCCCACACTAGAACTTCACCATTAAAAAGACCCCCTGACGAAAGGGAGAAGTTGGTTGAATTCACACAAGCTGGTTTATAACAAGAAAAAAAAGTGTAGCAGAGCTGTGTTTGCCACTTAGCCTCTGTTATCTGTGGTTCACTATAGGACAGTATGATTTCATGCTGCTCTATAGAAACCCCTAACCCAGGCTGCACTATGACCTGACTGTGCGATGTCAGGTCACAGTGTAGCCTGGTCCGGAAGAAGACCAGGGAGAGGTAAGTGAGTGGCAGCACAGTCCAGAGCAAGCGAGGTAAGTTTTTTTTTTTTTTAACATCTAGTCTGAGGTCCGATAGGGGTCTGATCTGAGGCTGATGGAGCTTGGGAGTCTGATTTTGGGTTCTTATCTGAAGTCTGGTGAAGAACGGGGCTCTGATTTGGGGGTCAGATCTGAGGTCTGATGACATTTTGACATTTTCTTTAAATTATCTTCCTCCTCTGAATTCTAGGTGAGTCTTGTAATCCGGTGCGTCTTATAGTCCAAAAACATGGTACATCCATACTGAACATACCGGCTATAAGGGACGGACTGGAGGGATGAAATGCCAAACACATGACTGAGCTGGGCACATCGAGGACAGTATCAGGGTGATTCGGGTTGAAGCCCCGTCGGTCCAGGTTCCATGTGCAGACGTAGGACTTTTCTGTGCTCCAGTCTCCTTCTCCTAACCTGAATGGGGAAACAAAAGAAAAGCCAGAATTTAGCTGGCGAAGACCCTCTAAGGAAAATCCTTCTCCGACATAACTAAATGCATTGTAGGTATAAAGAAGAAAAATAAACTTTGGGCTTAAACTATGGGCACAGGGCAGGTGGAAAAAGGCTCTTCTCAAAGGTGTTTTCTGGGAGTACAATATCTGATTATGGGGGTCCGACTCCCAGCACCCCCCACTGAAGAGGCCATGGAGCTCTGGTGATCGCAGCGGCATCTTCTGAGGTCATTGCTCCCACTGAAGTAAATGGGCCTGAGCTGCAGCACCAAGCACAGCCACTATACAACAAACAGTGCTGTGCTTGGTATTCTGTGGAGGTCACAGCGCTCGCCGGAGTCAGAGCCCCACCGATCAGATATTGATGACTTATCCTAATTGTGTACTTCCAGAAACACTGTTACTCTTTGCCATATATGCCGAGATAAATACATGAAACATATCCATAGGGCTCCATTCACTCCACAGTGTCCCTATCATCACCTTTGGGCTTGCAATATTTCACTGTATAGGAAACCCTGGTCAGTTATGACATTTACTTACACAGTATAGCGCCACTTGGTGTTCAAAGTGTATATCAGTGTGCATGCCCACCTATGTGAGCTGAGTGATGGACGACACACAAGCTCAGACACTCTCCCTCTTGCCAGATCTTCATTCCCATAAGGTATTGATCCGCTGCTCACTGCACAGCAGCCCATACAAATGACGTCTACCCTGCTTGTCAGGGAAGGACCAGAGCCTTGCAGTATCACAGGAAAGCTGAGAAGAATGCTTAAAAGCATCAACTATGTCTCTTCATTGCGTCAGACTCCATGGTACAATTATTATCTATCTATCTGCAGCAGCACTTTTTTGAGGAATAGATTTATGGCTGCCAGAGGGGGCAGGAGACTGACCGGGGACTATATTTACAGCTGTCAGTGGGTGAAGTAGATTGACTGGTGGTGATGTGCAGAGGGCTCGTGACAGATGTATAGCTTGCAAGCAAAGGCTTTTGGTATATAGGCAGAAAACAAACGGATGTATATTTTTGGGTGGAAACAGTGTAAGGTAGTGCTAAAATAGCAGTAAATAGCTTTTGGAGACATTTTATCTGAAGGGAATCTGCCCCACTATGTGAGATCCATGAAATCACCTTGTCTAAGGGTACTTTCACACTTGCGTTTTTCTTTTCCGGCTTAGGCCTCTTTCACACTTGCGTTCTGAGGATATGGCAGGCACTTCCGTCTCGCCGGATCCATCAGAACGCAAGTCGCCTGAAAGCATTAGAAGACTGATCAGGATCCTGATCAGTCTTCGAAATGCTTTCAGTGTTACTATGGCAGCCAGGACGCTATTAAAGTCCTGGTTGCCATAGTAGGAGCGGAGAGCGGGGGAGCGGTATACTTACAGTCCGTGCGGCTCCTGGGGCGCTCCAGAATGACGTCAGAGCGCCCCATGCCCATGGATCACGTGATCCATGCGATCACGTGATCCATGCGTGTGGGGCGCCCTGACGTCACTCTGGAGCGCCCCGGGAGCCGCACGGATGGTAAGTATACTGCTCCCCCGCTCCCCACTACATTTTACCATGGCAACCAGGACTTTAGCGTCCTGGCTGCCAGGGTAACAATTGAGAAAAAGCTAAACGTCGGATCCGGCGATGCGCCGAAACGATGTTTAGCTTAAGGCCGGATCCGGATTAATGCACTTCAATGGGCATTAATTCCGGATCCAGCGTTACGGCATGTCTTCCGGATTTTTGGACGGAGACAAATCCGCAGCATGCTGCGCTTTTGTCAACGTCCAAAAAGCGTTCACATACTGAACGGAAGACATCCTGATGCATCCTGAACGGATTGCTCTCCATTCAGGATGCATTAGGATAATCCTGATCAGTATCTTTCCGTCCTAGAGCCCCCAGGACGGAACTCTAGGACGGAAAGCAAAAACGCTAGTGTGAAAGGGCCATAAAGTTCCATCATAGGGGCTCTATACCGGAGAAGAACTGATCAGTTTTATCCCCACGCATTCTGAATGGAGAGAAATCCATTCAGGATGCATCAGTTCAGTCATTTTGACATTTCAGGACGGAGATAATACCGCAGCATGCTGTATATCTATAAACAATATAACAATAGAAGAGACAGGTGCACTCTGCGGTCTTACTACACCCTCATTCTGATGTTAAAATTGAGAATTAGCCAACCTATCCTACTGTGGAGGACATGTCTGAGCCCGAGCACCGTCCAAAATTCCGGAACACTTGCAAAATACTGCAATGCCGGATCTGTCCTTCCGGTTTGCATATGCGCAGACCGGTAAAAATATATAACGGATGCGTCTCTTCGCATGACAAGCGGAGAGATGGATTCATTCTTGCAATGCATTTGTAAGACGGATCGGTAGCCGGATCCTCTTTAAATGCTTTCCGTTTGCATGCAGATTGACGGATCCGGCAGGCAGTTCAGGCGACGGAACTGCTTGCCGGATCACTCTGCCGCAAGTGTGAAAGTACCCCAACACATAACCTGGGTGTTGGTATGCGCTGTACTTGACCATCAAATCCGTTTACGTGATGGCAGGAGTTTTCGGTACCTCACCTGCCGTAGGAACAAGCAATGACAGATCCCGTGGCATTCCAAGTAACACTGGTGACTTGAAGATGCTCGGCCACCGCTTCAGGATACTGGAGACTGTGCAAGCAGGACACCTACATACAGATACAAAGAGGGAGACCATGTCGGTTATGGGCTGCACGGACTCTACGTCACTCCAATCATTTCCTCATGCCTCCCTGCCTTTATGCTAATTCTGCATAAATGAATTAGGCTCCATTCAGACGTCCATATGTGTTTTGCGGATCCGCAAAACATGGACACCGACAATGTGCTTTCCGCATTTTGCGGATCCGCACATTGCCAGAACTATATAGAAAATGCCTTTTCTTGTCCGCAATTGCGGACAAGAATAGGACATGTTCTATATTTTTGCGGACCTGGAAGTGCGGATCTGCAATTCCGGATCCGAGCGGGACAAAAAGTCTGTCCCCATAGAAATGAATGGGTCCGCAATTCCGTTCCCCAAAATGCGGAACAGAATTGCGGACGTGTGAATGGGGCCTTAACCACCATATTGTTTCATCTAGGTCTGATACTTCCTAACAGATCTTTGTGGTGGGAGGAGATTTTTTTCTGATACAGAGCTCCAAATCCCCTGCAAAAATAAAGTGGCAAGAAAAGGGGGCGTGGAGCGGGCGGCCCAGCAAGGCCAGTACACTTCTCTTTAGTCACCAGTTTTTGGGGGTGAATTCATACAGGAGGGTGCTGTAGATTATGTTCTGCCGCACGGTTTTGATTTTACAGCGTTTTCTATGCTGTATTACTGACCTGATGGCGCCATTCTGTGGGTCAGTACGAATACAATGATATCACCTTTATATATTTTTTTCTTGCATTTTAACACTGCAAAAAAATATTTTTTTCTTTGCATCATCATATAAAGGGTCCATTCACACGTCCGATTTTTCAATCCGATTCCGTTCCCGAAAAAAATCAGAACGTTTAATCGGATCCATTCATTGCTATGGCCTCTGCAAAAATGCGGATAGCACTCATGGTGCTGTCCGCATCCCTGACTCTGTTCCGTTCCTCGGGATCCTTGCATGCGGATCCTGAAAAAAGAAACACCTTGTCCTACTTTCTGTCCAACTTTCCGTTCCGTTTCACACTGTAGTCAATGGATCCGCAAAATAAACGGAAGACATGCAGTTTAGCATCCGAATGTCATCCGATTTTGCGGATCCGTTTACCCTAGCAACATGTATTCCTCCTCCTTTTTTTTTTTTTTTTTTTTAAAAAACGGAAACACGGAACGGATTCGGATGCACTTTAGTACAAAAACGGAAGGTTGTACAGAAAAACGGATCCGCAAAAAAACTGAACGTTTATCTGTAAAGGTAAAAATTACTGACGTGTGAATGGACCCTAAGGGTCCTTTCACTAGCGTTATTCTTTTCCGGCATTGAGTTCCGTCCTAGGGGCTCAATACCGGAAAAGAACTGATCAGTTTTATCCTAATGCATTCTGAATGGAGAGCAATCCGTTCAGGATGCATAAGGATGTCTTCAGTTCAGTCACTGCACGTTTTTTGAACGTAAAAAATACCGCAGGTATTATCTCCGTCCAAAATTCTGGAACACTTGCCGGAATGCTGGATCCGGCATTAATTTACATTGAAATATATTAGTGCCGGATCCGGCATTAAAAATACCGCATTGACGGACGCGTCATTCCGGTTTGCGCATGCGCAGACCTTTAAAAATGTAAAAAAAAATAGATAACGGATCAGTTTTTCTAGATGACAACCGGAGAGACGGATCGGTTATTGCAATGCATTTGTGAGACGGATCAGCATCCGGATCCATCTACAAATGCTGTCCGTTTGCATACAGATTGCCGGATCCTCAGAACGCAAGTGTGAAAGTACCCTAAGACCCCCATAACTTTTTTTTATTTTTATGTATACCCGGAGGGATCATTTTTTTGCAGGACGACATGTAACCATTTTGAAGCATGCACGGCTTGTTGATTAATATGTATTCAATTTTTGGGGGAGATGAAGTGACAACAAAAAAAGGCAAATCTGAGATTTTGATTATTTTTTTCTTTCCGTTACGCCATTCGCGTATGGGACAAATATTTTGCTGAGACCACCACTGATCCCTAGAACACACAAAGCGCGCTCTCTCACTCCTCGCTGCAGGAGGCGGAAGTGACATGGACCCACAGTCTTTCTATTGAGTCTGTCTCGCTTTCCTGCAGCGAGGAGACAGAACGCGCTAGGCATGCGCCTCTCTCTCCTTGTTCTGGTGTGACATCACGTTCACTGGTCACACGACCTGGTCACAGCTCAGCCCCGTTCAAGTGAAAGGGGCTGAGCTGCAATACCAAGCACAGCCACCATCCAATGGATGGCACTGTGCTTAGTAAGGTGTGAGGAGGCCCCACCCCTCCACAAACAGCTGATTGGTGGGGGCGTCGGGAGTCAGACCCCCGCCCATCTGAGGATAGCTCATCAATATCCAACTCCCAGAAAACCCCTTTAATCTAATTGTGTTATTTCTGATGCAGACATTCAGTGACCTGCGGATTCTGTTCCTCCCACGTCACGTCGAAGCCATCGAACGCGTGACTCCTCCAGTTCTTCTTCAGCTCCCGGATCATGTCTCCTTCCACACGTTTTAGAAACTCTCCTACATCGGGGTAATCCAGTAGAGGGCCGAGGTCGATATCCAGGACCCTCTGGTCTTGTTTCCATTCGGTCTGTGTGGCGGCCTCACTGGCTCCTCGCGCCTGCACTGAGGACTCCTTACTGGCCACCGGACGCGTCTGACAGCCTCTCTGGAGGGAGGACGAAACGTATACGTAAAAATGAGAATTATTCCACAGCGCTGTACAGAACCACTTCCTGTTCCCAGTGGGGGTCACTGTTTAATCTGCACTACAGGATCCGTTCCATAAGAAGTATGGTAGTTGTAGTGCGGCACGGAACCAGAGGACTTAAAGGAAACGCGTTTACCTCTCCTGACATGTCTGTTTTAGTAACTACTTGCATTCCCCATGTATTAACAATTCTAGATAGTTTATTCTTATGACTCTGATGTGCCATGCCTCTGTTATTCCTACTAGAAATATTGCTGGCAGTCTGCCATAAAGGTCCAACTGTGTGTTACCAGTTGTATATGGGGGATTCGAGTAGTAACCAGACATGTGACCAGTAGTAACCCTTCTTCAAAGGGTTTTGCTGGGACTTATCCTTTGGAAAAGCCATCTGTGTTTGTTTGCTGGGGTCTGACTGGGCACAATGAAGGGGCCACAACTGGATTGTGTAGCTCCAGCCCTACCGTAAGCTGATGGTGGCTCCTAGACCTGAAAACTGTCCAGAACTGGTGCTCAATGTCCCCCGTTCCCACTCATTGTGAATGGAGAGGCGGTGAGAGTAGTGCTGTCAGTCATGGAGGCGCTCCTGCTGTCAGTCATGGGGGGCGCTCCTGCTGTCAGTCATGGGGGGCGCTCCTGCTGTCAGTCATGGGGGGCGCTATCGCTGTCAGTCATGGGGGGGCACTATCGCTGTCAGTCATGGGGGGGACGCTATCGCTGTCAGTCATGGGGGCGCTCCCGCTGTCAGTCATGGGGGGGCGCTCCCGCTGTCAGTCATGGGGGGGCGCTCCCGCTGTCAGTCATGGGGGGGCGCTCCCGCTGTCAGTCATGGGGGGGCGCTCCCGCTGTCAGTCATGGGGGGTGCTCCCGCTGTCAGTCATGAGGGGCGCTCCCTCTGTCAGTCATGGGGGCGTGATCACCGGAGCTTATGTTCCCGTCAGCTGCAGTCTCCCTTAGCCAGATGGCTGCTGGGGCATGCTGGGAGATGTGGTTCCACTCCCACAGGAGCCCCGGAATAACTCACTGATTCACAGCGGGACCCCTGAGATTTCCTCCACAGAGACTCCACCGACCCCACGTCCACGAGCTCGTCTGCAAAACTCATGGCCCGTCAGCTGCAGTCAGCGCTCCCTGATTGCCTGGTTACCTCGGCAACCACCAGCGGCTGCAAGCGGCGCGGCTAATGACGTCACCAGAGCGACATCTAGTGACGCGGTACAAAAGCCGCCTCTTGAATCAAAAACGAAGAATTCAGAGACAGAGAAAATCCATTTAAGAACAGGACAATCGATATGCGCGGAAAAAATACCCTCGGGAAGTACGTCAGGGAAGAAAGTCTTCTCTATTGACACACCGGCCGCCACCTTTAGAATGGCCTGACTTAAAAGAACCGAGCAATTATAGTGAGATGGATATACTGCGTATTCAAACATAGACGTCCTTAAAGTCACTGACAAGTTTCCCCCACAAAACAGATGATTGAAATGAGATCACTAGCTTTCCAGTAACAAAAATGGCGCTTGATAGATTTTTCCACGTGACGCAGGAACAGAGCATGATGGGTACTTTCAAGCAACAGGGGTTCATTGATTGCCTCTCTTTAATCTCCAGTATTAGTTACCACCGGGTTCTTTAGTAACTGTAACACCACAAGTCCCAGCAGACACATTGCAGAGAAATCAACCTGGGAGAACCCTTCACAGGGTGGTCCTGGAGGAAAATTAGGTTGTGGTTCACACCAAGCTCATTACTAGTGTTGAGCGAACTTGTATTTTAAGTTCGGCGTCCAAAGTTCGGGTTCGGGTTATCAAAGCATCCTGTTATGGATTCCGCTACCACGGATCATAACGGCATTTGGAATCCATAAGATTCTTCAATGAACCCGAACCTTGGACGACACTAAGGACCTGGGGAGACGTCACCTTCATGTGATCAGTGCAGGGGGCGTGGCTCAGTAGCCTACCACCTCTTATCCAATCCAGTGCTGAGCCACGCCCTCTGCACTGATCACATGACGGTGACGTCACCCCAGGTCCTCCGTGTTGTCCAAGGTTCGGGTTCATTGAAGAATCCCCTTATTGATTCCAAATGCCATTCTGGTCCGTGGTAGCGGAATCCATAACGGGATGCTTCGATAACCCCAACCCGAATTTTGGATGCCGAACTTAAAATACAAGTTCGCTCAACTCTACTCATTACATATGAGGAAGCAAAAAAAAGAAAAAGAGCTGGATCACACATCCACATGCTATGCTTTGATCTCGTCACTGCTACTTAGGGCTCGTTCACACAACTGTAGTTTTGGTTCGCATTCGAGACGCATTGGTGCGGACCCATTCACTTGTATAGGGCCGCAAAAGATGCGGACAGCACTCCGTGTGCTGTCCACATCCGTTGCTCCGTTTCGTGGCCCCGCAAAAATTATGAGTCATGTTCTATTCGTGTCCGTTTTGCGGACAAGAATAGGCATTTCTATAAAGGGCCGCCTGTTCCGTTCCTCAAGCTGCGGAAGGCATACAGGCGCCATCCGTGTTTTGCGGTTGTGTGAACAAGCCCTTAGCAGAAGACAGCGCTACTTGGCGCATGTGTACCTTTTGATCAAAATGTACACTAATGCCTCAGTCAGCATGTAGCATAGGAGGCGGTACACATGCGCCAAATAGCGCTGTCTTCTGCTAAGTAGCAGTGATGAGATCAAAGCATAGCATGAGTATGTTCGACCCGTCTCTTTTTCTTCTTCTTTTTTTTTTTGCATCATTACATATGAGCAGGGGCAGACTGGCCCTGGAAGAAAAACTAAAAGTGACCCCATGTTGTCAGCAGGTCCGAATTAACAAAAGGTGGTGCAACACAAGTAGGCACGGTCAAAAATACCATAGTGCAAAATACCGTCCCAGCATAACCAAATAACACAAGTGTAGCACAATATACTGCCCCAAAAGCTGGCCCTCTGTGGTGGCCATCAATAGCTGCCATCTTCTGTCTTCCTCCTCCAGTTGTCTTAAGGCCTCATGCACACGGCCGTTGTTGTGGTCCGCGTCCGAGCCGCATATTTTGCAGCTCGGGTGCGGACCCATTCACTTCAATGGGGCCGCAAAAGATGCAGACAGCACTTTTGCGGACAAGAATAGGCATCTCTATAATGAGCCGCGTTCTGTTCCGCAAACTGCGGAACAGAACGCGGAGCAGCTTCTGTGTTTTGCGGATCCGCGGTTTGCGGACCGCAAAACACTAACGGTCGTGTGCATGTAGCCTTAGGATGTGAGATGTGGCCACAACAGTTGAATTCAAGAGGTCATCATGTGCGGTCGCTGGCAGGGTACATGAATACCTGATTTTCACAGCGTTAATTACTATTGGGAGCTTATTATTTACCCATCAGCGGCAGAAAAGAGGGCTTGGATGGCCCCCTGGTGCACCGGCCCACCGGAAAATTTCCCTGTAGGGTCTATGGCCAATCGGCCCCTGCATATGAGGATCAAGAGGCCATACTGTAAATAGGGGGCATAATACTGCACTGTTCATGGAGCATGTAGATGGCGGTGCACGGGAGCTCTGTGGCCATCACTGTATGAGGCGTCCCTCCCGACTGTTGAAGAGAGACAATATGTGCGGCACTTGAAGCGCACTGCAGCAGTTTTTTTCCATGTTAGGCCACGCCTCTAACCCAGCTCTCTAACCCAGCCCAAAACATAACTATACACACCTAATCCCACCCAGTCCCCTAAATGCCCCCACATAGTAATTATTCCCCTTTATGCCACCACACAGTTATGCCAACATTGTGCCCCCTTCACAGGTTATGCTCAGATATGTGCCCTCTCACAGTACTCATGCCCACACTGTGACCTAGGGTGGCCACTCAGACCACCCTCAAAAGATGGACTTAAAAACCCCGCCCCTGGTTCTGCTAAGCCACGCCCCTCCCACTCCTCAGCCAACAGGGATTTAAAAAATCAAGGTAAAATCAACCGCAGGTCAGCTGCATGGGCAGAAGGGAGGGTGACTTTCTCCCTGCAGCTCACGTTCAGACAGCACAGTACTGCCGTCTGAGCATGAGCTGTTCAAAAGGACATCCCTGCATCCGTCCAGGCCCTGCGCCGGACGGAGGACAGGGAGTCTGAAAACCAGACCACCATAGTCATGCCAACATGTGACCCCCTTCCTAGTAGTGAGGCCCAGATATGTGCCTTTTTCACAGTACCTATGTCCAGATGTGCTCCCATCACAGTAGCTAGGCCCGGATATGTGCCCCCTCACAGTAGTTATGCCACTGATATGTGTCCCCTCACAGTAGTTATGCCAGATATGTGCCCCTCACAGTAGTCATCTACAGATATGTGCCTCCTCACATTAGTTATGCCCTGATATGTGTCCCCTCACAGTAGTTATTCCAGATTTGTGCCCCCTCACAGTAGTTAGGTTGGAGCTAAAATATTTTGATACATAGCTCCAAATCCTCTACTTTCTTTTATACCACCATAGAGTTACAGTTCTGGCTGCCACAAGGGGGAGCAGTGGACCTTATTGCATATACATCAATAGGGTCTGTATACCGAGATGACTAGCAGCACCCTCTAGTGGTGTCTATAGGCAGTCAGAATTTTATCATAGTTGGGTGCTGGGAAGCAGGGGATTTCGGGTAGTTTCTACTAATGGTCACTGATTTGCTCGTCTTCCTGGAGAATCTAAACCCTAAACTACTCAGTGTCATCACTCCAGTGTCTCCAGAACTTGGCTCATAGTTGCTATTACTGTACTAAAAGCTCCTATCATAAATCACATTACATTCTATGACTCTAACAATGATCTTACCTTATTTATGGTCTGGGTCCAGCTCTGGGTCAGGCAGCCATTTCAAGCTCCTCTTGGTGCTGTGTACTGATGCTCCCTTCCAGGGGTCACTGGTGAAGACCAGGAGATTGTTTATTTGGATCCTCATTTTTTCATTACAGACCTTTGGTGAGATGGAGGACCTTGGTCTGTCTTAGTTGGTGTCAGGCTAAAGGTCAGGGCAATCTCATAGCTTATCATAGACTCAACATGAAAAACACGGAGTAACTAATTGACCTTTTTTGGGAATCCTGTGATCCTGCCGTTTTGCAAGCACAATATTAGATGCTCTCACTTCATCTGATGCTGGAATATAGCTATAGGGTCACCATCATCTGTCAAGAGCTCAAAAGCAAACGCTATGGTGAATACCCCACAGTCATAACTGTTTCTCTGCTGATCTACATCAAGAAATTTCAGGTGTTTCAGAGGCTCATGGACCATTACACCGTATATGTTATTTATCTGCTCACAGATGGATGGAGGCAGCTTGTTGGTCTGGATGCTGTCAGCCACTAGGATGTTGCCATCTTTAAAGCAAGTTGTCAGCCAGTGCACCCTCTCCTCATCGTAGTGTATTTGCACAGCTTTCTTTAGTACACAGTACCCTGGAATGAGTAGAGCAGCGGCGGGCTGTAGGCCATCAAAGTCCTCAAACTGATTTTGCAGGAGCTCCTGGGCCTTGTTGATTATATCATCATCCAGCATGCCTTTCTGTCCGCTGCTCTTCAGGATAGATAAGTGCTTTGGAGACAGGTTGTTCTGTGGTCTACAGGTATAGGCCATCTCCACTTGTGATTTTCCCAGCTCTGGTCTTCCTAGATCTTTTGTAGATGGAGCAGACATGTTCTCTGCTGCAGGTCTTTTTGGTGGTGGGAATATCCCGGGTTGACTGTCCTCAGAGGTTGATGCTTTTCTTTTATGTCTGGCTGTGAGATCTTCACCAGATGTCTTCACGAGGTCTTTAGCAGGCTGAGCTTTTTTCTTGTGTTTTGGACAGGTCTTTCTTTTGCTTTGTCTCTTACAGCTCTTTGGTCTTTCTTCAGCAGGTGGTGACTTATGGACAACGAACAGCTCCACAACATCAGTGTCCCGGGCTCTTTTATGTGGGGGTTCCCCACTTTCTGGTTTTCCTCCCAAGGACAGGTCTTGTATATAGGACCTCTCATGTGCAACTTTAGGATAAGCAGTAGAATATCCACTTTCTGCAATGATGGAGACAATGCCACCAACTGTGTAGGTTGGCGTCTTCTCAGCTTTATCTTGGCGGATGACGCCATCTTTGTGTCGTTTTAAGGCAACTGACCTGAAGAAGCTCCTGGCCTGTGTCATGATAGTTGTTTTCTTGGCCAGGAAGCTGGAATTCCTCATCAGAGTTCTCCACTTTCGATAGAACTTTCTGCATCTGGTCAGAAAGACAGAGCCAATTGACACGCATGATGAGAAAGCGGTGAACAGCAGCCGCCGATCACCGTAGTGACGCCTACCAATTCTCATGGTGGTGTCCGATCTGAGTCACTTTCTTTCTTCTTCCAGAAGCTGTATGTATCCAACATGGAGTCACACTAGAATCCTGACCCTGCACTGCTCTGAGGCTGTATATAGACATTCACCATTGTGATGTCATCCAGTGACATCACAGCTCTAGGCCCAGTTCTATAACCCTATATGCAAATGTGGTGACATCACAATACTCTTCCAAGATAGAAAACAAGTGGTTTTAACCCCTCAATGGTCAGCTAATAAATATGTTTTTTTTTTGTTTTTTAACCCCTTAAGGACTCAGGGTTTTTTCATTTTTGCATTTTCGTTTTGCGCTCCCTGCCTTCCGAGAGCGATAACTTTTTTATTTTTACGTTCACATGGCCATATGAGGGATTTTTTTTTGTGGGACAAGTTATACTTTCCAACACCACCATTTAATATTGCATACGAGGTAGTGAGAAGCGGGAAAAAAATTCCAAATGGGGTGAAATTGCAAAAAAAAGCAATTCCACCACAGTTTTACGGATTTTTAAATTACGACGTTTGATGTGCGATAAAACTGATCATTTAGTTTTATTCTACAGGTCAGTACGAATTTGGCGATACCCAATATGTATAGTTGTTCTTGCGTTTCGATAGTGAAAAAAAATTCAAAAGTGGGAAATTTTTTATTTATTTTTTTTGTTGCCATATTTTGACCCCTATAACTTTTTTGTAAATAAGTGTATGGCATTGTATGGGGGCTTATTTTTTGCGGGGCGATCTGAACTTTTAGTTGATACCATCATGGGGTGTGTAGGACTTTTTGATCACTTTTTATTAAATTTTTGTTGAGGAAATGAAGCGTCCAAAAACGGCGATTCGGCCATTTGGGCGCTTTCTTCCCGTATGGGGAATATATTTTTATAATACGGGCGTTTTCCCACATTGCGACACCCATGATGTGTATTTTTTTTATTAATTTATTTTAATTTTGGGGAAAGGGGGGTGATTTGAATTTTTAGTTTTTTTTTTTTCTTTTTCTTTTTTCTTTTACACTTTCATATAGGTCCTATAGGGACCTATATAGATCAGTCATCTGATTGCTTCTACCATAAACTCCAATACACTTGTATTGGAGTTTATGAGGATTTTACTACTATCCTATGAAGCCCTATTGCTAACAAGGTCTGCATAGGAAATAGTAAGTAGTAGCCTTGAATCATTCATTGAGTTCGAGACTATTACATCCAGCGCTGCGATTCCCCGATCACCACTAGGGGGAGCCGGAACGCTGCCGAAAGTTTTACTTTCGGTTTTAGCGCTCGCAGATGCCTTGGTCAGGATTGACCACGGCATCTGCGGGGTTAAATGATTGTGATTGGCATCGCTGCCGACCGCGATCATTAGCCGCGGGGGTCAGCTACAGGAAACAGCCGGACCCCCGCAGCGATCGCGCCCGCAGCGAGCAGGAGCGGGCGCCATGCTTAGGGACCGGACTCATGACGTACCCATAAGTCATGGGTCCTTAATGGGTTAAATCAAACTTTTATTCAGATCAGGATAAATGTACAAAATCCTTTTACAGAAAGGAAAACACAGTGATACAATATACAAATTAGTATTAGATACTGTTTTCAGTATAAAATGCATCTTAGGTTAGTTCTGTATCTGAAGTCGCAGTGGGCTATGCTCTCCACTTTATTCCAATACTGAGGGCATAGGCCAACCTGGTATCCTGATCCCTTTTTCTCCTCCTTTTATAGAAAAACACAAACTCCCTCCCTCAAAACCCATTTTCCTCACTGTGGATTCCCATTGCCCCCTAATCACACCGACAGTCTGCCCAGGCGATTGGCCTGTTTTTACTTGTGAAACCATGTCGTCCCTGTGAAGGGTTGTAATACTTCCTGAATCTCATTTATTCTGTGAGAGATGTCTCAATAAATGATCGCCATTTTTTAAAGAATTGCACCGTTGCTTTTTCCTATTTTCTTTCAGTTTCTAACCTATCCATGTACATCACTCTCTTCAGTGCCCCTATCACCTCCTCCAATGTTGGAATTTGAGTTTGTAGCCATTTTCTCAGAATACACTTCTTCGCCGCCATTAGTGTAATGTGCGTGCCCTTAGTCGCTATAATACTTTGAGCCTCTGCCTCCTGGTTACTGGGTATGTAGTGGAAAATACATTGAGGAGTTTGCCAAACACTCACCTTCCAGACCTTAGTGACATAATCACAAACCTCAGTCCAGTAAGGCTGTAGCTTGGGGCCTCCCCATAAACCATGAAGCAGATTCGCCTTTAGTTGTTCACATTTGGGACATTGTCTCAAGTAATGCGCCGTCGCGTTTCTATAGGATAAATTAAAAGCGTTCGTGGCTTTATGGAGAATTCGGAATAGAGTCTCAGGCCACTGTTCATTACTTATCGCTGTCCTTAGCTTGTCCATACCTTCTCTCATCTTAAGTAACATGGAGGAATCCCTCAATTTGTCTTCCCAATGTTTAAATACTGATCTTGCCAAACCAGCATACTGCACATTACAGATCCTCCTGTATATTACAGATAGGGGCTCTACTCTTCCATCTTTGCCTATTAAATTCTCAAAGTACCCTAGATTATCTTTTACCCCTAAGAAGCTCGCTGAGAGTTACAAAAGAAGGTAAGTTGTAGGTATTGCAGCCAATGTTTTTGCAAAAGCTGAAATTTTTCCTGCAATTCTTGCCATGAGCCTATCTTTTCCTTTGATCCAGTGAGGACATCTTGTAATACTCTAATCCCCTTCTGCTTCCATTCCCCATACAACCTATTTGTGGACCCCTGTGGGAAGACCGGGGAGACCATAGCGACATATGTGCCGAAACATACATTGGTAATTTATACATCTTGCGGATATGTTTCCACGTTGCTTATGTATCGGTGATCAGTATACTTTGTTTAGCAGTGTTAGGGAGTAGTGCCCGCTTAGTATGTAGCAGTGCCTTTAAGTCAAACGGTTCCATTAGTGATTTTTCTAATTCCTCATTAGAGAAGTGCAAAGTATTTCAAATCCAATCCCTAACATGCCACAATAGTGACGCTAAATTATATGTTGGGCATTTGCAATCCCTCCTCCCACTTCAATAATGATACTTTGTTATATGCAATAAGGGGACATTTTTTTCCATAAAAAGTGTATGAATGCAGCTTGTATTTTACAAATGTCAGTATGCTTCAACAAGAGTGGTATGGTTTGTAGTGGGTACAATATCCTTGCAAAACTGGTCATTTTTATAAAGTGAGCCCTTCCCGGAAGAGACAGCGGCAGATGATTCCAGCTATCTAATTCATGGACTATTTTATTTATTAAAGGGGTATAATTCAATTTATAAAGGGATGTCGGAAGCCTACTGATCTTAATCCCCAAATAAGTGATGAAGTCCGATACTACCTCCACCTTGCTGGAAGCCTTCAGCTCCGAGGTCCTGCCCATTAAGGGTAGCAGCTTTAGTTACATTTATTTTATAACCTGTGAAGGATCCTTTATCTTCCAATGCACTCAAGATCTTATCTAAGTGGTCTACTGGGGTATCTAGGAATAGCAGCATATCATCTGCAAAGCATGTCAACTTTATTTCCCGGGAACCCAACTTTATACCCTGATATGTACTAGATTTCAACAAATATATTGCTAACGGCTCAAGTGCTATATCAAACAGGAGAGGTGATAATGGGCAACCCTGCCTAGTCCCTTTCTGGAGATGGATCGGAGCGGACAGGAGCCCAGGGAGGCCAATCCTAGCTTGTGGGTTTGCATATATTGCTCGAAGCAAAGTCCGGAAGCATCCCTGAATACCGATCCGGTCCAGAACCATCCCCAGCCAATCCCAATTAATGTTATCAAAGGCTTTTTCTGCGTCCAAGGCTAACAAAGCCGGGCCCCCACATCTGACATGACCCCCTGGCCACCCAATCCTGCTCTGCTAAGACTGTTTGTATATTGGTGACCCCTGATTTTCCTTTTACAAAACCTACCTGATGTTGTCCTACCAATTTTGGTAAAATATATGCCAGGCGGTTGGCCATCATTTTTGACATTCTTGATAAATCAAAAAAATTGGCCTGTAAGAACTCGGAGGTGCGGGGTCTTTATAGGGCTTAGGCAAAACCTTAATATAGGCCTCATTTCCTGACTGCATGACAGCTTTACATTGTATTATAGAATTAAAGAGTGATATAATGTCCCTACCCAATCCTTTGTAGAATTTGGCTGGATATCCATCAGGCCCTTGGGCCCTTCCATTATTTAAGGATTTAATGAGCAAACTCTCCTCTTTATAAGTGATTGGGGCATTTCAATTAGCTAACTCTTTCTCTTCTACTCTCGGAAGGTCCAGCTGGGTCCAGAAAATCATATCCCATCTTTGCATCATATCGCCCTTGAGTGTAAAGACCCTTAAAATATTGCTTAAAGACCAGCAAAGCTTGTCTAGGATCCTCTAGGATAGTACCGTCAGCCGATTTACGTTTGGGCATTTACTCTTGGGGTTTTTGTCCCTTTGCGAACCTGGCTAATAATTTGCCTGTTTTATTACCATACTTAAAGAACTCCGCTGATCTTTTATCTGCGTAAATCCTTTCCTATTTCTCTGAGTAATGATCGAAATCGTGTTTCGCTGTCACCAATGGTATTCTGTGGGACATCGCAAAAATGACGTGTATAATCGTCTCAAAGCTTCAATTGCTTGTTGGAACTTAATTCTCACCTCTCTTTTAAGGGCCATTGTGTATGATATGATGTTACCCCGCAACACAGCCTTTGCCGTGTCCCAGAAAAGAGCAGGGTTTGTCATATGTTGTTCATTATTTTGGGCATATTCCCACCACAAACCCAGGAGTTTTCTAATAAATGCCTCATCTGTTGATAAATGTCCCGAAAGGCGCCAGACAAAATCCGGACCTCTAAGTCTCACCTCCATCAGCTGTACTAAAACTGGGGAGTGATCAGAGATCACCATATACCCAATCCAAACTTCCTGTATCTTTAGTGACAAAGGACTAGAATTGAAAGGGGTTCTCTGGGAATTAATAAAATGAAAATACTTAAATATTACTTTATAATAAATATATTCCCAAATACCTTTCATTATTTATAATGTCTCATTTTGTCTAGGGAGCAATCATCAAGGGAAACAAAATGGCCACCATCCTATTAGTACACACAAAACCTGTCCTAATCACACAGTAGGACGAGTTACTTCACAACACTGAGCTAAAGAGCTGCCTCATCCTTCTCTCTGCTCTGCTTGTCAGGAATTATGATCCTGAATACAGTGGATAAGAACTTTAGCCGAATCTCTGGGGAATTTAGTACAGAGAAGATGGACAGGGCAGACTGTGGCTGTGGTAATGGAGACTGCATACAAATGCTGCTGCTCATTAGCCACACCTCACCCTCCTCTCATGTCTCCTCATCATCTCCATTCCACCAGAGACTTACCTGTATTCAGGATCATAATCCCTGAAAAGTACAGCAGAGAGGAGGATAAGGCAGATCTTTACCGTGAAGTAACTTCTCTTCCTATATGATTAGGACTGATTTTGTGTGTACTAATAGGACAGCAACCATTTTATTTCTCCTAATAATTTCTCCCTAGACAAAATTTGCCATTATAACTAATGAAAGGTATTTAGGAATATATTAAATATTTTCATTTTCTTAATTCCCGGAGAACCCCTTTAAGAAATAGTCAATCCTAGACCAGGCGAGTTGGGAATGGGAGAAATGTGTAAACTCTCTCTCCATAGGATTGAAGTGGTCGCCACACATCTATAAGACCCGTAGACGTTAAAAGGGTCTTAAGATGATGGGAAGTCTTATTTCCTACCTTAATATCTACTAGTGACTAGTTCTAGTCAGTTTTGTGTCCTCCATTACCTCATGGACCACGTTAAAATCCCTTCCCACCAGGATCATACTCTGCAATTCCTGTAGTATGTCTCTTTCTAGCGTGGAAAAAAAGAGGTTAGTATTAGGAGCATATATATTAGAGGTGGGACGATGAATCCTTCGAATCTTGTGGGATTCGTGTACTTGAATCCCGACGTCATTTCCCTTTATTCAAATCTGACTAATCCAGCCGAGCCACCCCTTCACTGACTGCTCTGACACTGCGACTTGCACACCGCCTCGTCACTCCCAACTCCTCCCTTCCGGCCCAGCCTATAAAACGAGACTTGGAGCGCACGGCCGGCCCCTGGCGCATGCGCAGCAGCTTTCGGTAGTTGCGCCCTAACGCCCGAATAAGCTGGCTGCTCTTCTGTACTGCGCAACGGCACAATTTCTTCCACAAACAGCGCAGCACATCCAGAGACCCCGAACAAGCGGCACCAGGTACCTGGCTAAAACTTCAGATCAACATGATGCCAACCTCGGCCTTACAGCCTGGTCCCTATACAATGAACTCCCTATGTGACCCCCTTCTTTTACCTGTCTCCTTTGTCCAGTCTAACTACTACATTAAGTTTTAGGGGGCACATGGGGGCACAGTATGGCACATGGGGGCACTGTATGGCACATGGGGCAAGGAATTGCACATGGGGGAACTGTATGGCACAAGGGACATGGGATGGCACATTTGCATTTTGCATTTCTGTGATATTTAGAAATAGTAAGTTCCAGTCCAGATGTTTGATGCTGGTTCTTGAGATGATGCCATCATATGGGGTGCTATTGGCAAACTGTGCCTAAAAGTGACATGAAAAAAATTATAATAATTCATTAACCCTACATTTTGGATTGCCCCCTGTCACTGCTCCCTTCTTCTCATGCCAGCCACCTCAATATAATGCCCCCTTAGTAGACTAGATATACTGCCCCTCAGCAAAGAACCCGCTCTAGTAGTAAGGGACCTGCTCCTATCACCAGAATGGGCCTTCCAAAGTGTGTGCATGCGCAGCGTTCTCTCTATTCACTGCTATGGGAGTTCCAAAAATGGCCTTTAAATAAGAATGTAAAACAGGTGCCTGTATTAAAAGGGTTTTCTGGGACCTACTTATTGATGACCTCCCATCAGGATAGGTAATCAAAATCAGACTGGTGGGGGTCTGATGGGGTGTAACTTGAAACTCTTTGGCCCTAGTGCAAAATCAGTAACAGGGCTCCCCCTCCCTACCATGTATAGTACTACCTGTAATACTGGGGCCTTCATATGTGGCAGGGCAGCATTAGGGCACCTGAGACACCAGGTCCCAGATGCAATCTCTGCACCCCCTGTAGATACCCTTAGTTTACTTTTCACCCATCTTTTCTTAACCCCCTGCATAGCACATGCTTTTGGTTAAGCAGTGATATATTTCCAAAAACCTGAGCCAGGGACTGAAATTACAAAAACACGTCTTGGACTATAAAATTGGTTCTAATTTGTAGGGTTCAGCCAAGCCTACCCATCTTCTCTTGTTCTTCCTACCCTCAAGGATCAGAAAGACTGCAGCTTATTAGTGTCACGCCTTTTATTTATTTGCTTGCTTTATCATTGTATTTTGTCTCTTTTTATTTTTATAAGCATTGCACCTTTCTATTAAAATCTCAATTAAAATGTAATAAGTTTGGTCCTTGTATGCTCTAAAAGAATCCATAGCATTTCTTTGGGCCCATGCAAATGACTGTATTTTGTGTACTGTATTATGTGTGCAATCTGTTTTTGTTTTTTTGTTGTTTTTTTATGGATAGAACAGTGCCATATTCATTTCAGTGGAGCCATGCACACATCTATATTTTTAAATTTTTCCATGCAGCTGATCTGAAAATTTCAGGGCAGGTTCTATTCTTGTCCTTTGTTTGTGGTCAAGAATAGTCCTTTCTATTGATGGCATTGGGGAAAAAAACGAAGTCAATAGTGTCGCACTGCGACATGCGACATGCTAAGACTGCGACGCGACAGTCTCACAGAAATACAACTTGGATGTATTTTTTTGCGACTGTCATGCAACAGTCACAGCATGTTGCAGTGCGACACCATTGACTATAATTCTAAAAAATGTCACGTGACTTTTCTACGACAAGAAGTCGTGCGACACTTTGCCGTGTAGCCTTAACCTTACTGTATTGAAATGAATGGATCAGTTCTGCAATACTATACGCAGCCTGTAGATTACAGTGGCGCGTCATTTGTGGATCGGATGCAGACCCGTTCATCTCAATGGGGCTGCAAAAGATGCGAACAGCACACATGTGTGCAATCCATATCCGTAAGTCCATTCCACGGCCCCACAAAAAAATTGAACATGTTCTGTTCTTGTCTGTTTTGCAGACAAGGATAGGATTTTTCTGCAGGAGAAAAAAAAAACATGGCGGCAAGCACTGGCGCCAGAATCTGTGTTTACGGATCCACAATTTGCGTACCACAGAATCGGATTGGTAAAATATGGCTGCTTTCATCCAAAAACATCGCCTCCCCTGTCCACAGGTTGTGTGCATTATTGCAACTCTTTCCCATTGACTCCAATAGAGCTGAGGTGCAATACCAGACACAACCTATGGACAAGGGTGGTGCTGGTTTTGGAAGAAAGCGGCCATGTTTTTTTCCTAGACAACTTTAAACTAATATTGTTTGCAGTTATGCACTGTGCTTGACTTAAATGGCTGTAAGAACTATTGGGGTCATTTATTAACACCGGCGATTTATAGACTGGTCTTAATACCCCTGTGCTGGCGGTGGATGCGCCTAAGTCTTATAGAGGTGCAGGCCTCTACATAACTTAGGCATATGTTCCGGCAGCGTAACAACAAGCTTAAACCTACACCAGATCCCTTGCTGTCGTAGATTTAGGTCATTTTCTACGCCCGCCCCCTTCCACACCACACCCCCTTTTCCCACCACCTCAAAAAAGTGTCATGAGTGAAGAAAAGTCGCAGATTCGGCTGCAGATCCCCTTTGCGACCAAATCTGCTACAAAAGTATTCCAAAAAGTTGAGCGTTCCGGCATGCTGCATTTTTGAAAAGAAGTCAGAAAGACAAAAAAAAGAAACTGCACAAAACAATGTTCATCTAACATCTGGAGCTGGCATTTCATTAAAAACACTGTAAAAAACACAAAAAAAGTACAGAGAAATGCCAGCAAAAAGCTATGTGTGATAGCAGCCAAAGATGTGGCATACCTCCAATAGAAGCAGACTACGCAGCTGCTATTGGGCACATGGAGGAAGGGGCCCTGCCTTCCAGCTCCCCTCCACTGCTCCCCCTGCCCTTTACCCAGCGGATCTGTGGCTCCATCCCTGCCCCGAGTCCGACATGCGCTTTGTCTCTCTGCTGGGCTGGCCAATCAGTGTTAGCAGTGCTAGCAGAGCCTGCTGCTGATTGGCTAGCCTAGTGCTTGGCAGAGCAATTTCACGCCGTCCCTGCCTCCCACGGGACTTCATTCCGGACCAGCCTGTGACCTGACCGGGGACCAGCATCACCAGAGTGACTCCAGCACTGTGAAGATCTGCCCCGGCCGCTCTGCCACAATGAGAGCCAGCTCTACACTGCAACAGGACACTGTAAGTTTTCAAAACAAAAGTTTATGGGTTGGGCTGGGAGGCTGTGGGTAGGACATGACACAATAAGAAATAAAAAACAGCCACAGCAGGTCCCCACCCAGCATGAACTGTGCCAGCTGCTACTTATTATATAGTGTACCACTGCTATACCCCCCCCCCATGAACTGTGCCCGCTATCGCTTATTATATATATAGTGTGCCACTGTCATACCCCTACATGAACTGTGCCAGCTGCCACTTATAGTGCACCACCACCATACCCCCCCATGAACTGTGCCCGCTATCGCTTATTATATAGTGTGCCACTGTCATACCCCTACTTGAACTGTGCCAGCTGCCACTTATAGTGCACCACCGCCATACCCCCCCATGAACTGTGCCCGCTGTCGCTTATTATATAGTGTGCCACTGTCATACCCCCCCAGGAACTATGCCCACTGTCAAATACTATATTGTGTGCCACTGCCATACCGCCCATGAACTGTGCCTGCTGCGGCTTAGTATATAGTATAGCACCACCATACCCCACCATGAACTGTGCCTGCTGCCATATATTATATAGTGTACCACTGGCATGCCCCCACATGAACCGTGCCCGCTGCCACTTATTATATAGTGTGCCACTGCCATACCCCCCCCCCCCCATGAACTGTGCCTGCTATGGCTTATTATATAGTGTGCCACTGCTATACCACCCCCATGAACTGTGCCTGCTATGGCTTAGTATATAGTGTACCACTGCTATACCACCCCCATGAACTGTGCCTCCTTTGGCTTAGTATATAGTGTACCACTGCCATACCCCCACATGAACTGTGTCCGTTGCTACTTATTATATAGTGTGCCACTGCCATACTCCCCCATAAACTCTGCCTGCTATGGCTTAGTACCGTATATAGTGTACCACTCACGTACCCCCACATGAATTGTGCCCACTGCCACTTATTATATAGTGTGCCACTGCCATAACCCCCCGCCCCCCATGAACTGCACCTTCTATGGCTTAGTATATACTGTAGCACTGCCATACCCTCCCAGAACTGTGCCTGCTGCCAATTATTATATACTATACCACTGCCATACCCCCACATGAACTGTGCCCGCTGCCACTTGTTATATAGTGTACCACTGCCATACCCACTCCCCATGAACTGTGACGGCTATGGCTTAGTATATAGTGTATCATTTCCATACCCCCCATGAACTTTGCCCACTGCTGTTTTTTATATAATGTGCCACTGCCACAACGCCACCTCCCCCACCGAACTATGCCGCTTAGTGTATAGCATGCCACTGTCAACGAGTCCACCACCACCCCCCCCAGCCCCCTCATGAATTGTGGCTACCTCATATTATATAGTGTACAGTGTATAATAAGCAGCAGGCACAGTTCTTGGGGGGAAAGGTATTTTTTATGTATTTATCTAATTTATTAACAGTACATCTTTTTCTTTGTGTGCTGGTGAATATTAATTATTGATATTAATCCCAAATATTACTGATTCATGTTCCCTTTAACATTGGCGAGCCAGGCCCACTGCTGGGAGTTTGTTTCTGTGTTTGGCTGTGCTGAAAACGTCGCTTATTCCATTCTGTAAACTAGTCAGGTGTGAGAGACGCGGACAGTGTTGGATTCTGTGCGTCCAGTGCCTGATAGTTCGGACAGGTAACGCGGTTTTCAATCAGAGCTGAACACAGGGAAAAAATCTACAGCAGAGAACCTAAATCTTTTGTCAGATTTTAACGATTTTCTGTTTGCTTTGTGTGCTTCCTGGACCTGTGCGGGTGAGCGCCGAAATATTGCATACCGTCGCTTTGAGAAGTCATCGCCGTAGGTGCTGATCGGATTCAAGTCCGGCTGATCGGGAGAAGGCATTTCGGATATCATAGGACGTTCTCCAAGCAGCAAGCGGAGGACAGGAAAAAAGACAGCACTGGAGAAGATGGCAGCTCAAAAAGTGAATATGTACTTCTCAACACTACAGCACTTGGCAAAACACAGCACCTTTAACCCCATCCTCCCCACCACTTACAACTCAGCAGAAATGCTGTGGTCCGCTTTGTTGGCACAGGCTTGTAGTCATGACAAGCTCTGTATTAACAAACGAACGGTATTGAATAAGGCAACCAAACGGCTTCAGATGCTAGCCAAACTTGTGCATACGTTTGAGGATAGCATTTGGAAGCCAGAGCATGTTGTACTGGTGTCTTGGTCAACAGAGACAATTCATTCGAACATTCATTGCCAGTGGTATGCCAGTAATTTGAAGCAGGTTTTGGCATTGCGGGCACAGCTGGCAGGGAATGTATAATCTACTGTTGACCAAGACATGCAGGTGGCTAGATTACAGTCACAGTTAGTAGAGCTGCAGAGGCAGAAGGAGGAAATTGAGGCTCAGTTGGCTCAGTTGTATGCTGAGATCAAGGCCTTCAAGGAACGGGCTGTCTCTACTGACGTGATGGTAGCCAAGTTAAATGACGAAGTTTGCTGCTTGGTCCCAGCTAATGAGTAGCATGCAACACGTCATTAACAATTTTTCCAAAATGGTGCCGGTCCTTTCTTTTTCCTTAAAGTTAGGACCAGAATCTCCAAAACTTTGCCCTGTCCAGGGCAAAAAGTGGGGCGATCAGTCTGTGATAGGCCAAATCTCCCAAAATTTGAGCCTATCCAGAATACCAGAAATTGTTCCATGAGTTTGGGAAAAAGAAATATTGTGAAAAGTGTATCCCTGAGGATGGAACAAAGAAGGGAACACAACGGCAGTGTAGACAGGTCTAAGCCATGCAGGGCAAACATCAGGTGTTTTGCATGTGCTGGCTTAGGTCATATAGCGAAACATTGCAAAGCAGTTAACAACCAGACACAAAGGACAGGAAGCCAAGTCAGGTGTTTCAGATGTGAGAACAAAGGACACATTGCAAGGAATTGCCCTTGTGCAAGTAATTGCAATGTGTCCAGTGGTAGAAGCCAGGTAACAAATCGTGCAGTGGTGCCTAGTCAGCTTGGCCATAAAGGGGTTACCGCTCAGTAGCATACTCCTCACCAGGTGCTGAGGGGTAAAAATGGCCAATCTAGACTAGAAAAGAATATTTGACACCCCTGTACTATTTGTTACACCGTTTGTTCCCCATGTATGTCCATGGCATGTGTTTAGGTTATCTGTTTGTCTGTTTTTTTAAATTGATGGCGGTAGTCGTTGTTAAGAATGTGTTTAGCCCTGCTGATTTTTGTAGTTTGCATTCCCCGCTGTGAGTCCAGTCGCTGTTATTTTTATGTATTCTTGTGTCTCCTTTGAGTAGAACTATGTTATGCTGTGGACTGAGGAAGTCGTGGGTTTGCGGACAGGTAACATTTTCATACGGTATAGTGGGATCTGGTCGGGTAAGACTGTTTTGCTCAAGGTTTTCAGTAGGGCTGTGTTATACAGGGGACTGGGACAGGTAGTGGGTTGCGGACAGGTAACATTGGCACTAGGTTCAGTGTGGGGTTACACTGTGCACTCACTGGCTTGTGGCGTGTATGACCTATGCCATGGATTCTGCTGGCCTCTATAAGACAGGTTAACACAGAGAAATCAGCCTGATGTGGAAGCAGAGGATGGGATCCTCTGATGGTTGGGTGCTCAGACACCAGTGTTGGGATAATGAGGAGTCCTGTGAGATGAAGGTCAGCCCAATACTTTTCTCTACACTTGGGTCAAGGGTATTGGTGTTGGTGACAGCATGCAACTAATTGCACGAGGGGAGAACTCCCTCAGGAGCGTATGGTATTTTCTTCTGTCCTAGGTATGGATACAATAGAGCAGAAGGAAGAACCGATGACGCCAGAGAAGATACTTGATATCCGCCCTGACACTCTCGTGTGGCTCCAGAGGATCCCACTCGGTTTTGGCAGTCAACTCAAGCAACTCTTGTTAGACTTCAGCGAAGAAGATTAAATTCTCAGAGGTCTCCAAGAGGCGGAAAACTAATCCACAATCCAGCTGGAGCATTACAGGACTAAGATTACGGAGATCTCCCATGCTTTGGAGAAAGACTCGGAGGTGTCCTGGTGGGAGAGCCTGTTCGGTTACAGCCCAAAAGCCACATCTTTTTTACTGATACACACCGTGATCATTCTGCTGGTTCTGGTCATCGCCATGTACCTGGGATTGTGTTTGGTCTACCGGAGGGTGATGAGACTGGCCAGCCAATTACAGGAGAACCAGGCAGAACTACATGTGAGACACCGACATAGAAGGTTCAACATCTGAGCCCGGGAATCTTAGGACTCATATATATGGTTATGGGCCTTCAGCAGGGGCGTCGTTAGGTCAAAACATTCGGGGCTTGAGCCCCAGATGTTTTGTCCAGTGCCCCAAATGTTATGCTGGTATCATTTTTTTTATTTGGCTATTCCAGGGCCCTTTAATATTGATTGGACCTGGGCAACCCCACAGAGCATCCCCCACCCCCCTTGTACTTGTTCCGCTGATCCGGTACTTGCGGGCTGTGCGGGCATGAGTTCAGTCACTTCGGTGCGCAATCCCGTCCTGCGGCGCGTGATCCCGCGTGACAAGCCGTGGGAGGTCACGGGTCTTGCGGGATCACGAGCCGCAGGACGGGATTGCGCATAGAAGTGACTGAACTCATGCCTATGCAGCCCGCAAGTAGCGGATCAATGGAACAAGTACAAGCGGGGTGGGGGGATGATCTATGTGGTTGCCCAGGGTCCACTCCCATCAATATTAAAGGGCCCAAGCAAAGATTTCTGCAGTGCTGAGGAAATGAAACATAACAGATATTGGAAAGTTACCGAATGTTGTATTATATAATGACTGCACTGTATTTGCGTAACCAAGAGGACCCCTTTAAGCATGCCTTTAATGTGCACACATCTTCAATAACACCATGACAGCCTGTAAGTGAAAATGTAGTTCTTCATCTCCACTAACAAGCAGCAGACAGTTATCAGGAAGGAATTGTTGCCGAGGGACACAAAATGCACCTTTACATTTTTTTTTTATTTTTACAAATTTTATTTTAGCATTAAAGGATTATTCCAATTTCTAGTTAAAGAAAGTAGTACCCTATCCACTATTGGATTGGTGAAGGTCCTATGGGTCCCCCCTTCTTCCTCAGATCACAATAATGGAGGCTCTGTATCCTGTGAAGCCCACCTGAAATGGACGGAGCGGCTGGTCAGAAATGTGCACAATTACTCTATTCTTTTCTATAGGAGTGCCAGAGATAGCCTATTGCTGTAAATAGCTATCTCCTTCCTCCATAGAAGAAGAGTGATGGAGCGGGGCGCAGCCGTAGCGGAATGCGGTTTGACTTAGGGGGAAGTGTGAGGCTGTAAGAGGTTAATAGTTTAGAGAATTGGATGCAGCCAGGGATGGGTCAATTGAGAGGTGGAGGACAAGGTTCTTTCGCGGACAATATTTAAGGTAAGGGGGGGCGGAGTTTAGGTCACTTGTCGGTGGTAGAAAGTTCAGTTCCCGCCCTTAATGTGTAGGTAAGGTTTTGTATAGCTGGGCTGTTAAGGAGGGGATCCTGGGAGGCAATAAAACTATTTGGAAGAGGTGCATGACTCTTTAAGGCATTCATCTTAGGATTTTCGGTGAGTGGAAGGCTTGGGGCTCCTGTTAGGGCCAGAAGGCCTGCCGGGGCATAATGTGGATGTTTGGTGCCCTTGGGTCGGTGAGTGCGGCCGAGGGTAAGGTGGAATTACAACAAGAGAATTAAATGGTTGGGTTGCCTTCCAGGATACCTTTTTCATCAAGGGGTTATGAAGTGGAATGTTTGGTATTATTCTGTTATATTCAATTGTAAAAAGAAAATGTTATTATGAAGGAATATGTTAATAAAATTGGTCGCTACGGCTCTTTATACCAAAATTGAAGTCTCTGTGTTTCTATTATGGGGAGGAAGGAGGAGGGGTTGTTATAGGTGGCAGAACTAATCTTCCATCCTAGTAAGTCAATGAATGGAGTGGAAGCGTGCATGCCCGATGAGCCATTCGGTCCATTTCAGGGGGATCCATGGTACAACAAGGCCAGGGTTTTTGTGATTAGTGAGGATTCCAGCGGTAGGACCCTCACCAATCTAATAGATTTTTCTCTAATGAGACTGTATATTAAAGGAGGCTCTGGGAGGGAGTGATGTTGCTTACTTGGGACTGCATGCTGGAGGTGGCTGGAGAAGGGAGTGATGTTATTTACATGAGACTGAATGTTGACGGGGTTATGTTATTTATGTGGGATTGCATGTTGGAGGTGGTTGGGGAGGGGGTGATGTTATTTACATGGGACTGTATGTTGAAGGTGGCTGTGGAGTGGGTGATGTTATTTACATGGGGCCGTATATTGGAGGGGTTGAAGGGAAGGTTATTTACATGGGACTGTATTTTGGAGGAGGCAGGAGAGATGGTGTGATGTTATTTACATGGGACTCTATGGCAGAAGGAGGAAAATAATGTTATTTACATGGGACTGTATGGTGAAGGGGCTGAAGAATTATAATTTCTGAGGGCACTAAAGGGTGGAATATAACTACAGGGGGCACTGTAGGGGACATTATAAAAACATTATAAATACTTCAAGAAGAGCATTAAAACAGTAGGGGTAAATATAAATACTGGGGGCACTCTGGGGGAATTTTAAATACTAGGGACAATATCAGCACTCTTATTACTACTGGGGGCTTTATAGGAGTGACTTTTAGATCTGCATTATTTTTACTAAGAGCACTATGGGGGCCTTATTACTACTGAGGGGTCTGTGGAGAGCTTTATTAACACTAGGGAGACAATGGGGGGCATTATTTCTACTGGGGGCTCTGTGAGGGCATTAATAATACTGGAGGGCTTCTACTATGGAGGCAATCTTGGGGAGCATTATCACTGTTAAGGGCACTGTAGGGGGCAGCATTACTAATGAGGGCATTATAGAAGGGATTTACAATTCGTGGGACTTTGAGTAGCACTATGACAATGGGGGGCACTTATTTTTCTTCAGGATTGTATTTGGGAGTATTGGAGAGCACAGCAAGCAGCAGGATAACACTTTGGGACTCGAGATTGGGGAGGATGATAGTTAAGTGAGCAAGCTAAGATGTCTATGTGTCAAACTTTGCAGAGATGAGGTACAGCTGAAAGAAGTCATCTGGACCGAATGGAGAAGATGATGACAGAGAAGATCTACATCAGTCGAGACGTCACCTGGGAGGCCTTGGATGTGGGAGGGGGGGGGGTTCGAGAATTAGGCCATATGCATTGGGGCTTGCACCCCGGATCTTTTGAGACCCTAGCAATGCTCTGGCCTTCAGGACAGGATCTCAACCCAGTCCTGAATCCCCATAACGTTTTAAATATTGTTTATATTACTGTCATATTGGTTTGGGTGTGTTGGGTGGGGGAGAGATGAGGATTTGTTTTTGTGTGAATGGGGAAAACTGCAGATCCTCTAGGGATAGGTCACCCTACTTTCTTAAGGTATTAGCCACTTCAACCCTACCAGTAGTGAAGTTCGTAAGGGATGGATTGAATGTTGGTTAGAGTTAGACGGTGTTCTTCCCACAGCCAACTTAGGTATTGCGACATCACTCCTTACTGAAGAAAAGACCTACATATCTGTCCATGGGAGAACCTCCTCAACTATAGATCCTTCAATCAAAAGGAAAGAAGAAGTGTCGGATGAAAGTCATGCCTTTGCAGACAGGAGGCCATTCCACGGTTGACCGTACCCCAGTAAGAACGAGGTGCTACGTGGATCAACCTAGAGATTGTGAGGGTGAAGCCTCTCAGAGTCTGACCAGTAAAAGACGACATTGGGAGTCGCTGATACCTGAAGATCGGCACTGTCAGACAGCAGAAATTAAAGAGAAATTTCTTATGAGTTGTGATTACATGAATTTGTATTGATTGCTATGTAAGTTAATTGTTTGTACCAAATGTATTGGTGTTTCTTACCTAGCTGTACATCATGGAAGCGTCGCATGTTACCATGGCGAGAGCCTGGATGACGCATAAAATGATCGACAGCGGAGGTCTCTATTCATACGGTTTGAAGAAGCGCAGGAGGCGCGAAACGGCCGTCGCCGTACCTTGCTGTGTGTCCGTGGAGTAGAAGCTTCCCCCCCCCCCCCATTTAGTACCCGACATGTGAAGCTTCTGGATGACTAATAAAGCTTACCTTGAATTATGAAGATGGGTGAGTGCCGTGCATTCCATTTCTAACGTTGTTTATTCATGAGACTATTCATTGCATTGAGCACCACCTGAATCTTGTTAGCGGATCGGAGTGCGGAGGAGCTGTAGCAGTAGCAGTGTTAAGCACTTATCCACGGAGCGGTGCCGCTCGTATTCACTCTTTCTGCATTGTGGCAGAAATTAAAGAGCTTCATTCCGGAGTAAAGAAAGTTTCAGAACAAGATCCAGAGAGAAGACGGTGTATTCGTTCAGAGGAGACGTCACTGGATGTAAGAGGTATGTGGCACTGTATTACCCTGTATGTTCTGTAGCGCTGTATGTAATGTTTTCAAAGTATGTCTTTAACAGTAGGGCTAAGAATTTGGAATCAGGTGGGGGGGTTTTGAATTGCCGTTTCCATTTTTACTGCAGGCAGCAGAAAGGCTAGGTGCATCCCTGCCCCTTGCTGCAAAGCCGAAGCTGAACTCTTGCACCAGGGCCCATGAGCATTAAGCTACACCCCGGTTAATAAGATTGGTCAAAAAACATCTCATCAAGAGGGATTATAGGGTGCATTCACACATTCCACACAAAGCTTTTTTTTCCCATAACTAACAAATTTTTGCTATGATTTTGTTTAACCACAATGTTTATTTACTGTGATCTTGAGCAAGTACAGATGAAAAAAGGCAAAAGACTGTCATGTGTAAGTGTCCTCAAGAAGCAGAACAGACACTAAAAAATTTTTACATTATGCAAATCAGACATCATATAGTGCATGACAACCTCTTCCTAACAAAGCTAGAACCAGCCCTGTACCTCACATGGATCCAGAGATTTCCCCATTTATTGCTTGATTGATATCAAGCTTCCAGCTCAAGGGGAGTGTCTTTTCTGCTGCAGCTAAGGGGGCGTGTCTATGCGCTCCCTATCACAGCTCAAGAGGCAGTTGGAGGATGAAACTGAGCATGTGCGGCCATCTCAGTGAGCAGAACAAAGAAATAAGAAAAATACAGCAGGTGGCGCTATACCGGGGGTGGGCAACCCGCGGCTCCAGATCCGCATGCGCTCTTTTTCACCTTTGCCGCGGCTCCGGAGAACACTGCCCAGTGCCTCGCACGCAGGCGGCCTGACGTCACCAGGCACCAGTGGCGTAGGGATCTGTCAGTCGCAGATAAGAGAGGCCGCTCTGCGCGGTGGAGGGGGCCGGCCTATTACTGGAATCTAGGGAGGAGGAGGGGGAGTGGTCCCGACTCCAGCTGCGGCGCCGGTGCCAGTGCCAGTCAGTTTCCCGCTCTGAGAGACTGACACTGACTGCCCGAAATCAGTCTGGAGCGGCTGCGAGTCACTGCTTTGCTTGCTCGCCTGCCACTGCCAGCCTGTGTGCCCCAGCCTGCCTGCGCTGTGGTGGGACTACTGGAGTGGAGAGTGGTGCCACTGGACTGGACCTCTCTTCTTGGACCCGGGTGCCTGGCCTGATGATGCTCCTGGACCTGTCACCTGGACCTGCCTCTGTGCCTCATCTCATCTTCTGGACTGGTCTCCACTGACTCCCCTGGCCTGGACTCTGAGACTGTGGCTGTGCCCCACTGCCCACTCAGCCTACTGCCTGTCCACAGTGAGTACCTGTTGCAGGGCTGTAACAGAACAGCTGCCTGCCTGCCTGACCTGTTGCTGTTCTGAGTCTGACAGTGTGTGCTGGCTGCCCCTAAAACCTAAATTTTAAACGTACCATCATAAGGGAAAAAGCTATATAATTATGAGATGGCATGATACTGATGTTGATAATGAATGGTCTCTGAATTCTGAAGTTAAAAAAGGCTGTCCTGAAGTAAAGGAGGGCACAGGGGCCCCTGCCCCCCTTCCTCCTTATCATTGCAGGTATGCAGGCAGCTCTTTTTAACTTCAGCATTCAGATCATCAGACTGTCTTGTCACTAATTACAAACAGCTAACACACCTCTGTAGGCCTAATGCCCACGGCCGCTTTCCAAGTCTGTGTGCGGACTGTGAAACCGCCTGGCCTCTGTGCCGGCCTGAGTGCACGGCGTCATGGGTTGCCATGACGCCGTGCACTCAGGCCGGCACAGAAAGGCCAGGCCGGGTTTCCACGGTCCGCACACGGACGTGGAAAATGGCTGTGGGCATTAGGCCTAAGTGTCCACCATCAGACAGGGGAGGGAAGAAACCCCAGTAATAGTGGTGATCTGTGATTTTGGTGATCAGTGAAAAAGTCCTTTTTTTCTTCAGATTGACAGCTAACTGCACGATCCTGTATATAGCATTAAGGTAAGAAACAATATATGCAGTGTTAGATTTGTTTTATGTTGCAATGGTTTTTGCGGCTCCCAGTTTTCTTTTTCTTTTCGGAAACGGGTCCAAGTGGCTCTTTATGTCTTAAAGGTTGCAGACCCCTGCGCTATGCAGATACATTTCATTGAATAACTCAGTGGCTATGCAAAATTAAGTGTAATTACAAAAGTATTCAGATCCAGGTGCTGGTTGGAAAACTGTAGAATATTTGTTTTTTAATCAGATCGTTTTTATTTGTAAATTAAACTTTTTGTACAGCCAGATACAAGTTATGATCCTCTTATTATCACAATGTAAACAAATAGAAACATTCTTCAAGTAATTTGACAAGGTGCAAATATAAGTGTACCAGGTACTCTATATCCCATCTCCTATACATTTCTCCCACCCTGAGAAGAAGTCCCCCCTCAACTCCCCCCCCCCAAGTCCAGCATTGGCAGACCAGACGGTAAATACATAGTATGGCCACTATTAGTCATCCAGTATTTCCATAGCTTATCAAACTTATGGGGACATCCGCGTTTCAAGAATACCGCTTTCTCATACATCAGCATGGTGTTACCCTTATTTCGAAATTCCTCCACCACTGGGGAGCTCGTTTGGATCTAGTGTAATGCTACCAGTTTTCTGGCTATGTGTAGTAGCCTCCCTATTGCTATCCTACCTGCCTCGTCCGCTCTAATCTCAGCCATATATCCTAAAATACATATTTTAGGCTCTCGAGGAACCCGTACTGAGAAGACTCTCTGGATTAGTTCTAATACCCTTGTCCAAAACACATCCAGTCTTGGACATTGCCATATCATGTGCAGTAAGTCCGCCGGTTTCATCTGACTTCTCGGACATTTCATATCTGCTCTGACACCAATACGGTGTAAAAACACTGGTGTTTTTGTAAACCCTGTGTATAATGAACAGCTGTGATCATTTCCCATTTTCACTAAACGACTTTTTCAGTACTGCCTCTAAGATGTCTTCCCATTGCTCTTTTGATATCTCCCCCACATCTTTCTCCCATGCTCTCATTCTGGATAGTGGGTGGGAATCCAGAAATTTATCGAAAAGCATTTGATAAATTGTAGATATTATTCCTTTTTTAGCCCCTCCCGAGACCATTAGGTGTAGAATGGCGTCCCTAGAGATCACATCCCTACTGATTTTAATCATGGCGTTGTATAAATGTCTTATCTACAGATATTGGTAAAAGCTTCCTCTTGGCATGCAGTAGACCTCCTGTAGGTTAGTGAATGTTCGAAATGCCCCATTGTCTAACAGATTGCCTATTTTAGTCACTCAAAAAGAAATAAAAAAAATGTGAATATTTTTAATGGGGCAACCCCTTTAAAGCTTAAAACCTGGAAACCTGTGTGCCCACAACATGGTAAGTGTTGGCAGTGAGTTGTGTATCTGGGTTGTGTGGATTGTTTTGGGGAGAGATGTATGTTGAGTTTGCAGTCTGAGTGGAAATAGCCTAACCCATTATAGTCACCCCACTTCTAAAAGGGTCTGTAAGTCATACATACCCAACCAGGAAGTGATCAGTGGACGCTCATGCTAATGACTGCAAGACCTGTGATGATGTCACAGGAGGGGCAGGCTCAGCTGTAAGAGGCTGCCCTGTGAGGGCTCCTGTGGTGGGTGGTTTATATGGAGAAGAATGTGGAGACGTGATGGATTAAGTGTTTTCTCTTATATAGGTTGTCAAAAGTTGTGGACAAGCTTGGATCCAAAGAAATGCTGGGCGTTGTAGTTCTCTTTCCTATACCTCACTATTATGTAACTGGGGGTACTGTGCTGCCATTAACAATCCAGACCAGACTAACTAAACAGTTTGGACCTAATTAGTTAATTGGAGAGAAATGTTCTAGATTATATATTCTAAGATGGCTGGTAAAGGGGTGGAAGAGCAGTTTTGATTGAAAAATACCTAGATAACATTGAGAAGTCCAAAAAGAAAAATATCCTATAACTGCCCCCAGTATGCTTTCTCCAAGTGAATAACCACTGATGATGTGAAGCCTGTGGAGTATTTAAAGAAGAAGCTGCTATGGACTCTTATCTGCTGTTTAAGGTACAATTCTTGCCTGGTTTATTGTTCTGTGATACTGAGTTTGCCCCTGACTCCAGACCTGATCCTTGTTTCTGGATTCCTGCCATTTGCACTATTCTTGAACAATGAAGATCTGGTTTCAGTATTCCTTGAATATTTATGAGGCCATATCAAAGATGAACTGACAAACAGTGACCTTCCTTCTGCACTAAATAATCTTCCAATCATCTCATTTCTCAGGGTGCCAGAGTCGGAGTTCTTTTCCAGTAGAGATCTAAACGTTCTCTCCTTCTATCTCCTATAATCTACAAGTCTCAGCTCAGATGAGCTCATGCAAGTGAGTTGGGCAACTTTGGTCAGCGGAGGAACAAAGAGGCTGCCTGACTCAAGGCTTACGTTACATCTACAAGTTAGTTGTCCTGTTTATTCTTCATATGTGGTAAATTCCAAGGCTTAGGTGAGAGAGGGGTGATCACCTTGGTTAACACTTCCTTTCCTTGATGATAAAACCATGAGCACTTTTTTTCTTAAACATTTTTAATTTATTCTGACATAAGGCCGCTTTACACGGGCCAATTATTTGCCAGATAGTCTCTAACAAGAGTTCATAGGAATGTTTGTTAGAGACTGATGGTGGTGAAAAGGTGCCGTTGATTACCCAATGAACAAGAGAAACACTCGTTCATCGGGTAATCACATCTTTCATGCGGACACCTAAATCGTCGTTTGCCGGCAGCAGATTGTGCCATCTAAACACCCTCTGCTGCCAGCAAACAATCCTCTGTATGGGGATGAGCGATAGCATTAGCGATCACTGCTCCCCATACTGTGGAGGAGGTTGCTCCATGTAAATACAGCTTTCTCCTCCACTGACGAGCAGGTGCTTGCCAGGAAGGAAAGCTTTCTTCCCAACAATCGCCTACTAAATTGTACTGTGTAAAGGGACCTTTATCTTCTGGACCACTAAAATCATACACTTCTGCGGCAGATAGGTCTTTGGACTATGTCAGGAACCTGATGCAACAGTAAAAACATATTACATGTAAAAATGTAGGATGATTAGAAATCAGTGCACTGCAGAGCTGTAAAGTCATGGTGACTAGGGGTCTCACTTCCATAATTTGCAGTCCACTGCCTGTTGTCAGGCAAGATCCTTCCCTAGTAATAGAGACATAGAAGACAGCAGAAAGGAAGTAGGGGTAGGTCATAGCTAGCTGAGATCCTGAGCCTGATAAAAGAACTGCCTCTACGTAGCTTTTGAAGATTATAGGAACCTCCTGTGTGCCTGTGAATGTGATTTCCCCCTCCGTATCTGTTCTGTGAGCTCCAGAGCTGAAAACAAACATAGTGGGAGGTAAGGGAAAGGATATCACAGCAGTACAGTGCTGGACAGATTTCACAGAAGGGATACACCCCCGGCTTCTGAGTGAAATGCATCTAGCTGTGCAACTAAAATAGGGAATAATATGGCTGATGAATGCATTAGGGAAGCCCAAAATAGACTTGCTTGTTCGCAATTATGAACATACAAAGAAGCACAGACATCATGCAAACTTTTTTTTTAGAAAACTCAGTAATGCCCTAAGACCACTCCCTTGAACAGCTGTATATGGGGAGATGTTATCACTGACTGACAGCTATGTATAAACACATACAGAAAATGCTATCAATCACTGATAACACCACCTCCATGTTCTGAGAGCTGTTCGTGGTGGTGCTCTTAAGTTAGCAAAAGCAGATATATAAATGTATAAATGACAAGTTTTACGTAATCTTTTCCCACAAAAATATATATCAATCTGCTCAGCTGCTCCTGCTCTATAACATGCTGCCTGCAGATTGCATTGTATTTTGTGGTGACAAGTTCTCTTTAACTTCACTACCTTGAAAGACAACAGGGCTCTTTTTCAATTTCTTTGGTTTCAAACCTATTCTACTTGAATCTCAACAACAGTTGACCCCATGTAGTTAATATCTGGGCTTTGGCAGATTCAGGTCAATTTTACCAAACAGTGAATACTGTTATTGGCTGTTTAATGTATGTTAATAATCTTATGTCTCAAAAGTCTTGATTTGTTTTTAAAATGGTTCCACTTATTACAGCTGTAACTATGATTTATCACATGTGTGACTTTTCTCATGATAACAGGACTTTATTTCAGGTAAACCATTTCTCACATTCTGAACGTGAATACAGCTTCTCTCCTGTGAGTTCTCATGATGTTTAATAGGACTTGTTTTCTGGGCAAAGCATTTCCCGCATTTAGAACAGAAAAATGGTTTGTCCCCTGAGTGAATTCTCTGATGTTTCTTGAGTTTAAAATTAGTAATAAAACATTTCTCACATTCAATACACGAAAATGGCTTCTCCCCTGTGTGAATTTTCTGATGTCTGCATGAAAAATTTCGCCCATTCAAAGCATGGAAATGGACTCCACTCTGTGTGACTTATCTGATGACAATTCACTTTTTTCCTAGTAATACAACATTTTCCACATTCTAGACAAGAAAATGGCTTTAACCTTGTGTGAGCTCTTTGATACTCAACAAGACCTGGTCTCTGGGTAAAGCATTTCCACATTCACTGCATGAATATAGCTTCTCCACTGTGTGTATTATCTTATGTTTAATAAGAGAAAGTTTCTGGGTAAAATATCTTCCACATTCTGGACATGAATATAGTTTCTCCCCTGTGTGTTTTCTTAGATGAGCCTTGAGATTGCCTTTAGTAATAAAATGTTTCCCACATTCAGAACACAGAAATTTCTTCTTACCTGTATGAATTATTTTGTGTCTAGAAAGAAATATTTTTTTGTGAAAACATTTTCCACATTCTGAACAAGAGTAGTTTCTCCTATGTGAGTTCTTTTATGTTCAGCAAGACTTGATCTCTGGGTAAAACATCTACCACATTGTGAACATGAATATGGCTTCTCCCCTGTGTGGATTCTTAGATGATCCTTGAGACTGTCTTTCGTAATAAAACGTTTCCCACATTCAGAACACTGAAATCGTTTCTCCCCTGTGTGAATTATTTTATGTCTAGACAGAAAGAATTTTCTATGAAAAGATTTTCCACATTCTGAGCAGGAAAATGGCTTCTCCCCTGTGTGAGTTCTTCTGTGTATAAAAAGATTAGCATTTTTTGTAAACTGTTTTCCACATTCACCACACTGAAACATTTTACCCCCTCTGTGATCTGTACTTGTTGTAACAATCTGTAATTGATTGGAAGAAGGTTCTATATTATAAGCAGGATTAAATGGTCGGTCTGTACTGTGTAGTCCTGGGTATACATTAAAGGTAATGAGATTTTCAGCTGAAGAATTTTGCATGATATCCTCTTCTTTATCATTTTGAGTTACAAGGAAGGTTCCCCCCAATCTCGTATTAGGATTATCTGTTAGGATTAAAAACCGGTGAAATTTTTTTCCGTTGTTCCAGGCCACAAATTAAACATATGTATATGGTCCTTATTATTAGCGTTAATACAAGTTTGTAATACACTTCAATTGAACTTTTCCACTAAAATCTCTTTACACATCACACCCCCATCACACTGACTCCAGATCTCCTAAGAATCTCCAGAATTCCTAAGTCATAGCTTCTATTGCCCTTAAACATTTTTTAGTGATATATATATATATAGCAACCCGTGTACAAATGTCTTACAAAATCTTTTAAAGGTTGTCTCTTCTCTGAGTCGTTCATTAGTAAACTTGCCTGAAGAAGGGGCCTTTGAGTTCTAAATATAATTTGTCTGGATAGCCAATAACGGTATAACTCATATAATATCTCTTTCTGAACCAAAAAGTGCAACACCCCAGAAAGACTATTGCAAATGGTTAATTACTGCTATAAGAGTTAATGCAATGTTATTAAGTTTTTTTGGGGTTCTATCTCTCCTTGGGGAGAGAGCACCTTAGTTGGCGTAAGGAGACTTATAGGTAGGGTGGCCACTGGCTTCACCCAAGAAAGCCGGACCTCGCCGGCCACGCCCCAAACCACGCCCACCTCTGCGAAGCCCTGCCCTGTCTCCGTGATGCCACGCCTCTATCGCCACTGGAGGGGGGGGAATGGGGGGAAGGCCCTTCACAGTAGTTATTAACCTCTTTCAGCAGTCCCCTTTTCACAGTATTTATTAACCCCTTTCAGTCCCCTCTTCACAGTAGTTATTTATTCCCCCCTTTCAGCTCCCACAGTAGTTATTAACCCTTTCAAAATCAGCAGCGCCAGCCCAGTAGCCATTTGACTATCTTCTAACTTATTTTCCCCCCTTTCAGAGTCTGTCTTCCTTCCTGCCATGTCTGAATTGACTGGTGCGAATCTACAGGCAGCACTGCGTCTGCGTGTGATGTCAGTGCGCTGAGCGCTCTGCGCTTTTGACAACTTGATCCGGATCATGTGAAAAACTGGACTTGTAAGTGATTTAACCACTACCTGACCGCCTAACGCAGGGATGCGTCCTGCGGGCGGCCGGGTTATTCCTCATTGACGCATCGGCGCGTCATCTCGCGAGAGGCGAGATTTCCTGTGAACGCGCGCACGCTCACAGGATCGCGTCGGGAGGAAGTTAAACTACAGCCTGCCAGCGCTGATCATGCGCTGGCAGGCTGTAGTAGTTAAAAAAAAATCGCATATCAGACGCTGTTTTGTTAACAGCGTCTGATATGCCTACTGCCTGCTCCTCTGGTGGTCCCTTTTGCTTGGGACCACCAGAGGAAACATATGTAAGTGCACCAATCACCACACAGACCCCCCCATCCGAAGCCCCCCTGTCACTGATTAACCCCTGATTAACCCCTGATCACCCCATGTCACCCCCCTGATCACCCCCTTTCACCCCCCCTGTCACTAATCACCCCCCTGTAAGGCTCATTCAGACGTCCATATGTGTTTTGCGGATCCGCAAAACACGGACAACGGCAATGTGCTTTCCGCATTTTGCGGATCCGCACATTGCCAGAACTATATAGAAAATGCCTTTTCTTGTCCGCAATTGTGGACAAGAATAGGACATGCTCTATCTTTTGCGGAGCTGCGGCCAGATGTTTCGGGGCCGAAACACGGAAGTTTGCGGCCGCAGCTCCGCAAATGCTGATGCGGCGAGCACATAGTGTGCTCTCCGTATCACCTCTGGCCCCATTCACACTGAATGGGTCCGCATCTATTCCGCAGAATTGCGGAATAGATGTGGACATTTTTGCGGACGTGAGAATGGGGCCTTACTTTTTTTTTTTTTTTTTTCACATTTTTTGGCATTGATTGATGCGAATGAAGAAATCTGTGCCATTCATTTTTTTTTTTTTCAGCCCTGAGGCTGAACGGAAAAAAAAAATCGCATTACCCGTATGCTCAATATAAGGAGAATAGCAGAAACTCCTAATGCTGGCCATACGTGTAATGATTGCGGAGACCCTCAAATGCCAGGGCAGTACAAACACCTCACATGTGACCCCATTTTAGAAAGAAGACACCCCAAGGTATTCCGTGAGGGGTATGGTGAGTTAATGTAAAATTTTATTTTTTGTCACAAGTTAGTGGAATATGAGACTTTGTAAGAAAAAAAAAAAAAGTCAATTTCCGCTAACTTGTGCCAAAAAGAAAAACTTCTATGAACTCGCCATGCCCCTCACGGAATACCTTGGGGTGTCTTTTTTCCAAAATGGGGTCACATGTGGGGTATTTATACTGCCCTGGCATTTTAGGGGTCCTAAAGCGTGAGAAGACGTCTGGAATCCAAATGCGTAAAAATGCCCTAGTAAAAGGTACTCATTGGAATTTGGGCCCCTTTGCGCACCCAGGCTGCAAAAAAGTGTCACACATGTGGTATCGCCGTACTCAGGAGAAGTAGGGAAATGTGTTTTGGGGTGTATTTTTACATATACCCATGTTGGGTGAGAGAAATATCTCTGTAAATTGACTTCTTCTCACGCTTTAGGGCCCTTAAAATGCCAGGGCAGTATAAATACCCCACATGTAACCCCATTTTGGAAAGAAGACACCCCAAGGTATTCCGTAAGGGGCATGGCGAGTTCATAGAAGATTTTTTTTTTGGCACAAGTCAGCGGAAATTGGCTTTTTTTTTTTTTTCTTACAAAGTCTCATATTCCACTAACTTGTGACAAAAAATAAAATTTTACATGAACTCACCATACCCCTCAGGAATACCTTGAGGTGTCTTCTTTCTAAAATGGGGTCACTTGTGGGGTATTTATACTGCCCTGGCATTTTAGGGGCCCCTAAAGCGTGAGAAGAAGTCTGGAATCTAAATTTGTAAAAAATGTCCTGTGAAATCCTAAAGGTACTCATTGGAATTTGGGCCCCTTTGCGCACCCAGGCTGCAAAAAAGTGTCACTTATGTACTCAGGAGAAGTGGGGCAATGTGTTTTGGGGTGTATTTTTACATATAACCATGCTGGGTGAGAGAAATATCTCTGTAAATGACAACTTTTAAAAAAATTATACAAAGTTGACAATTTACAGAGATATTTCTCTCACCCAGCATGGGTATATGTAAAAATACACCACAAAACACATTGCCCTACTTTGTCTGAGTACGGCGATACCACATGTGTGCACTTTTTTGCAGCCTAGGTGCAAAAATATCTAAAAAAAAAAGTAATATCAAAAAAAGGAAGAATGTCAGCAGCAATGAAATACCACCAAATGAAAGCTTTAGTGAGAAGAAAAGGAGGTAAAATTCATTTGGGTGGTAAGTTGTATGACGGAGCAATAAACGGTGAAAGTAGTGTAGTGCAGAATTGTAAAAAGTGGTCTGGTCATTAAGGGTGTTTAAGCTAGGGGGGCTGAGGTGGTTAAAGTGCCCTTCACCGATAACCACAAAAAAAGGAGGACTTCTGGCCGGCCGTCCTGGCCTTGTGCCGGACGGAGGACCAGGAGTCTCAAAACGGGATGTCTGGCCACCCTACTTATAGGCAGTGGCGTACCTCCAATAGAGGCAGACCATGCAGCTGCTATGGGGCCCCTAGGAGAAGAGGGCCCGCAGTGGAGGATAGGCCCCACAGTGGAGGATAGGCCCCACCCACTAATTACACTGATATAGCTACTACCTGTTAAAAGAGAATGTAAGAAGTGGAGAGGGACCTTTATTGATGTCATCAGCCATGTGACCAGTGCACGAAGCCAAGAAGTCTGAAGGACCTTTGGTGATGTCATCAACCATGTGACCAGTGCAAAGCCCTGGTGAAAGACTATGGGATGTTTCTGTGAGGGGGCAGAGCTTCTGTGTTGTGTCTGGAGGAGAGGTTAGTGGTGTCCTGGGATAGCCCATATAACGTGCTATAAAAGCTGGGAGTTGTAGTTCTGTCCTATTATATCCCTCTCCATGTAATTTAAATTTATGCCCTAGTACAGTCTGGTAATGCTGGGAGTTGTAGTTCTCTCCTCTTATACCCCCTCTCTGTAATGTATACTGATGCACCATAATAAGACTGGCCATACTGGGGTTATAGTTATTTCCTGCCCTATACTCTCTCTGTGTAATATCCACTTGTATCCAATAATAACAGCCTGGTCATGGTGGGAGTTGTAGTTCTCCCCACTTTTACCTCTCCCTTTGTTGCCCCTAAGTTCCAATAATAACAATCTGGTGATGATGAGACTTGTAGTTCCCTTGTCACTATTATAATGTTCTGCAGATTCTGAGGTGTGTATTAGGCTTTGTTCACATCTGTGATGGTGACGTTCGCTGTTCTGCCCTGTCAAAGGAGCACAACAACGAAAATCACCATAGTTCCGGATCTGGCGCTTCATGGACAACAACACCTGACGGATCCCCCTGACCATGATGAGATCTGATTTCCATCTGCCAGGCTATAAAATTGTGTCCAGTATTTATGACCTGATCTGCGAATGAGGCCCCAGCACAGATGTGATCAAAGCCTTATATGTTCTCTAGCATCATTATGATGTTCTGCAGCAGCTGAGGTGTGTATTATGAGGTTCTGTAGCAGCTGAGATGTGTATTATGAGGTCCTGCAGTGGCTGAGGTGTGTATTAGGAGTTTCTGCAGCAGCTGCGGTGTGTAATATGAGGTTCTGCAGCAACTGAAATGTGTGTTATGATGCTCTGCAGCGGCTGAGGTGTGTGTTATGAGGTTCAGCAGCGGCTGAGGTGTGTGTTATGAGGTTCAGCAGCGGCTGAGGTGTGTGTTATGAGGTTCAGCAGAGGCTGAGGTGTATATTAGGAGCTTCTGTAGCGGCTGAGGTGTGTATTAGGAGGTTCTGCAGCGGCTAAGGTGTGTATTAGGAGGTTCTGCAACAGCTGAGGTGTGTATTAGGAGGTTCTGCAGCAGCTGAGGTGTGTATTTTTTTCTGTGTTTCCACTTTGTAAAATGTCCCTGTCCTGTTCCTCTGCCAGCACGCATCTCACTGTGACCTGACTGACCAGTCCTGACCTCACGTGATCCAGCAGTGTCACCAGTCCAGACTCCAGTCAAGCTCAGTAAAGATCTGCCCCAGGACCTGACTGCGCTCTACCAGCAGCACAAACCGTAAGTCAGAATTGGGGAGGAGGTAAAGCAGGAGCAGGCACAGTCCATAAGGGAAGGATGGCACACTATATAAAGTAGCAGCAGCGGGCACAGTCTATGGGGAAGGGTAACACACCATATAAGAAGTAGCAGCAGCTGGCACAATTCATCGGGTAAGGCTATGTAATCACTTGCGATCAGATTTTAGTATTCTGTTCCAGCAGAATACCAGAATCGCCAGATCCAGCATATGCCAAACACTGCTGGCACCTGCCGGATCCCATTCCAAATCATGGGGTCATTCGAGACCCCACATGTAGCATTATTTTGCCCTTTGTTTTTGCCAGAATCTGCAACAGAGGCTTCTGCTGGAACCTGTCCAGCAGATGTGCACATACCCTAAGGGGTGCTATGGGTCTCTCACAAGGGGGCCCAATTCAGATTCTTGCCATGGGGCCCAGTGATTTATATGTACGCCCCTGCTTATAGGCCATACATGGTACTCTGGAAAGAAATGGATGCAAATCAGCTCTTAACAAGCTATGCCTCTAATGGCACCAGATGTAAGGCAGCTATTATAGAAGTGAATGTTTAACACTTTTAATAGGCCTTGAGACATGACTCAGATATTAAATAAGGCAGCACCTCATCTGCAGACAGCTGTTTTGGGGTGATTGTTCCTCTTCGGTGCAGAGCAGAGAGTACTGGCCTAACTGGGTGAGAAGCCTAAGTCGGGATTTTAAGTCTCCTCACGCCGGGTGAGGCGCTCTCTCCCCAAAGAGAGATAGTACCCCCAAATCCTGACTTGGAAAACAAAAGTCTGTCTTTAGTGTGCACCAAATAGGAGTTGTAGTACATCCATCAATTATCGTACACAGTGCAAATTCCACCCAGATGTCCAAGCATGCGCTAACCAAGCAGTTGGAAATAATAGCCCTCAAATTACTCTTTCTCTTGCTACAGTTTCTAGTCCTGGCATCTCTTGCTAGCAACTGCAATTTGTCACAATGTCTGCAATTCACACAACAGCTCTTGAATCCACTAATCTGGGGTGCATCGGGTGTCTTAATGTGTTTCCCCGAAACAGCAGCAAAGTCTGTAATACTCCACACTGGTTACCTTGCTGACTCTTACAGTATAGCCATATAAATTCTCTAACATCTTCTATCTCTATCTCACTGATGGTAGTGGAGGATGCACAGGGATCTGTTAGTCTCTGGAAGCAGTGAAGCTGAATGCCTGAGAAATGGAGCACATGCAGTTTGCTCCTTCTTCTTCCAGGCCCATCCTCCCACTGCCCACTCCTAACAAAACTAAAATCTTCTCCTGGATCTAGGGGGGGGGGCCAGCCCACACCCTAAACTCCAGAGAGGGCTGGGCCAGGATTGTTAACTCTGTCCTTGCCTGGCTCATACTGGAACATTCTGAGTATACAGTGCATTACATTACATGAAGTGCAGAACGTTACCTTAGCAGCACATTATTAAACAATAGATACCCCTGTAGACTGGGATACTGCACCCAAAAAATAGATTAACATTAGGGAATTGCTGATAACGCAGTCCTTTAATAGAATATGTTCTGTGACACCAAAAAACACACAGTTACTTACCTGTGCTAACGTCTACAGGAATTTCCTCTTCCTTACACTGCTGATCACCCCTTATATGTGTCTCGTCATCAGATTTAACCTCCAGTTTGATATTAGTCAGCACTTCACCCTGATTTAACATATGCAAAATTGAGCATCAAGTAGAGAATCTAATAGATCATTATAAAAAAAAACAACAGAGTACAACCACATACATGACTTTGAGTGTTCAAAGAGATACACACCCTCTATAAAACTGGTAAAGGGGTCATTTTTTTTTTAAAGCATTTTAAGTTTTCAAACTATTTTCTCACAGATAGACTAAACAAAGGAGTAGCCGCCCTAGACCACAGGCGGATCGGGCAGCATCACTGACACAGCATATCTTCCTTTCTAGGGCCATTGTATCTGGATGCCCTTACTATCAGTTGTTTGAGCTTTTAATACATTAGAAACCGCAAGTATTATCTAAATTTCACTTCTTTGTATGTTCCCCCTGATGAACCAATAAGATTTTCTTGGGGAAACGCGTCGGGGTACGGTTGCTGGGTTTACCATACATGGTTCCACCTGGTAACCTGTTTAGAAGTTGTTTATATGTTATTTTATGGTGGAGGGCCTACTAGGGTCTGACTAGGCCTAGGCACGAGGACGGTGAGTCCCCACCATTAGGGGTCTCCTCCGGGCTGAGATATAGAAGTAGGGGTCTTTTAGGGTTAGCGTAGAAACAAAGTATACACTCCCTGAGGTTTCCCATCTCACCCGGCTGAGAATCTCTTAGGTGTCTAATGCTATGCGATAGGGGCACCTAATTAATTTAAGTGGTCAATTATATACGCTATTGTGAACTCCTTGGAGCTCAGTTTTAATTATTGAAGTAAAAGTTATTTTTTAGAGCCTTTATTTTCTTTTCCTAAATTAAACAAAGGAGTAGGCACACTGCACAAACAATTGGACAATCTGTAGCAATATTCCAAAGTATACAGCAGATAATATTTTAGTTACACGACAGTAAAGACATAGGTAAACAGCAATAATAATTTAATAGTCATCAGGTTATCTGTTAGCCCCAGGGAAATGACCAATAACGCTAAGCATATCCTTCTGAGAAAAAGAAAAAACAGAGGAAATGCAAGGCAGGTAGGTAATCCCTTTCATCCAGATAATTTTAGCCGACCCACAGTATCCTTTAGGCTACGTTCACGCGACGACATTTGTCGCGCGACAAAAAGTCGCACTATTGTCGCGCTACAATTTTTATAATGGGAGTCTATGGTGTGGCATTGCGACATGCAACATGCTGCGACTGCGACGCGACAGTCGCTAAAAAATCCATTCAAGATGGGTTTTTCTGCAACTGTCGCGTTGCAGTCGCAGCATGTTGCATGTCGCAATGCCACACCATAGACTCCCATTATAAAAATTGTCGCGCGACAATAGTGCGACTTTTTGTCGCGCGACAAATGTTGTCGTGTGAACGTAGCCCAAAACACTCCATTAGTCAAGGTAAATAGGGACATTAACTGAGCAATTTCTGCTTCTCTAAGAAATGTAATAAACAGTCTCCACTTTCGTAAAAACCTTGTGTACACTTTTCATGTCTTTCACCATAATTATTCATAATAACACCATACAGTAAGTAAGGAGTGAAATACTGCTTGCAATTCATCATAATCCCACCTTGCACCTCTTTTTCCTATGACATTTTTATATTATAAGCCCCGCCTAACATAACCTAAACTGGAACCTAGGGTCAGAGCGGGATTAGGGGGGAAAAAAAAACTTTTTCCCCCAAAATACCTTACCCATGGATTACATATCTATTCTTAGATGGTATTTCAGGGTTTACTCAGAATTTTGCAACTAAAGGGTGTTTTAGACACCACGATGCTGCAAGCGATTGTCAGGGAGGAAGCGTTCTCTCCCAGCAGTCGCCGGATAGCTGGCAGAGGAGACCGCTGCTACTACCATCGCTCGTCCCCTTGCAGGACAGTGGTGAGCAAGCGTTTCTAGTATTAGACCGCCAGATAATCGCTAGCGAGCGTTACTGCGAACACTTATTAGCGATTATAGGACAGAAAATCTGCCCGTCTATATAGCCTTAAAAGTCTAGAAATAGGATTATAATAAATCTGAACCTTCCATTTTACATTTCAAGAACTAAATAATTTTTTTCATCCCTGTCTTAGGGTACTCAAAAATAATAGGTATTGCGGCACTCCAATGATCAGAATCTTCAAATCTTTATTTCCACCCCAGTACAAGCAACGTTTCGACCCAGCTGTCTTTGTCAAGCTGGGTCGAAACGTTGCTTGTACTGAGGTGAAAATAAAGATTTGAAGATTCTGATCATTGGAGTGCCGCAATACCTATTATTTTTACGTCTGAGAGGAGGACCCAAGGGCCGGGACCTAACATTGCTGGCACCGCCACGGAACCCGCACAAGGGGATGTGAGTAGTGCTGCCCAAACTATTGTTTATGTGTCTTAGGGTACTTTCACACTTGTGGCAGATCCGGCAATCTGCATGCAAACGGAAAGAATTGGAAGACGGATCCGGCTACGGATCCGTCTTACAAATGCATTGCAAGAATGGATCAGTCTCTCCGCTTGTCATGCGGAGATTTGGATCCGTTATATATTTTTTCAGAATTTCACCGGTCTGCGCATGCGCAGACCAGAAGGACGGATCCAGCATTGCGATATTTTGAATTCCGGATCCGGCACTAATACATTCCAATGAGAAAAATACTGGATCCAGCATTCCGGAATTTTGGACGGAGAATACCGCAGCATGCAGCGGTATATTCTCCGTCCTGAAATGTCAAAAAGACTGAACTGAAGACATCCTGATGCATCCTGAACGGATTTCTCTCCATTCAGAATGCATGGGGATAAAACTGATCAGTTCTTTTCCGGTATAGAGCCCCGAGGACGGAACTCTATGCCGGAAAAGAAACACACAAGTGTGAAAGTACCCTTAAAAAGAAAAAGAGTGTTCAATACAGTCTATGCACCAGGAAAAAAAATTGGAAGTCCTTGTGTGAGGTCTACAAAGAGAGAAGGTTCATTGATATTGTTATGCCTGTCCAGACTTTATTCTGGATTCCACCTTGCTTCCTTAGGCCTCTTTCACACTTGTGTTGTGAGAATCCGGCGTGCACTTCCGTCGCCGGAAATGCCCGCCAGATCCGTCACAACGCAAGACAACTGAAAGCATTTGAAGACTGATCAGTCTTCAAAATGCTTTCAGTGTTACTATGGCAGCCAGGACGCTACTAAAATCCTGGTTGCCATAGTAGCAGTGGGGAGCGGGGGAGCAGTATACTTACAGTCCGGGCGGTTCCCGGGCCGCTCCAGAATGACGTCAGAGCCGGGACTCGGGAGCCGCACAGACGGTAAGTATACTTCTCCCCTGCCTCCCCACTACACTTAACCATGGCAGCCGGGACTTTAGCGTCCTGGTTGCCATGGTAACCATTCACAACAGCTAAACGTCGGATCCGGCGATGCGCCGAAACGACGCTTAGCTTAAAGCCGGATTAATGCTTTTCAATGGGCATTAATTCCAAATCCGGCGTTACGGCATGTCTTCCGGATTTTTGGACGGAGACAAATCCGCAACATGCTGCGGTTTTGTCAACGTCCAAAAAACGTTCACATACTGAACGGAAGACATCCTGATGCATCCTGAACGGGTTTCTCTCCATTCAGAATGCATTGTGATAATCCTGATCAGTATCTTTCTGTCCTAGAGCCCCGAGGACGGAACTCTAGGACGAAAGGAAGAACGCAGATGTGAAAGGGGCCTTATCCAGTTAGTTCTCCAAGGTAACTCTAATGCAGCCTTATGTGTTTGTAACAGCTCCTTTTTTTTCCCCAGACCTAAAACCCTTAAAGAGGACCTTTCACCTGAAATTGCATGTTAAACTAAACATATACCCTTACTTGCTGGCCCCCGGTGGTGCTGATTCTCCTCTTCTTTTTTCGATATGTGCCCCCGTTTGTCCGCGGTGCCCCCCTCAATATCTCCGCCGTGTATGCTATTGAGCCATTCGGCTCAACTGGCGAGCCTGCAAAGTTCTCCGGCGTGTCTGCCTTCTCCTAGCACGGGCGCAGCCAATAGCGCGCTCCGCTCTTAGCCAGGGAGAAGACGCTCAGATCTCGCGAGATTCGCGAGAACTGGAGCGAGTTTCATCCATCCTGAGCCGATGCTGGCTGCGGGAATCCAAGATGGCGCCGGCTCAGGATGGATGAAATCGCTCCAGTTCTCGCGAATCTCGCGAGATCTAGAGCGTCTTCTCCCGGAGCTAGAGCGGAGCGCGCTTATTGACTGCGCTCCGTGCCAGGAGAAGGCAGACACGCCTCGGAGAACTTTTGCAGGCCCGCCCAGTTGAGCCGAATGGCTCATTAGCATACACGGCGGAGATATTGAGGCACCGCGACAAACGGGGGCACATATCGAAAAAAGAAGAGGAGAATCAGCACCACCGGGGGCCAGCAAGTAAGGGTATATGTTTAGTTTAACATGCAATTTCAGGTGAAAGGTCCTCTTTAAAGGGTTTCTGTCGTCACTTTTTGACATTATAAGCTGTATGACATTAGCTATGTGCTAATGTCAGACCAGCTTGATAATGTCTTTTTTATAAAAATCGGATGTATATTTAGGCAGAAAAACTTACTTTTATAATATGTAAATTAGCCTCTAGGAGCATGGTGGGCGTTGCCCTGCTCCTAGCGGCTCCGTCCGGCAACCTGCTGGCACGCCCCTTCTTACTTTGAGTGACAGTGCGGGGAAGCGATCCTCCTGCACTGTCTTCTTCTGAAATCCCGCGCCTGCGCCGCCGCTCTGTATTCGGCGCAGGCACGGTGAGCAGAGGACGCTGGTGCCTGCTGTCCTCAGCTCACCGCGCCTGCGCCGAATACAGAGCGGCGGCGCAGGCACGGGATTTTAGAAGAAGATCATGTAGCAAATTCCACTACAGATCCTCACATTTGGGTACAGGTGAACCTGCCTGGTCTCTTAGGGGCAGGAGGCTAATTAAATGCATTTATCGCCCTACGTATAATACTGAAATAGTCATCCCTCTGTGATTGATTAAGAATTGCTCTACGAGCCATGTTCCATCTTTTAATAATTGTATCCCCCCTCTCTGAGCCTTCAAGCAGATCAGCCATGACCTGAAGCAAGCAGATATAGGAGTCAGTGCTGCTGTCATCGTCACTATATGAACCCAAAATGGATATATTTTCCAGTTCCTTGCATTTTATCTAGCTTTTTTTAATCACTTCTCAATTTGATAACCGGATCATAAAAACCTTTAATTTTGGGCATACTGAGTACTCTGAAATCATTGTAGACCATACTTGTCAATTATTTCACTTGTCCATCATTTCCTGCTGAGTTAACTATAAGGGATCAGAATAGTGTACCATGTGCTGTATGCCCATTGGCGAGTATGCCCTTGGCCCGTAATTCCTGAAAAAGGTTTTTGCATCTCTCCTGATTAAACCGTGAATGATTCCAAAGCAGAAAATACTTTGGCACCTTACAGAAGAGCTGAAGCTATTTCTGCAACAGCCTTCCGTGCTGCCACTTTATCCTTAAATAATACAGATGCCTTTTCTTTTGAGGGCAAGGGCCCAAAAGCTGTGTAGAGCAGAGTGCAGGAATCAAAAGGCCACATCAAGCACATAATACAAATGATGACTGGATTTCCTCACCCAATGCGCCAGAAAAGGCAGGTTAAATCATATTTTCTAAGATCAGGGAGATTACCGTAGTTCCCCCCTCCAATCTAGTGGCCAATTATTTTTTAAGCTAATTCTGCCTCTCCATAGGAAATGTCACATAGCTATATTAATCTGCATGTCTTAGGCTACTTTTACATCTGAGCTTTCCCTCGCCGCTATTGAGATCCGTCATAGGATATTAATAGCGGAGGAAAACGCTTCAGTTTTGTCCCCATTCATTGTCAATGGGGTACAAATCTGGACTGAAGGGAATGGAATGCACCAAAAGGCACTCCATTCCGTTTCATTGCGTTCCCATGACGCACGCAAAAGCGCTGCAAGTAGAGCATCCTGGGATGCGGAGTGAGACAGATCCGCCATGACTCACTATGTAAGTCAATGGAGATGGATCCGTTTTCTCTGACACGAAAGAAAATGGATTTGTCCCCCATTGACTTACAATGGTTTTAGAGACGGATCCGTCATGGCTATTTTAGAGAGAATATAACCGGATCCGTTCATAACGTTATTATCATGATAGAAGCGTTTTTGCTGATCCATGACAGAAAAGTGGCGTTAGCAACATAGGAAATGTTTGAACCGTGTACAGCAGCTCATCATTTTGATGAGGTGGTTTCTACCTAGTAATGACAGTGGGAGATTATACGATTTCTAAAGCTCCTGGGCCTGGCCAATTTTCAAGACCAGAGGTGCATAATTTAAACTATATAACGAGTCTTAGAAACCCTTTATCTTGAAATACGTAATGAAATTATTAGCAACTGGGATACGACATAGCTCCCCCTGCTCCAAGCCAACCTTCCCTGAGCAGTCCAAAAACAAAAGTTGACATTTAGCTTTATTTACTTTAAAACCGAAGAAAAGACCAAACTTCAGCCTATGGTCCAACATTATTGACAAATCTACTTGCGGATCCAACATAAATAGCATTATATCAGCAGTGAGCAAGGCAACACATACAGTATTGCGTCCCTGATTAGATGTGTGTTTTTCTCGTAGCCTGGCCAGAGGCTTCAAGGCCAAACTAAAGAGGGGAGGAGACAGGAAGCACCCCTGCCTTGTCCCATTCTCCAGAGCAATGGAGGGGACAAGAAATTCTGAGTGCTAACCCTTACCTGGGGGCCAGGGCCGTAGCTAACGGCTCATGGGCCCTGGTGCAAGAGTTCAGCTTGGGCCCCCCTTTCCTCAGTGCTTTGTGTGTCTTCTTATGCGGCACAAGAGTCTTTGGGCCCCTTCAGGCTCCTGGGCCCGGTAGCGACTGCTACCTCTGCACCCCCTATACCTATGCCCCTGCTGGGGGCTCATTCACACGACAGTAGGCCATCTGTGCCTGTGCTATGCATGGGCACCGGCCATGTGAATCTCGTATTGGGGCGTGGACCTATTGACTTGAATTGGCCCATGATCCGTAATATACAGGAAAAAATAGGACTTGTCCTATCTTTTGCGGTGCGGAGGCACGGACCCAAATGCCCACGGAAGCGCTTTGTAGTACTTCCGTGGGATCCAGTTCGGGCCTCCGACCAAGCCGTATCTTGCGGATCGGAGACCTATTTAAGTCAATACCGTGATACAGGATTCACACTGCCTTTGCCCGTATATAGTGGACCCGCTGTTTGCGGTCCTCAATACAGATACGGACGGCCTGCGGACATGTGAATAAGCCCTAAAAGACCCAGTTAAACCAACCATATTCAACACCTGCTCTAGCCATTCCTACCTGACAATGCCTTTTCAGCATTGATGGTGACCAGAGCAGGTTCCACTGACTCCACTGCCAACAGTGCTTTCCTAATGTTAGTGCCTGCTGATGCTTTGGTAAAACCCACATGTTATGGGTATACCAAAGTGTGCAAGATTACTGCTAACATGTTTGCTATTAGCTTGTATAAGTTCCTCAGATCCTGGTTAGTCAAAGAAATCAGATGGTATAATACCAGATCTTGAACATTCTTGCCCTCTTTGTGGACCGGCTTAAAGGGAATAAGTGTCTGATTGGCAGCGGTCTGACCACTGGGGCGCTCACCTATCATGAAAACAGAGGGCTGAGTTCCACCATTTCATTTCATTCTACTCTATAGGAAAGCAGACTAATGATCGGCCCCCCACTGATCAGACATTTATCCCCATCCAAGTACTTGTAATGGCACAACTCTTTTGATATAGGCCGTATACAACTGAATAAAGAGATGCGCACCAGCCAATATTGCATTAAAGAAACACATTTAGACCTACAATTTAAGACCTTTATAGAATTCTCCTGAAATCTATCAGGCTCCTGGAGCCTGAGAACACTAGAGCTGAGGTGTTTTTGAACCTACTCTGTAATAATTGGAAGACTGAGGGTCTCTAGTTATACTGCCTCAATTTCTGTTAGCTATACCCTCTCTAAAAAGGCCATACTAGCTTCACCTCCCTCCTTAGTTAACCCTTTAAGGACTGGAGGTTTTTTTATTCTTTGAGTTTTCGTTTTGCGCTCCCTGCCTTCCCAGAGCCATAATTTTTTTATTTTTCAGTTCACATAGCCAAATAAGGGCTTGTTTTTTGCGGGACAAGTTGTACTTTCCAACGCCACCATTTAATATTGCATATGATGTAGTGGGAAGCGGGAAAAAAATTCCAAATAGGGTGAAATTGCAAAAAAAGAAAGCTATTCCACCACAGTTTTGCGGGTTTTTAAATTCCGACGTTCGATGTGCGATAAAACTGACCGATTACTTTTACTCTACAGGTCAGTACGAATCCGGCGATACCCTATATGTATAGGTTTTCTTGCGTTTTGATAGTGAAAAAAAAATTCAAAAGTGGGAAAAAATCTGTTTTTGTCACCATGTTTTGACCCCTATAACTTTTTTGTAATTATATGTACAGAGCTGTATGGGGGCTGATTTTATGCGTCATAATCTTATCTTTTTATTGATACCATTTTGGGGTGTGTATGACTTTTTGACCACCTTTTATGTAATTTTTTGTGGAAAATTAAGCAACCAAAAATGGCGAATCCGCCATTTGGACTATTTTTTCCATTTTGCTGTTTGACGTATGGGGAATATTTTTTTATATTTTTATAGTATGGGCGTTTTTGCACATTGCGACACCCATGATGTGTATTTTTTACATTTTTTTTGTTTTTTTATTTTTATTTTAGCAAAAGGGGGTGATTTGAACTTTTATGTTTTTTTTATTTATTTATTTTTTAAACTTTTTTTTTTTTACACTTTTATATAGTTTCTATAGGGAACTATAACTTACAATCATCTGATTGCGATTTTCATACATTCCAATGCAATAGCATTGGAATATATGAAAAAATCGCATATTTCCTATGAAGCCTATTACAGGCAAGGCTCCATAGGAAATACTACAGAGCAGCCTGGGTTTCATTCATAGAAACACAGGCTACTACAGGCATGCTCCGGCTCCTCCGATCGCCACACGGGGGAGCCGGAGCGCAAAACTTTCGATTTGTGCGCACTCAGATGCCATGGTCAGGATTGACCACAGCATCTGAGGGGTTAAATCAGGGGTGGGATCCAGCCGGTTCTCTCCGGTTCTGCCGAACCGTTTGTTGAAATCACAGCCGGTTCGCAGGACCGGTGAGAAGCAGGGATCCCGATCCGGTCCTGCAGCTCCCTGCACCACATCACACACACACACACACACCGCTGAACTTACACTCACACACCGGGCCGTTCCGTAGTGAAGCAGTGAGACCTCACTGCTTCACAGCTCAGGAGCTCCCCCTGCTGGCCGCACTTCCTGCTGCTGGCTGTGGGAGGAGCTGTGAAAGCCCGGGAATCAGTCTTCCCTTGCACAGCCTGTAGCAGGGTCAGTGTGGGAGCCGAGCCTGTCATCAGTGGAGAAGGTAAGTATGCTTTTTTTTTGTTCTTTGTTTTGCTCCCAACACTTCACACCAAAGGGAGGGGGAATGGGTGATGGGCACAGCTACTGTGAGGGGGCACAATGTGAGGGGGAATGATGGCAAAATTACTGTGAGGGGGGAATGATGGCAAAATTACTGTGAGGGGGAATGATGGCAAAATTACTCTGAGGGGGGCACAAATTATGGCAAAATTACTGTGAGGGAGGCACAAATGATGGCATAATAAATGTGAGGGGGCACAAATGATGGCAAAATTACTGTGAGGGGGGCACAAATGATGGCAAAATTACTGTGGGGGGAATGATGGCAAAATTACTGTGAGGGGGCACAAATGATAGCATAATAAACGTGAGGGGGCACAAATGATGGCAAAATTACTGTGGGGGGAATGATGGCAAAATTACTGTGAGGGGGCACAAATGATGGCAAAATTACTGTGAGGGGGCACAAATGATGGCAAAATTACTGTGAGGGGGCACAAATGATGGCATAATTACTGTGAGGGGGCACAAATGATGGCGAAATTACTGTGAGGGGGCACAAATGATGGCATAATTACTGTGAGGGGGCACATAATCTGGGCATTGCTACTGTGAGGGGGGCACATAATATGGCGTTGCTACTGTGAGGGGGCACATAATATGGCATTGCTACTGTGAGGGGGCACATAATATGGCATTGCTACTGTGAGGGGGCACATAATATGGCGTTGCTACTGTCAGGGGCACATAATCTGGGCATTGCTACTGTGAGGGGGCACATAATCTGGGCATTACTGCTGTGAGGGGGCACATAATCTGGGCATTACTGCTGTGACAGGAACAAAGGTGGGCATAATTACTGTGGGGACACAAGGTGGGCATTAGTACTGTGTGGTAGCACTTAGGGAAATGTCCTAGATTACCCTGCTATACGTTGGCATGGCTCAGTCTTACAGGCCAGCACAGCGCCCCTGCTGGTGATATCACAGGGGCAGTCACCATCCCTTCCTTATGTGATTATTCTTTTTTTCTCTATCACCACAGGGACCTTGTTCTGGATCTAGTGGACATCACGCCGATGCCAGCGACACCCTGGATAAGGTAGGACCAGATTTTATTTGGACTGGGTAATTGTAGCCATGCATTGGGGTTAGGGATCTTTAACACGAGCGGATCCTGTGAGGCTAATCCGCTGCGTGATAGAGAGCCAAGCCCCGCACCGGACAGCAGAGACACAGAGCAGTAACACGATTGATAACGCTCTGTGCCTCTCTGTGATCTTTTACAACAAAATCACAATGAGATAAAGTTGTTACTGTGATTTTGTAGTAAAAAGATCAGTCAATCATGATACTGCTCCATGTCTCTGCTGTCCGGAATGGGGCTTGGCTCGCTATCACGCAACGGGTTAGACACAAGGAAAAGAGCCCTCTGGTGAGCTGATTCGGTGGTGCAACGGGCCACTTGACTGGATTTTCCCCCCAGGACTAAGGCTGCCAGCCCTCCCCTGCTGGTGAGTAAGCGGCGTGGCAGCGGCAGGAAGCAGCCAGAGCAGAGGCTGCCTAGAGTTGCTGACAGTCCACAGACAGGAGTCAGGACAGGTCAGGTCGTGTTAGGGACGGGTAGTGAGTGTGATCATGTGACAACAGATGGCAAGGAGGGGGCTGGGGGAGAGAAATGTGACAACATGGAGGATGGAGGGGCCGGGGGAGAAATGTGACAACATGGAGGATGGAGGGGCCATGTAGGGAGAAATGTGACAATATGGAGGATGGAGGGGGCCATGTGGGGAGAAATGTGACAATATGGAGGATGGAGGGGGCCATGTGGGGAGAAATGTGACAGTATGGAGGATGGAGGGGGCCATGTGGGGAGAAATGTGACAATATGGAGGGGGCCATGTGGGGAGAAATGTGGCAACATGGAGGATGGAGGGGCCAGGGGGGGAGAAATGTGACAATATGGAGGGGGCCATGTGGGGAGAAATGTGACAATATGAAGGATGGAGGGGGCCATGTGGGGAGAAATGTGACAACATGGAGGATGGAGGGGGCCATGTGGGGAGAAATGTGACAATATGTGTGTAGTGTATATGGTGTATTTATGTATGTGTACCATGTATATAGTGTATTTATATGTGCTGCATATATATGGTCTATGTATATGTAAACGTGTCGTGACGCGGCGTATATGTGTCGCGACGCTGCGTATCCACCGCGGAGTAGGGAACCTGTTGTTAAAAATTTGAATCCCACCCCTGGGTTAAATGTCCGCGATCGGCATCGCTGCCGGTCGCGGACATTAGCCGCGGGTGTCTGCTACAGGAACCATGCGGACACCCGCAGCTAAGGCGCCCGCATGAAGCAGGAGCGGGCACCATCTTTAGAGACAGGAGACAGAACGTACGGGTACGTCCTGTGTCCTTAAGAGCTTAAGGAAGCATACAATTCTCTTAATATACGGTTCAGTTTTAAGTACCTGATAATCTTGTGGCACAGTGTCATCTTTCTCTGACCAATCCCAGGAATGCAGAGGACTGAGACATCTCTCTGGTGGATTTATCCACCTGGATCCATCTGTAGGAAAAAACATTCACTGCAAATTAATATGTTGAAGGAGGAGGGGGGTGTAAACAGCTTGAGCATATTTACATATTTTTACAATTATCACTTTTCCCTTTCATCTATGACAGTGGATAGACTGCCACTTACAGAACCTACCAACAGAAATGCTGTTGTCCGCTGAAAAAATAGGTTCCCAAATGGAAACTGAACATACTCCATTGTAGTCAATGGAGTATGTTCAGCTCTGCTCATCTCAGTTATGTGCACATCGGTTATTTTGATTGTTCTGCTTTTATAACAGATCAGATAATGGCAATTACTAGTGGTGATGTGAACTCACCCATATTCAGTGATGTAACTGGCTGGTGGTCCTCCACCACTTGCTTGTACAGATCCTTGTGTCCTTCTAAATATTCCCACTCCTCCATGGAGAAATGGACAGTGACATCCTGACACCTTATAGGAACCTGACACACACAATGATACAGTCATCATCCAGATACATCATCCCTTGTGTTACTGTATAATGTCCCAGCATTCCCAGCAGCGCTCACCTCTCCAGTCAACAGCTCAGTGATCTTCTTGGTGAGGTCCAGGATCCTCTGCTCATGGTTTCTCCCAGGTATCGGTGAGTGAGATGGCGGCTCCATGGTGGCACTTTGGATCCTGCTCCATTCTCCTGACATAGATGGATGGCTGCCGGGGGTCACGCAGTCACTAGATATCTTTTTCACTGTTATGTAATCCTGTGTATTAGGATAAATATTTCTATAACTGTGATGGAATTGCCAGAATTCTCTACCTCAGAAGATTCCCTTTCTAGCAATTGAATTAAGGGTACAACTTTTTAGTACATTATTTTTTGCCCCTCAAAACAATAAACTGTGCATTTAAATTATTACTGCGAAACCTGCCCACTGTGTGGAACCAATCTGTGACCATTTTGCTAAAATATAATCCAATGCACATTCTCCCTTAGAGCTTAATATTTTAAGTACCACACTTGCATGAGAAAAAGATCTATTGCATAGTTACATAAGTAGTATGGTTGAAAATAGACATAAGTCCATTACCGTAAGTTCAACCAAGGGATGGAGGGGCATGAATTTTACAAAAAGGGGAGTGAGACCCAGATTATCATAAGCATTAATGTCATTTATTTTTAAGAATTTATCTAAGCCCTTTTTAAAACTGCACTGTGTTTTTGTTGTGACCACGTTCTTAGGTAGTCTATTCCTCAGATTCAAAAGGGGTCATTTATCTAGACACCGGTCTTAATAACCCCTATATTTGGCGGTGGATACACCAAAGTTATGAAGAGGTGCAGGCCTCTACATAACTTCGGCACATCCAGCGTCAGTCTAAATGTAAGCCAGCTTCCGAGCTGGCTTACATTTAGACTATTTTCTACACCTAAAACAGGCATAGAAAATGATGAATGAGAGGGGCCTCTGGGCCCTTCCCCGCCCACTCTTTTAGACCGGGCGTGAGCGGGGAAAAGTCGCAAAGTGCAGTGCAACTAACCACTGCGCCGCAATCTGCTCGGCAATGATCGCAAAGTTTTTACAATAAAGAATCCTTGACTCCTGTGGAGACTGAACTTTTTATTCTCCAGACAATGACTGTGCCACCCTTGTCTTTTGAGGGGATTTTAATATGGAACAGCTTTTCACTATATTTTTTGTACGGCCCATTTATATATTTGTTTAGACATCCCTTCTCAAGACTAAATAAATGTAATTCTTTTAATCTTTCCTCAAAACTAAGACCCTCCATGCCCCTTATCAGTTTAGTCACTCTCCTTTGTACTTTTTCCAGCTCCAAGGTATCCTTTCTATGGACTGGTTCCCAGAACTGAACCATATATTCCAGTTGAGGCCGCATCAACGCTTTGTAAAGTGGTAATATTACATCCCTGCCCTGCGAGGTCCATGCCTCGTTTAATGTATGACAATATTCCGGTAACCTTAGAAGCAGCTGATTGACATTGTAAATATATAGAAACAGTTATATCGGCTCTCCTGTCGTAATATACGGACTCGGGTGCACTGTTATAGGCTTACCCCTTGGTCTTTTAGTAGTGAAATGAGAAGTATGTTAACAGGCACTCTACCATCTGGGACTGCATCAAGATTCAGCACTTTAATAACATACCCAACATATCAATATATACATACAATATAAAAACTATAAAGACCTATGACAATAGTGTAGATATTTTAGAATCCCTTATAAAAATAATAAAAATGAAGATAAAAAATGTTACATCCCCTAGGATATTTGATGCACATAGATTATTACTACCTAGATGTATAACTTCACATTTATCCACATTAAACCTCATTTGCCAAGTTTATGCCCAATCACTCAGTGTCCAAGTCAGCTTGTACTTTGTGGACATCTTACTTAGACTGCACAATACTATATAGCTTGGTATCATCTGCAAAAATAGAAACAGTGCTATTAATCGGATCCTCAATATCATTAATAAATAAATTAAATAATAGAGGACCCAGCACAGAACCTTGGGGTACACCACTTATAACACGGGATCATTCAGAATAACAATCATTGACCATAACTCTTTGGACACGGTCCTTCAGGCAATTTTCAAACCAATTACAAACTATACTTTCCAAGCCTATAGGCCTTATTAATTTTCAACAAATTTTTAATAAATTTTGAACATTACAGAAAAGAAGATAGGTCCATAAAGTGCAATGGAGCAAAACTTGTAGTAGAACTTTCATCATGGCATCGCCATCCATAATAATATATAGATATTCAGATATACAGTTAACAGGTGGTACTTCAAAAGCAGTTATGCGGACAACTTCAGATCATAGGCAGTTTTCTTGTCATAGGCGTCATAGTATAAAATATGGCAGAGGGGAGGCATAGGGACTGGTGAGCCGTGGGAGCAAAAACCATTTCACACAGCATGTGAAAATTAACGTTTTGTATCACCTCAGCTAGCCGATGACATAGGGCATGGAATGGAGTTCCCACATTTCGCCAGCTTCGCCAGCACATGGGAGAGTAGTTAGGAATTATATGTGCGAGCCTGTTAGGTGTCATGTACCAGCGCAGCTGTATCTTTTTTGACTGCTCTGTGTGATTTATAAAATTGGAGCTCTTATGAGACCAATAAACCTATAGATCTTATTTTACCTATTAAACGTCTATGAGGTACGGTATCAAATGCCTTTGCAAAATCAAAGAACACTATATCCACAGCCACCCCTCTGTCCAGGCTAATACTCACCTCCTCATAAAAACATATCAGGTTAGTCTGAAACTTCTGTCCTTGGTAAACCCATGTTGGTTATTACTTATAATATTATTTACAGTCACATACTCCTGTATATAGTCCATTTAGAGTCCTTCAAACATTTTTCCCACAACAGAAGTTAAACTAACTGGTCTATAATTACCTGCGGAGGACCTAGAGCCATTTTTGAATGTGGGCACCACATTTGCCTTGCGCCAATAACTTGGCACTGTACCAATCCGTAGAAAATCTCTAAAAATTATAAACAGGGGCACAACAATGACTGATTTCTTGGAGGTATTCCCGGAGCCTTGTTTATATTTACCTTATTTAACTTAGCTTGGACCATATCTACAGTTAGCCAGTTGAGAATATTACTGGGTATACTAACAGCCCAGGCACAACCGATATAAGCTTCTTTCTTTTCTTTTATAATATACAGAGCTAAACAAAAAAAAAAAACATCTAGTAACTCAATGACCACCCCTGCTATTTAGGGGAAATACTTGCTCTGACCTTGATTTTTAGCATGAATATATTTAAAGAATTTTTTGGATTTGTTTTACCGCCAGCAGTTCTTTTGTATTTGTTTTGCAGATTTTACCTCTTTTTTTTTTTACAGATTTTAAGCCCTTTCTAAATTTCATAGGCTACAGCTGACCCCTCTGATTTGTATCTTTTAAATGCCCCTTTTTGTCATTTATTGTCCTTTTTACAGTAGCTATAAGACGTGGGGTTTAATTTTAGCTTTTTATACTTGTTACCTACAGAAATACATTTTGCAATGTAATTAACCAATGTAGATTTAAAGCTGTCCCATTTATCCTCAGTATTATTATCTGACAGTCTGCCCTCAACCCCAGGAAAATTCTGTGTTTTTGCTCTCCCAGCAACAGTTTGCTTTTTATAATTCAGGGGGAATATAATTATATTGTTTTCACTATTACCTAGTGTTTCATGAACAGTAACATTTCCAACAAGTTCTGCATCATTAGAAATTACCAGATCCAACAGAGCATCTCCCCTAGTGTGATCTTATACAAACTGGCCCATAAAATGGTCCTGTAGCAAATTACAGAATCTTCCCGCCTTTGCAGTTGATGCAGAACCATGATCCCAGTCAATATCTGGGAAGTTAAAATCTCCCATTATGACCACTGTACCAGCCTGTGCAGCCCGCTCTATTTGGTTGCACAGCTGAACTTCCATCTCCTCTGTGATGTTAGGGGGTCTATAGATTACACCAAGTATTATTTTTCGCAGAGAATATTTCCCTTTGTAATTCCACCCATAAAGTTTCAAGATCCTCACTACCCTCACCCACAGTTGCCTCTTTCACACTCACCTTCATATCACTCCTTACATACATGCACACATCACTGCATTTTCTATTGGCCCAGTCTTTTCTAAATAGTGTAAAAACCTGAATATTAACAGCCCAGTGATGTGAAGAGTCAAGCCATGTCTCAGCCACACCAATTACATCTATGTGTTCCTCTAGTAACATAGTCTCCAGCTTCCCCATTTTGCTTGCTCGACATCTGGCATTTGTGAACATACTTTATAATTTACAATTTAATTTCCCATATTCAGTTCTCGGAAAGTGAATATCTTGAATTTTTTGGGTACCTTGGTTGAACTTGTTGGTTTGTAACAGGTTCATGTCGCCCGCAGCTTTGTTTTTCATGGGTGTACAGTACTGCTCAGTCACTTTCCTATTTTCCTCACTAACCACAGCCCCCACTAAATCCCCACTGTCCCCTTCTATATCCCACTCTCTATTGACACTATCTAGCCCCTTATTGCTATGACCCCCCTCCCTCCCCACCCGACTGACATGGCCTCAGATTCGATTCGTAGAGGTGCCAGGGGTTGGCTCCCAGCAATCAGACATTGATGACCTATCCAGTGGATCGGTCATCAAAATTCTACTCCCAGAAAACCCATTTAATGATATGTCAATTCATTGGCTGCTGTTTGGGTTACTGAACATGAGGTATGCCTCATAGTCCTCTGAGGAAGTCAATGGCATAACACGCATCACAGTCATTGAGGCATTTATTTGGATCCTCATTTACTTTGGGTGAAAGTGGTTGGTATTCCTCCCTTGTCTATTAACCAGATATTATGCTGATTCTTTGTAATGTTTGTTGTATTCATTAATAGTAGTTCTGCTCTTATTTTAATGTTCATGATTATGTGTTGGACACAATATTGGACTGTGGGTATGAAATGCCTCGAGCTGCTCTCACCTGTAATCATGTAAGGGGGAGTCAGTTTTTAGTGTGTGGCTCTTGAGGGTGGCACAGTAATGGAGGCGGACACAGCGTAGGTCAAAGGAACAGAAATTTACATTATTTGCAGCACAAACCATAATCGTTCCAAGTAATGGCACACAGCTTTGTGGTTATAGTCTCTAATGAGCACATAGTTTTGTAGTTACAGTCTCTAATGGAGACAGAGCTTCGCAGTTAGTCTCTATTGGGCACACAGCTTAACAGTTACGGTTTCAGTGTGCGGTCACGCTACTGCACCCGTACACGTGACCTCCCTAGTCCACCGTGTCCACCAGTGTACAGTGCAAATATCACAACAACTTTTACATTCCCATTATCTGGAAAAAAAACAACATACTGTATAAGCACAACATGAAAGTCCCGTTAAAGTGGTTTTCCATCCTTTTTATAGTAATGTCCAGTCCTCAGGATAGGCCATCACTAGCTGATTGGCAGCAGTCTGGCACGCGCGCTCCCACCTATCAGGTGTTCTGTATAGCTTTGTTGATGGAAGTCAATGCCAGAACTGCACTGAATATCAACATTGTAGTGGACAGTGCTTGTCACTAGACCACCGCTGCCTCTGAAGTCTGTGGGAGTAGAGCTGCAATGACAAGCCCTGTCTACTACAGTGTTGATGGCGATATGTAGTTCTTGCACCAGCTTCTGGCACTGGAGCTACACAGAACAGCTAATCGGTTGAAATCGGCTAGTGATGGACTATCCTGAGGCTGGACAACACCTTTAAGTCTGGGTGCAGACTTCGTTCCAGCCCCCCTCTGGGTATTTAATACCCAAAAGGGATTATCAAATTTATGAGTACATCAGGGTCCAAAAGGACTCTGTCTCGACATTCAATCTGGCAAAAAAGTTTGAAACAAATGGAAAGTGGGTTATACGAAGTCCAAAGATGGAGGATTCTCGTATTTTCATATACTTTCTGGCAACCTGCCTAGTCATGGCAAAATTCCCTGAATCCCTCACCTCTCCGGTTAACAGGTAGATGATCTCCAGCGTGAAGTTTAATATTTGTTTCGTAATCTCACTCCTTTCCTTATCCATCTTTGGTGGGTCATTCAGGAATCAAGTACTGTTTTAGATGAGAATATAAGATAACCAGACCAACTGGATGGTACCACAGGCTCCTTAATGAAAATAAAAAAAAAAGTTAAAATCATGCTGAGGCACCAAAATATGTTACCTATACCATTCACCATCAGAGCTGTGGAGAAAAAACTTGGTGTGAAGCAGTCAGTAAAAAAAAAAATCATAGGGACATGCAATACTTAGGTCCGTGATGCAGAGCAAACACACCCAATGAAGTCTATGGGTCCTTGAAAATCCGTGCTGTGTCCATTTTTCACTTAAAACTGTTGGACATGCTTCGGAAATGAATTTTCAGTTGGGTAACGTCCGTGGAGTACGGATGACACTCAGAGGGTAAAAACAAACACATGGACCTTCAGAGACATCTTCACGGATGAAACAAGGATGCTTTTTTCATGCACTTGAAAATGACACAGAAATGTGGACGAGGCCTTAAAGGGGTATTATCTTCATTATATCCACGGGATATGCTGTAAATGTTTGACAGATGTGGGTCCCACCTCTAGGACCCTCACCTATCTCTATAACAGAGGTCCCCCCATCCACCTGCGATGTGAGGCAGCTGGAGCATCCAGGCAGAGAATGAATGGAGAGGTGGCTGCAGGACCCGCATCTATCAGACGTTTATCTACAGGATAAGGTGGGAATACTCCTTTAAGTCTTTTCTGTGCAATATTCATAACTAAGGGACCATAGGGTGTATTCACACATGCCGGTTTTGTGTCATTTTCTGCTGTGCTTTGGTCGAAATCATGACAAAAAAATACATTTCTCTTGCTAGATGTGAGACACTTTTACAGAAGAAGCTCAGTAGTATAAAAGGGTCTGTAAGTCATACATACCCAACCAGGAAGTGATCAGTGGACGCTCAATGCTAATGACTGCAAGACCTGTGATGATGTCACAGGAGGGGCGGGCTCAGCTGTAAGAGGCTGCCCTGTGAGGGCTCCCGTGGTGGGTGGTTTATATGGAGGAGAATGTGGAGACGTGATGGATTCAGTGTTTTCTTCACTAAAGATTGTTAACAATTGTAGACGAGCTGGAGAAATATTGGTAGTTGTAGTTCTCTCTCCTCTGATACTCTATAATCAGCTGTAGCTCAGTTTTCTTTCACACAGCGCAAAGGATGATGCTGAAATTCATTTCTCATTCAGCACATTTTTTTAGGGTACTTTCACACTTGCGGCAGAGTGTTTCCGGAAAGCAGTTCCGGCGCCGGTACACTCTGCTGGATCCGGCAATCTGGATGCAAACTGAAAGCATTTGGAGACTGATCCGGATCCGTCTCATAAATGCATTGCAAGAACGGATCAGTCTCTCCGCTTGTCATGCGGATAGACGGATCCGTCTTGTATTATTTTTTCAGTTTTAAGGGTCTGCGCATACGCATACCGGAAGGACGGATCCGTCCTTCAGGTATTTCTTAATGCCGAATCCGGCACTAATACATTGCTATGGAAATGAGTTCCGGCATCTTGTACGGAGATAAAACCGCAGCATGCTGCGGTATTTCCTCCGTCCAAAACGAACTGATGACATCCTGATGCATCCTGAACGGATTTCTATCCATTCAGAATGCATTGGGATAAAACTAATCAGTTCTTTTCCGGTATTGGGCCCTGACGTCAATGCCGGAAAAGTTTGCCGCAAGTGTGGTGATACAGAGGGTGATATTCCATTATAAATTAGCCTGGGTATGCTGAGACTTGTAGGCTGTCCCTGCATAAACAGGCAAGTGTACAAGGGCAAAAGGAAAGCAGCTTTACCGTGTTCTCCCCTCCATTCTAAAAGGGCCTTTACCAGCTCTGATAACCACATCACTAATTTTGATTGTGACTTATAATAGTCTTAAAGTGTACCTAAACCTATAAATACGTTATTAAACCCTATTGTAAATGTGATTAAGTGAATTTTTCTAATACACTTCTTTTTTAACTTTTCCTAGTAAAATAGGTGCCTGAAGTTTAGGTGCACTTTAGAATACTCTAGTATAGGGATGCCCAACCTACGACCCTCCAGCTGTTGCAAAACTACAACTCCCAGCATTCCTGAACAGCCTACAACTATTAGGGCATGCTGGGAGTTGTGGTTTTACAACAGCTGGAGGGCCGCAGGTTGAGCATGCCTGCTCTAGTACACTGCTGCCGGATGGGAGCACAGATTATCTTGATGCTGCACTGAGCGCTGTACAGTCCAGAGCAGCGCTCCTCCTGCCCGTACCAGCCTTGCTCTGCTAAAGTCTGGCACACTCCGGTGTTCTAACAACCTGCACCATTGCGGTATGCAGGCTTAAGCCTCATTCAGACGTCCAGTGTTATGGCCTGCATAACGGATCCGTCCGGCTTCCGTTATGCAGGGGAGTCCTCTCCTGCATAACGGAAACGGGACGAATCCGATATGCGGGCCATAGACTTCTATTATGACGGAATGAATAACGGAATGTCTCAAAAGGCATTCCGTCATAGAATTATGTTATGGTCCATGGTAACGGAATCCATAACGCAATTCTGCTTTTACCACCAAACAAAGAGCAAACGTGTTCGCTCATCCCTAGTAAAAAAAAAAATTAAATAAAAAGTTTAAGTATGGTATATTATAAAATTTCATTTAGTAACAAATTCTGTTGAACAGTAGGAAATAAAATAAAGTAAAAAAAAAAAAAAAAAAATACCCACTGCTCACCCACCGATTTAATATTGATGACCTATCCTGAGAATAGGTCATCAGTACATATGGCCGGATAACCCCTTTAAGGAGGAGACCACCAGACTGACAGCTCTGGAACAGTGGGGCATATTACAGGAGATTATTGGTTATTTTTATCTTTTATCACATTCCCTACTATAATGCTGACATAAAATTCTCCAAAATGCCAAATGCACACAATGGAGGGAATTTTCACCCATAAAATTCATGCTCAAGGGGAAGGGGCCAATTCACAAGTTCCATATCTACTTCACTCATCTTTTTCCTGTAAGGCCTCTTGCACACAACCATATGTATTTTGCAGCCCATAAAAAACGGATCCGCAAAAAATATGGATGTCTTCCGTGTGCATTCCGTATTTTGCGGAACGGAACAGCTGGCCCCTAATAGAACAGTACTATCCTTGTCGGTAATGCAGGCAATAATAGGACAAGTTCTATTTTTTTGCGGACCCGAAATATGGAAACGGTATGCACACGTAGTAACTTCCGTTTTTTTTGCGGACACATTGAAATTAATGGTTCCGCATACGGTCCACAAAAAAAAAAAAAAAGAAAGAAAATACGTTTGTGTGCATGAGCCCTAAACCAGGGGTCAGTAACCTTGGCACACCAGCTGTGGTGGAACTATGACTCCCAGCATGCACACTTGCGTGGCTGTCCTTAGAACTCCCAAAGAAGTGAATGAAGCATGCTGGGAGTTGTAGTTTCACACCAGCTGGAGTGCTGGAGGTTGCTGATCTCTGCTGTAACTAGCACAGGAGCCCTGACAAAGCAGCTTCTCAAAGCTGACTAGCTCCGCCCCTCCTGTGACATCATCACAGGTCCTGGAAGGATTTATTAAGGTCAGTGTACACATTCAGGTTTCTTGTTGCAGTTTTTGAAGCAAAGTCCAGTATTGTTTTATCAACTGAGGACAAATATAAAAGGAATATGACTGGGACGCCTCCGCTTTGTAAATCCGATTTAGTGTTAAAATTGTATCAAGAAGCCTGAACGTGGAAACCCAGCTTCTGTGTCCTCTCCATAACGGAACCCCGCCCCCTGTGTGACATGACGGTGACGTCATCACAGGTCCTGCAGTATTGAGCAGCTACATATGAGGCGCTGGACGGGGTACGTATGTCTTGTAGTCACTTGTGTTGTGTAGATTGTAATTCTAAGGACTGTAACTATAGGACCAATAGTCTCTGAGCCCAGAAGTGGACACAATCCGCTGCGTTTGGGAATAATAAATATAAAAACCGCAGCAGATGTTATAGGACCACCATTCCCCAAACAATAGGAACCCAACTGGTCATATCCAGAATGAGGATTGGTCCTAGTGGTTGGTGGGGGTCCCAGCGATCTTACCTTTATCACTTGTTGTGAGATTAGCCTCACCAAAATTCAGTGAAAGATTTATCAAAACTGGTGTAAATGAAAACTGGTTCAGTTGCCCATAGCAACCAAACAGATTCCACCTTTAATTTTCCAAAGGAGCTCTGAAAAATGTAACCTGGAATCTGATTGGTTGCTATGGGCAACTAAACCAGATTTCCTTTCCACCAGTTTTGATAAATCTCCCCCCCTCAGAGTACTGCGACGTGGGGCGGAAATTCCACAGCAAAGTGTGCGCCAAATCCATGCAGAATGTTCATGAAATGCCGTGTCGCTGTAATCGTACTGAACAAAAGAATGAAGGTAACAGCTCCGTTTTACCGCATAGGGAAGGTCGTAAAAACAAAACCCGTAAAGCTGTGGCTGAATTGCATTTCTTTTTCCAATTTCACCCCACGTGGAATTTTTTTTTTCCGCGTCCCACCACATTGTATGGAATATTAAATGGTGCAATTTGACAGTACAACTTGTCCCACAAAAAACAAGCTGTCATATAGCTATGTGAAAATTTAAAAAAGTCATGGTTTTTGGAAGGCAGGGAGTAAAAAATGAAAATACAGAAACGGAAAATCGCAAGGTCCTGAAGGGGTTAAATCTCCGAGGGGAGGGTCCACACAGGACATATCTGCTGTGGATTTGTGTGTGGTAAATATGCAGTGTTTTACAGCAGCAAAGTGGATGGGATTTGAAGAAATCTGCAGCACAAATTGGCCTGCAGTGCGGATTTTAAAGATAAATATTTATATTTTGATATTTCTGGCAATTTTGGACGCAGTGATGCCTGTGATGTTTATTTTTCTGTTTCAAACTTTTTATTAATATTAATCCAAAAAGGGTAGAGCAGTAGAGTACATACAGAATAAAAGTACATAAAAGCTTAGTCAGCGATATGCAATAAATCACAGGCCAGTACAGAAATATAAAGATTGCTATGCTTATTTTTATTTTAAATATGGGTAAAAGGTGAGTGATTTGGAAAAAAATAATATATATATATATATATATATGTAGATATATATATATATATATATATAGTCCAAAAAAATAGAGCAGCACTCCAGGATAACGTGGAAAATATTTTCCACATTATCCTAGAGTGCTGCTCTCTATTTTTTGGACTGGATTTTTGGGTAAGCTTGCCCTTTTGAGCCTGCACCCACAGTATTGTTTAAAGGTTGGTACTGCCTTACTTTTCCTAATATATATACCGTATTTTTCGCCCCATAAGACGCACTCCCCCCAAAAAAAGTGGGGGGGGGGGAGAAGGCAGTGTGTCTTATGGGGAGAATGCAACCATTTTCCCATCGCTAATGCTGATACCCCGTGCGATGTATCAGCAAGGTAGGAGGAGGTGCGGAGTCCAGCAACTCCCTAGAGGGGCGCCCCACCGCTCACAGTAGCATTTATTTCTAAGTAGGAATCCTTGTCCTCTTAATAACTAACTAAAGTTGCGCTGTCCCTGTATCCCTACTTACTAATTGCGTCCTATAGCAGGCAGAGCGGCGCAGCTGCTGTCAGTGTAACGTCCTCACTGACGTCACGCGCCTGCTCCTCCCAGAAGCCCCTCATAAGTGCCATCCACAGATGCCCCCCATAAGTGCCGTCCACAGATGCCCCCCATAAGTGCCATCCACAGGTGGCCCCCATAAGTGCCATCCACAGGTGGCCCCCATAAGTGCCATCCACAGGTGGCCCCCATAAGTGCCATCCACAGGTGGCCCCCATAAGTGCCACCCACAGGTGCCCCCCATAAGTGCCACCCACAGGTGCCCCCCATAAGTGCCACCCACAGGTGCCCCCCATAAGTGCCACCCACAGGTGCCCCCAGAAGTGCCACCCACAGGTGCCCCATAATAGTGCCACCCACAGGTGCCCCATAATAGTGCCACCCACAGGTGCCCCATAATAGTGCCACCCACAGGTGCCCCATAATAGTGCCACCCACAGGTGCCCCATAATAGTGCCACCCACAGGTGCCCCATAATAGTGCCACCCACAGGTGCCCCATAATAGTGCCACCCTCCCTCCCTCCCCAGTATTAATCATTGGTGGCAGTGGCCACAGGGTCCCCCTTCCCCCCATCATTGGTGGCAGTGGGCAGTGCGTCCCCCCTCCCTCCCTCCCCAGTATTAATCATTGGTGGCAGGGGCCCCCTTCCCCCCCCACATCATTGGTGGCAGCAGCAGTTTCAATCGGAGTCCCAGCAGTGCTGCTGAAGTCCTGGCGGCCATGGTATGTAAGTGAGCAGCATTATACTCACGTGCGCGGTGGCCGCCGGGCACTCTTTCTTCTGTCTGTGTGGCGCATTGCTAATGCTTATAGATGCGCCGCACAGATCTAAGAGAAGAAGGAGCACCCGCCGGCCACCGGCTCCTTCTTCTGTCTGTGTGGCGCATTGCTAATGCTTATAGCATGCCTATAGCATTAGCAATCTATGAGAAGGAGCGCCCGGCGGCCACCGCACACGTGAGTATAATGCTGCTCACTTGCATACAATGGCAGCCAGGACTTCAGTAGCGACCTGGCTGCCATGGTAACCGATCGGAGCCCCAGCATTACACTGCTGGGACTCCGATCGGAACTGCCGCTCAAGGTCATATCGCGGTCCGGCGATATAGGCGATATGCACAAAATCCATATCGTGGCACAAATTTATATTGCATATCGCCTATATCGTCCACCCCTAGGTGGAGTCCATAAAGAAGCCAGTTGGTATAAATAAGTCTCTCTTTACTAAAGCGCAGAATAGTAGTAGTAGTACATGCCACAGTAAGACGGCACAGTTCCATGTAGATCACGGTGCAATTAGCAACATAGCATTACAACAATTTACTCCTTGCAGTAACATGACATAAATCCATTGGACTGCTTCAGTACATCACCGGTCTTAGTGATGATGATCGCTTGTATGGCAGGCTACAGGATCAGAGATGACTCTGAACTTGATCTTTTAACCACTTAGAAGGGGTTATGCCAATGAAGAAGACTCCCTCTAGTGAGATCCCACCAATCAAGAGAACAGTAAGAGTCAGATGCTCCACTGTGACCCCTATGTACTCATTAAAACTACAAAACCCCTATAGGCTGTGTTCACGTCTGCGTTAGAGACTCCATTAGGATCCTCAGTGATAGATTCCATAGCTTTTGATGAAACAAAATGCTGTATTCAGCATCATTTTTCTTGTCCAAACGACATACAACCTGATCCGTTCATGATGGTTGTATTATGGTAATGGGAGCGTTTTTGCAGACGGATCCGCAAAAAATGCTATTGTCAAAGTAGCCTTAGTCGCATTGGTCAGGAGCCACTGGTACCCATCCTGCCATGGATCTGGGACAGTGTTGTGGCATCCCTTCTATATGGAAGCGACATTGCAGGCGAGGACCCAACCTCATAGACATCTTATCACCAGATGAGGGGAATGTGATGGTCCACTTTATGCAGGATTTTAGGCCTCATAGAGAATAGAATATATTTCTGAATACACGTGAGGTAACCTCTGTAACATTAGTTGCCGTGAGTCAGGTCTTCTTCCAGGACAATTTCTTCATTTTCCTTCTCATCTTAGATACCTATACAGTTTCATCTTAATTGATTTGGGGAAAACTCTGGCCAATAGAGTTCTGAAGATATATATTGTAAATGATGCTGTCCTCTATATGATTTTAGAAGCTATTTTTTCTTTTAAACGTTTGCAGCACGGTCAGCCTCAAGTTGTCTCATATTCCCATCCTAAACGGTCACTTCTGTGACTGAACCACTGATGATGGACAGGGACAAGAATAAGATTACTAACAGGATATTAAGCTTCACCCTGGAGATCATCTACCTGCTGACCGGAGAGGTGAGGGAGTCTGGGAATTACATATTTTCTCTCAGCTGATAACAAGGGGACATATCTAGAGAGGTGGGGGATTCTGAGAATGTACTGTATATAGTGATGTCAGTGTCCCTCTACAATATACAGAATTATACAGTAGTGAAGAAGTCATCTGATGACTGTGTGACCACCAGCCGGATCCCCTTCATCTCGCCTACACCTCACTCATTGATAACTAAGCAAAACAAGGAGCAAAGGATCCTAGACCTCACCAACAAGATCATTGAGCTGCTGACTGGAGAGGTGAGCGCTGCTGGGAATGCTGGGACATTATACAGTAATACAAGGGACGATGTATCTGGATGATGACGTGTCATTGTGTGTGTCAGGTTCCTATACGGTGTCAGGATGTCTCTGTCTATTTTTCCATGGAGGAGTGGAAGTATTTAGAAGAACACAATGATCTCTACAAGAACCTCGAGACGGAGAATTACCAGTCCCTCACATCACTGGGTAGGGGTTCACTCTTCTTACGGAGTCCTTTTGCCCCTTAATATGGGGCCTGCTGTTCTCATTCTGGTAGTTAAGGGGTTCTTATTGATGACCTATCCTCAGGATAGGTCATCAATATCAGATCGGCGCCCCCACCGATCAGCTGTTTGAGGAGACGGCGCACGCAGTGCGCACGAGCAGTCTCCCTTCTCTCTTCCTGTTCACCGCTGTGTGTCTATGGGACAACAGCAGCAGACAGGAAGAGAGTTGGGAGACAGACGTGCACACTGCGCACAGCGTCTCCTCAAACAGCTGATTGGCGGGGGTGCCGGGTGTCGAACCCCTGCCGATCTGATTTTGATGACCTATCCTGAGGATACGTCATCAATAAAAAAAAAAGCCCGGAGAACCCCTTTAATATGAATATAGGCTTGTGGTCAGCTGTATATTCTGCTAGTCTTGTTAAAACTGGCTCGTTTCTCTAAATAACTCCTGTAGCAGAAGATCCTTTATGTTTGGTTGTGAGGTGAGTCCTCCAATACCTCTGCTGATACATTTCTTTAAATCCATATTAAAATGAAAAGATCAACTTCTGCTTTCTAGCAGGCACCACTAGGAGAAGCTAAGGCTTTCATTTAAGGCCCCATACACAAGACCATATTTTTGGTCCTAAAAGATAGAACATGCCCTATTCTTGTGCATTTTGTGGACAAGAATAGGGATTTTTAACTTTGGACGGGACATGGAGAATGTGAAAATATGGAATGCTTTTAATTGCAATATAGAGCGAATGGTGTAGGCTCAGATAACACTCCAAAAATTCGTGTGCATGTGCTAACCCCGAAGGGTAGAGTGAAGTTAGTAAAAATTAACTTTTAATCCTAATGTTAAAAAATATATGGAGACATATATCATGATACCAAGACAAGACAATACAACAGATATGAGGGTGACAAGTGGTGCACCCTACAATGTGGTAGGAAAAAGGAACGGATACTGCTGCACCTCAGCTGGGGTGCATGCAGTCTTACCCGACCCAGGATAGGAACCAGGATGGATGAAAGGACAACAGGTATCAGCATAGGTTGACGATGGCGGGTGTCCGGGATCGGTGTCAGCGGCTTGGAGTCCCCGGCAACAACGGTGTGGGGGTCCCTAAAATGTGGCGGGGTCTGTAGTAGGCAGATGAGTCCTAACCCTAATAAACCCTGACAATGCAGGAGGGGGACTATTTTACCACTACCTGCCTACACAGAGCACCCGCCCCGAAAGGGGCGACCCCGTCCGGTAGCCTGTCCCTAAACCCGGTCCTTTCCCTGGCTCTAGGTTCTAAACATGCTATGCATCGATGGAGACTAGGTCCCGACGTGGCACGTTTCTGTCACAGATGACTCTTCAGGGGATTAATCAAAATGTGCAAGCGCTACACGACTACTCCAGGGTAATTCCTGGAGTAGTCGTGTAGCGCTTGCACATTTTGATTAACCTGTGTAGGCAGGTAGTGGTAAAATAGTCCCCCTCCCGCATTGTCAGGGTTTATTAGGGTTAGGACTCATCTGACCCCGCCACATACAGACCCCGCCACATTTTAGGGACCCCCACACCGTTGTTGCCGGGGACTCCAAGCCGCTGACACCGATCCCGGACACCCGCCATCGTCAACCTATGCTGATACCTGTTGTCCTTTCATCCATCCTGGTTCCTATCCTGGGTCGGGTAAGACTGCATGCACCCCAGCTGAGGTGCAGCAGTATCAGTTCCTTTTTCCTACCACATTGTAGGGTGCACCACTTGTCACCCTCATATCTGTTGTGTTGTCTTGTCTTGGTATCATGATATATGTCTCCATATATTTTTTAACATTAGGATTAAAAGTTAATTTTTACTAACTTCACTCTACCCTTCGGGGTTAGCACATGCACACGAAAATATGGAATGCACACGGCCAATATCCATGTTTTGTGGATCCGCAATTTGCAGACCACAAAACTAATACGGTTGTGTGCATGAGGCCTAACACAGATGTATTACTGAGTTCAATTTAAGCTGTATACAGTAAGTTCCTCCTCATGGTGATGGAAGAAATTGGACAGCATAAATCTCTAGATTTAAAAATGAAACTGTACCATTGTTAGTAGCATTCAGCTCCCCCCCCCCCCCCTTTCTTGCAGGCTGTGCACCTTTTGTTGCATAGTAAGGCCTTATTCACACGTCCGTAGTGTTTATGGATCCGCAAATTGCGGATCCATAAACACACCCGGCCGGCAGCCCCATAGAAATGTCTATTCTTGTCCGCAATTGCGGGCAAGAATAGGACATGCTCTACTTTTTTGTGGAGCTGCGGCCATAAGATCGGCGGCGTGCTCTGCAAAAACTAAAGCAGAGAGCACAGTGTGTGCTCTCAGCATCGTTCCGTGCCCCATTCACAGTCAATGGGTCCGCATGTATTCCGCAGAATTGCGGAATACATGGGGACATATATGCGGACGTGTGAATAATGCCTAAATCTCAGCAATGCTCTGATTAATCATATACACACAATATATTCAGTCATTGTGTGTTTCCTACAGGAGGATCCAGCCAGAGAAATCCACAAGAGAGAGGCCCCAGTTCTCCAGATCAACATCACAATATACATCAGCGTGACCAGGTAGATGGAACAAAAGTCCTGCCAAAGGTTTTATATTATTAAAGGGATTTTTTAGGCGCTAAATAGGCTCTGTCCTGGTAGAGTTGATCATGCTGATTAAAACTGTACCTTTTTTTTGTATTTATGATATCTAGCTGCAGAGATATCTGCGTTTTCATTCATTTGCAAATGAGAATTTCGAGCACTCAGAGGCAGGGTTGAATGGTCGGAGCACTCAGAGGCAGGGCTGAATGATCTGAGCACTGCTATGTAACACCCCCTGTGCTCTGCACACGCCCCCCTCCCCTTGACTGACAGGGCTAGACATCAGGCTGAGGGCAGAGCTGTGTGCTAGCATGTAAATATTATATGTGCTGTAGCTTCACTACACTGAGATCTGCTCAGAAAGCTAATCTACCTATCACTGCGGTATTCACAGGTACAATATATGAGTAAACAGACACCAGTAATATGTGCTAGCTTATAAGCATAGAAAAACCAGGCATCATGATCTACCTTGTATGTAGACATCTTTGGTTCAAGTTTTATGAGAGACATATTAATAATAATAATAATAATAATAATAATAATAATAATAAGGCTTTACTATATTGAGAATAGTGTTTTTTTTTTTCTAAGACCTATTACTGGTTTATTCACAGACACAAAATATCATTATAAAGAAACCAGTAATATTTATTAGCTTTCTAAAAAAAACATTATTCTCAATATGATATGATAACGACTTTTCTGGAAGAAAAAATGTGGAAGAAAAAAAACTTGAAAGTCTCTCCTGAGAGTCAAACCTGGGATCTCTACACAAAACTAATAGCTTAACCTCTAAGCTATAGCAGTATCACACAAGAATATGTTTTTTCTATGCTTATAAGCTATCACATTTTACTGCTGTCTTTATAATATATTGTGCCTGTCAGAGGTGCACCTAGCCTTTCTGCTGCCTGAGGTGAAAATTGAAACAGCCCCCTTATAATATTTGCCAGTGCAAAAAATACCCCCTTTTAATGTCCCCATAGTGCCCCTATAATGTGTACCAGTATAAAATACCCCTATATAGTTCCCCCCCAAGTCAATGCCCCCATAGTGCTCCTCACCCCCTTTCCCATAATGTACCAGTATAAAATGCCCCTCTATAGTGCCCCAGTAGATTCCCTCAGTGTCCCCCATAATTTGCCAGTATAAAATACACCTTGTTAGTGCCCCCAGTAGATGTCCCCATAGTACTCCTCTTTCCCCATAGTAGCCCTTATAATGTGTCCCAGTATAAAATGCCCCTATACAGAGCCCCCCAAATAAAATACCCCTTTTTTGTGCCCTCAGTAGGATACCCCCCAAAATTGTGCCAATAAGAAGTGCCACTAGATGCCCCCATAATGTTCCTCTCCCCACTTCCCCATAGTCGCCACCATATAAAATACCACTTTTGTGCCCCCCATATAAAATACCACTTTTGTGCCCACATAGTGCCCCCAATAATGTGCCAGTAAGGAGTGCCCTTAGATGCCCCCATATAAAATACCACTTTTGTGCCCCCATATAAAATACCACTTTTGTGCCCACATAGTGCCCCCAATAATGTGCCAGTGAGGAGTGCCCCTAGATGCCCCCATATTGTCCCCCATATAAAATACCACTTTTGTGCCCACATAGTGCCCCCCAATAATGTGCCAGTAAAAAGTGCCCCTAGATGCCCCATAGTGTTCCTCTCTGCATTGTGTGCCTTATAAAAAAAATAAACACTTATACTTACCTCCATGTCGCTTCAGTGATGTGATGCAGACCTCTTCCGGCCTGTGTCCCGTGCTGTACAGCTCAGGCGGCGCGATGAGGTCCTGACTCTGCCTGCACCGGCTTCTGATAGGGTACAGGCACTAGTCCTGCAGCCTATGAGTGGAACGGGGAAGGGAGACGCCTGTCCCCTGCCCCGCAGCACATCCATCTGTATCGCTGTCCTGAGGACAGCGATACAGATGAATATAGAGATGAGCGCTTCCACAATGGAAGCGCTCATCTCTCCCTGCCGCCCCCACTTGTCACCACGGCCACACTGCCCAAATTGGCGGTGTGGCCCTGGTGCCTGTGAATAAAGCAGTAATATATAGATTAGTTTTCTGAGCAGATCTCCGTGTGGAGAAGCTATAGCACAGAATGTGTATAATACACATATATACAGTAGAAATGTATAAGCCAGGACACAGCTCTGCCCTCAGCCTGATGTACTAACACCATGTTCAATGTGACAGGTTCCCTTTAATGGGCTATACCTATACTATACCGCAGTGCTCTACACTTCTATGGGGGTTCCAAAAATAGGTGAGCGTGAGCGCGTTCGGCTATTTCCGGAAGTCCCATAGCAGTGAATTGAGAGCGCATGCATGGCCACCTCTCCATTCACCTCTATGGAACTGCCAGATATAGCCTAGCTGGCGCTCGGCTATTTTCAGAATTCCCATCGTGGTGAATGGAGGGTGGGCACACTTGTGCTGGGAGCTCTCTTTCTCTTCAGGGGGCCTGTTCTGGAGATAGGTGCAGGTCCCACCTCTGGGACCCCGACCTATCTGACATTGGTGGCATACCCCCTTAAAGCATAAGGCCACTGTTTTTTTACCTCTTTTTTAATATGTTTGTTGTCTGATTAGGGTGAAAATCTGCTTGACCTGCTTGATATTAAAGTTGAAGTTGTAGATGATAATGAAGAGATGGGGGCTGGTCAGAAGGGTAAGTTTAAGTGAAACTTTAAGTGATTATAAAGACAAGTTTTGAGGGTCATGAGATACATCCATCTTCTGTCCATCATATAAAGAAAATGAATTTACTAAAGGTTTTACACCACTTATTTGGTGAGTAAAAAAGTAGCAAAATATGGCGCACAACATGCCTGCACAATAATTTGCGACTTATTAAGCTTCTCGGCACTTTTCCGAAGTGACAAGAAGGGGGTGGGGCTTAGCTGGAGGGGCGGGGTTGCGTGTCGCTCGCTGGATTTACTCTAACTTTCACCATAAATGTCACTGCTATATCATTTGCGTAATCTGCTTGTCAGTTGGTCGCCCTGTCTTGGGGACCTTTTTTGGCACTGTAAATCTCTGTGACAAACTGATCAGTCATCACAACACTCAATATCTTCCTTCACCATAGATGGATCCAGTAAGATCCAAAGTCTACTGCATTTCCAGGACTGTCCAACTGAAAATAGCAATGTCCCACAAGGCCATCAGGTAAATGGAGCTGTGGTGTCTGTCAAATATAGATATAAGGGTTGTGTGAACCTCCTTGGTCACTCAATTATTAACGTGGGTTCTTATAATGACCTTTTAGACTTTTGATACCAACTCAATCCAGAAAGAGGATCTGATTAACATTAAAGTAGAAGCTAAAGCAGAAGAACGGGCAAATGTGAAGGAGGATCAGCGGTGTAAAGAGGCGGAAATAACAGTAGACATAGGTGAGTAACCACCAGAATAAAGATTCTTAGTGAAACCGCATTAAAGTCTTTAAAAGTGATGGAATATTACTAGGATATGTCATCAATTTTTTACTGAGGACTTCAACCACTATGATCCCATATACCCATAGGAATAAAGGGGACCTAACCCTGATGTAGCACTGGGTTCCGGTTCCCTTCACTGTATTTTCCTGCTGAGCATCACCCGACTACCCGCTGTGCCAAGTGGCCCCAGTGCTGCCCCTTCATTGTCAGGATTAGTAGCGGCCCCAGATGTACGAGCCCAGTGGTGGCATATCCTACAGATAAACCTTCACTTTATGAGATAGTATTACCTCTCTAAATATTCCATAACAGATTATCATTATCGGCAAGTCCCTAATTTACTGTTAATCTAGTTTTGGGATCCTTCCTTCCTGCATGTGGGAGTAATTCTCCATACGTAGCAACATGAGGCATTTAACCCTGTCAGCCCATTTTCATATTTCACTCTTGCGTTTTAATACTGAAAAAAATAAAAACCTTTAAAAATTAATCACTTCAGACTCTATTCTGATTCCTATAACTTTTTTGTAGTTGTGTACAGGGCTGTATGAGGGCAAATTTTTTTGCGGTGCGATCTGTACTTTTTATTGATTCCACTTTGGGAAGTATATGAATTTTTAATCACCTTGTGGAAGGTGAAACTACCCAAAAAATGGCGAATCTGCCATTTTGAACTTTTTTCTGTTTTGCAATTTGCTGTATGGGATAAATAGTTTTATATTTTAATAATAAACGCCGCTGTGCCCATGAGTTGTATCTTTTTTTTTATTTACATTTTTGGGAAAGGGGGTCATTTGAATTTTTCTATATTTTTTTTATGTTTAAAAAGCTTTTTTTAAGCTTTTTTTTTTTTTTAATCTCTATAGGGAACTATAACAAGGAATCATTAGATTGATTCTCTCATCCACTCCAATGCATTAGAAATACACCTTATATTTATGACCGCAACTTTGGAAAATGAAAGGTGGAATCTGATTGGTTGCTATGGGCAACTAAGCCAGTTCTACTTTAAACCAGCATGATAAATGACCCCATATGCTCCTATGGAGCTCTGTCACAGGTATGGGCTCCATATGAACTAATATGCAGCAGCTTCAGTTTATTCAGGAGGCCAGAAGCTGCTGCACACTGCATCCGGCTCACCGATCCTCGCTGTGGGGATGGTAATGCTTTTTTTTTTTTTTAATATCAAAACACAATAAAAATGATACAAATGTGGTGTCGCTGTAACTGTAATAACTCACAGAATGAAGATAACAGGTCAGCTTTGCTGCGTAAGGTATGCTAATGGATGGATGCATTCCATTTACCCATATGCTCTCAATATACATGTGGGCCAGGTCTTTTGTTGGCTATCACATGAGAAATGACTTTCTTTCTTCCTCTATTATGTAGGGCCATTTGTTTTGGTTTGTTTTGTCTAGCAATAGCCATGTTAATTGGGAGTCGCATGCAATTTCCATGGGGTCTGCCATGTGTGTTATATGGTTTTGCTGCTTTAATTCACGAATGAGGTGCGAGTGTAACAGAGGCTTAGCGAGGAAAGTATAGAGCAGGGGTCAGCAACCTTTGGCACTACAACTGTTGTGAAACTACAATTCCCAGCATGCTCCATTCATTTTTATGAGAATTCTGAGAAGAGCAGCGCAAGTATGCATGCTGGGCCTTGTAGTTTCATAACAACTGGAGTGTCGGAGGTTGCCAACCCTTGTTATAGAGTGTAGCAGCTTTGTTTTGGCCAGTATGACTGATGAATAAGAAAAATGCTTAGAGATGCATGGCCATTCAAAACAATGAAGCTTTTATAAGAATGTAATGTCAAAGAACTAATATCTCAAAGCAAGGTCAGCAGGCTTTTACTGGAGTTCCACTTTAAATTATGCTGCACTGGTATTTCATATTTATTGAGTTCAATTGTACAAAACAAAGACCAATTAGGGTGTCTATACAGGTGCCGCCCTACTGTACAATCAGCATACAGCTTACTGCTATGTGCTGGACTGCATGAAAGCTAGCCTTTTGAAACAATGGCAAGTACAGGTGCAGCCCAACAATAAGCAGTAATCCGCATGTGGATCCCACAGCCAGGTTGTGCCGTGTATGGGCACCCTAAGTGTAGGCCAGCACTTTGGGCCTCTGTCTTTTTTGTAAGACATTCCATTTGTTTTCAGGAAAGTTTTACATTAAGATTATTATAAAATGTTTATTTTGTAGTTTGATAATGAAATCTATGTCTAATTTTAGAAAATAATCCCAGAAGAAACTTGCATGGAAACTTCCTTGTATCAACAAATTATAAATTAGGAGATAAAGATACAATGCAGCATTTTTCAGAAGAAAGCCTCATGATCCCTAATGAACGTCCAGGACTAGACAGTACAGATCTTGTCGCTAATCATGAGGAACCATTTTCAGATCAATCACAGATGGCTGTACAAAGTAAAGACCATAGAGGGGGCAAAATATTTCAATGTGGTGAATGTGGGAAACAGTTTGCAAAAAAATCTAATCTTACTGTACACAATAGAATTCATACAGGGGAGAAGCCGTACTCCTGTTCAGAATGTGGGAAATGTTTTACTTGTAAAGCAAGTCTCGATCAACATGAAAGGACTCATACAGGGGAGAAGCCGTTTTCATGTTCAGAATGTGGAAAAAGTTTTACTCGGAAATCGTTTCTTTCTAGACACAAAACAGTTCACACTGGGGAGAACCCATTTGCACTAATATGTTCTGAATGTGGGAAATGTTTTAACAAGAAATCAGGCCTTGTCGAACATCAGCGCATTCACACCGGAGAGAGACCATTCGCTTGTTCTGAATGTTGGAAGTGTTTTATTACTAAAGCCAGACTCAGGGATCACCAGAGAATACACACAGGGGAGAAGCCGTTTACATGTTCTCAATGTGGAAAAGGTTTTATCCAGAAAGCAGTCCTGCTTGAACATCAGAGAATTCATTCGGGGGAGAAGCCATATTCATGTTCAGAATGTGGGAAATGTTTTACTCAGAGATCAAATCTTCATAAGCATCAAAGGTTTCATACAGGGGAAAAACCGTATCCTTGTTCGGAATGTGGAAAACGTTTTACTCAGAAATCGGATCTTGATGAACATCAGAGAATTCACACAGAAGAGAAGCCATTTTCGTGTTTTGAATGTGGGAAATGTTTTATTACTAAAGTTAAACTTGGAATTCATCAGAGAACTCACACAGGGGAGAAACCATTTGCATGCTCTCAATGTGGGAAATGTTTTACCAGAAAATCAAATCTTGCTTATCATCAGAGAAGTCACACAAGGGAGAAGCTGAATTCATGATCAGAATGTGAGAAATGCTCTAAAATATGAGTCTCCCAAGAAACACAAGAAACAAAACCAGAAAAACCTAAGGCCAACATGAGAGCATGTGCATTTCTAAGGCCTCTAACTAAAGCTGGGAAGACGTCACAGGCAATGTTGAGAGAGCCTGCCTGCCGGCTTTGTTTTACAGGCCTTGCTTCTTAACAACTTGTGCAAACAGAACATTTTCTGATTGACCTACATGGAACTTTTAAACAAAATAGACAATCCGAAATCTATCAATCATGTGGCACAAAATACTATACTGCTGTATGCAGGGTCATTTTAGCATAGAGATGGACTTGTGTACAGAACTAATTTAGTTTCCCTGTAATCTTAATAACTTGTCTGTTCTTGCTGTCGTGTAGAAGATCTGATACCACAAATAGCAGCCATTACCTCCTCCCATACTGAGTTTATATGGGTACATCATCTTGAGACAGTTTAACAATTTGGGTATCATTTGGACTGTACATATTAAAAAATATGAGAGCAATCTTCCAGTTTATTATTTCACTAGGCCACAGATTACTACCATAATTAATCATGTCACAACAAATTAAAAAACAGGACTTTAACTGGGTAAAAGATCTCTTCATCTACAAGAGATCAGCTCATTCAACCCATTGGCTAGGAAGTCGTTGGGGATGGGATTATGAATGATATCAGGGTGAGTTCAGAATTTGCTATAGTGAGATACAGTTTGTCTGTAGAGCTATTACTTGGGGGAATAGTGGAGTGGATGGCTGGCGTTGGACTCTCCGAATGTAGCCAGTGTTACGAGTTGAGCATCTCCTCAGTCCTTTCAAGTATTTAGCACCTTGGCGTTAGATTTCCCTTTTACCACTCATCTTCATCACTTGGAACATTAAAAGGAGTTAGGAATAGGTCTAAAAACAGGAACTACTCAGTCAAAATATAGATAGACCAGGGCACACTTAGGCTGCCTTCACACAGTCGGTATTTGGTCAGTAATTTCCGTCAGTGATTGTGAGCCAAAACCAGGATTGGAGCCTACACAGAGATAAAGTATAATGGAAAGATCTGCACCTGTTCTATGTTTTTGACCTGCACCTGGTTTGGCTCAAAATCACTTATGGAAATCACTGACCAAACACTGACTGAATTTGCCGAGCCGAAATTCCGGTGGTGGCTACGAGATGTCTGCCTCCCGTTGTTTTCAATGGGAGGCAATGCTGCAGTTCATGGGCCAGTGGTTTAAATCTATGAGCGCGCCAAGGATGAATGTGTCCTTTCTTGGCACGTTGTTTGGATGGCGCTTCAAGCCACAGCAAGTATCCACTCACGGTTTAGCTCTATTCAATGGGCGCTAAGCTGAGAGCAGGTCCACAGCATTCAAAGTGAACAACTGCGGCTGTTTCTGCTGTGGAGTTCATGATGGATTTTAACAGCATCAAAATCCTCCCTGTGAAAGGTAAAGGCTATGTACACCTTAGAGGCAATTTTTGTTTATGATTGCATTTTCTCATTTCTGGCTAAAAATCATATTTTCAATTTGCCTTTATTAAAAATATTGAGCCATTCAGTCATAAAGGGTTAACTGTTTGTCTAACTGTGTGACTGGTGCTTTCACTTTGTGCCATCATCTAATAAACCTTATCTCTAAACTACTAAGAGGTCATAAACACTTATTTAAGTCACATTCTTATCAGTAAGATAAGAGCTGAGCTATAATGAGTGGTTATAATGTAATAGAGCAGAGATAAGGAGCCTGTCAGCTCCCCAAATGACTGTAAAGACAGAAAGTCCATTGGCTGCTACTACAGCATCTCAGCAATGAACACAAAAAAGGATTCCGTATTTTTAATGAAGACCAATTGAAATAAGATTTGTAGCTCAAATTAAGTACAATGCAATAATAAAAAAAATCCCCCACAAAGGTGTACATAGCCTTCAAGGACCTGTTAGAAAGCAATTATTGTTTGAATTTCCATATAATAATTTAAATTTGTGAAATTATGAGTACATGCAAAAGTGTGCAGCAATCATAAATTGTTGATTTTCCATGGATCAGACAAAGCTGCCTGAAAGATGAATTATTAGTCATTGCCGTATCCCCTTGTCTTAGAAATCTTCCAGTCGTTAGCAGTGTAAATGTTCTAGGAGCAAAAGAGCAATAACCGCAATACCATTTGTTTTGTGCAATTAAATGTGTTTTGGAACAAAGGCAACTCAACTAAATATTGCTAGTATACTCAGGGCTGCCATCAGAAATTTTGGGGGCCCCTTACACAGCTTAAGGCCTGGGCCCCCCCCCCCCCGGCACTGTCCCAGTGGCGCGGATCCAGAGCCTGATCTTTGGAGGGCACTTCCCCCAGGAATAGGAGATCATGGGGCCCCTGTGTCCCCGTCCACCTTCAAGCCACACCCACACACAGCCACACCCACACACAGCCCCACCCATATATCGCGCCCATACCTCTTACATCCAAGGACGTCTCCCACACGGCCCTCCACTATGTAGTTCGCCCGCCACACTGCCCCCTACTGAGTAATTTGCCCCCCCAAGTTAATTTTGACCCCACACAAGTTAATTTTTCCCCCAGACAGCCCTGCATTATGTAATTTGCCCCCAAACAGTCCTCCATTATGTAGTTTGCCCGCCACACTGACCCCCCACTGACTAATCCCCCCCCCCTCACAAGTTAATTTTGCCCCAGACAGCCCTGCATAATGCAAGTTGCCCCCACTAAGTAATTTGCCCCCACACTAAATAATTTTGCCCCCACATGTCCCTCCAGTATGTAGTTTGCCCGCCACACTGACCCCCACTGAGTAATTTTCCCCTCCCCACAAGTTATTTTTACCCCCAGACAGCCCTGCGTTATGTAATTTGCCCCCACACTAAGTAATTTTGCCACCACACGGCCCTCCATGTAGTTTGCCCGCCACACTACTGACCTCCCACAGCCCTCCATTATTGCCCCCCGCCCGTACCTGTGTCGCTGATTCCGGCCAGCTCGCTCCCCAGCACCGGCTGGAGGTACCCTTTCCTTAAATCCAGTCTCTGTGCATGGGCGTCCGCAGAAATTTTTCCGGGGAGGGGGGGAATATTTAATTGACATCCATGCTATGCTTGTTTCTGAGAATGTAATGAAGGGGAGGGGCGACGTGATGGAAAAGCTTGAATGTATATTAGAAGTGCCATAACAGGAACATATTGAAAATATTTATTTTTTGTGAACAACAGAAAACTGGTCAATTAAATAAAGGCTTTGGATCCGGGGGCTGGGCCGAGGGATGGATGGGGCGTGAATTAATATAAATTAAATTTAAATTTTATAACATTAAAGGTTTAGTTTATTTCAAGATAGAAAAGCATAAAAAGACACACCTAGGTTTTTGAGGAGAAAATAAGAAAAATAATATTTTTAACCATAAGGTGAGCATTTGGTGGGATTTGAACTAATGGTGGCCTGTGGATGGCACTGCTTTTTTTTTGGGGGGATCTGTGGGTGGCACTGCATATTTTTTTGGGGGAATCTGTGGATGAAACTGTTTTTTTGGGGGATCTGTGGATGGCACTGTTGTGGGGGATCTGTGGATGGCACTGTTGTGGGGTGATCTGTGGATGGCACTGTTGTGGGGGGTTCTGTGGATGGCACTGTTGTGGGGGGGGATCTGTGGATGGAACTGTTGTGGGGGGGGATCTGTGGATGGCACTGTTGTGGGGGGGGGATCTGTGGATGGCACATATATAGCATCTTATGCTATATATATGTCATCCACAGATCCCCCCTAAGTGCCATCCACACTGATCCCCCATAAGTGACCCCCAACACTCAGAATTAATAGTGGTATAAAAGAGCAAAGACCTTTTTTTCTTCAGAATTGCCACACTCCGGAGCCCAGTGCCGCCTCCCAGTTAATTTTTTCACCTCACTTGCGGCTGACGTAATCTCGCGCAGTGCATCTGCGCAAGATTACGGCGCTTCTCTTCAATTATGTCAGCGCCAGTGAGGTGAGTAAATTAGCTAGTTTGCACGTCAGACAGACACACACGCAGGGACAGACAGACAGACACACATACACCATGGCCCTCAGAATACACCAGGATCTGCGCTATTAAACCCCCTTAATTGCACCAGATTCCACTCCACTTAAACCTCACTGCTCCTGAGTGCTCCACCTGCCCCCTCATACATGAGCTGCCCCTCACCTGCTCTCCATGAAGCTTTGTGGACTCCAGGACTGCAGCACATCCTCCATCACTGAGCAGCCTGCAGGCACACAGCCCCTCCTCCCTCCACAAGCTGCTGCTGCTGTCGGGGTTTGTCCATGTGACTATGAAGGAGCATGTGACCAGTGATGTCACAGACCTCCTTCTAGCAACTACATTCTACCCATGGATCGGCCGAGACTCCAGCTTGTTCTCAGAACAAGATAGCTGGGGCCCCGGGATGTAAGGGACAGGCTGCAGAAGAAAGAGGGGGAGGAGCACTGGGCCCCAGAGCCGGCTGCCACAATAAAAAAATAAAAAAAAGCTTCAGTACTGGCCGGGCCCCCCCAGGGTCCGGGCCCCTTACTGGGGTATGGGCTGTACCCCTCTGATGGCGGCCCTGAGTATACTCAATAAAACAAAATAACATAATGCAGCAAGACATAGTTGTAGGACTCAAATTAAACTATATGTGTGAATGTAGTGATGATACATGTACAGTAAGTGATTGCAATATCAGAGTGAAAGGATATGTTTAGTGGGGAAAATTGTACAACTGAAAAAAGGCTTTAGCGTTGGGCTGCCTCTATCCTGCGTACAAGATGTAATACGCTTGGGCATGGAGGCAGACAAGTTCCTTATGATATCCTGCGGCACATCGGCCCACTGATGTTGCAGCAGGGCCTGTAGATCCTGCTCACTCGTAGGTTGTCGAAGCTAGTGCCCAGCTAGGCCCATGTTCGACTGGCAATAAATCTGGTGACTGGGCAGGCCAAGGAAGTATTGCAATCTGGCTGAGATATTTATCTGAAACCCCTGCAGTTTGTGGGCAAGCATTATCCTGCCAAAAAATGGCAGTTAAAAGCTCTGCTATGAGAGGTCTGAAGATACCTCTGAGCTGTTAGTGTTCCTCGTATTACTACTAGGTGTGACACCCTGTCATATGTGATGGTTCCTTAGATAATCACATCAGCAGTTGGGCAATGTGTCGCTCCACAGCAAAAGCAAGATTGAAGCGCTAACCATGAGGCCTCCTTACTGGAACCCGAACCTGGATCCGTCAGATTATATGGTTCCACTCCATAGTAGTCCAGGTTTCTCGTTTATAATACTGCTGCAAAAAAAGTAGAAGGTGCCTGGTTGTCAATGGCAGGACACGTAATGATCGATGTGACAACAAATACTTCCAACACCTCCTAACAGCTAAGTCAGACCAGTCTAGATACTGGGCAATTTGTCAAAATGACCATCCTGTATTTCTATACTCAGGAAAAACTGTAACAAATTGTGGGGTGCTTTTGCTCCTATTAGCCCTTGTGAACATAAAAAATTTGGGACTAAAGCAATGTAATATTGGAAAACACTTGATTTTTCATTTACACAGTCCAGTCAAACCCATCACTACACACTTAGCTGAATTCTTTGGCCAGTGTAGTTTCAAAAATGTGGTTATTTCTTGGGAGTTTTCAATGTACTGGTATCTCAGGGTCTCTGCAAATGACATTGTGTACAAACCCATCTCAGCAAAATCTCTGCTTCAAAAGCCTAGTGGCACTCCTCCCCTTCTAAGCCCTTCTGTTTGCCCGAACAGCTGTTTATGACTACATATGAAATATTGCCATACTAATGAGAAATTGTGTAACAGTTTGTGTTTTTTAATTTCCTATTAACCCTTGTAAAATGTAAAAAAAAAAATAGATAACTACATATTATTGGAAATATTTCATTATTATTTTTCATAGCCCAAGTCTAAAAAATTCTATGAAGCATCTGTGCTGTCAAAATGCTCTCTACACCCATAGATGACTTTATTGAGGGGTATAGTTTCCAAAATGGGGTCTTTTGGGATAGTTCTTATGTTTTGGCACCTCAGTTCCTCTGCAAACCTGAAATGGTGCCTAAAAAATTAAAGTCCCTAAAACAACCAGGTGCACTCCATTTCTGAGGTCGGTATTTCAGTCAAGCAGCATACTAGAACTACACTTGGAATATCCCCCCCCCCCCCCCCAAATGCTGAATCAAGGTCATAATGCTTTTATGGGTGCAGCTTTTTAAAATGTGGCAATTTGTGAGAGTTTTCTAATATATAGGCCCCTCAAAGCTACATCATACCTGAACTGGTTCTTAAAAATAGGTTTTGGAAATTTTCTTGAAAATTTGAGAAGCTGCTGCCGCTTTTTAAAGTCCAGAAAAATGGTGCCAACATAAAGTGGACATATGGTAAATATTGACTATTGTGTGAGGAATGACTATCTGTCTTAACAGCAGAGAAATTCCAAATGTTAAAACTGTAAATTTTGTTAAACTTTTGATTTGTTGTATAAATAAAATCAAACTACCACCAATGTAAAGTACAATGTCCCACAAAAAAGCTACTCAGAATCAGTTGAATAACTATAATCATTCCAAAGTTATTATCACATAAAGTGACATATTTCAGATTTGAAAAATGGGGTTCCGGCGTTTGGTCCAAACTGGCCTTCACTGGAAGGGCGCATAATGCTTGGTGGTTCTAATGGAGAGGTAGTTCACAATTTAGTCCCAAGGGGAAACTCCCTACTACAGGGGGGATGTTAGGCTTTCAAGCCACCAGCTGTCCAGCTCTGGTTTAAAATCACTTGCAGATTTTGCCGAGATGGGTTTGTACACAATGTCATTTGCAGAGACATTGAAAACTCCCAAGAAATAACCGCATTTTTGAAACTACACTGGCCAAAGAATTCAGCTAAGTGTGTAGTGATGGGTTTGACTGGACTGTGTAAATGAAAAATCAAATGTTTTCCAATAGTACATTGCTTTAGTCCCAAATTTTGAACCTGAGATGAGTTTAGGAACAGGACTCATCTCAGGTTTATTTGCATATGTATCAAATCGTTTTTTTACACAATAAAAGCACACAGAGCTATGGGGACTGGATATTGCAGATGTGTTAGCGGCCATCTAGCGACCCATGTCCTCAGCTCTGTACACAAAATCCCGGTGATAGGTTCCCTTTAAATTGAGTAGGTATAAGATGGAAGAACTACAAGTATGGGATATCAGAAGACATTACAGGAAGGGGTTATAGGAAGAGAGAACTACAAATCCTATCATGTCCAATATTGTATAATTTATCTAATGACATTACAAGGAGAAGGTATAACGTTTGAAGAGTCCAAGGAAGGACAACAGCGTAGCAAGCTGCACCAAATTTATTTTTACACTAAGCCACTATACATGCCCAATCCCACCAATCTCCTTTGTGTCCCCACACAGTAAGTATTCCCCTCTACTGCCCCTTCACATTAGTGCCTCCTCACAGTTAGAATGCCCTGTTAGTGCCTCCAGAGTAGTTATGCCCCCTAAGTGGGCACCAGTAAGCTGGAGGGGTGGCATTCCACATACGTCCTCAAGTTCCCCCTCCTGTATTGCCATCCTCAGGATGAACATGCAGTTAAATACTGCAGCGGGGTATGGGAGCCGATAGTTCTATGCCCTGTCAATCATCCTCAAAGCCAAAGCCTATGAGGTATCAAATCCTGGCACAGTCATGATGATGTCATGAGACACAGAGCATTGATGTCAGTGCATCTGGCTTTGTGCTTCCCAGAATCCCAGGCCGTACACAGGAAGAGATTGCTGCCTGCATTGCGAATGATGGGAAACATCTTCATGGAGTTTGTATGTTCTCCCCGTGTTTGTGTGGATTTCTCCTGGTACTCCGGTTTCCTCCCACATTCCAAAGACATACTGATAGGGAACTTAGATTGTGAGCTCCATTGGGGATAGCTTGATGCTAATGTCCGTAAAGCGCTGCAGAATTTAGCAGCGCTATATAAGGCTACTTTCACACTTGCGTTTAATTTTTCCAGTAAAATATCCAGCAGAGGATCTCAATACTGGAGAAAAACGCTTCCGTTTTTCCCCCATTCATTGTCAATGGGGACAATACTGAACAGAATGGAAAGCTCCAAAATGCATTCCGTTCTGCTTAATTGCGTTCCCATACCGGAGAGCAAACTGCAGCAAGCTACAGTTTTCTGTGCGGTATGGAATGCGGAGCAAAACGCACACAATAGAAAATAGATCTGTCCTCCATTGACTTTCAATGGTGTCCATGCCGAATCCGTCATTGCTATTTTAAAGATAATACAAACGGATCTGTTCATAACGGATGCAGCCGGTTAGGGCGGAAACGATTACTCGATTGAATAGACACAAAAAAATCCTTGATGCAAATTTTTTGCATTGAGGATTTGTTTGTGTCATGTGACCACAGAGCGTGAGTGAAGCGCCTGCTATTACTCACACTCTGTGGTCACCCGCTGGCCCGCACCGTGCTGCACTGTACTGTACCCTGACACATCGTCAGGACATAGTGCACTTAAGCAGAGAAGAAGATGGATGAGCTGTGGAGCGGTGCCCCTACAGGAGAGGTAAGTATTTTATTTCACTGGCGCTGGGGACATGGCTAGGAGAGGAGATGGTGGCACTGGGCGGCAAGCTGATGGCACTGGGCGGAACCTGATGGCATTGGGGGGCAGACTGATGGCACTGGGGGTCGCTGATGGCACTGGGGGGGAAGCGGATGGCATTGGGAGGGCAGCTGATGACACGGGGGGCAGCTGATGGCACTGATGGGGCAACTGATGACACTTGGGGGGGCAGCTTATGGCACTGGGGGGAACCTCATGGCACTGAGGGGGCAGCTGATTGCACTGGGCACTGCGGAGGCAGCTGATGATACTTGGAGGGGCAGCTGATGGCACTGGGGGGCAGCTAATGGTACTGAGGGGGCAGCTGATGGCACTGGAGGAGCAGCTGACGACACTGAGGGGGCAGCTGATGTCACTGGGTGGAAGCTGGTGGCACTGGGATGGCAGATAATGGCACTGAAGGTGCAGCCGATGGCACTAGAGGAGGAGCCTGATGGCACTGGTGGGGGGTCGCCTGATGGCATGGGGGAACCTAAAGGCACGGGGGGAAGCTGATGGCATGGGGGCTGATGAGTTTTTATAAAGAAAAATGCTCTTTTAATTTTTTAATTCGTTTTTTTTGCTACTAGAGTACTTGATTAATAGTTGGATTAATCGATAGAATACTTGATTACAAAAATAGTCGATAGCTGCAGCCCTACAGCCGGTTGTATTATCAGAAACTGAAGCGTTTTTGCTGATCCCTGCCAGATCAGGCAAAAACGCAAGTGTGAAAGAAGCCTAAGTGAGTTTGACTGGCCACTTGGGAAACATTATTGGTGGGAAGGAGAGCACTGTGAGGGACATTACTACTGTACGGACACCTTGGAGGATATTATTAGGGGGGGGGGGGCACTGTGGAGGACATTACTGGGGGTGGGGAAGGAGAGCACTGTGAGTTTCATTACTGGGGGGGGGGCAATGTGGTGGACAGTACTACTGGGGACACTATTACTGGGGGCATTGTGGGGGACACTGATACTGGAGGGGCACTGTAGGGGACATCACTGCTGTGGGGCACTATGGGGGACACTACTACTGGAAGGCCACCGTGGTGGATACTATTACTGGAAGGGCACTGTGGGGGACACTACTACTGGGGGGGCACTGTAAGGAAGAGATTAAAAGCCTGTATCTCTTTGATAACTTCCTTATCTGCACTTCATCACTTAATCGTTCCCTGGATGAAACTGCGCCCTTTCTGGTACCAGGAGAACTAATAATCAGACAATCAACACAAGGTAGGCTGACAAAAAGCTCTGGTTATTTTTGGCATCACACTCATATATATATATATATAGTGTATGAAAGTTACTTAACAGTAAGAGAAAGTTAGCTTTTGCTCCATTGAGAAGTAGACACAAACATGAAAGTACTTATTTGGCAGTTTCATACAGGCGCAGGCAATGTGCTAAAAATGTCGTTGGTTACTAGGCAAAATACATGACATTTTCTAGAAGGTTATGAGTTACATCCTTGCTAAGCAATAAAGACATAATGGAGTCAGGCTACCTTACACTTCTTTTAATCCCCCCTTAGAACCATATTTTATTTTATATAATATGATTCTTACTGCCTCTCTTCTTTTTAGCCTCCCTGTACTCCTCCAGATAGCGTTTGTGTGCTCCAGGAAAGTTGTCGGATGCACGGGGAAGTTGGTTGTACATAGTCAGGTTGGCAGCCCCGTCAGTTAATAATTTTCTAATGCATGGTATAGCGCAAAGCACAACAATGGCAATTAGGAGAATAACTACAAGGATGGTAATACATAATTGTGCTAAGACTTGTTTCCAATTACTAAGCCAGTTAAAATATTTGTCTCATGGATTGGAAATACCTGAGTTTCGCTTCAGCTCCTCAGATAATTCTGTGAGTTTGGCAATGGCTCGGGTTACTTTACCATCAGGGCCCGTATTATTGGGGATGGAGGTACAACAGGAAGTGGGGTCTGTGAGAACCTCACAGACCCCCCTTTCTCAGCCAATATCATATAAAGGACCATCCTATTTTGAAATGTCATGATGGAGTCGGCCTGTAGTTGCTCAGCCACACCTTGAAGAGCGTCTCTGGTATAGTTTACAAACCTCTGCTGATTGTAAAAGATATAATTGATCCAATCAACATTTTTGTTCACAGTAATAATAGGAAAAATAGATTCGAAGCCAGCTGCTACTTGGTCCCTGGCTTTAAATTAATCAGGGGCCCCTCTTGGGACGCCTATGGCATCTATATACATATGGGGATCAAAGCTACCCGGAATAGGAGCTGATCTCTTGGGGCGTACCTTTACAGGGCTGTCCTATATCCCCAATCTAACCCCACATTCCATCCTACAGCTTTCCAAGTATAACATTCTTCTCCCCAATGTCCCCCTGTGACACAAATATATGTCTGAGAGGCGCTGCCAGAGTAATCTCCTGAACCCAAGGTAAGATGATTGCAAGTGATAATATCACACAAACAGAAAGTATAGGTAGCCACATGAGTATTGGAGGAGTTATACGAAAAAGTAGTGACACCATTCTTTTGATTGATGTCGACCCCTGCAGCATTCCTATGTATCAAACAACATAGAATTATTAGCTTCAAGATGAGTCCGAGGGTCAGCATACTCCCAGAATTGTCGGGCTATCACTTCAAGGTCAGGGTTGTCTGCCCCTGTTAGTACCTCGTTGGCTGAGTTTTCAAGGTCGAGGCTGTCTGCCTCCGTTATTACCTCCTTTGTTTTTCCTTTCTTCAAGGCCAGGGCTGTCTGCCCTCGTTACTGACTCCTTTTCACCTGGTCCTCCTGGTCGGTTGAGGAGTTTCACTCTTGTGGCGTGTATCCAGGTAGGTGAGCTGTCAGTGAGGATAGCGGTACAGGTAACGGCCACAACGGTGGTAGGGGGGCCAAACGTGAAGTCTCCCGGTTTTTTCCCCTTCTTGAGAGTCTTCACTAGAACCTTATCTCCAACCTGAAAGGGATGTGTTGGCTCCTGTGGGAGAGAAGGAGACTTACAAGCAACTTTTTCCTCAAGTTTGGACAAGGTTTCTACCAGCTTCCTTACATATTCATCCTGGATTTGTTCCAGGTCCCCTTCAAGATTAATGCCTGGCGTCCTTGCCCACGGGGTTGGGAAGGATCTTCCCATGAGGATTTCAAAAGGGGACAGTTCGGTCCTCTTATTTGGTGTCATTTTGATTTCTGCAAGAACTATAGATAAAATTTGCTTCTATTTCTCAAATGTCCCTGCAGTGGCCTTTCTGAGTTTATCTTTAATGGTGCAATTCATTCGTTCTACCACTCCTGATGATTGTGGGTGCCAAGGGATATGGAAATTCTATCTCAAGGAGCTTCACTAGTTCCTTATTAACTTTGGAAGTGAATGCGGGGCGCTGATCAGATTCTATTTTGGTAGGGAACCCCCATCTGGGAATTATGCTCCGTGTCAATACCCTTGCAACAGTTTTAGCATTTTCTGTTTTGGTGGGGAAAACGTCTGGCCATCTTGAGAACATGTCCACTATCACTAGGGCGATCTCCTGTTTCCCTGCCTTACCTGGGATGTGAGTGAAATCTACCTGCAGGTGAGTGAACGGTAAGGTAGGATAGTCCAAATGCTGATGTGGCACTTTGATCTTGTTATTAGGGTTGTTCCTAAGGCATGTGATGCACCTTACTATGTAATCCTTCCCTATCTCATCAATATCAGTAATGTAGAATCCTTGTTTAAGGAGCATAAGTGTTGTTTGTATACTGTTATGCCCTACCCCATGATTTCAATGTAATTTGGAGGACAATACTGTACACAACAGGTGAATAAGCATATCCCTGGGGCATTCTGCTCCAGGTCAGTTGACGTCCCTCGAAAGAAAAAGCAAAAAGAAGTCTGGTCCGTTCGTCCACCGGGATAGAAAAGAATGCATTTTTCAAATCTATCACGGAGAACCACGCTGCCTCTGACGGGATGGCAGTGAGCAACTGTGTGACATCTGGCACTATGGGGGCTATGTTAGTTTATGATTTATTGTGTAGCAATCTTTTAACCAGTTGATTTACTCTATTTGCCTTATGGTTATGCACTTCTGAGTGTAGAAACATATCTGCTTAGTCTGAACTCTGTCTTATAGTATATATTGAGGGTGGTGCCTCTTTTGGACTGAGCAACGCCCAAGTACCTGGGACTTCTCAGCACAAAAGCAATTTAGCTGGTTCCTGCAATGCCCTGAAATAAGGAGACTGGTAAGTCCATATGAGGCAGTATCTGTAGCGTTAGGGACCCTTGTGCGGAAGCCGCCGTGAAGTGGTACTTGGACATACTTTTGATCAAAAATGTGCGCTAAGAGCTTCCTTCATTCCAACTTTTGGAATGACCCCCTTTTTTTATTTTCCTGTTAGTTTATGATTTATTGTGCAGCCATCTTTTAACCAGTTGATTTACTATGGGGGCTATTGGCACAATGAGATTGTTGATGACTCTCAGGTCTTGGATAAATCTTACAGATCCATCAGCCTTAGTAACAGGGTTGAAGGGCGTGCAGTATGGCGAAACTACTTCTTGGAGTATACCTTTAGACAGGAAGGTTTTTTTTATAGGTCTAAGGCCCTCGATTTTTTCTTTGGACAGTGGATACTGCTTCTGGTATACAGGGGTGGTGTTGGGTTTAAGAGTAGCATGGTAGGGCGTACAGTCAATCAGTCTGGGGTTGATCTGATCTAATTCCGGAGTTTCTGTTCCGTTGACAGATAATAAAAGTCTCCGGGTGGGACTTATTTTCATTACTTCAGATTGAACACCGAATCCATACTCAGTAGCTTTGACCTGCAGTCTGAGTATGCAGATGAGATCCTTCCCCAGAAGGTTAACAGGACACTCGGGGAAGACATGAGTGTGACGTGACATAATCTCCACTCAGGGTATGGATGTTGAAACGTTCAGTAGTATATGTTTTTGTCAGAACCCCATTAATTCCCATGGAAGGAGTGGACTTTCTCAAGGGACCATCATATTGGTCACTACACAGAACACTGGTGGTTGCTCCGCTATCGACAATGAAAGTGGTTTCCCTACCATCGACCAAAAGATAGATGGTGGGATCTTGTTTCCAATTTGAAGTGATCTGTGTGAAAGTTGGGGTACCACCTCCCGGGCATCCTCAGTATGAGGGCTGAGGTTGCTGTCTCCAATCCACGGGGAATCGGGGGCCGCTAGCATTTTGAGCAGCACTAGTGTTTGGATTTTGTGAGTTATGTGCAGGGGGCGGGCGAGGTTGTCTCTCTGCTTGGCAGTTACTTGCCTAATGTCCTTCTTTCCCGCAGTTATAACAACATCCCCCCTGTGTTCTTCTGTTTCTGTCATTCTTTCTCGGGCCATTGTTTCTATCACGATTCTTGTTATATCCACTGTTATTATCATTACGGGTGCGGTTGTAAGCGTGTGTAGGGGCGGAGGCTTTCTTTTAGAGATCACCGAAGCATCTGGCTACTTCTTTTTCATACAGATGTTTCTCAAAGTAAGTAATTTTGTCAGAGGTCCAGGAAGAGATTAGCTGTTTGATGGTAAGTACTAATGAGGGAAGCAAGTTATTGACAAATGTTGAGATGAGGAGACTGTCATTATCTGTGACTTGTAGTCCAGCCTCATGTACCAAACACTCAGAGAATCTCTTCCAGAACTCCGTGACAGTTTCTCCCGCTTTCATTTTGCATGCTACAGCATCGGGTAGAGATGATCTGTTTGAAAACCTCCAGCATATGTGCTTTGATTTGGCCCCACATAGTAGTCCTATCTGCCTCAGTGTTCAGTCTATACGTGTCTCCTGTTGGATTTGCCTCTATGGTAGTTACACGTCTCATCCTCTTCGGGTGGGAGATATTCATGTTTGGAGCCTTTATCTCCCATTTTGTGACTGATGATAGAGTTTTACTCAGTCTGGGACTGGCCGTACTGAACCGTAAAGGCTCTGACAAAACCTGTTAACCAGGCACAGAGGATCGTTCTCTAAAACCTACCCCGGTCACAAAACCTTATATCAATTCTCCCTAAGAGAACCTTCCAGACAGCCACTTGCGTTTACCGGTCTCCGGGTTAGAACGGGTTTCCCCTCGCCAGAGTGGTGGGGCGTCTAACGGTCTTTCAGGACAACAACACAACAAATGCAAAACAGAAACTATTCTTATGACTCTATATTCCATGAAACTGCAACATACACTTGCCACCTGTTACAGATTTCACACAACAAATATTCACATCACTAAATTGGTTAGTAGTCGGCTTGGGTTCATCCAGGGAGTAAACTCTTAGTCTCCCTGAGACTCTAGTATCCCTGATACTATGTAAGGACTCTTAGTCTCCCTGATACTATGTTGATGGTCTGTCGTCACAGAACCATATGTCCTTGGCGTCCCGGACATCTGAGAGGTATCTCAAGGATCTGGAGTTGGTCAGGGTCCCTGGTCGGCAAATAAATATTACTCACCGGACACAGGGTGTGACCTTCCAGATCCCACTCGCTGCCACCAAATTGTAAGGAAGAGATTAAGCCCGTATCTCTTTGATAACTTCCTTTATTCGTTCCCTCGATGAAACTGCGCCCTTTACTGGGAACAACAAACGCATGTTCCTTTTTGTATATTGTTCTCTTAATAAATGCATCCAGGCCAAGCAAACTGGATGAAACTGCACCCTTTCTGGTACCAGGAGAGCTAATAATCAGACAATCAACACAAGGTAGGCTGACAAAAAGCTCTGTTTATTTTTGGCATTACACCCGTATATATAGTGCATGAAAGTTACTTAACAGTAAGAGGAAGTTGGCTTTTGCTCCAATGAAAAACATAACCATAGCAAAGGCAGGTGCACTCTGCGGCAATACTAAACCCTCACACTGATGTTAAAATTGAGAGGTTAGTTCGACACATCCTACTAGGACATGTCTTAAACTCGGACACCACGCCAAGGTCTCTCAAATAGCCCGAGACCCTACCACTCAACCTACCTGTGCTGTATGGGCGATACCAGGGGTCGTTGGGCATTACGGGAGCGTAAGGCCTGACTCACAAACAGCTCACCAGTGACCTCCAGCATGTAAACATGCTTGCAATGGGAGGTGGGAGGTGCCTGTGAGCCCCACCCGAGACCGGCTGATATGGCCCAGAGCCGCCCAGGTGCACCTGAATGTAGCCTGTAGATGAAAAGCAGGCACATTTAAATTGGAGTTTATACACCTCCAAACATATTATACAAACCATTAGAAAACGTGGTGTGGTGTTTAACAAGCAGGATATGCTCAACCCATATGCAGTTGTGCATGTATATAGGGGAGCACATCCTGCACTTGTAGTCTGTTGCTAGGAGCAATCAACAGCAAAAAATGCATACAATGGAAGATGCCAGCAACGGACTACAAGAAGTAGTCTCCAATGAGAAGTAGACACAAACATGAAAATACTTATTTGGCAGTTTCATACAGGCGCAGGCAATGTGCTAAAAATGTTTGTCACTAGGCAAAGTACATGACATTTTATAGAATATTATAAGTTACATTCTTGCTAAGCAATAAAGACATAATGGAGTCAGGCTACCTTACACTTCCTTCAGGCACTGTAAGGGAAATTTCTACTGAAGGGACACTGTGGGCACATTTTGGGAGAGGCAGCAGGATCACATTGTTGGTACACCAGGATAGGTAGTTTGTGTTGAAAAGTTGGGGAGGTGCTAGCCTAGCGCTCCGTGCCTGCGCTGCTGGCCCTACACACAGGCACAGGCTCCCTCCTGCTGCCGTACGCCAAGCTGACAACCACGGGCAGCAGGTAGCTTAAACTGTTGTATCTGTGTCCAGTACCGGAGCCTCCTTCCTTGGTGGCACAAATGCAGCTTTGTGTCTTTGGCATCCTCCTTTTTGCTTGGAGTCCTGTACTGTTTGTTAAGGCGTGCGCGGGCATGTCTCTTCTCCTTTTGTGAGGCAGCACGTGCATGCCCTCTATCTCCCCAGCCTATGGCTGGGTTGCAGAATGTATTTAAAGGCAAGGAAGGCGCCTAAGCAATCTTTGTCACTAGCTAGTTTAGTCCCTTGTGTGAAGGTGTTTGGCAAGTTTCCTCTTTACTGTGTACTGGACCCTGCTTCTCGATTAAACAGACGTTGCTTGATTGACGCCTGCCTCTGACCTTGGACTTCGATTACGGACTTTGCTTGATCGCTGCCTGTCCTGACTCCAGTCTTCCTGACCACGCCTTTTCCCTCGATGCTTTGGACCGCTATCTCTGAGGCCCAGGTCAGCTGCCAACAGGGGCGGATTAAGTGCATGATAAGCCCGGGTCTGTCTACCCAACTCGGGCCCCTCCATCCATTTTAGTTTCATTTTTTTCTGTATGAAGAGGCTGCGGTACTTTGTGAGCACCACAGTCTCTTCCTAGGCCATATGACATCACATTCATCGTTCACATGGCCTAGCTGAAGCTTAGTCCCGTCTGAATGACTGGAGCTGAGATGCAATACCAAGCACAGTGCTATCAAATGGACAGCGCTGTGCTTGGTAAGGAGCAAAGAGGCTGCAGAGCTCACTGGAACATTGCGGTTTCCTCAAATAGCTGATTGGCGGGGTTGCCAGGAGTCGGACCCCCACCATCTCATAACTCTGAGTACAGATGTCATAGATGTTACCTGCAGTCCTATGTAACACCCCACATAACACAGTGAACTATTCTGTTATGTGGGGTGTTACATAGGACTGCATGTAACATCTACTACGTTATCTGTAAACAGAAAGTTATCACTGTTATCTGGGCTGTTACAGTGTTACAGTACATAGGACTGCAGGTGACAAATTAAAATTTTAGTTGACAAATTTAAAATACACATGATTATGATAAAAAAAAGACTTGCAGGAGAAGATGAGACCCAGTTCACAGTAGTGAGCCAGCTCTACATATAGGAGAATACAGCACCACATACCTTTTACATCCAAGGACAGTAGACCTTCTCTTTCCTCTTCTCCTCCGTTTGACCCAGACCACCGTGACAAGTTATTTCGGCCGCGTCTTGCCCAGACCACCATGACAAATTATTTCGGCTTCATCTAGTCTCTACAGAGGTTGTTACACAGACACGTTAGATTTCTCATAATTGGGGTCATTGAAACTGGTGTAAAGTATAACTGGCTTAGTTGCCCATAGCAACCAATCAGATTCCACCTTTCATTTTCCAAAGGAGCTGTCAAAAATGAAAGGTGGAATCTGTTGCTATAGGCTACTAAGCCAGTTCTACTTTACACCAGTTTGATAAATTATCCCAAAGGTCCCTATAGTGTCTACAGCAGTTATAATGTCCACTAGAGTGCCCCCAGTAATAACAACAACACCCAATATTGTGCTCCAGGTAATAATTCCTGTTTAGTGTCCCCAAAAATAATGTCCCTGAAGAGCAATGCCCCCACACTGCTACCATACAGTCATTTCCCCCCACACTTCCTCCATAGAGTAATTTCCCCCACACTGCCCCATATAGTAATGTCCTCACACTGCTCCATATAGTAATTTCCCCCACACTGCCCCATATAGTAATTCCCCCCACACTGCCCCCATATAGTAATTTCCCCCCACACTGCCCCATATAGTAATTCCCCCCACACTGCCCCCATATACTGTAGTAATCTCCCCCACACTGCCCCCATATAGTAATTTCCCCCCCCCCACACTGCCCCTCATATACTGTAGTAATCTCCCCCACACTGCCCCATATAATAATTTCCCCCACACTGCCCCGTATAGTCATTTCCCCCACACTGCCCCCATGATTAATTTGCCCCCACACTACCCTCCCATGAAATAAGTTGCCCCCACACTGCCCCATGAAGTAATTTGCCCCCACACTGCCCCCATAAAGTAATTTGCTCCATGAAGTAATTTGCCCCCACACTGCCCCTATGAAGTAATTTGCCCCCATGTAATAATCTGCCCCAATGAAGTGATTTGCCCTCATGTAACAATCTGCCCCCACACTGCCCCCCATGAAGTGATTTGCCCCCATGTAATAATCTGGCCCCACACTGCTCGCCCAGAAGAGATTTGCCCCCACACTGCCCCCTTGTCCTCCTCTTCCACCCAAGTTGGCACACAGAGAAAAAAACAAAAAATAAATAAAATAAAAGATAATACTTACCTGTGTTCGGGATGATGAGGCAGGCCGCAGGTGCGCAATCTTAATTGTCCTGCTTCCCGACATAGGCACGCAATGATGTCATCACGCACGCCTGCATCGGGATTATATTACCACGTAGGCCTCAGCCCTACTAGGCCTGAAGCCTATGGCGGTGATCGGTGGCGGGGCAGGGAACCATGCGCTTCCGTGCCCCGCCACAGTATGGGGGCGTTCGAGTCGGCGTTGAGCCCCCCAGTGATGCCGGGCCCAGGGCTGCTGACCCGAACGCCCCTATGTTAATCCGCCACTGGCTGCCAGGGACTAATCTGGAGTGGCCCAAGCCTATCCTCGCCATCAGAGGCTCTAGTGAAGACCAGGGTATAGCCTGTCAGTGGTGCACACCCACTTGCATAACAGGAGGTTGAATCTAACATGTCCGTGTAACAAATTCTGCAGAGACAAGACTCAGCAAAAATAATTTGTCATGGTGGCCTGGACCAAATGGAGAAGATGAGGAAAAAGAACGTCTACATCACAGGAGACATCACTGGATTAAGAGGTATGTGGTGCTGTATTCTCCGGTATGTTTGGTAGTGGTGGCAGGCAGTGTACTTTCACACTAGCGGCAGCACGGATCCCACAGGCTGTTCACCCGACGGAACAGCCCCTCAGATCCGTCCTGCCGCTAGTGAACGTCTGCCCCCGGACTACCTCTCCGGCCCCATTGATTATAATGGGGGCGGGGCTGAATTCCGGTGGAGGCACGGCGAGAGGCTGCCGGAGTAAAACTACATGTCTGATCCGACATTTATTCTGGCAGCCTCTCACCATCTCACTACTGTGACTGGCGTCTCATCCCCTCTTTTCTAAATCTTAATTACAGACAACTATAGTAGGAGAAGAGAACATGGCAGTGGCGCTGGTCACTACAGAGGGGCAGCTTCTAGGGAGGTATTTTGTTCAGCTGGAGCAGTATATTGTGTTTTCACTGTAATAGTAGTTGGTTCTGCTGGGGCAGTATATTGTGTTTTCACTGTGGTATTTGGTATTTTGTGCTGCCCTGTGGTATTTGGTTCTGCAGCAGAACCAAATACCACAGTGCAGCACAATATACTTCCGCAGCAGAACCAAATACTACAGTGCAGCACAAAATACTGCCCCAGCAGAACCAAATACCACAGTGCAATAAGAAGTTCTACTGGGGCAGAATATTGTGCTGCACTGTGGTATTTGGTTCTGCTGGTGAAGTATATTGTGTTGCACTGTGGTATTTGGTTCTTCTAGGACAGTATATTGTGCTGCACTGTGTTATTTGGTGCTGCTGGGGAAGTATATTGTGTTGGATATTGTGCTGCCGAAGCAGATACCAAAGTGTAGCACAATATACTGCCGCTATGTGGTATTGCTTGCTTAAGCTACCTGCTGACCCCGCCAACTTCAGTTCAGTTGGCCCCACCTTCTGTCAATTTGGGCCCTGATAGGGAATTTTCAGACAAAGGAGCTCTGAAATGCTATGAAATGTGGGATCTGATTGGTTGCTATGGGCAACTAAGTCAATTTTCCTTTACACCAGTTTTGATAGATCTCCCCCATTTGGTGCCTAGGGCGGCACCAGATATAAATACAGCCCTCGGGATGATGGTAGTGATATGAGGGACAATAACAGCTCAGCATAATGTACAGGACATCACAACGCCACACGTGTTGCCTCTCATAGCAGGGCATCCAACTGCCATTTTTCAGTGTCTCCCAGGAATGTCTCAGCCAGATTGTAACGCCTCATTCGCACGTCAGTGATTTCAATCAGTGATTGTGAGCCAAAACCAGGATTGGGGGCTCCAGAGACATAAGGCATAAGGGAAAGCTCTGCACCTGTTCTGTGTTTAGAGCCGCACCTGGTTTTGGCTCAAAATCACTGATGGAAATCATTGACCAAAACACTGATGGGTGTGAATGAGGCACAAGACTTCCTTGGCCTGACCGGTACTAGAGCCTTTCCAACAACTTCTTGGAGCATTTTTATTTAATTTTTTTGTCAGTGAGTATATTTTTCTCCTGCCCATGGTGTCTATAGTAGACTGCATATGTGTACCATGTCTCACTTTATGTTAACTTTTCATCCTGAGGCTTATTATTGGCAATGCCCTTTGGTGCAACCACTTCCTCATTTACCTGACTGGTAAATAAGTCCTATTATTATTAATCTGGAAGTGCCATTAATTCTAGGGCACTGTACATAAAGAGGGGGTTACACATACATAATATAAAAACACAAATACAATAAACATGAAACTATTAACAGACTGGAATAGAGGGGGAGAGAACCCTGCCCATGACAGCTTACAATCTATAAGGCTCCTTTCACACGGGCAAGTATTCCGAGCGGGTGCAATGAGTGAAGTGAACGCATTGCACTCGCACTGAATCCTGACCCATTCATTTATTTGGGACTGTGTACATGAGCGTTGTTTTTTACGCAGCACTTGTGCATTGCATGAAAATCGTAGCAGGTTCTATATTCTGCGTTTTTCACACAACACAAGCCCCATAGAAATAAATGGGGCTGCATGAAAATCGCATAGCATCCGCAAGCAAGTGCGGATGCGGTGCGATTTTCATGCATGGTTGCTAGGAGATTATAGGGATGAGGAACCCCGGACCCCATTAATGTCAATTCGCTGCTATTATTTTCCCTTATAACCATGTTATAAGGGAAAATAATACATTCTTAATACAGAATTTTAACTGAAATGTCCAATGAGGGGTTAAAAAATAAACTCACCTCATCCACTTGATCGCACAGCCGGTATTGTCTTCTTTCTTCTTCTTGCAGGACCTGCAAAAGATCCTTCTATCTTCATTCAGAAGAACCTGTGTTGACGTCACAGCGCTCACCATGTGAGCGCAATTACATTATCAAAGGTCCTTTTGCAGGTCCTGCAAGAAGATGAAAGAAGACGATACCGGCTGCGCCACCAAGTGGATGAGGTGAGTTTATTATTATTTTTTTTTTTATCTCTCATTGGACATTTCAGTTAGCATTCTGTATTAAGAATGCTATTATGTTCCCTTTATAACCATGTTATAAGGGAAAATAATCAAATCTACAGAATACCGAACCCAAACCCGAACTTCAGTGAAGAAGTCCGGGTTCGGGTACCACATTCAGTTTTTTATCATGCGCGTGCAAAACTCATTGCACTCGTGCGGAAAAAAACTGAACAACGGAACGCAATCGCAGACAAAACTGACTGAATTTGTGTGCCTACTCGCGCGGGTTTCCTGCAATGCACCCGCATCTCATCCGGCCCTCACCCACGACGCTCGTGTGAAAGAGGCCTAGGGGTAGGGGGTTTACTAAAAGATGCAGTGTGTAGTTCAGAGGCCAAAAAAGCCATTACCAATTGTATTTCTTTATTTCAGATCACTTGTCTGATAAGACTCCAGCTCTATTCCAATGGGAGACCCTAAAATGCGTGGTTAGGGCTGACTTGATCCAACAGGGCGCGTGACTTAGGGGTTGTCCATCTTCAGCAAATGGCATTTATCATGTATATATAGTTAAAGGGTTATCCAGGATTTGATAATGATGACCCATCCTAACAATTGTAAAGTGACCTTACTTTCTAAGGCCCGACACACAAGCGAGCTCAATGCGGGAACATCACTGCATGTGGCAGTGTAAGTTCCTGTTCTGAACTCTGCCCCTCCTGACAGGATTGTACAGTGAGACCTGCACTTTTTTGCATTACACTGACTGCATTATGTCAGTGTAATTCCATAGATTCCGGGTTTCACGGGGGGGACACAGCAATCATTAGAACGCTGTGTGATCCTGTCAGAGCAGATTTTAGAACGGGAACCCACACTGCCACATGCAGTGAGAATGGGAAGCCACACTGCCACATGCAGTGAGAATGGGAACTCACACTGCCACATGCAGTGAGAATGGGAACTCACACTGCCACATGCAGCAAGTTTCTTGCATTGAACTCGCTTGCATGTGTCTGGCCTAGGAGATTTGAACATAATTTCAGAGAAGCAGTCACGTGCATAACAAATGTAAATCCAGGTAAAGTCTCTTATTTGAGTTGTTCACTTTCCTTTTCTTCTCTATTTGGTCCAGAGCATCATGATGATTTCTCCTTTAGACTGTAGAGTTTACTGCACAGACATCTCTGGCCAGGGGTGTGCAGTCCCTTCTACCGTATAAGAAGATACCAGTATTAATAAATGGCACATGGTAGATGGGGCATGTTACAGGTTTTGCTTTACCCTGGGTTCAGACCTGAGCTTTCTGGAAACGCGCGTTTTAGTCGCGCGTATTTCAGCGCGTTTTTGCAAATAGGAAACGCGCGTTCGTACGCGCGTTCTTGTGATTGACTACTGTGGTGTCAATCACAAAACGTGCGACAAACACCCCAAAAAAAGCTCAAGTACTTGTTTAGGGTATGTTCAGACGACGACAATTGTCGCGCGACAAAAAGTCGCACTATTGTCGCGCGACAATTTTTATAATGGGAGTCTATGGTGTCGCAGTGCGACATGCGACATGCTGCGACTGCGACACGACAGTCGACAAAAATCCGTCCGGGATGGACTTCTTGCGACTGTTGTGTCGCAGTCGCAACATGTTGCATGTTGCACGTGCGAGACCACCATAGACACCCATTATAAAAATTGTCGCGCGACATTAATGTGACATCAATGTCGCGCTACAAATGTTGCAGTGTAGTGGTTCCCAAATTGTCGCGCGACAATTGTCGTCGTCTGAACATACCCTTATGCGTCGGGCGTTTTACAGCGCGTTCAAACGCGCTGTAAAACGCTCAAGTGAGAACCAGGGCCATAGGAAAGCATTGGTTTTCATGTGTTGAGCGTTTTACAGCGCGTTTGAACGCGCTGTAAAACGCTCAGGTGTGAACTTAGGGTTAGGGACCAGGAGATTCAGGTTACACCTCTGACTTTGATTCATTGATTCTGCAATCCATCCCCACCCTCTATAAGAAACCCCTTATCCAGCTGCCACCTTTAAACACTGCAATCCTGTAGATGCTGCTGCCCCATGTGCCCATATTGCTGTACTGATAGTGCTGCCCAATGACCCAAAATACTGTACTGCCAAAATAAAACTACTCAAGGACACAAATACAGAACTAGAATACGATAGGACCCAAAGCAAACTTTAGGCATCAAACCCCAGACTCAAAATAGATTCAAATCTCAGGTTAGTACTCAAAATTAATAGGGTTGTCAGTCCATGTCATTTTTTTTTAACTGCTTAGAAGGTTATAAAATAATAAAAGTAGTGATGCTTCAGATTTCAAAAATACATTTTACTTGGCTTGACAACCCCGCCTTAAGACTCCAGATGAAACCCCATAATTAATACAGAAACTTACCCTAGTACCCGAGTTATCAACCTCTGCTGGTACACAACATATCTCTGTGCACACTATCCTAAAGTTGTGCTTTTAATGTGCGGCACAGTGTATTATCATAGCTTTGGGGGTACTTGGCTCAGAAATATTGAGAAACTGTGCCCTAGGGCTTTCCGTGGTAAATGTAGTTTCTTTGGCAGTTAATGGAAGCCCTATAAAGCAATGGCAAAAAGAAAAGACCTCCTTTGTGTGATGACATGTAATATCTGGATCTCATGTGGATATATGGAGGGATTCTGTTGCAAGGGGATGTTCACACAGCAGCTTTTTCTTAGATTTCAGTGGAATTTGTTGTGGATTCGGTGCTAGAAGGCCGCCACCAGCAACACAGGGTCTGCCTGCCATTATTTTCAATGGGAGCCCAAACTGCTGCTCATGGGGCCACAATTTATTCTGTCTGTTTTTGGACAGTCACAGCCATAAACCACAGCCTTCAGCTGTAAACAAAGGTAGGCAGATTCCCACCTGCCTGTTGGTTTTTGACATGGAATCCACGCCATATTCTTCCTGCAAAAAGGAGCCCAAGACAATTTTCTGATGTTTAACTATATAAGTCCAGAACTGAATAATCAAAACATTTACTGAGCAATTCCTATATATTTTATGGTAAAGGTGACAGAAAACTGGTTACTTTAGATACTATGTATTTTAGAATGATCTATTCTGGTTATAACATACAAGTTGAATGTAGATTTTGCCACTAAATGAAACTTTTTTGGGTGCACGTACACATGATCTTGCAACTATTCACATCTGATGTCATCCTCTAAAGATGAAAATGACTATTCCCCTGGATGAGTTCTTAGATGCTGAATAAGGCCTGCTTTCTGGGCAAAATCTTTCCCACATTCCAAACATGAAAATGGTTTCTCCCCTGTATGAGTTCTTAGATGTGCTATAAGGCCTGCTTTCTGAGCAAAACCTTTACCACATTCGAAACATAAAAATGGTTTCTCGCCAGTGTGAGTTCTTTGATGTGCACTGAGGCCTGCTTTCTGGGTAAAACTTTTCTCACATTCCGAACACGAATACGGTTTCTCTCCAGTGTGAGTTCTTTGATGTACGATAAGGCCTGCTTTCTGGGAAAAACGTTTCTTACATTCAAAACATTTAAAGCTCTTTTCCCCTGTGTGAATTGTTAGATGTGCAATAAGACCAGATTTCTGGGCAAAACCTTTCCCGCATTCCAAACATGAATATGGTTTCTCCTCTGAGTGACTTTTCTGATGTTCAACAAGGTCTGATTTTTGTCTGAAACATTTCCCACACTCCAAACATGACAGCTGTTTCTCCACTTTGTGACTTATCTGATGGTGGACTAGTTCTGACTTCTCAGTAAAATGTTCTCCACATTCTGAACATAAACAAGGCTTCTGACCTGCGTGTCTTCTCTGATGTTTAACAAGATCTAACTTCTTGGTGAAACATTTCTCACAGTCTAAACATGCAAATGACTTCTCTCTCAAGTGAAGTTTATGGCGCTGAATTAATTTTGATTTTGTAATTATACATTTACCACATTGTGAACATGAAAACATCTTCCTTGGGCGAGTTTTATGGTGTCTAAGAAAATTATATTTCTTGTTAAACTGTCTTCCACATTCAGAACATGAAAACAGCTTCTTTTTAATGAGAATTCTCTGAAGGTGAATTAGTCTCGAATTGTCAGTAAACTCTTTTCCACATTTGCTACTTGAAAACAGCTTCTCTTCTTTGTGAAATTTCTGGTGCTTAATAAGAACCGGTTTGTGGAAAAAACATTTGCCACATGTGGAGCATGTAAACCGTGTCTTTTCTGTGTAAACTTTATGAATTTTCTGATGATGAACAAGATGTGATTTCTGGTTAAATTGTTTGCTACATAGTGAACATGAAAATTTCGTCACAGCTTTATGAATCATCAGATGATTAAAAGAACCAGTTTTCCTACATTCAGAAGACTGGAGTAACGCAATGTCTGCCAGTGTCCTCTGAATAGGAATATGAGCTTTCTGTGTAAAATTCTGTAAGTCTGATCTTAGCAATTCATGCTCATTGTGTTCTGCAGTTATATCTGATATTTGAGGAGAAAGTTGCTCTTGGTTTGAAGGATGAGATGACAAATCTCTGCTATTGTGTCCTGGATGAAATATTTGTTTAACAGTATTTTCTCCTGGAGAATCCTCCATGATATTCGTCACTTCACTGCTGTAGTGATCTGTCAGAAATCAAAGTTTTTTTTTAATTCTTTTATTTATGATAAAGAAAAAAACAGATTAAGCATCCAATTGCTCAAATTTACCCCTCTCACAGGGCAGCTGCCATATAAATAATATCAAGGACATATATCCCATGAGCAAGGACCCCATAATCCCTCCAGTGGAGCGAGGAAAAGGAGAAAAAGAAAAAAACACAGAGACCATATTTTGGACCATACTTCTAACTTATTTTTGGAAGTGTATCTAATCTTTTCATATGTCTTCACTTTATTAACCATGCTAAGCCAGTTGTTTATATCTGGAGCGGCTCTAGCCATCTACCCAGGTGCAATGATGACTCTTGGCACCATAAAAACCATTGAAATAAGTTTGAATTTATGAATTCTAACTTGATCTATATCCCCTAATATAGCAACTTGGATGTTAAATGGCAGCTGTATCTCAGTCTTATTTTTAACAGTTGCACGCTGCCGTCACACTAACCCTCACACTGATGTTAAAAATTGAGAGTTAGTTCGACATATCCTACTAGGAGGACGTGTCTTAAGCCTCGGGCACCAGCGTCAAGGTCTCTCAAGTAGCCCGTGGGCCCTAACACTCACCTACCTGCGCCATATGGGCGATATCAGGGGCCAGTGGGCAATTACAGGAGCATTAGGACGACTCACAAACATCTCCTCTGTTACCTCCAGCATGTGACCATGCTTGCAATGGGAGGTGGGTGGTGTCTATGAGCCCTACCCAAGACTGACTGATATAGCCCAAGGCCAAGCAGGTGCACCCAAATGTGACCTGAAGATGAAAAACAGGCACATTAAAATTGGAGTTTGTACACCTCCATACATATATATAAACCATCAAAAAATGTGGTGATAAGAAAGCAGGATGCGCTCATACCCATATGCAGTTGTGCATTTCTGTAGGGGAGCACATCCTGCACTTGTAGTCCGTTGCTAATGGCAATCACCAGCAAAAATGCATACAATGGATGATGCCAGCAACGGACTACAAGTACACAATGGACATCCTACATAAGATGAAATTTATGTGGATGTGGCAAGAATTCAGAACAAACACAGAACCAGAGATAGGTGCACGCTGCCGTCACACTAACCCTCACACTGATGTTAAAAATTGAGAGTTAGTTCGACATATCCTACTAGGAGGACGTGTCTTAAGCCTCGGGCACCAGCGTCAAGGTCTCTCAAGTAGCCCGTGGGCCCTAACACTCACCTACCTGCGCCATATGGGCGATATCAGGGGCCAGTGGGCAATTACAGGAGTTAGGTTAGTGTGACGGCAGCGTGCACCTATCTCTGGTATCTCTGGTTCTGTGTTTGTTCTGAATTCTTGCCACATCCACATAAATTTCATCTTATGTAGGATGTCCATTGTGGTACTTGTAGTCCGTTGCTGGCATCATCCATTGTATGCATTTTTTGCTGGTGATTGCCATTAGCAACGGACTACAAGTGCAGGATGTGCTCCCCTACAGAAATGCACAACTGCATATGGGTATGAGCGCATCCTGCTTTCTTATCACCACATTTTTTGATGGTTTATTTTTAACAGTTCCATATACTCCCTTCCAAAATACCTGAACATATCGGCAGTGCCAGCAAAGATGCATAAAGTAGGCCAACTCGTGGTCCCCCCTAGGGCAACCCGAGTTTGGCCACCCATGCATCCTTGCTATTCCAGCAGGAGATAGATATAACCAGTGCACAAAATGAAACTGAATTACTGTATAATTACCATTACCTAAGCATCTACTCACATTGCAATAGATCCTATCCCAATCTATCTGTGCCAATCCAGAAACTTCAAGTCTCCATCTCCCCCAACTAGGAAATGAGGCCCTGCATGCCAAGCCATGGATCAATCCCATATATATATATATATATATATATATATATATATATGTGATAATTTAATCTCCCCCCTCTGTACCTTGTCAAACTTTTTATTAATCTACTATGTTCTACTATAAATAATGAAGACTGACCTGTGAGGGTATAAGTGGAGTATAATGGTCTATATCGGAACCAATCGTTCCTGCGTATACCTTCCAGGTGAAAAATCTCATCTAACTCCATCCCTAAAAATTTGTGAAATATAATTAATACCCGATTTTATCCAATCTTGTGACATTTTCAAAAATTCACCAAAATTAACATTTCCTCATATTGGCGTAATTTCTAGTGCAGCCGTAACCCCTACTAACTTTCTCGTATAATCCCGTACTTTAGTGAGGAGGTAAACCATGGCACAGCATGCAGGTCACCTCCTTTGCTTCAACTGTCCTGATTCCAACAAAAACTCACCTGTAAAATCTGTTTCTCGCTTGATTCATTGGGGGACACAGACCATGGGTATAGCTGCTTGCTGCCACTAGGAGGCGACACTAGGCTGAAAACTGTCAGCTTCTCCCCCGCCAGCTACACCTCCTCCGGCCAGGAGAGAGCTCTCAGTAGGAGGAGCGGGAGCAAATGCAAAGGAACAACAACCACACACGGTCAACGGACCCAAACGGAACGAGTCCTCAGGACCTGGCGCCTACTCTGCGCACTAAGAAAACTGTGTGGGAGCTGTGTCCCCCAATGAATCAAGCGAGAAACAGATATTACAGGTGAGTGTCACAAAATCTCGTTTTCTCGCTCATATCGTTGGGGGACACAGACCATGGGACGTCCCAAAGCAGTCCCTGGGGAGGGACAACCAAATAGTGTGAAGAAGAAATATAACCTCGTGACAGGCATCACACCGCGGCCTGCAAGACCAAGCAGCCCAGAGCTGCGTCCGCAGAAGCAAGAGTGTGAACCCGGTAAAACTTCGTAAAAGTGTGGAGGGAAGACCAAGTCGCGGCTTTACACAACTAAGCCGCCGACGCTTGGTGGAAGTGAGCCCAGGAGGACCCAAACTCCCTGGTTGAGTGGGCCGTGACCCCGGGAGGGGGAGTCCTGTCCTGAACGTGGTAACACTCCAAAATAGTGGGGCGAATCCATCGTGATATCGTCACCTTCGAGGCTGCCAATCCCTTCCTAGAACCCTCTGGAAGGACGAATAAGGCGTCCGTGCGCCGAAAGGGGGCCACGACCAACAGGTAAATCCGCAGAACCCGCACCACATCCAAAAGGGTGTAATAACACCTCTCTCGGATGGGAGGGCCCAGGACAAAACGGCGGCAGGACAATGTCCTCATTGACGTGAAAAGCAATAAGGAAGGGACCGGATGGAGAACCACCTTGTCCTGATGGAAGGCCAAGATTGGTTCACGGCATGACAGAGCCGCCAGCATTAAAATTCTTCGAATGGACGTGATGGCCACCAAGAAGGCCACCTTCCATGACAACCGGAGGAGGGAAACCTTCCACAGGGGTTCGAAGGGAGAAGCTTGAAGGACCCCCAAAACCAAGTTGAGGTCCCACGGATAGAGTGGGGGGGCGGTAGAGCGGAGCGGTATGTGCAATGCCCTGAAAAAAGGTTTTAACCGGACCCATCCCTGCCAAGGACCGCTGAAAGAAAATAGAAAGGGCCGACACTTGGCCCTTCAAGGACCTCAGCGCCATGCCCAGTTCCAGCCCAGACTGAAGGAAGGACAGAACGACCGGCAGGGAGAAGCATCTGGGAGACAGGTCCCGCTCCTCACAGAAGCGAAGGAAGGACCTCCAGGTCCTATAGTAGATCCTGGAAGAGGTAGGCTTCCTGGCCCGAATGAGCGTCCGAACCACCACATCGGAAAAACCCCGCTGCTTCAAGAGAAAGGTTTCAAGAGCCACGCCATCAAATGTAGAGTATCTAAACTCTGGTGGAAGACGGGCCCTTGCAACAGAAGGTCGGGTCTGAGAGGGAGTGGGTATGGAACGTCCCCCAGTAGAAGGATCAGATCCGAGTACCATGCTCTGTGCAGCCAATCCACTTAATCCTGCAGGGGATCCGAGGCAGGAGGGACAACGGCGAAAAAAAAGTAGAGGAACGTGAATCCGTCCCACGGCGCCACTAGAGTGTCCACCCCGCACGCTGTGGGATCCCTTGCGCGGGCGAAGTAGCACGGAAGCTTGTGATTGAGGCCAGATGGCCATCAGATCCACGTCTGGCCGCCCCCATCGACGACAAAGAGCGTCGAACACTTCCGGATGGAGCGGCCATTCCCCCGGGTCTATTGTCGTCCGGCTCAGGAAGTCCGCCGTCCAATTGTCCACATCGGGAATGTGGACCGCTGACAGTGCCGGAACATGGGCCTTCGCCCACCTGAGGATTTTTGCCGCTTCCGACATGACGATCGAGCTGCGAGTCCCCCCCCTGATGGTTGACATACGCCACTGCCGTTGCATTGTCCGACTGGACCCGGACCTGAAGACCCCGCAGGATGGGAGTCCAATGGCGCAGGAAGAGGAAAATCGCTCGAAGCGCCAAGACATTGATGGACAGTCTGGACTCTGACGGAGACCAAACTCCCTGGACTGTCCGAGTGCCTAATACCCCTCCCCAACCCTGAAGACTGGCGTCGGTCGTAAGGACCGTCCTCCTGATCGGAAGGAAGGACTTCCCCGTCTCCAGGTGTGTTGGAGAAAGCCACCAATGGAGGTCCGACCGAACCTGTTGAGGAAGGGAAAACCGACGATCTGGTACTTGTCCCAGGTCGATAGGATCACTCGCTGAAAGGACCAGGTGTGAAACTGAGCGAATGGCACTCCCTCGAAAGAGGCCACCATAAGACCCAACACCCGCATACGAGCACGGATGAAGACAGTGCGCTGCCGAATCAGCCGGAGCACCGCGCTGCGAAGGTCCTTCACCTTGTGCGCTGGTAGGTACCTTGTACCTGGGCTGCCTCGGAGTCCAGAGTCATATCCAGGAACCTAATGCGAGTTGTCGGGGACCAGGGAAGAGTTCCGAAGGTTCACTATCCACCCAAAGCGTGCGAGAGTGTCCAAGGTGATATACAGACTCTCCTCGCACTCCCGGGCCGACAACGCCTTAATGAGGATATCGTCCAGGTACAGAAGCAAGGTGATGCCCCTGGAGCGCTGAAGGCCCATAAGCGGAGCGAGCACTTTGGTGAACACCCTCGGCGCAGTCGCCAGACCAAACGGCAGGGCGGCGAACTGGTAGTGGTCCGAGTGGAACGCGAAGCGCAAAAAACGCTGGTGGGCGACCGCGATTGGGACGTGCAGGTAGGAGTCCTGAATATCCACGGAAGCCAGCCATTCCGCTTACGCCAAGGAAGCTATCACGGAGCGAAGGGACTCCATGCGAAAGCGCACCCAAAGGTAACGGTTTACCATCTCGAAGTCCTACACTGGGCGGAACACGCCTTCTTTCTTAGGCACAATGATGAGGTTGTAGTAAAAACAGATAACTCCCCTTTCCAGCAGATCGTGAACCGTCTGGAAGAAGGCCCCCGCCCGAGCTGGATCCTTGGGGGAACGGGACGGAAAAAAACGGTTTGGAGGCATGGATCTGAACTCCAGCTTGTAGCCCGAAGTGACCACCTTGTAGCCTGAAGTGGGCCCGCCAAACCTCCTCAAAATGAAGGAGCCGACCCCCACCCAGGAAGGTGGGGGCGCAACTTCATGCCAGGGACTGCTTGCCAGAGGAAGAGCGCTGAGGTTGCGCCCGGAGGTGCCAAGCGGGCTGAGGCTTGAACGAAGGCTTCCGCCTTTGCTCCTGGGCGGACTGCCTCGCGGCCGAAGGAGCCGCCGGGCGAGTGCCCGTGAAGTGGCGAAACGACTGGCATGGCGCGGAAGGACGCGGGCGAGAAGTGCGCTTGGGCTTGGGTTGCAGAAGATGGGTGCTCTTGCCGCCCGTTGCCTCGGAAATTATTTAGACAAGTTTGGGCCCAAAAAGTCGAGAACCAGCAAATGGTAGAGACAAAAGGAAGCGCTTGGAAGAAGAATCGGCCTGCCAGGCCCTGAGCCACAGTTCCTGGCAGATTGAGACGGCAAAGGCGAAGGACCATGTGACCATGGAGTCCGCGTCCAGTGCCGCCTCGCAAAGGTATTTCCCCGCCTGGGTTATCTGGATCGCCAGAGCCTGAAGTTCTATCCGGGAAAGGTCCGAGTCTAGGTCCTGATGTAAACGCAGGGCCCATTCAGAAACTGCCTTTGCCACCGACGCTGAAGCGAAAATGGGATGGAGAGCCGAACCGGTGGCTGAAAAGACCAACTTTGCAAGCGATTCAACGTGTCGGTCCACCGGGTTCTGTAGAGAGGAGCCGCCCGCCACCGGAATAGTGGTATTCTTGGCTAAGCGAGCCACCGGCGGGTCCACCTTTGGTGGGGAAGACCATTTACCCACCCAGTTTGGGGGGAAATGGATAGAGAAGATCGCTTGGGGAGCAGGAAGCGTGAACCCGGCTGTTCCCATGCTTTAGCGGTGAGAACAGAAAAGTCGACATGGACCGGGAACGATTTCGGAGTCTGCTTGGTACGCAGGAAAGAGACTCCCTGGTGACTGGGGGAGGGGCCCTCCTCCTGAAGTTGGAAGGTGTCCCGGATTGCCGAAACCAGACTGTCAACTAAGGCTGCCATCTGGGACGAGCGGTCTGGATCCAGATCCGCATCCGACTCTGCGAGTTCCCCTTCAGACGAAGGGTCCCCAACCAATGAGGACACCTTGGACAGCGAAACCGGGGGAAGGAGGAGGCGAAGACGATGCATCCGAGGAGGAGAGACGTTCCTGCCTGGGAAACTTGCTGGGGTGTCTGCTCCTGGATGGTACGCCCTGAGAGAGAGCAGGCTGCGCAGGACTGCAACTGAGGTGGCACGCTCTGGGTGGCCTGGCATGAGGCACAGAGGGGGTTCGCCTGACTTCTAGGAAGCTTCACATTACAGGAAGTGCAGGCATAATAGGTAGCCCTACAGGGGACCTGGGGCGTGGGATCCGCTGGGTCTGACATGACAGTTCTGGGAGCCAGAGAGGGTATAGAGGAGGGGAGCAGGAGGTAACCCTTGCTGCATGTGTCCCCAGGAGCAGGATGCAGCAGGTTGCTTAAAACCGCATGCACGGCCGGGCAAGCAGGAAGGGAAGCGCGACGGGAAAAAGAAGGGGTCCCAGCCTAAGTAAGAAAATATATGGGAGATCTCTCCCAGGGGAGCTGTGGACCAGAATGTGGGGAATGGCACAGGAATGCACAGCGCTGCCGCTGGTGAGTTGCTGAGGCCGGTGGGGAACCGCTGCACGTGTGGAGTTAACCCCCGCAACCCCGAGGACAGAGTGGGCATAAACCCTCCGACTGTGCCCTGCTCAGTTATATAAATTTGGTAGAACACATATCTGAATGTAGTTCTAATTCTCAAGTACAGGGTGGGCCATTTATATGGATTCACCTTAATAAAATGGGAATGGTTGGGGATATTAACTTCCTGTTTGTGGCACATTAGTATATGTGAGGGGGGAAACTTTTTAAAATGGGTGGTGACCATGGCGGCCATTTTGAAGTCGGCCATTTTGAATCCAACTTGTTTTTTCAATAGGAAGAGAGTCACGTGACACATCAAACTTATTGGGAATTTCACAAGAAAAACAATGGTGTGCTTGAGTTATTTACAAGTTTCTCTTTGTTTACAGCCATTGACATGTCGCCGAGGTTAACACGTGAGGAGCGGATAGAAATTGTGTTGATGTCTGGTGATTGCAGTAACCGGGTCATTGCAGCAGATTTCAATGCAAGACACCCTACGAGACCACCCATCTCCCATGCTACAGTTAGCAAACTGCTTGCTAAGTTTCGTGAAACTGGTTCAGTGTTGGATTTGCCAAAATGTGGACGCATGAAATCTGTCACTAATGAAGAAACATCAGTGGCTGTCCTAGCTTCATTCAGCAAGAGCCCACAGCGTAGCACTCGCTGCATGTCACTGGAGAGTGACATTAGTCGAACATCCCTTCGGCGGATATTAGCTACTCACAAATGGCATCCTTACAAACTCCAGCTACTGCAGCATCTCAACGAGGATGACCCAGATCGGCGCACTGAATTTGCAGAATGGGCAAAACAAAAATTGGAACAGGACCCTCAGTTTACACTGAAGATTTTGTTCAGTGATGAGGCAAACTTTTATGTGAATGGTGAAGTTAACAAACAAAAGCCGGAATTAGACTTACCGGTAATTCTATTTCCACGAGTTCACCACGACGGCACCATGAGATTGACCCCTGACCTCTGTAGGGGCAGGAACAGAGAGAGGGTTAAATTCCCCCCGCCCATCACCATCACCAGTGTTTCCAAAATTACAGAGACAAACAAATGGACAATTTACCAAACAAAAAACAATCCAGAGTATATTGCTTCATAACTCCAGACTAAAGGGGACGGGAAATATATATGCCGTCGTGGTGAACTCGTGGAAGTAGAATTACCGGTAAGTCTAATTCCGGCTTTCCACTTCATCACCACGACGGCACCATGAGATTTAGAAAATTACTCAAATGGGGGGGGGCATCGTCTGAAGGACCTTACGTCCAAAAGACAAGGTAGAGTCACGAGAAAGATCAAGTCTGTAGTGCCTAATAAAGGTGTGGAGACTAGACCAAGTCGCAGCCCTGCATATCTCCTCCAAGGAAACCCCTGCTCTTTCGGCCTTAGAAGAAGCTATTGCTCTAGTGGAATGTGCCCTAAGATTCTGGGGGCTAGTATGGCCCTGATTTTGGTAACAAAGGGAGATAGTGTCCCTGATCCATCTTGCTACAGAAGCCTTGGAAGTCTTAAGCCCCTATTTTTCCCTGAAAATAGGACAAGCAAATTGTCGGTTTTCCGGAATTTTTTCGTGACCTCCAGGTATTTTAGTAGCGACCTCCGAACATCTAATGGATGAGAGCTGGTCCCACCATCAGAATCTGGAAGGGAAGGAAGGACTATTTCCTGATTTCGATGAAAATCAGAGACGACTTTTGGTAGAAAACCTGGATCCAGCTTTAGAATAATACAGTCGTCCTGAATCTTGAGATAGGGTTCTCTTATGGATAACGCTTGTATCTCACCCAACCTCCTAGCTGACGTAATGGCAATAAGGAAGGCTGTCTTAAGTGATAAGTGCTTAATGGAACAGTCCACTAGAGGTTCAAATGGAGGGAGTGTGAGGCCCGTGAGAACTACGTTTAAGTCCCAATTCGGAATTCCAGATTTCAAGGATGGTTTAAGCCGACAGGCTGCTTTAATGAATCTTCGAATCCATCGATGCTTTGCCAGATCTTGGTCAAAGAAACATGAGAACGCAGAAATTTGTACTTTAAGTGTTGATGGTCGGAGACCCAATTCTAGACCTTTTTGAAGAAAATCAAGAACGGTTTGTACATTCATGGATTCTGGGTTCATGATGGGTTGACCGCTCCAGGAACAATATTTCTTCCAAATCTTTAAGTATATTGAATGGGTAACCTTTTTCCTGCTGGCCTTAAGCGTAGAGATCACACTATCTGACAGTCCCTGAGATCTCAATATCTGCGACTCAGGATCCATGCCGTCAATTTTAGGAGAGCTGGATTCGGGTGATGGATTGGACCCTGATGGAGAAGACCCCGGAATATCGGCAGCTGCCATGGATCCGATACTGAGAGGTTCTTTAGTGCTGCAAACCAGCTCCTCTTTGGCCAATAGGGGGCAATTAGTATCAGGGTAGTGTCTTCCTGATATATCTTTTGAATTACCCTGGGGAGCAGAGGTAACGGTGGAAAAGCATAGCAGAGGTTCCAGGTCCAAGGAATAGAGAGTGCGTCCAGGGCCCACGGGTTGTCCTTGGGATTCAGGGAGCAGAATATTGGAAGTTTTGTGTTTTTCTTGAGGCAAACAAGTCTATTTGTGGAGTGCCCCATCTCTCTATTACCATCTGGAAGGTTTCCTGGTCTAGAGACCACTCTGTTTGATCTATTTGTTGGCGGCTGAGGTAGTCTGCCTCTATGTTTAGGGACCCCTTTAGATATATGGCTGAAAAGGATGGGACGTTGAGTTCTGCCCAATTGAAGATCTTTTGTGCTACTGACATTAATTTCTCTGACCTTGTCCCCCTTGACGGGACAGGTAAGCCACTGTGGTCATGTTGTCTGATAATATCTTTATGTGCTGCCCTCGGAGGAGGTGTTCTGCTGCTTGAAGGGACCTCCAAACTGCCATTAATTCCCTGAAATTGGAGGACTGCGCGCTGACATGTGGATCCCATATTCCTTGAAAGTATTGGTCCTCCACCTTTGCGCCCCAGCCTTTGCCGCTTGCATCTGTTATTAATTGAATAAAGGGTGTCTTTTGCCATTGGACTCCCTTCGTTACATTGCTTGAAATCTTCCACCAATCCAGAGACGATTTCACCTTGGCAGTGATGATTATCCTGCGATCTAGAGACGACACCTGACGATTCCAATGACTTAGAATCCAGCTCTGCAGTACCCTGTAGTGAAACTGGCTCCACCGTACCGAGGGGATGCACGATGAGAGGAGTCCCAGAAGACTCATTGCCAACCTCACCGAACAGCATCTTTGTGACTGGAAGTGCACCACTTTTGACCGCAACTCTTTTATTTTCCCTGGTGGTAAGTAGGTGCTTTCTGTTTCTGAGTCCAGAACGACCCCTAGGAATTGAATGGATCTGGAAGGAGTCAGATTTGACTTTCTCTGATTGACTATCCAGCCAAGATCGTTGCAAGAAGCTAGAAAGGTTTCCAGGTCCAGCAGAAGCTGTTGTCTTGTGTTTCCTACTAGGATGAAGTCGTCTAGGTATGGTGTTATTATAAGTCCCTTTTGTCTTAAGGGAGCCATCATCTCTATTACCACCTTCGTAAACACCCGAGGTGCGGACGATATCCCGAATGGGAGGGCTGTGAATTGAAAATGTGATACATTCCCTGTGTCGTCTCTGATAGCAAATCTTAGGAATCTCTGAGAGTTGTGATGTATGGGGACGTGATAATAAGCATCCCTTAGATCCACTGTACACATCCAAGAGTCTTTCCTGATTAGGGGAATTAAGGATTTTAGAGATTCCATTCTGAACCTCCGGTAGACTATGAATTTGTTCAATTTTTTTAGATTTATGATGGTGCGAAATGAGCCCTCTTTCTTCTGGACTAAGAATAGGTTTGAGTAGAAACCTCGACCCCTTTGATCTAGAGGTACTCGTGTGACAACTCCCATTCCTATTAGATCTCGCACCCCCTGAAGGATTCTCTTTTGAACAGTTTTTGACTCGGGTTTGGTTATGACGAAATGATCCGGAGGAGCCGAAGCAAATTCTATTCTGTAACCTGATTTTATGATTTCCAGAACCCAAGGGTTCTGGGTTACAGAAATCAATTTTGAAGAAAATGCTTCAGTCTCCCCCCAACCCTGGCGTCATTGTTTGTCTGAGGGTCTGGAGATTGAAGAAGGGGCGATATTTCTGCCCCTTCCACCTTTCGGGTAGCTCCACCGTCTGGATTTACCCTTATCTCTAAAGGGCCTGCCCTGAGAGGATGAAGAACGAAAGGGATACTTTCTTTTATAAGTACGTTCCTCGGGAAGCCTTTTTCTTATCTGCTGCCTTTTCCAAGATGCGATCTAGTACTGGCCCAAAAACATATTCCCTGAAAGCGGAATAGAACAGAGTTTCATTTTTGATGCTTTATCCCCTGACCAGCTTTTCATCCAGAGGGCTCTACGGGCTGCATTAGAAAGGCCTGCGTCCTTGGCTGCGGACCGGACAGATTCTGCTGAAGCATCAGACAAAAAAGCTATAGCTGATTTCAACAGGGAAAGGAGTTTAACAGGTCTTCCCTCGGAGTCTTATTTTTAATGCGGTCTTCCAACTCATTGATCCATAGGGCCATGGATCTGGCGACCGAGGTGGCTGCTATGTTGGACTTAAGGTTAAACATGGCCGCTTCCCAGGATTTCCTTAGGAGGCTATCCGCTTTCCTGTCCATCGGGTCACGCAACTGTGATGCGTCTTCGAATGGCAGAGCCGTTTTTATTAACTTTGGCTACCTGCACATCTATCTTTGGAGTTTCGTTAAAGATCTTACATTCATTAGGATCAAAAAATAAGCCTGTTTTTATAGGATTTGGCAACACCTAATCGTTTTCCGGATTTGACCATTCTTCAAGTATCATATCTTTTATATTTTCATTAATGGGGAATACGCGAGATCTTTTAATACGTAGTCCCCAAACATTTCCTCCTGTACGGAGTGCGACTTTTGCGTCTCTTCAATGCCCATAGTGGCCCGAACGGCCTTGAGTAATTCTGGCATCATATCAGAAGAAAAACAAAATTTTCTATCTGATTCGCAAAAATCCGAAACAGAGGAGGCGTCATCCTCCTCCAAATGGCGAGAAGAAGAGGCCTCGTCCCCAATTCCTCTGAATCAGAGGAGCCAAGAGAAACAACTCTCTGCTTTTTTGCTGCGGGGCTCCCTGAGGGTTAACAGCAAGCAGAGCGAGGGAAGATTTAACCTCCTCATGGATGACAGATTTTAGTTCCTCAATAAGGGATGGTTGCTCCTCTTTAAGAACGTTAGCGATACAGTCCTGGCACAGGCGTTTTGAATAATCATCAGGGAGTCTCTTGTAGCAGGAGACACATTTGCTGGGCCTTTTGTCTTCTTTTGAGACTCTTTTCCAGGAATCTAAGAAAGGAGGATAACCCCCATTAGGTGACTGTCTCAAAGGTAGAGAAAAAAGTGCCCAGGAACAGAGTGCGACAGGAGAGAAGAACAAGGCGTTCTCTGACCGGCAGAGCATCACCCCCACAGGGGGACTTACGGTTTGAGGTGCAGCGGTAGGTTCACCCGGGGATCGCGGCTCAGCCGACATGATGCGCACACAGACGGCTGTGTCGGCACTTCCAGCGCAGGTGCCGATGTCTGGAGAGCGCGCCATTTCAAGCTCCCCCCCCCCGGAAGTGACGCTGCCGACGCAAGTCACGTGCGCCGTGACGCGCATCCCGGCAGATCCCGCGAGAGGTCCGGCGGGCGATCGCGTCAAGGGAGCTGGCTGCCGTACTAGACAGAGCGAGTCCTCCCTAACATCATCTCCCTGCCCAGCGTTAGCACGAGGCCGCGGGAGGGCAGGGAGGACACCCCGTCCTGGGTGTCTCAGGTCAGTTTTCATCTCCCACGACGGGAGACCTCTCTCCGTCCCTGTCCTCTGTAGGGACAGGAAACACTGGTGATGGTGATGGGCGGGGGGAATTTAACCCTCTCTCTGTTCCTGCCCCTACAGAGGTCAGGGGTCAATCTCATGGTGCCGTCGTGGTGACGAAGTGGAAACACCGCTATTGGTCTGACACTAACCCACATTGGATAGATTCCTCCAAGACTGTTGGAACAAAAAAATTGATGGTATGGTGTGGTATATGGGGTACAAAGATAGTGGGGCCATTCTTCATCAATGGAAACCTCAAGGCCACTGGATATGCGAAATTGCTACATGATGATGTGTTTCCCTCTTTATGCACTGAAGATGGCACGTTCCCTGAGTTTTTCCATCAAGATGGTGCACCACCACATTATGGGTGTCAGGTCCGAGCATTCCTAGATGAACAGTTTCCTGGAAAGTGGATTGGTCGTCGTGGGCCAGTTAAATGGCCCCCAAGGTCTCCCGATCTGACCCCCTTAGACTTTTATCTTTGGGGTCATCTGAAGGCAATTGTCTATGCTGTGAAGATATGAGATGTGCAGCACCTGAAACTACGGATACTGGAAGCCTGTGCTAGCATTTCTCCTGCGGTGTTGCTATCAGTGTGTGAAGAGTGGGAGAAGAGGGTTGCATTGACAATCCAACACAATGGGCAGCACATTGAACACATTTTATAAGTGGTCAGAAACTTGTAAATAACTCATGAAAGAATACATTACGTTAAAACCAAGCACACCATTGTTTTTCTTGTGAAATTCCCAATAAGTTTGATGTGTCACATGACCCTCTTCCTATTGAAAAAACAAAAGTTGGATTCAAAACGGCCAACTTCAAAATGGCCGCCATAGTCACCACTCATCTTTAAAAGTTTCCCCCTCACATATACTAATGTGCCACAAACAGGAAGTTAATATCACCAACTATTCCAATTGTATTAAGGTGAAGCCATATAAATGGCACACCCTGTATATTAGAACAAAGATTTAGAAGAAGAACAGGGAAGGATGGAGGGGAGGGGAAGGCGGGTCAGAGGGAGGGGTGAGAGTGAGCCGAGTTAGAAGACTACTTCCAACCTTAGACTATATAGAGGTAATTCCCTCAAATAGGGACAGATAACAGAGAAGTGCCCTTTTCTATTTCTGCCTTCAAAAAACCGCCCATGGAAAAACGGTGCAAGATATGCTTTCTGGAGAAAGGGAGTGTCTAGGGTCTGAACACTCCAGATACTAATAAATGGTAAGCAGAAGGTGACCTTGAACTAGCTCTTAAAGAGAGATGACAATTTTGCGCCATGGCTGCCAATCTCGGAGAAACCCTGCTCAGTTTTTTAAAACGTTTAAAGAGTGGCATAAGAATTTTAAAAAGTCGCTAATATTTGCTCAAATAACACGACTTTTGTAGAACAAAGAATGGTCACAAAGGCCATGATAAATTTCCCTCAGAACCTCTAATGCTTTGAGAAGGGTAATCAATAATAATATCTATGGTATTCTAAGAATGACTTACAACTCTTAGGCCTGATTCACAGGACTATGCTCAGTCCGGGAAACGTGGACTGTGTGTCGACCACATCTCTCGGATCGACTGCGGCTTCCCTGACCTGAACTGACTATCACAGTGATTTATGATGCAGTGAGTTCCTGTCTGATCACGGGTCTACTGTACTGTACTCACATGATTATGTGAGCATAGTACAACAGACCTGCTATCAGACCGGAATTGGCTGCTTCAACAATTACTATGCTGCAGGCAGGTCGGTCGAGTGCGGTCGTGTGAATTATGCCTTAGCATAATACTAGTGACTTGTGACAGGATCTTGAATGCAGTCAGACTGAGAGAAGCTAATTGCATTCATTAAATTTCCTGTTCCTAGATCAGGGCAAAATAGACAGGGCAGTGCAGTCATTCCTAGAGCTTTTTGCCGCAATATTGATTTCTACTATCGAGTGACAGCTGCAGCTACAACATTGCATACAAGTCAATTTACTGCTTTGGGCTACAGCTGTAGCTCCGCATCAAATAAATGTGCTACAAACTGTCTAGGTGTCCCCAAGCCTTAATGTACTCAGTGTACGAGTGCTCAGGCTGATCTGTATTCAAAAAAAATGGTGCGTCATACAGTATGTAGCCGCATCTCCACATTTGGGGCACCGAGCCTACCAATATGATGTGATGATCAGCTGAGCCAAAAGACAGTCTCAGGGTCCGGCTACACGACGACATTTGTGACAGCAATGTCGCCCAACAGTTTTTGTAATGACAGTCAATGGTGTCACATCACACTAAAATCCATTTTTGTGCAACTGTTGTGTAGCAGACGCAGCATGTCCTAGGACGACACCGTTGACTATCATAACAAAAAATGTCACGCGACATTGCTCCAACACATGTCGCAGTGTAGTTGTACCCTTTTGTTGAGCCTCAATGAGATCATATGGGTATGATCACATGGCTAATACCTGCCCCTGATTCAGCAGTGGAAAAGGGGCATTTTCCACTGCTGAAGCCATGTTCAGAACTCCATCACTCCAACTCCATTTCCAACTTTCTTCAATGTAAAAACCGGAATTAGACTTACCGGTAATTCTTTTTCCATGAGCTCACCACGACGGCATGACAAGGAGATTGACCCCCTGACCTCTGTAGGGGCAGGAACAGAAGAAAGGTTAAAAGACTCCTCCCACCACCAGCACACCAGTGGTTCCAAAATATACAGAGAAGATGGTGGTTTACTAAATTTAAAGGATAAGTAAGGTTTTGAGGAGATATTACTTCATATCTTCCAATTGGAGAGAGAAAAAAGGGCGGGAAAAAACCCATGCCGTCGTGGTGAGCTCATGGAAAAAGAATTACCGGTAAGTCTAATTCCGGTTTTCCATAGCGTCACCACGACGGCATGACAAGGAGATATACAAAATATTAACCCTGGTTAGGGTGGGACTACAGCTTGTAGAACACTGCGTCCAAAAATCTGATCTGAACTCTTCATGAGATCCAATCTGTAATGTTTGATAAACGTATGAGGGCTAGACCATGAGGCTGCTTTACAAATTTCATCCAAAGAAATTCCTGCTCTTTCTGCTTGAGTTGAAGAGACTGCCCTGGTAGAATGAGCATTCAGATTCTGAGGGCAGGAAAGATCTTGGATCTTGTAACATGTTTCAATAGCCTCTTTGATCCACCTGGCAATAGAAGACTTTGAAATTTTGTGACCTTTATTGCGGCCCCCAAATTGGACAAATAAAGTGTCTGATTTCCTGAAGGGTTCTGTAGTTTTTAAATAGTCAAGGACCGAGCGTCTCACATCCAAGGTGTGGAGGGAGGCTTCTTTGGAGTTTGAAGGATGATCACAAAAGGATGGGAGAATGATTTCCTGGTTCCTGTGACGATCGGATACCACCTTTGGTAGGAATGCTGGATCCAATTTGAGTATTATCTTATCTTCCAATATTTTTAGATAAGGTTCTCTGATAGATATGGCTTGTATTTCACTAATCCTCCTAGCTGAGGTGACCGCAATTAAAAAGGCAGTTTTTAAAGATTTCATTTTTATAGAACTATCTTCTAGTGGTTCAAAAGGTGAGTGAGATAGCCCTGTTAGCACGATGTTTAGGTCCCAAGAAGGGACACGAGATCTTATAGTAGGTCTGAGTCGAGACGCTGCTTTAATGAATCTACGAATCCATCTGTGGTTGGCCAAGTCAGTATCAAAGAAACAGCTTAAAGCTGAAACCTGTACCTTTAGAGTTGACGGTCTCAGGCCCAGCTCAAACCCCCTTTGTAAAAAATCTAGTATGGATTGGAAGTTCGGTTCCGCCATATTTGGATCGGTTATTCCTGACCATGAACAGTATTTTTTCCATATTTTTAGGTATATAGAAAATGTCACCTTTTTCCTGGAGGCTTTGAGGGTATTAATTACTGTGTCGGATAAGCCCTGTTTCTTCAAAATCTGGGTCTCAGGATCCATGCGTGTAGGTTCAGGAATACTGGGTCCTGATGGAGGATTGGACCCTGATGTAGTAGGTCTTTCCTTGGCGGAAGGGCCCAGGGATCCGATCTTGACATGCATTTCAAGATGGGGAACCAATTCTTTTTGGGCCAAAAAGGTGTTATTAGGATTATTTCTGATTGATCCTGTCTTATCTTCTGGATCACCTTTGAGATTAAGGTCAGAGGAGGAAAGGCGTAATAGAGGCCTTGGTTCCAAGGGATAGAGAAGGCGTCCAGTATCCTGGGATTGTCCCTGGGATTGAGGGAGCAAAACACTACTGTTTTTGCATTTTCCCGAGATGCGAAGAGATCCATAATGGGAGTCCCCCATTTTTCTGTCAGCGTCTGGAAAACTTCCAGGTTCAGTGACCATTCGGTTTGGTCTACTCTCCTCCTGCTTAGGAAGTCTGCCTCTCTGTTTAGGGATCCTTTTAGGTGGATTGCAGATATTGATCTTAGGTTTTTTTCTGCCCAGGAAAAATTTTTTAAGGATAAAGTCAACAGATCCCGAGATCTTGTGCCTCCCTGATGGTTTAGATAGGCTACCACCGTGGTGTTGTCCGATAAGACTTGGATATGGCGGTCTTTTAGGACAGGTGTCGCTGCCTGAAGGGCTTCCCATATTGCTAGAAGTTCCCTGTAGTTTGAAGATTTGAGGCCTATTGTTTGGGACCATGTGCCTTGCCAATACTGGGAATCGACTTTTGCTCCCCAGCCCCTCTGACTTGCGTCTGATGTTAAATGGGTTAACGGTGACCTCACCCAGGGAACCCCTTTGGTTAGATTTCTTTCTTGTGTCCACCAATGAAGGGATGAGGTTACTGCCGGGGGGATCTGAATCCGGCGGTCCAAAGATGTCTGTTTCCGGTCCAATTTTGTGAGGATCCAGGATTGAAATATTCTGGTGTGAAGTTGGGTCCATTAAACCCCTGGGATGCATGAGGTTAAGGTACCTAATAGACTCATAGCTTCTCTGATAGTACAGGACATTTTGGATATGAAGATGTGTATCTTGGAAATTAATATCCGCGCCTTTTCTATTGGTAAAGAGGTGGTTCTGGTTTGAGAGTCTAAAAGCATACCCAGAAATCTAATTTGTTTGGAAGGTACTAGGCTGGATTTCTTTAGATTGATTTTCCAACCCAGATTTTTTAGTGTTGACAGGAAGACGTCTAAGTCGTTCTGAAGACTGACCTGGTTGATATTAGCGATTAAGAAGTCATCTAGGTAGGGAAAGATTTTTATACTTCTCTGTCTTAGGTGACCTATCATCTCTATCACTAGCTTAGTGAAAATTCTAGGTGCAGAGGATATCCCAAATGGTAAGCAGGTAAACTGGAAATGGTTTATCTTACCTGACGGGTCAGGTAGAGCGAACCGGAGGAATCTCTGAGACCCTGGGTGGATAGGAACGTGATAATACGCATCAGAGAGATCAACAGTGCACATGAGGGAATCCCCCTGAAGGAGAGGAATGATGGTGTTTAAGGTTTCCATACGAATTTTTTTATATACTACAAACTTGTTTAAGAGTTTGAGGTTTATAATAACTCTAAAAGGACCATCCTTCTTTTTTACCAAGAACAAGTTAGAATAGAAACCTTCCCCTTCCTCCTGAGGGGGGACCCTAATGATCACGCTCTTAACCCGAAGATCCAGAATCTCCTGCCAGATCGGGTCTAGGTGGTCCGACTGGGTGATTTTAGATATTAGAAAACGTTTGGGTGGAGTAGAGGCAAACTGAATTTTGTAACCCTGGTCTATAATATCTCGGGCCCATTGATTTTTTGTGATTTCTTCCCAAGCAGAAGAGAAAAATCTCAGTCTGCCTCCCACCCCAACATTACTACTTTTCAGTGGATTTTTGTGAAGAAGAGAGGAATCCCCTATCTCTTCCCCCTTTGGGATAACTCCAACGTCCGGTTTTACCCTTTCCTCTATACGACTTTTCTTGATTAGAGGAGTTACGAAAAGGATACTTCCTTTTGAAAGGTCTTTCTATTGGGAAATTTTTCTTATTATCAGAGGCCTTTTCAAGGATTTTTTCAAGTTCCGGTCCGAAGACGTTTTCGCCCGAAAAGGGAATGGAACATAACAGATTTTGAAAGCTTATCACCGGCCCAGCATTTTACCCACAGAGCTCTTCTGGCAGCGTTGGAGAATCCTGAATCCTTTGCCGCAAAACGGACGGATTCCGCGGAGGCATCAGCAAGGAAAGCAGTGGCCGACTTTAGTAATGGAAGAGATTCTAGAAATTCTTCAGTAGAAGAATTATTGGATAGACGATCTTCTATCTCCTGTAGCCATCTGAACATGGATCTGGCAACTGATGTGGCTGCGATATTAGACTTAAGGGTGTACATAGCGGCTTCCCATGATCTGCGGAGGAGACTATCCGCTTTCCTATCTAAGGGATCTTTTAATTGGGAGGTGTCCTCGAATGGAAGTGAGGTTTTCCTATTCACTTTAGCCACCTGAGCGTCTATTTTCGGGATCGTGTCGAAAATCTTGGATTCCCCAGGATCAAATAAGAGGCGATCCATATAAGATTTAGACACGCCTAATCGCTTTTCAGGTTCGGACCACTCGTCAAGAACCATGTTACGTATATTTTCGTTGATGGGGAAAACTCTAGATCTTTTGACACGGAGACCCCCAAACATCTCTTCTTGAACTGTCTGGGGCTTCTGGATTTCTTCTATCCCCATAGTTGCCCTGACTGCTTTGAGAAGTTCAGGCATATCTTCCGATGAAAAGAAAAATCTTTTCGTCGTATCCGCATCTATTATTTCGGATGATATGTCATCCTCTTCCGGGTGTCTAGATGAGGAGGCGTCATCCGGAAAATCCTCTGAATCCGAAGATATTATGTCCCTAGTCTTTTGATGTTTGGGGGGAGGTTCTGAGGAGGTATGCGACTCTTTTTGTACTGATAATTGAGATATGGAGGCTTTGATTTCTTCCCTCATCATAAACCTGAACTCGTCCATCAGCCATGGTTGTTCCTCCCGAATCACATTTGAAATACAGGATTTGCACAGTTTTTTTGAGTAATCCTCTGGGAGTCTTGAGTAGCAGGCAATGCATTTTGCTGATTTTTTGACCTTCTTTTGAAGATCCTTAGAATTCTGTGAGTAAAAAATTTGAGTATATCAGAACTCCCAGCGGATTACAGAGGCAACCCAAACAAACAAAAAAAGAGTACATTCCCCAACAGGGGCTTACTGTTTGAGGTGCTGGCGTGTTGCCTGGGGACTGCTCCTGGGCCGACATGACTGCAGAGTGAGTCGGATCTGACAGGGAAGAGGCTTTCTTTAAACTGCCGAATTCCCGCCTTACCTTGGTGTCCGCCCCTTCCGGTGATGTCACGCTGGAGATCCGGAGCAAGGGAGGGTGGAGCAGTCCTCCGCGTCTGACCGCGGTTAACTACTTGCGGTTGCGTCATGCGGGAGGCCGGAAGTGGGAAGATCATCGAGTTCCCGATGTAGAGCGGCCCCCGGCGTCGGCATTGGAGTCAGCCGGGTGCTCAGAACATTACCGGTATGTCACAGCAGGAGACCGGGGGAACATGTAAATTTCTATAGCGCATGAAGGCGCTGGGCATATCTTCCCAATGAGCATCACGGCAGGGGGAATGTATTTAAAGACCCGGGAGCAGGCTCCAGATGAACCAGAGCGAGTCTTCCCATTCTCCCCCTGCCCAGCTTTAGTACTAGACCGCGGGAGGGCAGGGGGACAGCACTGGCTTCATCTCCTCGGCAAGCAAGGAGACCTTTCTCCGTCCTGCCCTCTGTAGGGACAGGAAAACACTGGTGTGCTGGTGGTGGGAGGAGTCTTTTAACCTTTCTTCTGTTTCTGCCCCTACAGAGGTCAGGGGGTCAATCTCCTTGTCATGCCGTCGTGGTGACGCTATGGAAAAATAAAATGCTTGAGAAGTGAAGAGTTACTTCTTAGCAGCAGATTTGATATAGTGGACTCCATAGAAGTCAATAGGAAAGAAGAGAAACCTAAATCTCAAAACCATTTAAAAACTGCCACAAAATTACAAATCTGGCACCAAAAACGGCCTGTTTCCAGCTGCCAATTCTGCTACGGATTTCAGCCATGTGAACATACCCTGATGTTTGTTGCAGTTTTTGCATTTACACTGGCTGGCATGTAGGTTCATGTCTATTCGTATTCATGATGTTTTCATGTCCACAAACACTGCATGGATATACTGTATTTTTATGCTCATGAATACTCTGATGTTCTAGGTAGAAATCTATCCAACTTTATGCATCAGCAATTTTCCAAGAAGAGCAATTAATGTGGTTCTTTGTATTTAGTGGTAGTTACCCACCTGAACTGCTATCTTTAGGATTTTTTTCTTCATTATATTGATAATGTCCCCTCTTTAGCATCTTTTCTTCTTTCCTCGTAACGTCAGCATTAAGATCAATCAGTTTTTCACCCTGGATAAAATTATTCAAGTGATGAGTGATGATCAGTGGTTTTAAACAACATTTCTCAAAGGGTATTGTGTTTTCTTGTTTTTGTTTATATCATAGGAAATCATACAATTTTCTAAATATAAACATATTTTTAATTTGGCATAAATAACTTTCTTATAGTAGACAGTTGACCCCTATATGCAGTAGAATTGTATAGCCCATGTAATGTATCTATGGCCTAACTGAAACATGACATCAGTCATGTGACACTCTTTACACCCTGACATTTAGTAAGCCGTGTTACATGACATACATGTGCTGGATCGGCACACAGGACACATTCATGTGATAAGTAAATAGGATTGAGTGGTGGAATGACAATTTTTATTTTGATCATTACAGTAACTACATCATTGTGTGCCTGTCTGTAGTGATTTGCAAAATGGCTGCCTGTCTCTAAGTGTTGTCATGTTGTTAATAAAGTTTACTGTAAAAACAAAAAAAAAAAACAGCACACACACAGATCTGCTTCTACACTGACAGACATGAGGTGCTGCTGCAGGTAGTAATACTATATTTACTTTTTATTTTATGTTCTGCTCCTCAATACACTACTATTCACCTGTTCGATACCTGGGCAGTTAACTGAAAACTGTACACACGCCATGTTTAGTCCTATCTAGCTCTCCTACGGATGCACTTTACAGGACTAAAATGGACATTTTTTTTCTGCGAGCAAATTTTAAATAAATGTAAATTAGAAAATAGTTGGACCTCTTATTGTTTAAAGACATAAATGTAATAATTAAAACCGGAATAGCTCTTTAACTGCCATCATGTTATACTGTGCTCTGGATATTAAAGAGGTTGGCCACTTTTTGGTTACTGTTGACCAATGTGTCTGTAAGATGATCATATGGCACTTAAAATAGTCTTGGTTAAAATTCTGCTCCATGCGGGCACCGGTCGTGTGCACCCCGCATCACGGCTGCGGACCCATTTACTTGAATGGGTCCGGAATCCAGAAGTTCTGGTGCAGAATTGGAGCACGGAACTCCACGGAAGCACTACGGAGTGCTTCCGTGGAGTTTCTCTCCTTACCACAAAAAAATAGAACATGTCCTATTATTTGCGGTGTAGCTGGATCATGGACCCATTCAAGTTGCAGAATCCGCACAGATGTTGCCCATGCGTTGGTGACTGCAAATTGCAGTCCCCAATGCACGGAATGGCCGACCAACTGCCGCGTGCATGAGCCCTTAGTGACAGAGGCATGGCCAGTAGCATGTGTATCCTTAAAACTGTGGTGCACAACTCCAAGAGTACTCTTACCATAGAGTGATAGAGATATTTGATAATAAAATGAGATTGTCAATGAATATTGGTAGGAGATTCATCTACCTGAGAATTCTGTGGGCAATTATGACTTTTCTCTGGATAGTCCTGGAAAGACACTGGACTGGGACATCTCTCTGGTGGATTACTCTTATTGGATCTGTCTATAGGAAAAGCAAACACAGTGACTGAATACATTCTCTGTAAGTGCTAATTTGATGGTGAGAGAATGTAGTATTCTCTGCGTTACAATAAATCAGATTCTCTTCTTACCGAGTAATGTGAAATGCGGGTGGTCCTCCACCATGACATGCTTGTAGAGATCCTTGTGTCCCTCTAAATATTCCCACTCCTCCATGGAAAAATAGACAGAGACATCCTGACACCTTACAGGAACCTGAAGCACACATAAAGACACAGTCATCAATCATCCAGACACATTGGGGGGAATTTATCAATCCTTTTGCGTCAAAATTTTGGGTGAAAAAAAAGTTGTACATATTGACAGACCATTTTTGTGCAAAAGTTTATGATTTACACCTCTCTCGCCACTTTTGGGGAGGCGTAGGTTCGTGCTAGATTTATAAACGCGCGTAGGTTCATGCTAGATTTATCAACTGCAATTTTATTTTTAAAACAATTAAAAAAAAAAAGTATGGAATCTTACTCTAATAGAAGGCCAGCCAAAAAAAACTAGAGAAACTTCTCCAGACTAAAGTTTTTTTTTGATGTGCCAAACTTTATTTGGCATATACTATGGCAACACAGGCTTAAGAAAAACTGACTTTAAAAATACCCTTCATAATAACTCCCCCCCTTCCCCATCCCTTTTGTATAATGCAGAGGTCAGCAACCTCAAGCACTGCAAATGTGGTGAAACTACAACTCCCAACATGCTCCAATCAGATCTATAGAGGTTCTTAGAAGAGCCAAGCAGGTGTGCATGCTGGTAGTCGTAATTTCACCACGGCTGGAGTGCCAGAGGTTGCTAGTGCCTGGTAAAATATTTCAGCATTTCCAACAGGGCTTACTTCTCCAGTCAGCAGCTCAATGATCCGGTTGGTGAGTTCTAGGATCTTCTGACCATTGTCCTCATTTATCGCTGAGTGATAAGGCACCTCCATGATAGGACCCTGATTTCTGCTCCATGTTTCTGACACACAGGAACAGTTTCTAGGACTGGAACACTCATCAAATGTCATCTTCATTACTGTGTAATCCTGAGAACACAGACTGAGAAATATCACTATATACATTAGCAGACTGTCTAGGCATCCTCAAACTGCGGCCCTCCAGCTGTTGTAAAACTACAACACCCACAATGCCCTGCTGTAGGCTGATACCTGTAGGTTGTTCAGGCATGCTGGGAGATGTAGTTTTGCAACAGCTGGAGGGCCACAGTTTGAGGATGCCTGGTCTAGGCAAACCATTTTTCATGTAGCTGTTTTATTAACAAAGTCAATTGTCATCTGACAATTCCCACAATCCCTCACCTCTCCAGTCATGACTTGACCGCGGTGGGGGGCCCTATATACTCGCACATTATGGGGGGCACTATGGAAAATAGGGGTAGGAACACTATGGGGGCATCTACAGAGAAGTGGGGGGGGGGGAGCACTATGAGGGCATCTATTGGGAGCTTTATGGCGCGGCTCCGCCTGGCTCCTAACTTTTTTAGCTGGCTCCTAGATTCCGAGGAAATTTGTCAAGCCCTGTAATACAGCCATCTGCATCCGTTTAGAACGGATTTGTTTGTATTATCTTTAACATAGCCATGATGGGTCAGTCTTGAACAGCCTTGAAAGTCAATGGAGGACTAATCCATTTTCTATTGTGCCAGAATGTGTCAGTGAAAATGGATCCGTCCCTATTGACTTACATTGTGTGCCAGGAGAGATCCGTTTGGCTCAGTTTCATCAGACGGACAGCAAAATGCCGCCTTTTCCATTCAGAATGCAAACTGATCCGTTTTGGACCACTTGTGACAACCCTGAACACATCTCACAAACGGAAAGCCAAAACGCGAGTATGAAAGTAGACTTAGTAATAGGGACAACTGAAGTCAAATTATGTAATCCCTCACCTCTCCGGTCAGCTGGTAGATGATTTCCAGAGTGAGGTTTAATATACTCTTGATCATCTCCTTTCTGTCCTTGTCTACCCTTGATGGTTTGTTGAGGTAGACAGCCTTCATCTTGATGCAGAAACTGTGAGGGGACATCAACAGGTAATTTTTTAGCCAGCTGGATATTGAAACATGTAAGTGCTTTTTGGAACTTTCTGAAGCTTATCTACACCTACAATTTCAAAGCAGCGATGAGCACAAATAATATTCTTTATAGGTCAGTAAGCAGTTTTTTTTCTGTATTCAAATTAGGGGACTCCTGAATTCTATGGATCTATACCAGCTCCAGCAAATTGCGGAACGCACATGGGCTGGTATCTGTGTTTTGTGGATCCGCAAAACACAACGTTCGTGTGAACGTAGCCTTATACTGACATACTGCTGTGCGATGTGGTCTCAGAGAGCATCAGAGTTCAGAACGGGAACTCACACTTTCACACGTAGCGAGTTTTTCGCGTTGAACTCGCTCGTGTCTGATCAGCTAGCAGGAGTCCAAGCCCTGCGTTCCCGCGTTTAAACTACGTCGGTCAACCCCTTTAAGCTATATAACAGCATGTTCAGCACTGTATGTGGCCTCCTGCACCTCTGTAGAATAATGGGGGCTTATTTTTTTGAGGGACAAGTTGTATGTTTTAATGGCACCATTTAATTGACCATATTTTGCACTGGAAAACAGGAAAAAATTATTTTTTCCAATGTGGTTTTTGGGGGGTTTGTTTTTAGAGTGTCAACTGTGTCCTCATGATGACCTTCCTCTATGGGTCAGTATGATTACACCTATAGCAAATTTATATAGTTTTTATTATGTTTTTCTAAAAAAAAGGATTGCGGCGTCTGGCGGGCCCTGCGTGTGGCAGCAGTGGTCTTATATTTAGTGTATGATGTTGGATAAATGTAAAATCGACTATATTTATTTCTGCACGGGAGACTAGCAATGGTTTCCCAGCAGAAACATCAGCCTCATAATGTTATGTGGACCTATGCATTATATATGTGAATTAGCGCAATATTCGTGCTCCGCCTCGGCTAAAAATACTCCTCAAAATTGTTAAGAGGAGTATTTTTACTCTTCTGGAAAATCTGGTCTACATATTAATCAGCAGCGGCAGGCAGCCTCAGCTTTCTGCTGGCAAGCGCTGCTGCCTGCCGCTTCAATAGGAAGAGCAGAGCTACACAGACTTACAGAAGGTGGCGAGATGATCTTGATCATCTCGCCACTTAATTTGCCCTGCAGTGATGCTGGTGCTGCCATCTTTCAGTGGGCGGCAGGACCTGCCTCTTGATACATGTGGTGCGGTACCTGCACTTCCTTCTCACTCCCTGCGCTGCACACACGCTGTGTCCTCGCAGAGCCCTGCCGCCCCCCCATATTCTAGAGTCTGCAGAGCGCTCTGCTCCTTAGTGTGCAGACGTGCTGGTGGTGCTGCTGTGTCCCCCATGAAACCGAAGCTGCCTGTGACTCAGTGGTGGACATCACAGGCTGCCGCTAGTCCCCCAGGACAGTATAAAATATAGGTAAATCTATAGTTTAATAAAAATATAATTTCACATTTTACTGCATTCCCCTCTGGAAATTACAACTCCTAGCATGCCCTGTGAGATGCAAACCTTTAGGACCTGCTGGGAGTTGTATTTTCCTGCAACATGCTGTTATTTTATATCACAATTATTATTGTATACTACAAAAATTTGAGTAAACATTGCTAAAAGTCATACACACTCCAGGACACGGTATCAATATAGTACAGATCGGCCCCTCAAAAAAGGAGTCCTCACACAGCTCCTTAGACTTAAATGTAAAAAATACAGTATTTTTTGTTTCATTTTGTGCTTTAGTTGTTTTTATTTCTTTATATATAAACCTGTAGGATACCTAGGTTTCAAGTAAAAAAAAAAAAAAAAACGCAGCTTTCCAATAATAAAGTCATATAAAATTATAAATAACAGAAAAAAAGAAAAACAGACATATATTATGTATCGCTGCATCTGTAATGACCTGCTCTATAAAAATATGACACGATCTATCCCCTCTAAAACTAAATAATAATCAGTGACAAAACAAAGTCTAATGCCAAGTAATCTGAAAATCGTATGTACTCCGAAATGGTGCCAATCAAACTGTCACCCCATCCTGCAAAAAACAAGCTCCTACATAAGCCAATCGCCAACATTTAAAAAAAAAATAATATGGCTTTCAGAAAATGGTAACACAAAAAGATATTTTTCACTGTGTAAAACTTAAAGGGCTTGTCTTAACTCAGACAATGGGGGCATATGGCTTGTCTTATAGATGTGGGTCCCACCTAGACAAGGGCGTAGGAAGCCCCAAAAATCTGGGGGGGACAGCACTTATGGGGCCCGTGTCCCCGCCCACCCTCAAGCCACGCCCACATATTTTCCCGCCCCCCAAGTGCCAAAAATCTCTCTCTCCACCCCCCCCCCCCCCTTATGGGCCAGTGGGTCCAGTTTAAAAAAAAAAAACACACACACACACACACAAAACAAGACACTTATACTTACCTCCATCCGTCACAGCGATGCGATGCAGGCCTCTTCCGGCCTGTGTCCCGCGCTGCACGGCTCACAGACGGCGCGATGACGTCATCGCGCCGCCTGTACCAACATCTGATAGGCTATCAGAGGAGCAGGGAAGGGAGACGCCTCTCCCTCTCCTGCTCCGCAGCACAGCCATCTGTATCGCTGTCCTGGGGACGGCGATACAGATAACTGTGGAGATGAACGCTTCCACAATGGAAGCGTTCATCTCCCTGTGCCCCGCCACCGCCGCACACATTGTGCTGCCGCTGGGGGGGATTTTTACATACCTGTCCCCCCCCGCATTATTTCCTGGGGGGGGGATTTGTTCCCCCCCGCTTCCTACGCCCGTGCACCTAGATCAGTAACGGAGCCCTGCAAGGTGGTGGCTGGAGGACTCCGGTCCGGCCACCACCAAGCGGTCTCCCTATAGAAGTGAATGGGAGCACACCGTGCATGACCGGCCACCGCTCCCATTCACTTTTTCTTTTTGGTAGCTGTAGGGTGGGCTCCTAGAATAATTACTACTCTACCAGTGCCTTAGGCACCCCAGTCTGAGACTGGACTCTCATGTTAGGATGGCTCAGGAAATATTATTGTTTGCTGAAAACATTGTAACTTAAGGGGCCACTTGTATAGAAATAGTGGAGAGATCCTTTAGCTATAAGTGTCCCCTATACACATGATCACACTATGACATTATCACTGAGGCGTTATGAGGACAATCACAACTTACCCACACTGATCACTTACTGAGCTGTCTGCAAATACTGCAGTCTTGTAGGTAAGGAGCCTGGAAAAAGAGTAGATGCTAGCGTGGAGTTGTTAGAAGGAGGTCTGTGACGTCACTGGTCACATGCTCCTTCATGGTCACATGACCAAATGTGGGAAGTGCTGACAAACCCCGACTGCAGGAGCTTGTGGAAGGAGGAGGGTACATGCTAGAGTGGAGTTGTTAAAAGGAGGTACCATTCTAGTCTCAACCCCGGATAAAGTCCTTGTGGGCTATAGGACCTTTGATGATGTCATGACCATGTGATCAGTCACATGTGTGGGAGGAGTCAGGCTCCAGGCTGTGCTGCTGGAAGAGTTTCATTTTGGTTGTGACTAGATCCCCTTCAGTGAGTTGACATTTTGCCCCCTAGTGGTTAGATATTGAATTGGAAGGGGATTTAGCCTGCCCTATAGTGAGTATAAACTACATCCCCATCTGTAGGTGGACCTGGCAAATCCAATGTGACATGGAGTAATGTGATCAAAGGGAACGTGTCAGCTGCAAGATGCGCCATAAACCACTAGCATTACCTTACAGATAGGAAAAAACAGCAGGCACTCCTCTTACTGGTTTTTGCATGCAGCACTAATGATTTATTAAACAACAAACAAATATATATCATTTAACAAATATGATAAACTAGTAATAAAAATGTATAAAAATATATACAACATTTATAGCCATATAGTAATATATCCACAAAGATAAACTATACTACCATACTGACATTTTCTTGTTTGGAATCAGCTCAACCTGAAGCACCATCTGGAGCGTCATTTGATATAACACATTGATCTGGATTTCATACGATATATTGATTTGGACTGTGGATATAAATGTATATAAAATATCTTAATGATTGGCATGATCGCTGTTGGGTACCAATATTATTTAATCTGATTTATTGATTCCACCGTTTGATCAACAATTATGTTCAATATTCCCCAACCTTAATGGATTCATGATTCCTAATAGGATCATGTTTGTATATCAGTTCTCATGTTTATCAATTTTAAATAGGATCATGTCTATATATAGATATTAATTGATTAATTGGTATCTATAAATGCTATATCAATTTTTTATATATTTTTTATATATTTTGGTTTATTCTTTTTTTTTTTCAGTTTGCAGAAGATACAGCTGGACAAACATTGAAGTGTTGTAACATAAATTTCTAAAACGTATTCATCCAACATTACGACTCATTATTTAAAATTCCACACAATTGCTTGACACATATGAATAGATGAGTTTCCATGTGAATTCAAGTTTTGCCAACAAGTAATAAATGAGTCGTAAACTAAATTTTTAAGTTTTCTGTACAGAATGGGGGGGCATTTCTAGCATAGTGGTTCGTTGATGTAGCTATTGCCGATGTGTTCTTATGTTCTACGTCTCAGAGCCAGAAGGAGAGATAGGAGCACCCACTGTGTCCAAAGAGAACTCACAATATCCCGCCATGGTTGCCATACTTTTAAGAACCTGTCATGTGTTCTGGCAGTCCAGCTGGACATTTCCTCAAATTGACATATCTGGTCCACCTTCCTCTTCTATTCCTGGATGGAGAGGGGTCTCACATCTAGCCAGTGGAATGGTATTAATGATCTTGCTGTTGCTAGTAAGTGTGTAGTGAGGTCCTTTTTGGAAGGTATGTATAGCTCATTGGGCCTCGCTAAGACTATCATTTCTAACGAGATCTTAAAGTCCTGGTTTTTGAGTTTTCTTAACACTTCTTGTACCCCATCCCTAAAGGGACGTATCTCTGGGCAATCCCACCAAATAAGAGACAGAGATCCTACTCCCCCTCCACATCTGCAGCATCGTGCTGACCCAGACAAACCCCTCCTGTACAGGAACTCAGGAGTTCTGTACCATCTGAATAGTAGTTTGTAAGGCCCTTCCTGTATGTAGATACATGATATAAAACCGTGTGATGCTGCTAGAACCTTCCTCGCTTCCCTCACCGTCAGCATCAGGCCCAGTTCTTTCTCCCATTCTGTCAGGAAAGGGGGCTTGACCTCTCTCCCCTGACCTCCCAGCAGCACATAGAGGGCAGAGACTTTCCTATGTTTCGAAATTGGGGAGATAATAAGCTTTTCAAAGGGGGTCAGTTATTCCCTTATTTCATGTTTCGTCAGAACACTGCGTCAGATCGTTTGGAAGTGGGATTGGCAAAGAAAGAAAAAAACGGGTTGTCTGAGGCAGTGTTTCCCAACCAGTGTGCCTCCAGCTGTTGCAAAACTACAACTCCCAGCATGCCCGGACAGCTTTTTGCTGTGCAGGCATGCTGGGAGTTGTAGTTTTGCAACAGCTGGAGGCACACTGGTTGGGAAACACTGGTCTGAGGTGTGTAGGGAGAGCTTCAGGTGGCGGAAATTGGCTTTTCTGGTAAAACTTTTCTAAGGTTGAGGAGGAAAAAGTGCTCCAAAGTGCCTGGTAAATCCCTGCTGGGGATCCCATCAAGTCTGGGAGTAACGGGGAATTTCCCTCTATAAGTGTGGTGCTTAGCCTGGACAATGTTTCCCATAGCCCCTTCAGTAGTGGATCACAATTCTCTGAGTCTGAGGAGTACCCCTTTGGAAGCCAAAGACGTTGTTAGAATGAGGGACCTATGGCATATTCCGCTAGCCTAGTTACATCAGTCTGTCTCCTTGGGTCAAGCCATCTATTTAATTGTATAGCCTGATAATAAATATGGACATCCGGTATCCCCAAACCTCCCTTCTCTCTAAGTCTAACTAATACATAATAAGGGATTCTGGCCCTCCTTTTTTTCCCCATAAATAGCTTGAGAAGGCTCGTTTGATGTCTGAGAAAAATCTAGAGGGTACCGCAATTGGGACCATCTGTGTGTATAAGATCTTAGGAAAGACATAAGCTTTCAATACGTTTTTATGTCCTATCCAAGATAGGAATGGGATGTCATATTTTCTTAAGATCTCCTTAACATTCTCTGGTAAGGGAGCATAGTTTAAGAACCGTAATGTGAGATCAGATCTATTCATTATGTCTATAGGTCTGAATAAAACTCTTGAAAAGATTTAGCTATTGTTGGGGTGTCTAACTGAAGGTTGCCATCTTTCCCTGTGATCTTGCAGATATAGGATGTCTGTTTAGCTTATTTCAACAGTGAAGTCATCATTTTAGTACCTTTATTCCCATAGGCATTTATTTTATGTTGGAAATAAAGCAAGTGCTTTGCTACCCTCTGTGACAGGAGCTACTTAAATTCTTAGGCCTCTTTCACACGGGCGTCATGTTTGACGCCCGGATAAGAGGCGGGTGCGTTGCGGGAATATGCGCGATTTTTCCGCGCGGGTGCAAACGTTTGTAATACGTTTTGCACGCGCGTGTGAAAAATCGCCATGTTTGGTACCCAACCCGAAGCCGGACTTCATCACTGAAGTCCGGTTTCGGGTAGAGTATTCTGGAGAATTTATTATTTTCCCTTATAACATGGTTATAAGGGAAAATAATAGCATTCTTAATAAAGAATGATTAGTAAAATGAAGATGAAGGGGTTAAAAATAATAAAAGTTAACTTACCTTAGCCACTTGATCGCGTAGTTGCGATCTGTCTTCTCTTTTCAAGCTTCAGCTAACAACTAAAGGACCTGTGATGACGTCACATCACATGGTCCAATCACATGGTCCATCACCATGGTAAGATGGACCATGTGATTGAACCATGTGATGTGACGTCATCAGGTCCTTAGCTGGTAGCTGAAGCTTGAAAGAGAAGACAGATAGCAACTACGCGATCAAGTGGCTAAGGTAAGTTAACTTTATTATTTTTAACCCCTTCCTCTTCATTTTACTATGCATTCTTTATTAAGAATGCTATTATTTCCCCTTATAACCATGTTATAAGGGAAAATAATAAAGATCTGGTCCCGTTGCTAAGCAACCATGCGGGAAAATCGCACTGCATCCGCACTTGCTTGCGGATGCTTGCGATTTTCCCGCAGCCCCATTCACTTCTATGGGGCCTGCGTTGCGTGAAAAACGCACAATATAGAGCATGCTGCGATTTTCACGCAACGCAGAAGTGATGCGTGAAAATCACCCCTCATGTGCACAGCCCCATAGAAATGAATGGGTCCGGATTCAGTGCGGGTGAAATGCGTCCTTCTCACGCATTGCACTCGCGCGGAAAACTCGCCCGTGTGAAAGGGGACTTAGGGTTGCTAGCTCTGCCTGCATGGTAGTAGATTTTTTATGTATTCTTTCTATTGTTGCTATTTTTGCTAACAGTGAGTTTATAGCTTTTTGTTTATCTTTCTTAACTTTAGTACCTAGCGCTATGAAGGTCCCCCTCACGACCTCCTTGTGCATCTCCCATACAATCGGGTATTTACAGTCAGGTGTAGCGTTGGTGGAGAAATAGGAGGATAGAGTATGTTTGATCTGCGCACAGTGTCTGGGGTTGTATAGCAAAGATTAATTCAGTCTCCAGTTCCAGTTTCTGCAGGGCAGGGAGGTCAGGGTGAGGGACACCACACAAGGGGCATGATCGGAAATCTTGATAGATCCTATCTTAGGGTACTTTCACACTAGCGTTTTGGATTCCATTTGTGGGATCCGTTTCAGGGCTCTCACAAACGGTCCAAGACGGATCAGTTAAGTCCCAATGCATTCTGAATGGATAAGGATCCGTTCAGAATGCATCAGTTAGGCTCCGTTCCGCTTCTATTCTGTTTTTGAGGCGGACACCAAAACGCAGCTTGCAGCATTTTGGTGTCCGTCTGAAGAGGCGGAGCCTAACGGATCCATTTGAATTACAATGTAAGTCAATAGGGACGGATCTGTTTTAAATAACACAATATGGTGCATTTGAAAACGGATCTATTCTCCATTGACTTTCAATGTAATTCAAAACGGATCAGTTTTGGACTTTGTCATTTTTCTTTAAACCTAATGCAAACGGATCCGTTCTGAACGGATGCAAATGTTTGCATTAGAGGTGCGGATCCGTCTGTGCAAATAAACAGACGGATCCGCACCAACGCAAGTGTGAAAGTACCCTTAGACATATTGCAGATCGGTAGGAGAGATGTAGATATTAAAATATAATCCAGTCTCTGAAAGGATGCATGTGGGTTAGAGTAAAATTAATAATCTTTCGTAGTGGGATTGAGGTGTCTCCAGACATCAGCGAGATTCAGTTCTTGTAATTTCTTGTGCAGCTTACTCAGATGTTTTTGTGTAATATGGGATTTGCCTGGCAAAGAGTCGGTAAACGGGTTGAGTACTAAGTTAAGGTCTGTTCCCACCACCGGACCCTCCGCAAACGCCCCCAGGGTGACAAGGGCCTTAAGAAGCCAGGCCACCGTGGAGGCTTTAGGCGCATATAAATTAGCGAAAGTGATTTTTTTTCGGAGGCTATTTCCCCTTTTAGAAGTAGGACTCTTTCCTCTGCGTCTGACAATTGTTGGTGAAGTATGAAAGGTACCGTATGGTGGAATCCTATGGATACACCTTTGGATGCAGAAGAAGGGTGACAGCTATGGTACCATTGCCTAAATGGGTGTAGGGGTAACTTCGGGATTCTCCCTTGTTTGAAATGGGTTTCCTGTAGGAAGATTATTTGGGACTTAAAGAGGACCTTTCACTGGTCCTCAGTTTATCAGTTAATGGTATGTACATGCAGAGCGGCACCCAGGGATGTCCCTGCACTTACTTGTATCCCTGGGTGCCGCTCCGTTCGTCCTCTGTAGCCCCCGGTATCGGCGCTCCTGCTGCTGTAATTTTGCCTGGGGCGGAGACTTCTTCTTCTGCCCTGGGCGTCTTCTTCTCCCAGGGCTGGAGCTCTGGCAAATCGCAGCGCTCAGCTCATATTCAGTCGCTTCATACGGTTGGCAAGAGTTGGGTGGGTTTCTCGTACCATGCGGTGTTCTCCTCATATTCCAGGGGGGTGAGTATTTTAGTTCACAGAAATATACGTTTTGCATGTCTGCAGGAACATATTGATGCGGAAGGTCGCTTTGTGTGCCTATTCTGTGAGGTTGAGGGGATACGCATGGTCCTGGTCTCAATATATATTCCTCCCCTGTTTTCGGTGACCCCTTTAAGAAAAGTGTTGGAGATTCTAGTACAGTATTCAGGTATCCCCTGGTTGATAATTGGGGATTTTAACATGGTCCCAAATGAGATCATAGATAGGTGCAGAGTATTAGGACCCAGTAAACATCCCAGTCACTCTTCTCTTCATCATATAATGGAGGAAGTGGGGCTGAAGGACATATGGAGGGTGCAACATCCAGAGGCACGATGTTATTCATGTGCCTCCTCCACATACTCTTCGTTATCCCGTATAGATCTGGCCCTAATTACCACTCCGCTATTTACCTTAGTCCACTCCACGGAATATCTCCCTAGATCTATTTCCGACCATTCTTTTTTCGAACTGACCTTGGCAATTAGGGTTGGAAATGCAATGCATTTTGGTTGCGCACTTTGGGGGAGTTGGACGATGTAGAGGGTGCCTTAAAGGAGTACTTTCATTTTAATAATGATACGGCTCCTATACACGTTGTCTGGGATGCCATGAAGGGCTTTTTGCATGGAGTGCTGTTACAAAGAATCAGTAGGCATAAGTCTCGCTCTCGGGAGACGGATGTCCGTATGCATGAGGAGGCCAGAGCGGCAGAGCTGGCATTTATATCTAATCCCTCAGATGTCACGGGCAGTGCTTTACGAAATGCTCAGGAGCAATTGAGGTGTCATCTTATCCAAATGGCAGATAGGAAACGACAATTCTTTAAACAGCAATTCTTTGCTGAAGGGGAGTGTGCAGGACATCTGCTATCAGTTATCTCCAAGAGTCAGTCAGGGTCGGCTTGTATTACAGAACTGATGAACGGGCAAGGGCAGTAGTGTAAGAGTACTACGGGAGAAATTCTAGACATAATGGAGGCCTTTTATTCTGATTTGTATCAGTCTAAAACGGGGGGTGCAGAGCCTGATATTATGGCCTTCCTAGAAGGGGTTAATCTTCCTCGGCTATCCCCTGAGGACCAACAGTTGTTAGATGCTCCCATCAGTTTAGAGGAGCTGGACCTAGCTCTAAACTCCATGGCGAATGACAAAGCTCCGGGCTCAGACAGGCTTCCCGTAGAGATCTTTAAACAGTTTCGGGGTGTGCTGCTGCCGGAATTGTGGAAGGTATTTCAGCAGTCCTTGGAAACGGGCTCGTTGCCCACTTCAATGCGCGATGCTTTGATAGTAGTATTACCCAAGCCTGGCAAGGACCCTAGGCTCCCAGACTCCTATAGGCCCATTTCGTTGCTGACGGCGGACGTTAAGTTGTTGGCGAAGGTGTTGGCGATGAGGTTGGCAAAGGTGATTTTAAAGGTAATACACCCTGATCAAACAGGGTTTATGCCCCAGAAATCCACATCCATCAACATACGCAGGGTACTTGCCAGCATACAATGTAGGGCTGACAATGGGGGGAGACAGAGCGATGTTATCCTTAGATGCCACCAAGGCATTCGATAGTATAGAATGGAAGTACTTATGGTGCACGCTGCGGGCAATGGGCTTTGGTGATTGTTTTATCAAATGGGTGCAGACTCTGTATTCTGATCCGAGGACGTGTCTTAGGGTCAATGGGGCACTTTCTCCGAGTTTTAAATTGTTTAGCGGAACCAGACAGGGGTGCCCATTATCTCCCTTATTGTTCGCCATAGCGATTGAACCCTTGGCGGTGGCCATTAGGTGCTCACAGACAATTAGTGGGTTTTGTTATGGACTGATTAGTAATAAGGTAGCCATGTATGCTGACGACACTCTATTGTTTTTAGGCGACACGTCGTCATCCTTGGCTGGCACTATGTCGCTGCTTGTTCGGTTTGGCAGTCTGTCCAGTCTAACTATAAATTGGCAAAAGTCAGCACTCATGTTTTTGGACGGGCAGACTTCCTCAACAATAGCTGCTCAGCATAATATTCCATGTGTTAGTCGTATTAAATACTTAGGGATATATGTTTCACCTAACCTGGCAGAATTCGAAGAACTGAATTTGTCTCCCATCCTATCTACTTTTAGATCTCGTAGTAGGACCTGGTGCAAATTATTTCTGTCAGTAATTGGCAGAGTTAATTTGATCAAAATGGTCATGATGCCTCAATTGCTTTATATACTACACAATGCTCCGGTGTGGATTCACCTAGATAGATTCCAGAAACTCAATTCTATTTTTAGGGACTTAGTGTGGAAAAGAGGACAGCCCAGGATCAAACTGGAAACCCTGCAATACCCAAAGTCAGCGGGGGTCTGGCACTGCTTAACCCTTGGTTGTATTACTTAGCAGCACAGTGTCAGCACTTTAGAGGATGAGGTGATCGTGGACTAGTGGATATGACGGGTCGGATATTGCAGCATGCACTGGGAGGTAAAGAGTTATTATGGATTCTTGAGGGGTCGGGCTCGCCCTTCATAGATAATCGTACTCACCTGGTTTGTATGATGAGGAAGGTGTGGGAGAAAGTTAAACAGCTGAGAGGGGTGATAGGAATCACGGACCTTACGCCTAAATGGAATAACCGTATGGTGCCTGAGTTCCTGCATTTTAAGGACATAGCTAAGTTCTGGCAGGATAAGGGGGTAATTCGGATGGGGAATCTATTGGAAAATGGTAAACTTAAAGAGTTTGCTAAGTTGCAGGAGGAGTATAATTTACCGAATAATCGGTTCTACCAATTTGTACAAATAAGGCATGCGTTTCAGTCAATGTGTAAACAGAATGGAATAGCGGCCTATGGAGACGCCTTACTGCACCTTATAGTTGAGAAGGGAGATAGGAGAGGCATTATATCCCTGATTTATCAGAGTTTACTAGATAAATTCTTGGAGCCTCCTTCTTCCGGGCGTGACGTCTGCGCTCCAGCTTGGAGCGCATGAACGTCACTTCCGTCGGACACTTACTGAGATAGGCACACTTACTGAGATAGGCTGTAGAGGTGCGGCAATAGTGAATCAGCGAATCAGAAGGAGGGGGATTTATAAGGTGAGGGGCACGATACCCAGACAGCACTGCATCATTCCCTTGAGGAAGCTGTACTGGCGAAACGCGCGTCAGGAGAAGGGCGCAGGAGGTCACCCATACGTTCTTTATCAGGTAGCCAACTCTTATTTGGTCATTGATTATACGATCATGTGGCACTATGCACTTTATATGATGAATTTGTACTGTTATTATGAATACCTATACTAAGACTGAGTAGGGTAATGGCTCATAGTTACTATTGTGACATATCTCCTGTTGTTTTGTGCTATTCTTGTACCACCAGTTTGTGACATTCATGAATTTAATATGTCTTTTTAATATTTGATTCAATATTGATAATGAAGCGATTTGATGATTATCCGGATATATTTTTTGGCGTTTCAATAAATCTGAGTTGAAGATGGGTGGTGTCACAGAGGCGAACTCCACACATCCGGGTTCCAGAGTGGGGGGGTCTCCATGGCAGGTCTTTTTAGCCAGCCACCTGCAGGCCCCCACACCCCCACTCCTGTACCTCAGATCCCGATAGGACCGTCACCCCCCTCGCCTCCTCAGGGTATCATCTCTGCTCTTTCGGACCATGAATTTAGTCTGTCTGTAGACACAGGTCAGCTGTGTCGCCATTTTTCCTTGCAGCTTGGTAGACTTTGGGGGTCTGTGCTTGGTAACTCTGTTCCACTGGTCCAGGCGAGGGAGGGCTGGCAAGTGAGTAGTGAGTGTCACCGGTAGCCATGATGGAACTTCTACAGGAGGTAATTCCAGGACCTGCCATGCTTTCTCCAGGTCTTCTGGTGTGTGGATGATGATACGCCTACCTCCTTTAAGAATAGAAAAGCCCAAATGGGTAACCAGGAGAATGGAATCTTGGTATTTCGAAGAGCTTCCAGGAGTGGTCTAAGTAGACGTCTTTTAGCTAAGGTGGACGGTGCTATATCCTGATAGAATGCCAGATCTGCTCCTTCATATGATATTCGATTCCTTTCTCTGGCTGCAGACAACATGCGTGCCGTGTCCACACATGATAGCAGGCCGCAAACCACATCATGCGGTCTCTCTGAGGGTTTTGGCGCAGGTCTCAGTGCCCGGTAAATGCGCTCAATTACTATAGACTGGGCCTTTTCTTGGCCTACCAAGTCTGCAAACAGCTCCATCGCCACCTTGTGAAGTGCCTGTGTGGCGCAAATTTCCGGGAGACCTTTGATCCGGATGTTCTGTCTTCTGCTCCAATTCTTCTTATCTTCTATCATAGTTAAGGCCCTATTAATCTCCTCAGTGTGAGTTGCTACCTGCCCAACCATGGCTACGGAGTGCGCCACTAAATCTGTGGTCGTGTTCTCTAGATTCTCCACCTGGAGTCCTATGGCTATGGAAGGCTTTGGAAATGTTAGTGCTTTCCGATTCCTCTCCCTCTATCTCTGGCATGCTTTCTGGCTCTGAATCTTCAGCTACTTGTGACAAAGCAGTTGAGCCCTCGGCCATCCTGGATCCCATTCCCTGTGCCTGCGCATCTCTCTTTTTGAAGAATCTTTGCATATCTTGCTGATTCTTGCGATGTTTAGGGGTGTCCATTGGGTCTGTACCCCTCTCTCTCCCATATTTGACCATTTTGAGCTCGGTCGCTTGCTGATAATCAGGTTCGTAGTGCTCGGGTGCAGAGGAGCTGCGGCTTCACACTGCCATCTACTCCAGTGGCCAGGCTCCGCCCCCGTACATTTATATTACTAGTTTATCATATTTTTTATTTGATATATATTGTTTGTTAATAAATGATTTGTGCTGCATGCAAAACCAGCAAGAGGAGTGCCTACCGTTTTTTCCTATATTTTACATATCCTTTACATACTGGGACTGGGTAACCCAGTAGGTAGTGAACCCTCTATATCCATCACGTTCTAGTGTAAGCCCCTTACTACAAATCCAATTTGTTACCTTACAGATGTTGTCATCATGTTTCTCAAGACGTTTTTGTCTTAGATGTCCGATGTGCATGATCACTGAAAAAGGACTTTTATTCCCCTGCACAACGTATGTAAATTAGGTTCTTGAAGTCAAGGCAGAAGTGGCTTTCTCGCTTGAAGGCAAGCTCGTTGCGCCCCCTTCCCTCCCACCTGAAATGCAATCATACGGTGCATGCGTGAAATCTAGTATTGAATCGCGACAGAAACTATACCAAAGGCTGTCAATCAAATGCTAAGGCGAGGGGGGAATTTATCATGAGGGGAATATTTGAAGTTAGTTATCGTTGAGTCTGAGTTGGAGTACTTTATGCCACATTTTGTCTAGAAAAGCTACTCCAGTTTTACTAGTCCACCCTCCAACTAGAGTAAGCTGCAACTTGTTCTGGAGTTAAACTCATTAACATAGTCACACCCACTTTCCATACAAATTTCCAAACTAGAGTGAGTGGTGTAAAAATGCAATAAGTTAAAAAAAAATGTCCGTGAGTGCAAAAAAGTCACAAAAACACTATTTTGCGACTTTTTAAAGCCAAAATTCTGGAGTTGAAGGTATGATAAATCAGGGCCTTTGTTTTTATGTAAAAATATATATAAATATGACTGTAAACAAATAAACATCTTGAAAATAAATAATATCAGTATTGTACATGTCAACATAATATCCAATTAAAATAACAATGTTGTGAACCACTAAAGAATAAAATAAATTATAGTCACCATTTTTTTCCACACTCAAATTAGTATAGTATGTATGCATAGTCCCTGAGACAACAAAGCCAAAAACCTCACCAGTCAGAAATCAGAGGTGTGCCATGCAATTAATACATTAGCTTTTTTCTTTAGTATTGTACATGTTGGACAGAAGAATTTGTTTTTCTTAATTTCAAACATTTGTCATCCATTTTTAAGCCAACACAAGTTATATGATGCCAATTCTTACAAGAGTTACAGTCTACCATGGTTTCTTTCGGCTTGTGTATCTTACAATAGTGGTTGATTGTAAGTGTAATTTTGAGTGAAAATGTTTTTTGTGGTTTCTTTAATTTAATATGAGGAAACATGGTCATGGGGTTCTCTTCAATACATTCAATTAAAGGGTTTCTGTCACCAACTTTTGACATTATAAGCTGTCTGACATTAGCTATGTGCTAATGTCAGACCAGCTTGATAATGTCTTTTTATAAATCCGCTAGTAGATTCGAAAAACTTACTTTTATATTATGAAATTAGCCTCTAGGTAGGGGGCGTTGCCTGTCCTAGCGGCTGTTCGGCAACTGCTGGCACCCTTCACACTTGATGACAGTGGCAGATCCTCCTGCACTAGTCTCGCTCTGAATGTGCGCGCCGCGCCGCTCTGACTGGGCGCAGGCGCGTGAGCAGAGGACAGCAGGCACCAGCGTCCTCTGCTCACCGCGCCTGCGCCGAATACAGAGCGGCAGCGCGGGCGCCGCAACTTCAGAACGAGACAGTGCAGGAGGATCGCTGCCCTGCACTGTCAATCAAAGTGTGAAGGGGCGTGCCAGCAGGTTGCCGGACGGAGCCGCTAGGAGCAGGGCAACGCCCCCCCTGCTCCTAGAGGCTAATTTACATAATATAAAAGTAAGTTTTTCAGACTATATATACAGCGGATTTTTATAAAAAAGACATTATCAAGCTGGTCTGACATTAGCACATAGCTAATGTCAGACAGCTTATAATGTCAAAAGTTGGTGACAGAAACCCTTTAAATGTTGTATGATCTGGTTTTGTTGAAAATGTATGAAATTCAAATTTAAGTCATTTGCCAGTGCAACAACATTGGCTATGGCGAATGCCCCACAATCACTGTTCACATGCTGTTTTTGGCAAAATACCAAATTAATATCAAGAACAGAGTTTTCTTGAGCATATAAATCCACAATTTGTGTTTTAAGACTCTCTTGGATTTTTGAGGGTTTCATAGAGTCATACATGGTCGGTTGGTTCCGTGACCTGTGTGATACTACTCACTGTCAGTAATGTTTCCAACAGACCAGAAAAAGTAGGAAATGCCTTTGATATCGGAAACTGCCAAACATTCATGAGATTGTCATCTAGCCATTCATGATTGGCTGTTGCTTCTTTATCTGTGTTAGTGTTAAAGGGAGCAGCTGGATAGGGGGTTTCTTTGCTATAGAGCAGGAGTACTCTACTGGCGGACTGCGGTCTGAATCCGGACTGTGGTTGCCAGCTGTCTGGACCCCTGCATGCCCTGTGTTCAACTCTATTTGCCTCCAGTTGAATAGAATGGTGCCCGTAGTCCAGCGCATGCAGGTGCAATGTACTGACATCATCACATCTGCTGCACTCAGCCACAAACCACAGAGCGGGGCGACTCTGTTCGTCGGGGAAACGTAGGAGAGGTGAGTTTTTACATCGGAGGCACCACATAACCATGTGGAGGACCAGTAAAGGGGGAATAACTGTGAAAGGGGGGGGGGGCAATCTAAGGTGTATGACCCTTTCACAGGGAAATCTAAGGTGGCATAACTGTATGGGGCCACTAACAGGGGCATAACTGTTTGGGGGGCCACTAAAGGGAAATAACTGTGTGTGGGGACATTTAAGCAGACATAACTGGGTGGGAGGGGGTGTTCCACCTAAGGTGACACAACTGTGAGGAAAGCACTAAAAGGGGCATAACTGTGGGGGGACCATCTAAGAGGGCATACTCTGAGTGGGGCATCACTGTGTTTGGGGGCCATCTAAAGGGGCAGCACTGTGGGCATAAATCTGTGGGAGGGTGTCTAAAGGTGCATAACTCTGTGGGCCCCCACTAAATACTGCGTGAGGGGGGCACGTAGAGCACATTGTTCTGGGGGCTTTTAAGAGGGCCTTATTCTCTGTGAGGGGCACCTAAGGGATCACTTTACTGTGAGGGTGCACTTAGGTATATCATAGTCTGTGGGGCACTAAAGGGATATCATACTGTCTGAGGGGCACTAAGGGGCATCATTATTGTTAGGGGGCACTGAAAGGACATTCTTACTGTTTGGTCAGCAGAAAAGAGACCAGGTGGGCTTAGAGGTGTGGCTTATTGTAAAACAATTAATACAGCCCTACATGCCACTGGTGTCGTCTCTCCTTACATTTTTTTTTTTTTTGCAGCTCTGACCTTCATTCTACAGAAGACTTGGGTATGTGGACCTTTACAAAAAGTACTTGAGTACCCCTGCTATAGAGGGTGGGGATAGACTGCAGAAGAAATAAGCCAAAGTCTGTGCTGTAAGCCATGGTAAGGTGCCTGCTAAACTGTCCAAGTCTCTTCAATAAACTTTGTTGCACCCTGTACCGGGTTGTGGTTATGCGCCTTGTGATCGTCCACTGACAAGATCACTATACAGTGACAAGCTCAACTACTAGTTTTCCCAGTCTCCCAAGTGGCGAATCGGCCATCGCCCCAAGGACATTCGGACGTATCTGGCAGCACCAACCCGCCACCTGTATATTCCCCACAACCTCCCTTCGACACAGTTGCACCCAGCTCTGGTGCAACCGGCACAGGTGAGTATACGAACTCCACCTGTTTTTGGAGATAGGGGATTTCTAAACAGTCTCACCCTATGAGCGCCTTTCTCACCTTCTGGCCATAACCAAACTGTGCAAGGGACACAGGTCAGCAGGGAGCATTTCAGAATCACATTCACCATAACAGATCTCTATTATGGTAAATGGGACAAGGGATCAAAAGATCCCAGGTTCTAGCCCTAAGGGGGCTAAAAGTTATTAAGTAAAAAAAAAAGTTAAAAAAATTAAAAAACAACACAAAAGTATTAAAAGCTCAAATAACCACTTTTACAATTTTACATAAACATAAAAAAATAAACATTAAAAAATTAAACATATCTGGAATTGTCACGTCCGAAAATATTTTTAATGAAACAAACAATAAAAACATGAGATTCACAATTTTTTAGTTGCATACCAAAAATGTTGTGTGACCATCTGGATTTGGGAAGTTGTTTAGATTTAACAGAGGGAGAGGCCCAGACTCAGCCATATTGCAGCCTGCTGTCCCATATTCAGCCTTGGAAAAATTGTATGTACTCTTGAGAAGAAATTAACTTATTACTACCTGTGACTTTGTTTATGAACTGCCAAAGCTACCTCACTAAAGTGTCTTGGGTATGCTACCCCTAAATACGGCCTGGTCATTGTCTTGCACCTCAGTCACCCGGCCAAGGCCTTCTGCCTAACACTCCATCACTACACACATTTAACATCAAGGGCCCCCCAGCCACCATCAGGCAGGAGCCCCAACATCAGAGTGTGCCCCGAGGGAGGAAAGGTCACGCCTCTCAATCCACTGCATTGTCCCAGGGAGATCCAGAGTGGGGAACGCCTTACTGCACACCCCTGCGGGTCGCTGCACTTGCAGGGTTCTGGTGCCTGGATGTTGCATCAACCCTGGCACCCATAGGTGCTGTCAAAGGGAGTTACGTGTCTCAAAAATGCACGTAATATATCATGGAAGAGGTGGGCATATATACACAAATGTATCCTGGAGAAGAAAATGGCAAAACCATCCTGCTAAGAAATGTTGATAATTATGCTATAGCATTGCACAAGCTGCACTGAAACTTTTCCCTCAGGATAGGTCATCAATATCTGACCAGTAGCGGTCCGACTCTCGGCACACCTGCCGATAAGCTATTTGAAGGGGTTGCGGTGATTCTTCAAGCGCTGCATCCTTAATATCTACCATAACACAATCCCTCTTTTAGTAGCTGTGCAGTGTAACTACAATTGCTTGTACCATTCAAGTATTTACATTGCACTGACGCTACAAGGGAGACATTGTTCAGTTAAGCTTTGAGAAGAATGCATCTGTTGCACAAGTGCCGCAACCCCTTCAAATAGTTGATCGGCAGACCCCAATAATCCGAATCCTTTAATTTATCCATAATCTGAGGGCATGAGTCGCTGGAGCAATAGCCAACAAGGCTCTACAAGTAGCACCTTAGATAACATAGGCAGATGTGGGACAAGCTATCTTGGGACCAAGACAGGAGTTTCAGGATGTCTTAGTAGGAGCTTTCTGCTTCATACACATGTCTAGGAAACCTTGCACATGGCTCAATCTACTGCTGGAACTTTACAACCAGTTTCAGAAGTGTTCTGCATATGTGGCTGCCGGCACTCTAAACACAAACTTGTGGCCGGACCATGTACCAAGCTTGAAAAAGGGCACCAAATGAAAGTGCCTGAAACGCTGCACTGATGTACAAACAACTACCACTGTTGTTTGAATATTAATTAAATTAAAGAAGCATTACTCAAAATCTTTGGTGTGCTGTCTCATCAATAAGTATACAATTGTATCCGGTGATCCGGGTGGAGAGAAAACCAACTTGGGGACGTGCACCCACTAAAAGCCCTCTGGAAGAGTGCAGTGGTCAATTTCGTGCTCAGGCCTCTTTCACACTAGCGTTTTAGCTTTCCGTCCTAGAGATCCGTCCTCGGGTCTCTAGGACGGAAAGCTACTGATCAGGATTATCCCCATGCATCCTGAATGGAGAGAAATCCGTTCAGGATGCATCAGGATGTCTTCCGTTCAGTATGAAATTATAGAGCTACACCTTCTTGCTTGTTATAGCAAGAACTGGATACCTTGAATAGACTAGGCACAAAAAAAACGTATCCCTATTAAAAATAGTCTTTATTATAATTATTTAAAACTTAACCCAATGTATACACCAGATCGTGAACAAAATCACTATCTAAAAGAGAAAGGGACAGTCACAACCACACGGAGGAGAGCACAGGACCGAGTCGCTGGATCCTACTTGCGCTCTACCACTACCTCAAGGTTTAAGACTGGCTCACTATCCTAAATGTCCTACTTAGGTGAGACTGCGATCATTCGTCCAAAGAAATGATATAGTACAGTGTTCAGCAGTATCGCTACAAATCATGCACATTAACCATGTTACGTTACATCCCAACGCGTTTCTTTGTAACGGCCAAATCATCAGGGAGTAAAACAAGTCAACAGAATAAGAACAGTGCATTACTTATCTGTTTGAAAGATGCGCAGCACCAGGTTACCATTCCTATGTTAGGTCGCGCTGCTGTATGGCATATGGTATTGCCCAACTGGCGTCTCAACCACTGTTTGTGGGAGACATCCGTACGTCTTGCATGTGGCTGCCACAGCAGCGCGACCTAACATAGGAATGGTAACCTGGTGCTGCGCATCTTTTCAAACAGATAAGTAATGCACTGTTCTTATTCTGTTGACTTGTTTTACTCCCCTGATGATTTGGCCGTTGCCAAAAGAAACGCGTTGGGATGTAACGTAACATGGTTAATGTGCATAATTTGTAGCGATACTGCTGGAACACTGTACTATATCATTTCTTTGGACGAATGATCCGGGCAGTCCTCACCTAAGTAGGGACATTTAGGGATAGTGAGCCAGTCTTAAACCTTGAGGTAGTGGTAGAGCGCAAGTAGGATCCAGCGACTCGGTCCTGTGCTCTCCTCCGTGTGGTTGTGACTGTCCCTTTCTCTTTTAGATAGTGATTTTGTTCACGATCTGGTGTATACATTGGGTTAAGTTTTAAATAATTATAATAAAGACTATTTTTAATAGGGATACGGTTTTTTTGTGCCTTCCGTTCAGTATGTCAACGTTTTTTGGACGTTGACAAAAGCGCAGCATGCTGCGGATTTGTCTCCGTCCAAAAATCCGGAAGACATGCCGCAACGCCGGATACGGAATTAATGCCCATTGAAGGGCATTAGTCTGGATCCAGCCTTTAGCTAAACGTCGTTTCCGCGCATAGCCGGATCCGACGTTTAGCTTTTTGTCAATGGTTACTATGGCAGCCAGGATGCTAAAGTCCTGGTTGCCATAGTAAAGAGTAGGGGGAGCGGGGGAGCGGCATACTTACATTCCGTGCGGCTCCCGGGACGCTCCAGGATGACGTCAGGGCGCCCCAGTGCATAGATCACACTGGTAAAAGGCCAGCGGCGTACATCGTGAATACAAACAATTCGAGTCAGAGTGGTAGCCACTGGGTATTAATTGTTTTATGTACTGAAAAAAAGGCCATATTTTTTGATAGCTTTGGATTTGCACCAACTGCAAGGATATTCCCTAAAGAATTTATATATTTTTTAAAAAGAAACTGTGAATCTTATAGTTATCAGTGTAATCAATTACAGGATACAATATCTTCATATTGCGGACATTATTGTGTATTTATACTATACCATTTAGCAAGGGGCATATCATATAAAAACATTTTAGATGTTTTTAGTCAAGATTTAGTAAGAAATGATAATCTAGTTTTGGAGTTTGTAAAAATGAATTTCTTTGTAAAAGAATCTTGTAAATGTTGTTCAAGTGTGGCCCTTATTTGACACATTAATGTGCATCACTTTGTCATATATTTGCTTGAGTTGGCAGAAAAAATAAATAAATAAAATGTAAGAAGATTTCTGACTAATGCTAGCCCTTTGCTGCTTCAGAAGATAAGGAAACATACAGTGGAGGAAATAATTATTTGACCCCTCACTGATTTTGTAAGTTTGTCCAATGACAAAGAAATGAAAAGTCTCAGAACAGTATCATTTCAATGGTAGGTTTATTGTAACAGTGGCAGATAGCACATCAAAAGGAAAATCGAAAAAATAACTTTAAATAAAAGATAGCAACTGATTTGCATTTCATTGAGTGAAATAAGTATTTGAACCCTCTAACAAAAAAAGACTTAATACTTGGTGGAAAAACCCTTGTTTGCAAGCACAGAGGTCAAACGTTTCTTGTAATTGATGACCAAGTTTGCGCACATTTTAGGAGGAATGTTGGTCCACTCCTCTTTGCAGATCATCTCTAAATCCCTAAGGTTTCGAGGCTGTCTCTGTGCAACTCTGAGCTTGAGCTCCCTCCATAGGTTTTCGATTGGATTAAGGTCCGGAGACTGACTAGGCCACTCCATGACCTTAATGTGCTTCTTCTTGAGCCACTCCTTTGTTGCCTTTGCTGTATGTTTTGGGTCATTGTCGTGCTGGAACACCCATCCACGACCCATTTTCAGTTTCCTGGCAGAGGGAAGGAGGTTGTCGCTCAGGATTTCACGATACATGGCTCCGCCCATTTTCCCGTTAATGCGAATAAGTTGTCCTGTGCCCTTAGCAGAAAAACACCTCCAAAGCAAAATGTTTCCACCCCCATGCTTGACGGTGGGGACGGTGTTTTGGGGGTCATAGGCAGCATTTTTCTTCCTCCAAACACAGCGAGTTGAGTTAATGCCAAAGAGCTCTATTTTGGTCTCATCAGACCACAGCACCTTCTCCCAGTCACTCTCTGAATCATTCAGGTGTTCATTGGCAAACTTCAGACGGGCCTGCACATGTGCCTTCCTGAGCAGGGGGACCTTGCGAGCCCTGCAGGATTTTAATCCATTGCGGTGTAATGTGTTTCCAATGGTTTTCTTGGTGACTGTGGTCCCTGCTAATTTGAGGTCATTAACTAACTCCTCCCGTGTAGTTCTAGGATGCTTTTTCACCTTTCTCAGAACCATTGACACCCCACGAGGTGAGATCTTGCGTGGAGCCCCAGAGCGAGGTCGATTGATGGTCATTTTGTGCTCCTTCCATTTTCGAACAATCGCACCAACAGTTGTCACCTTCTCTCCCAGCTTCTTGCTAATGGTTTTGTAGCCCATTCCAGCCTTGTGCAGGTCTACAATTTTGTCTCTGACATCCTTGGACAGCTCTTTGGTCTTTCCCATGTTGGAGAGTTTGGAGTCTGCTTGATTGATTGATTCTGTGGACAGGTGTCTTTTATACAGGTGACTAGTTAAGACAGGTGTCCTTAATGAGGGTGACTAATTGAGTAGAAGTGTCTAACCACTCTGTGGGAGCCAGAACTCTTAATGGTTGGTAGGGGTTCAAATACTTATTTCACTCAATGAAATGCAAATCAGTTGCTATCTTTATTTAAAGTTATTTTTCGATTTTCCTTTTGATGTGCTATCTGCCACTGTTACAATAAACCTACCATTGAAATGATACTGTTCTGAGACTTTTCATTTCTTTGTCATTGGACAAACTTACAAAATCAGTGAGGGGTCAAATAATTATTTCCTCCACTGTATCTAATTTACAGCATCGCCACCACCCTGCTACGTAAGGTTGTCCATGGAGTGTGTGAAAGGTTATCTCTGTGTTGAATTTGCTGAACCTGAATAAAGACTAGACGGATTATACTAATAATTGTTGTACTAATAAAAAAGCTTGTTATTATTTTATTTCTATGCTTTTAAGATATAGTAATGTTTGATATATAATTAATGTAATCGGGTGATGATTAATAAAGCTTTTAAACTTCTACAATTTTGTCATGGACTGTTTTATTTATTTATTTTATAATGATTTTATTATTAAACATAAACTACAGATTAATACTAGATTCATACATTAGATTTTTATAAGAGCTTGTGTGATACATACATTATACTTGGGATACATGGGGAGGCCCAGGAGCCTAATATAATTTTATTTTGAGGGTATTAAACATTAATTGAATTAGTGTCAAAGCCACGCCTATGGGCGTGATTGTCACGGCTGTATGTGAGCGACAAGAGCATACACAGTAAATTAGCTACTGACCGGACCCAAACTAGGGAACATAAAGGGTGACCCCTGTCAGACCCTAAAAGCTCTCCCTATGCTGCTAAGCCCATGTCCAGATCCAGATGGTGGATCGAGACATGCCCGCGTACCTAAGGCTGATGACCACTGTAACCCCTACAATAGTGGAAGGGGCACGGCCACCGGTGCCCTGCTCAGTATATGGACGGAACCGGGGTCGCCTCGGATCCAGTCAGCAAACAAACAGAAACACACAATGTCTGCACACTTAACTGAAGGAGCTGCAGCAGCAGTGAAAACAGATCCAAAGTCAGCAGACAATATCCGAAGTACTTGCTTCAGCAGAACACAGGTCCAGTGAAAAGATATCACACAAGTGAAGATACTCAAGCGAGAGGTACAGGTCAAATGAAAAGTATAATCTGCACGATTAAACAGGAAGAGGGGTATTTTATAGGAAGATGAATCAATCACAGGAGGGACAGCTGGGAGGAGGGAAACTGAAAGTAAAGACCTCATCACAGGGGCGGAGAAACAGAGCAGAGAGAACTCCTCCAAGCTCTAGTAGTGACATTATCACAGGGGTGGAGAAACAGAGCTGTGAGAATGTCTCAAAGCTCTGGTAGTGACAGTGATACTTTTGAGTAAACAGCAGCAGCTCTTAGACATTACACTCATTCTGCTTCCAACAGCACACAGGGACAGACCTCTCTAGACAAATTGAGAGACACAAAATGATAGTTAATCAATGTAGTGACACATACAATATTGGGGTACATAGGGTGCCCCCTTATACCTTAGGACTGGTGGGGGAATGATTGAATAATCCTATCAATCATTCCACCAGCTAAGGCCGGGGGCGAGGGAGGGGGCGAGGGAGGAGGGGATGATGGGGCGGGGGTGGTGGTCAATTTAAGGTCAATAAAAGGGCCTTGGCACCTGTCAAAATGAGTTTGACGAATGATATAGATGTTACACTACGGTGTGAAAGTACCCTAAGTATGCTTCCCTCCACAGGTTAAGTAGCTGGAGAAGAGAACGTCTTTGTAGATTTTGCCCCTTTGGAACCAATATTTTTTTTTTTTTTTACTATTGCACTCTACAATTTGGGCTAAAAAAGAACATTTATTTTAGTTGTCCTTTATTAAAATTTTTCAGCAGTTCATCAATACAGACCTCCTAAGGTAGGCACTTCAGGTAGGGTTGCCTTTCCTAAACATATTCGTTATTCTCTTGGTAGCCCTTCAGAGTCTTTTTTCTAAGTGGCTTGATCATACCCCACCAGCTCAAATGAGACAGCTACTTATATTAGATCATATAGAAGTGGAAAGACAAAGAAAAAAAAACTAAACCCTTTTTCCATAACTGGAAAACCTTTATTGAATCACATTACACGAGGGAAGAAATACGAGGGTTAATGACTGCATTTAGATACATGGAATGGTACTGCCAGGCTGACATTAGGGGGTGAATTAAAGCTTTGAAGTATGATATATGGGAATTGGAAGGGAGAGGAATTACTTTTAGGATAGTAGGGAGACAGAAAGGCTAGAGAGTTTCTTCTCCATACCGGCAATCTATATTTTTATTGGTACCATTTGTATGGTATATATTTCATTTTGATCACTGTTTAGTTTTTTTTGGAGGGACAAGATTTTCAATTTTTTTCCCGTTACGATGTTGACCGTATAGGAATTTTTTAAAGATATTAAACTTTTAATATATTGGTGTTTTTTTTTTTCTTACTTTTTTCACTTTAAAAAAAAAAACTATTAGACCTCTTAGGGGCCTAGTACAAGGGATCTTTTGATCCCCTCTCCTATTCACCCTAAGGCCTCTTGCACACAACTGTATAGCTTTTTCAATGTTTTGCGGTCTGTTGTTTTAAACGGATCAGTTTTTCCGTATTTTTTGTTTCAGTAGTGTTTTCGTTTTACCGTTTCATTTTTCTGTTTGGTTTCAGTTTGTGCTCCGTTTTTGCGGATCGCAAACGGAAACGGAAGCATACAATAATGTTAAAACAGTAAGTGCATAAAAAAAATTGGGCTGGGCATAAAATTTTCAAAAGATAGTTCCGCAAAAACAGAACAGATACGGAAGACATACGGATGCATTCCGTTTTTTTTGTGGTACCATTTACTTGAATGGAGCCACTTTAAACGGAACGGAAACGGAATGCATACGGAGTACCTTCCGTTGTTTTTGCGGACCCATTGAAGTAAATGGTTCCACATACGGACTGCAAACGGAATCCGCAAAAACGGAACGGAAAAGAAAAAAAAAAAAGGCCTAATAGATCTCTTTTAGGGTGAATATGATTTTTACACTCTCAATTCTGAGCTATTCCTCGTGCATAGCTCAGTATGGAGAAAGCAATGGCGGGTGTCAAAGCTGCCAAGGCAACCGATCGGAGCCCCTTGATTTCACTGCGGGGGCTCTGATCGGAAGGCAGAGGGAGCCACATCCCTCTGCCTTCACTCACAGGTGCTGCAATCATTGTTGATCGCAGCACCCAAAGGGATATATATGTCTGGGGTAGCGTGATCGCCGCTTCCTGTTAGTGCGGGCGGGTGCCGGCTGTATGATACAGTAGGCACCCACCGTCTATGGAGCGCGCCTGCTGCAGAGGCCCACTCCATACATGCCCTGAGACATTATGACGTAACTGTTTGACCGAAGGGGTTAAGATGAATGGGACTGATTTACAGCTGCAGAAGCTTCTGCAACAAATCTGCAACATGTGAATATACCAGTAAACAGCTTCTACCTTTTATGACTCTTCAAATGCCTTACAAGTTTTGTTTTCACAGAAAAACATTTCCCACATTCTGAGCATAAGAACGGTTTCTCCCCTGTGTGAATTTTCTGATGTCGAACAAGACCTGATCTCTGAGCAAAATTTTTTCCACAGTCAGAACAGTGAAACAACTTCTCCCCCGTGTGACTTCTCTGATGTCTCACAAGACCTGAATTCTTCACAAAACATTTGCCACATTCCGAACATGAATATGGCTTCTCCCCTGTGTGTATTCTCTGATGCTGAATAAGTACAGATTTGTGAGCAAAACTTTTCCCGCATTCGGAACATGTAAATGGTCTCTCTCCAGTGTGAACTTTCTGATGTTCGACAAGAACAGATTTACGGGTATAACTTTTCCCACATTCCAAACATGAAAATGGCTTCTTTTCTCTGTGAATTCTGTAATGTTTGACAAAATCAGCTTTCTTTGTAAAACTAATCCCACATTCCAAACAAGAAAACTGCCTTTCTTCTGTATGTAATCTCTGATGTTTACTAAGATTTGAGTGCTTGGTGAAACTTTTCCCACATACTGAACAAGAATACGGTCTCTCTCCTGTGTGATTTCTCTGATGTATAACAAGACTTAGCTTGCTGGTAAAACTTTTTTCACATTCTGTACATGCAAATGGCTTCTCTCCCGTATGAATCCTCTGATGCTGAACAAGTCTTGATTTATAGGCAAAACATTTCCCGCATTCCAAACATGAATACGGCTTATCCCCTGTGTGAATTCTCCGATGGTCAGTGAGATATGATTTGTGAGCAAAACATTTCCCGCATTCATAACATAAAAATGGCCTCTCACCAGTGTGAATTCTAACATGGTCATTGAGATTTGATTTGCTGTGAAAACATTTCCCACATTCTGAACAGGAAAAGGGTTTCTCTCTGTGAATCTTCTCATGCTGCGTGAGGGTGGATTTTGTGACAAAACATTTCTTACATTCTGAACAAGAAAATGGCCTCTCTCCGGTGTGAATTTGCTGATGTTTTAAAAGACCTGATTTTTCGACAAAACATTTCCCACACTCCAAACATGGAAACTGCTTCTCCCCTGTGTGGATTCTGAGATGCCTAACAAGATTTGAATTTTTTGTGAAACACTTCCCACATTCCAGGCATAAAAACGGCTTCTCCCCTGTGTGGATTTTATGATGTTCAATAAGACATGATTTGTAGGCAAAACATTTACCACATTCGGAACATGAAAACGGTCTCAGCCCTGTGTGAATTTTCCAATGTTCGTCAAGACTTGACTTTTTGACAAAACATTTTCCACACTCTGAACAAGAAAACCTTCTCTCCAGGGTGTGACTCTGTTGAAGTGCATATGATTTAAACCTTTTACCATATTCTAAGTGATACTGCTTCTCACCTCTGTGGATTTTCTGATGTGTTAAGAGAAACACCCTGTGCCTAAAACATTTTCCGCATCTGGGACACATAAATGATTGCCTTTTATGATCTCTTCCAACATTTGACCGTGTAAATGATTTTCCACCAGTATGAATTCTGTTTCCACCATGATAACATTGTGATGTCTGATAAATAAGTTCTTTGTAATTGCAGAAATTTGGTAAAAGTTCTCTGCTTTGATGTCCACCATACATAGTTTGGGCATTGTGGTTCTGCGTGACAATCTTTACTTCTAATTTATGGTCTTGATATGAACGATTTGCCTTCAAGTTCTTGCTGTGCACAAAATCTGAAACTAAAAATGATATTGATTTTAATATTTTAACCCCTTCCTGCTCAGTGATGTACAAATTCCTATTTCTAAAATAAAATTATCCGGTATTGCTGTGTCAGCAATAAGCCAATCTATTATCCGATTATTTAACCTGCATAGTGAGCAGGGAAAACTGTAAAAATTAAACCGTAAAAATAATGGTGGAATTGTCTTGTTTTAATACACTGTTACCTAAAACTTGTGTTAAAAAGTAAACAATTCACCTGATGTACCTCAAAATGGCACCATTAAGAAATACAACTTGCCCCGGATGAAACAAGTCCACATATTGCTATGTCGACGATAAAAAAAATCATGGCTTTTGAAACGTGGAGATAAAAAAAAAAAAAATTAATTGTTGAGTCTTAACATCTTGGGAATCTTCACTAATTAGTTATGCCCTGTAGCAAGTATTACCCAATGAAACAGTCATGCCTTCTCCCCGCTGCTCTGGGTTAGGTCCCGTATGTCCATATTCCAGTCCCCGGCTTAACTTCCAGCCAGGGTATGGACATAGTCATCTAACTGTCCAAAGACTGATTTCAGTGGTGATGTGTCTCCATGGATGAATGGAACCCAGGGCACAGGACCGCAGTGGCAGGGAGCAGGTAAGTGTGACTATTTCATAAGGTCATTCATGCTAAGGGACATAACTAAATAGTGAAAATTCACGTCAACCCCTTTAAGTGCCGAACCAGGCTGCATCCTTAAGGGGTTAAAGGGAACCTGTCATCTGTACTATAATGCCTTTACTAAGAAGTACTGACTTGCCAAACCCTGCAGTAAGTGCCAGTACTGTGAGGAAGATGAGTCTCGCTGTCCCTCCCCACTCCTGGGACTATTCGACCATTTTCTCTCCGACACCTGCCACTGAATTACAGTCGAGAGGCTCCCATACACATTAGACTGTCGGCTGTTCCCCCTTAAACTGGCCGCTTCAACTGACATACTTCTAATGCATATAGCCAGCCGCCAGCTTATGCATCAGCTGGAAAGCTTAGACCTAAAACTGGTAATAGTTGAGCCTTCCCTAATGCCGTATCAATTTCAGATGCCTGCCTGAAGAATTGTACTCTAGTTTGCTATAGGAATCCCCCAGTTTAACTCTTTAAAGGGGTTGTCTCACTTCAGCAAATGGTATTTATCATCAAGTTAATACAAGGCTCTTACTAATGTATTATGAGCACACCTGCGATCCCAGCCACCAGAGAGACCAACACTTACCAACCTATAGCGTGCAAGAACTGCCACCGCTACCGGATTGCCGCGGTGGTCATAACAACTGGAAACGAGCAGCATATAATGTGATGGAAAATGAATGACGCCATCAACGGAAGCAATATGGACAATCACAATACATTAGTAAGTGCCTTGTATTAACTTTATCTACATGCTAAATGCCATTTGCTGAAGTGAGACAGCCACTTTCACCCGTTCTCTACCAGCGGCGTACATGTACACATGGAGCGATGTGTAAATATGGCGCCCGCTCGCACGTGCAGTGGGCACCATGGTCGGCAGATCTCTGCTGTTTCAAACAGCAGAGACCTGCAGCTAATTACTGTGACTGGCAATAATGCCGATCGCAGTAATTAAAGGCTTTAGATGCCGTGATCAAGTGAGATCACAGCATCTAAATGCGCATAAAAAACCCGGAAGTGCAAGCTTCCTACCGATGGCCCTTGCGGCCAATGTGGGCATCGGTAGTTGCGCTGAACACTGTAAGCCTCGCTGACGAAGCTTTAAGTGTTCATGCTGCATTCTTATTTTGCCCAACCAGATGGCCAAGATAAGAAATGAGCACCTTCTAGTGTAAATCTTATTTTAAAAATCCCTAATAGAACAAAATAAAACATTTTAAAACATTATGCATATGCTCATATATGAGCTTCAAAATCATCACAAAAAATAAAAGTTAAAAAATATATAAAAGTTTAAAATCACCCCCCTTTCTGTATAATTAAAAAATAAATATCTAAATAACAATATATATAAACATCATGGGAATCATCGCGTCTTAAACCGCCCATACTATTAAAATATTAAAAAATTCCAATACAGCGAATGGCTTAACGGAAAAAAGGGTCAAAATGGACGATTTGCCATTTTTTCATTGCTTCTCTTCTCTTACCCCAAAAAAATGTAATAAAATGTGATAAAAAAATCACGCACACTCCAAAATGGTATCAATAAAAGCTACAGATTGTCCCGTAAAAAATGAGCCCCTAAACAGCTTAGTAGACATAAGTATATAAAAGTTATGGGGATCAGAATATGGTGTATTTTTAACTATTTAGACATAAAAAACCTACACATATGGGGTATTGTTGTAACTGTACTGACCCAGAGAATGAAGGACAAGGATCAGTTTTGCCACAAACTAAACGCTGTGGAAACAAAACCCGCAAAACGGTGGAGGAATTGTGTGTTTTTTTCAAACTCCACCCCATTTTGAATTTTTTTTACCGCTTCCCACTACATTTTATGCCACAATTAATGGTGGCCTTAGAAAGTACAACTTCTCCTGCTAAAAATAAGCCCTCATAAAGCTATGTGACCGGATAGATAAAAAAAGTTATGGCTCAAGAAAAATAGGGAAGAAAAATGAAAACGCAAAAACGAAAAAAAAACTCCGGTATCCTAAGGCCCCTTTCACATGAGCGAGTATTCCGCGCGGGTGCAATGCGTGATGAGAACGCATTGTGCCTGCACTGAATCCGAACCCATTCATTTTAATGGGGCTGTGTACATGAGTGTTGTTTTTCACGCATCACTTGTGCGTTCTATATTCTGGCCCCATAACGCTATATTCATAGAAGTGAACGGGCTGCGTGAAAATCGCATCGCATCGGCACGCAAGTGTGGATGCGATTTTTACGGATGTTTGCTAAGAGATGTTGTTTGTAAACATTCAGTTGTTTATCACGTGCGTGCAAAACGCAATAAATCGCATTGCACCCGTGCAATAAAAACTGAATGCGATCGCAAACAAAACTGAATGTACTTGCCTGCGAAATCGCACAGTATTCACTGAATACATCCACAACGTATCCGGACCTAATCCGCTCACGCACATCTGCAAGGGGCCTAAGGTTTATAGGGATTATCCAACCCATATAATGACCCCCCCCCCCCAATGCCCAGCCCCCCCCCATGAAGGTTAAAAGGTTATACTTACTCCACTCCCCGGCACCCGCATCGCTTCTGATGCCCGCAAGGTCGCCGCTGATCTTCCCATTGAGCGGATCACCCGCGATGCTAGGAAGGCTCATCCTTGTCGCGGCTTGCTATTGGCTAGATGCTGGAACCCCCTCCCCTGGTGTTTTGATCCGAGAGACAGGGAGATGCACCGGCAGCCATGCGGACATCAGGATCAACGTGTGTGCCGGGAAGAGGGGTAAGTATAACCTGTATGAGGTGCCCGGGCATTGTGGGGGCATTATAGGGGTTGGATGACCCCTTTAAGGGCTATTTACAGACATCAATCATTTAGTTTACTTGTCATATAAGTTTTAGTAAAAGTAGAATGTATAACTCTCTTTATTCAGGGGTCAGTATTCACCTGTATTGATATGATCTGGAGTCTCCATCTTGTTAATGGGCACAGGTAGCTCCTCTTCCTCTTCCTTTATCTCCTCTTTGATACAAATCTGAAAAGTGTCATTTATTTTATAACATTAGAGATTTATATGTCTCCCTTGAAAGAGTCTGAACACAATTTCTTAATGCAGTCTGTTGTCAAGGACAGACAGCAGAATGTCATGTAGGTAACGCGAAACAGAACCTGCATTTCTTTGTATATTGGCTTTATCTACCTGATGATCCTGTAGTACACTATGATTTTCTTCTATACAATTCTGGGAATACAAAGGACTGGGACATCCCTCTGGTAGAATTCTCTTACTGGATCTATCTGTAGCAGACACACCAGTTACTGAATGCATTGGTTGACGTGTAATGATCAGGTAATGTTGTATATTTAAAGCGCATCTGTCAGCAGTTTTGTAACTATGATATTGGCTCACACGTTACATGGGCACTTGGCAGCTGAAGGCATCTGTGTGGGTCCCATTTTCATATGTGCCCGCATCGCTGATAAAAATGTTAATAGATGCAAATGAGCCTGTAGGAGCAACGGTGGTATTGCTGTTACTCCTAGAGGCTCTGCTCTCTCTGCAACTACCACACCCTCTCCACTTTGATTGACAGGACCAGGCAATGAAAACATCATCACCACTTACCCTGCCAATCAAAGTGTAGAGGGCGCAGCAGTTGCAGAGAAAGCGGAGTAACAGCAATACCCCCGTTCCTCCTACGGGCTCATTCGCATCTATTAAAATCTTTATCAGCAATGCGGGCACATATATACATGGGACCAACACAGATGCCTTCAGCTGCCAAGCACAGATGCAACAGGTGAGCCAATATCACGGGTACAAGTCGGCTGAAAGGTGCCCCTTAATGGTTACCACTCACCACGGCCAATGTCCACAGGGATTTCCTCCTCCTCCTTCCATTGCTGATCCCCGCTCACATGGGTCTCATCATCTTCTGCATCAGCCTCAGTTTTAATATCAATCAGGTCTTCACCCTGATGCCGGATATAGATCAAATAATGAACAATTAAATAAGACAAAGGCATTTTTAAGAAATCAGATATGAACCACAACCAAAAATTATACTCCTGCAGTGTCTTTTATGATAATTACTGCGAGATCCCCTAAATTGTACCCAATTTCTCTTCCCTCACCAACCACTTCTCTTCCAGCACCATACATTTATAACGCTGGTGGCTGGTCCTTAAAGGGGTTGTCTCACGTCAGCAAGTGGCATTTATCATGTAGATAAAGTTTATACAAGGCACTTACTAATGTATTGTCTCCTTTGCTGACCATCACATTATACACTGCTCATTTCCATGGTTACGACCACCCGGTAATCCAGCAGCGGTAGCTGTGCTTCCAAACTATAGGAAAAAGTGCCTCTCTGATGTCTGGGATGGCAGGAGTGTACACAGTCCAGCCCCCTTTTCCTATATTGTGCAAGCACAACCACTGCTGCTGGATTGCAGGGTGGTTGTAACCATTGAAACGAGCAGTGTATAATGTGATGGAAAAATGAATCCAGCCAGCAAAGGAGGCAATATGGGTAATTACAATACATTAGTAAGTCCTTGTATTAACTTTCTCTCCATATGAAACTGTCTAAAATAAAACTTATCTTTCTGGCCCATAACAACCAATCATCGCTCACATTCTGCTCTTTAAAAATGAAAGTAACGTATTGATTGGTTGCTTTCTATTAGACAGTTTTTATAAATCTGACCCACTGCGTCTGCACTAGTTTCCCAGACATTCAGGATCAGGCAATCACATGGTAGGATCTCCTAGCAGAACTAATACAGAATATTAAAAAAAAAAAAAAAGTAATAAAAGTGCAAAAAAGGTCTATTATTTAAATGGTTTATTATGTCAACATATAAAAAGAAATACAAAAGTATACAGGTGGATTGTTACAATTTTAAAGGGGGATGTGCCATAAGTTACTTTTCACTCTAAAGTGTATTTTCATCAATGACTAGCTGCCACTTCTCCTTGGATTGTTTTTTTTTCCAATTTACATTATTTGCAGTTTTCTCTTATCCCCCATGCTTGAATTCTACTTCCTGGTTTGTCATGTGACTGATCATCGGCAGGACGGGTGACACTAACCAGTTCATTCAAATATTCAAAATGCTCTTTGTGCCTTGTGTTAATGTCCATCATTTGTTAGGGCAAAAATCATTGTGTTTATCTATCTGTCTATTCATCCACCCATAACTGACACTGCACACAGAGGAGTGGAAGGAAAAGAATTGCCGTGAGCTTGTGCGTCCTACATTACCAGGCTCCAATGCAGGACGTAACCGACAGCGACTGAATATCAAAACTGATTTGCCACAGGGTGCAATGGTAGGATAATAACCTAAGAATAAGCTATTTTTGATAAATGGTGGTAAAAGTGATATAACAGCGATATCTGTTTATATTAGTGACACAAGGCCTTTAGCATCTCGCACTTTCGCACTAAAAAAACTAAACGCTATATATACACTGTATGGTGAATGCCTGCCCAAAAAATTGAATAAAAATTTTTCTTCATCAAAATGTCATACTAATAAAAACTAAAAGTCGTGCTCATACAGTAGAAAACTATGTACATTTGGTATCAGCATTATCTTGCTGAATAAAGTTGTCATTTAAACCACACGATGAACTAAATCCAATAAAACATCTGCAAAATGACTGCCCCCCCCACTGAAAATAGTTCAGTATGATATGTACCAAAATGGTGTAAAAATGCAATGCATTTTGGAATGCAGAGATTGAAAATGGAAAAACTGCAGTGTCCTAAAAGCGACTTTCTGGTATAAGAAAAAAATATAAAAACCACATTAACTGGGGAACGAACAAACATTTACATGGCGCCCTCCATGTCATTTCAGCTGCAGATCTGCCAATTTCCGGACTCCTCTCCCATAATCCAAGATGGCTAGATCGCTACTAAGACTACCTGATACACACTGTGCATTTGGAGGTCCACTTAAAGGGTTTCTGTCACCAACTTTTGACATTATAAGCTGTCTGACATTAGCTATGTGCTAATGTCAGACCAGCTTGATAATGTCTTTTTTATAAAAATCCGCTGTATATATAGTCTGAAAAACTTACTTTTATATTATGTAAATTAGCCTCTAGGAGCAGGGGGGGCGTTGCCCTGCTCCTAGCGGCTCCGTCCGGCAACCTGCTGGCACGCCCCTTCACACTTTGATTGACAGTGCAGGGCAGCGATCCTCCTGCACTGTCTCGTTCTGAAATCGCGCGCCCGCGCCGCCGCTCTGTATTCGGCGCAGGCGCGGTGAGCAGAGGACAGCAGGCACCAGCGTCCTCTGCTCACGCGCCTGCGCCGAATACAGAGCGGCAGCGTGGCAGCTCAGAGCAGGCAGTGCAGGAGGATCGCTGCCCTGCACTGTCAATCAAAGTGTGAAGGCGTGCCAGCAGGTGCCGACGAGCCGCTAGGAGCAGGACAGCCCTGCTCCTAGAGGCTAATTCATAATATAAAAGTAAGTTTTTCAGACTATATATACAGCGGATTTTTATAAAAAAGACATTATCAAGCTGGTCTGACATTAGCACATAGCTAATGTCAGACAGCTTATAATGTCAAAAGTTGGTGACAGAAACCCTTTAACTCTTGGATTGGCCAGACTGGGCAAGAAGTGTCCTAGATTACCAAATGCACAGTGTGTATCAGGTACTTGGTGTGGCCATATTGGGCGCTTGAAGAGAAGCCCAAGAAACAGATCTGAAGCTCAAGAGATGAAGAAAAGGAGGTCACCAGGTAAGTATTCTTCAGCTAATGTTAAGATTACCAGGTCTTCAAAGCCCCTTTTACATAATATAGCAAACATATTTGGTAATTCCCCAGCTCCATCTACCTGATGATTATGTGGGACACTGTATTTCTCCACTGGACAGCCATGACAATTCAGAGGACCGCAACTCTGGGATCTCTCTGACGGATTATTTCTACTGGTTCCATCTGTTGGACACAAATACAGCAACTGAATGCATTAGTCATATACGGTGATCTGGTGATGGAGATACTTAAGAGACTTCCAAAACTGCTCTCTTCCTTACCATTAATGAAAGTCTCATCTTCCTCATCTATCACTTTGACTTTGATATCAAGCAGATTTTCAGCCTAATAAGAAATGGGGGGGGAAAAAAATCATCAAAATAACTTGGTTTACATATCTTCACTTTTAGTAGAGTAAGACATCTACCTGATGATCCTGTGGGATATTGTGATTTTCCTCTGAACAATTCATGGAATAAAAAGGGCTGAAACTTCTCCCTAGTGGATAAAGCAGATACCATAAGAACGCAAAAAAAGACTAATATACTGTGTATCATAATACATTCTATAGGGTGTTTTTCCTCTACATGGATTCACAATCAGAAAAACCATAAAAGCTTTTTGGGTACCAACAAACAGATATCATATAAATATGGGACAATATCAGCCACCAGTGTAAGAAAATGGAAGGTCGATGAAGAAAGAACTATGAACATATGAAACACAAGCCATAATCAAAAGTAAAATACAACAGCACAAACATAAGAGAAATAACAAAAAGATCTTTTTTAATATATCAAACAAAAGTCCTACCCACCAGAAAAATGTAAGGATCTCAACAATATCCACATTATCTAATAATAATGTAACTTAAAGGGACTGTAATATTGATGACCTATCCTCAGGATTTGTATCACATCTCATACTTTAAAAACTGATAGAACCAGGTCCTGTAAAACGAGCTATTTCGGATACCTATTATACTTAGCAATATGAACAGCTGAAAGAATATCCGCTCAAAGTAAAGTTGAAGTGGGAGAGGGATGTGGGCCCCATCTCAGACAGCCAATGGGAAGAAGTGTCCGAAATGTGGGGAAAAGGGGGCCGCATTGCTCCATACGTTGTGGAATTGCAGTGCGCTACAGGGCTATTGGACAGATATAATCAATTTATTAAACAAAATTTATAGCGCTAATTATAAATTGGATCCTAGGTTTTCCTTGCTTGGTATGTTAGATTCGGAAAACTTGCCACCAAATGTTACAATTGGAATCAACAGAATCCTATATCAGGCACGCAAAGCTCTAGCTGCTAAATGGATACAGCCGCTCCCCCCCAAGTATATCGGAATTCATTACCAGAATGAATCCAGTCATAAGATTGGAAAGAGGAGTATCCATGAAGCGTAATTGCATGTCGAAATTTGATACCGTTTGGGGCCCCTGGATCGACAGATCTGGAGTTTGTAGCACATGGTTAATTTTGCAAAGTAGTCTGAGGGTACGTTCACACGACGACATTTGTTGCACGACAAATAGGGCACAACTTCACTGCAACATTTGTCGCACAACAATTTTTATAATGGGAGTCTATGGTGTCGCATTGCGACATGCTGCGACTGCGACAGTCACAGAAAAATCCATCTCGAAAGGATTTTTTGCGACTGTCACGTCATGTCGCAATGCGACACCATAGACTCCCATTATAAAAATTGTTGCGCGACAAATGTCGTCGTGTGAACGTACCCTGAGGGTCTTCTCGGGCTAACCCGGGTGGGGCTGATTGTATTTATTTAAAGCTTTTTAATGCGTGGGTGATGTCATGGTCTGCTACTAAAACAAATAGGTCCTACACATGTTTCTGCTTATCTACTCATGATAAGGTCTCACAGTGGGGGGGTGGGGAGTTTGGTTGTTGGGTTTTTTATGTTAAGGATCCTGTTTATTGACTATTCCGTTTTGTAAAATGAATATTTTTGCATTATATTGAACATACTATATGAGACAAGAATTTTGTAAAATGATACTCTTTATTTTTACAAAATAATAATAAAAATGTATCTGATTTAAAAAAAAAAAAGGTTCACCATCACTGGTCGATCCTGATGACCAGCTTTTTGAAGAGAATGCAGAGCTTGTATGAGCACGGCAGTGGTGTGCCCAGGGGGGGGGGGCGGTTCGCCCCGGGTGCCGGCTGTCAGGGGGGTGCCAGGGAGAGGGACTGACAGGGGGGAACGGGGAAGCGCTCAGCGCTCCCTCCTGTCATTCCCTTGTAGCGTGACCGAGCTCTGTCAGGTCCGGGTACAGAGAGCATCTGTCTCCTGTACCAGGCCGGACTGACAGGAAGTGCGCACAAAGCTTGCACTTCCAGTGAGTCAGCCCGGGTACCGGAGGCAAAAGCTCCTGTACCCGCCGCAATGCTCGGCCACGCTACAGCAAAGGTAGGGAGGAGGGAGGCGCAGGGAGGGGGATTGGAAAGAACATGACAAGAGGGGGGTCAGAAAGAACATGACAAGAGGGGGGTCAGAAAGAACATGACAAGATGACAAGATTGGGGGAGGGTGATCAAAATGGAGGGATCAGAAAAAGCATGACAAGACAGGGGGAGTATGACAAATTACTATGTGGGGGCACTACTATGTGGTTGGGGGTGTGGGGACACTACTACTGTGTGGGGGGCAATGTGGCGGACACTACTGTGGGGGCAGTATGGGGACACTACTGTGTGAGGGACAGTGTGGGGGACACTACTGTGTGGGGGGCAGTGTGGGGGACACTACTGTGTGGGGGCAGTGTGGGGGACACTACTGTGTGGGGGGCAGTGTGGGGGACACTACTGTGTGGGGGGCAGTGTGGGGGACACTACTGTGTGGGGGGCAGTGTGGGGGACACTACTGTGTGTGGGGGCAGTGTGGGGACACTACTGTGTGTGGGGGCAGTGTGGGGACACTACTGTGTGTGGGGGCAGTGTGGGGGACACTACTGTGTGTGGGGGCAGTGTGGGGGACACTACTGTGTGTGGGGGCAGTGTGGCGGACACTACTGTGTGGGGGCAGTGTGGCGGACACTACTGTGTGGGGGCAGTGTGGGGGACACTACTGTGTGGGGGCAGTGTGGGGGACACTACTGTGTGGGGGGCAGTGTGGGGGACACTACTGTGTGGGGGCAGTGTGGGGGACACTACTGTGTGGGGGCAGTGTGGGGGACACTACTGTGTGGGGGGCAGTGTGGGGGACACTACTGTGTGTGGGGGCAGTGTGGGGGACACTACTGTGTGTGGGGGGCAGTGTGGGGGACACTACTGTGTGGGGGGCAGTGTGGGGGACACTACTGTGTGGGGGCACTACTGTGTGTGGGGGCAGTGTGGCGGACACTACTGTGTGGGGGCAGTGTGGGGGACACTTCTGTGTGGGGGCAGTGTGGGGGACACTACTGTGTGGGGGGGCAGTGTGGGGGACACTACTGTGTGTGGGGGCAGTGTGGCGGACACTACTGTGTGTGGGGGGCAGTGTGGCGGACACTACTGTGTGGGGGCCCTACTGTGTGTGGGGGGCAGTGTGGCGGACACTACTGTGTGGGGGCAGTGTGGGGGACACTACTGTGTGGGGGCAGTGTGGGGGACACTACTGTGTGGGGGCAGTGTGGGGACACTACTGTGTGGGGGCAGTGTGGGGGACACTACTGTGTGGGGGCAGTGTGGGGGACACTACTGTGTGGGGGGCAGTGTGGGGACACTATTGTGTGGGGGCAGTGTGGGGGACAATACTGTGTGAGGAACAGTGTGGCGGACACTGCTGTGTGGGGCACTACTGTGTTGGGGACACTAGTGTGTGGGGGAAATTACTATATGGGGGCAGCGTGAGAGGCGTTGCTATTGGGGGAGGCATTGTAGGGGCAATTCTATTATTTCTGGGGATAATAATAGGGTATTATTATTACTGGGGGCAATCTAGGAGACATTATAACCTCTGTAGACACTATAGGGACATTTGGGGTCATTTATCAACCTGGTGTACAGTAGAACTGGCTTAGTTGCCCCAGCAGCCAATCAGATTCCACCTTTCATATTTGACAGCTCTTTAGGAAATCCAGTTCTACTTTACACCAATTTGATAAATGACCCCAATTATGTCTATTAGGAGGTTGATGGAAAAACTGAGAAATCTAACGTGTCTGTGTCACTAACTCTGCAGAGACGAAATGCGACTGAAATAATGTGTCTTGGTGGTCTGGGTCTAACGAAGGAGAAGAGGAAAGAGAAGGTCTACATGACAGGAGATGTCCCTGATGTAAGAGGTATGTGCCCAAGTAATGGGGGGGGTGCCAGAGAAAGGACCCGCCCCGGGTGCCAAAAATATCTAAGTAACCCTGAAAATATCTTACTAGGTGATCTGAGCGTCTTCTGATTTTCCATTTCAACTTTGTACCGAGCCTTGTTGCTTTTAAACACTGGGGGCTCCTCACCATCCGACGTCAGCCTTACCCCTCATTACTGCAAAAGAAGAGGTCAAGGCATCCATCTTGCCTGAAGAATAAAGGTCATCAATAAATGTTACCATCTATGAGAGGAACTGCTTAGATATAGATATACTGGCACAGCTATAATAACTGATGGACCAATAGCCACAAAAATTTACTGTCCACGAATGGCATCCATATTCTGACCATTTTTTCACGTACTTATTTAGTTGAAAGGGCCAGCTGAAAGTGAAAAATGGACGAAGATGGTGCATGCTATGATTTTCCCTGGTTCATGAAAAAAAACTGACGTAAATTGGCCCGTTGACCTCAATGCTTTAGTGTTCCGTCTGTGTGCTATCCATTGTAAACAAATTTTACAAATTTCCATGCGGATTTCTGTGGGTTTCCGCACCCAGAACAGCATGTGTTACTTAGGGGTTTTGGTGTTGATTTGATACTGCAGATGTCACCCTTGCATACAAAAGAGTGAAATCCGCACAAATGAACGCCACAAAAATTGACATGCTGCAGATTTCTAAATATGTACAGCAGGTCAATTTCCGCACGTAAAAAAAAAAAAAAGAACAAAGTGTACATGAGATTTATCTCATCCTATTCACTTTGCTAATACTGTATTATGCTGCGATTTATGCTGCCACAAAAGTGCAGAGAAACACCAGCGAAGACTGAGATCCACATGAAATGTTGTAATTCAGTGGGGCTAATCCACAGGCTTTCTGGGTGGCAGCCGACCATATAATATACATGCTATGGATTTGCTCTGTGTACATGTGAATCGGGTATAAAATAGCTGACAGAATGCCAGCGGAATTTGTCAGGATTGAGATGCAGAATCCCCCGCCTATCAACATGGCCCACACAGTTTTTGGCGGAGGTTTTGAGGCAGGTTTGTCAGCCAAAAGCCAGTGTGGATCCAGCAGGAAGGAGAAGTATAAATCCTCCCTACACATTTCCGATCGCTTACAAATCCTCTTCTGGCTTTGGTTGAAAAACCTGCAGGAAAATGTGCCGCAAAACCTCCTCCATGTGAATCTTCCCATACAATTTACTAGCAGTTTTTGAGTTGACAATGCAAAGGTGACAACCAATATGGCCGCTCAACACAACAAGAAAATACTAATTTCTCAAGTAAATACAAACTTACCAATCTGTGGCTACTGCATTAATTTTCTGATTTACAATTATATGGTCAATTCTTTGCTCCGAGTCTGCCGTTCTTGTTCCCATCCGTAAATAATATTTGGTTGGAAGTTCCAGACTTGCCTGCAAAAACCAGATGAAACGGGTCCATCAGTGAGCTGCCTAGGTGTCCATGGTATGGACTCTTTGCTGGTGTCATTGAGGTTTCATCTAGGTCTACGACATGCTAGTTGCTATGGGCTCACCTAACTTTGTTAATGTTCACAAGTGCACCGTTCTTCTGTTCTACTGAGACACATAAAGGAGTCCTGACCTGGGAATGATTACCATATGGCAGACCAAGAGGTCTACAAATACATAGGGGAAACCGAAGGCATGGGATTAACTGTTCCACTTATACTTTTGGCACACCATGGCTGAAATTTTCCAGTTGACACTTTTCGCAAACAGAATTCCTCCATTGGCCATTGCTATCATTCACGTTAAATAAACAGATATGGTTTGCCACAATAACTCATTTATCTCATGCATATGGGCAGTTTAAAGGGGGTTCCATTCCAGGCTGTAGATACTGATGACCGATCCTTAAGATAGATCTGAAATATTACAATGGTCACGCCCATTGATCTGCTGTTTACAGTGGCCACTGGCACCAACACAGAAGACAGGACCAGAACCAGAGCTCCATCCTGTGTGTAGTGGCCATGCCGGGCTACTGTAGCTCAGCTCCCAATGGGTGAGTTCTGGTGGCTTCTGTGAACTGTCTATCTGTAAAGGTACTGGACGTTGGACCACCACCCATCTGATATTGATTACCTATGCTAAGAACAGGTCATAAATATCTATAGCCCAGAAAGCTTCTTTAAGGATAGGTCATCAACGTGTAACTGGTGGGCTTCTTCCATGGGATCCCCAACAATCAGCAGACTGAAGGGTCGGTGGAGCTCCAGCAAATTCTGATACTACATTATGCGGCAGACTGTCAGGAGTCCAGTGGGCAGACCACCACCAATGAAACATAGATGGGGTAAGAGTGTATGACTTCCAGAGGTAAAGCTGAGAACTAACAATTAGAGTTGAGCGAACTTCTGTTTTAAGTTCGGCTTCCAAAGTTCGGGTTCGGGTTATCCAAGCATCCCGTTATGGATTCCACTACCACGGGCCATAACGGCATTTGGAATCCATAAGGGGATTCTTCAATGAACCCGAACCTTGGACAATCTGTGGTAGCCTACGACCTCTTATCCAATCCAGTACTGAGCCACGCCCCCTGCACTGATCACATGATGGTGACGTCACCCCAGATCCTTCACCCCAGATTCCAAATGCCGTTATGGTCCATGGTAGCGGAATCCATAACGGGATTCTTGGATAACACGACCGAACTTTGGAAGCCGAACTTAAAACAGAAGTTCGCTCAACTCTACTAACAATACAAAGTAGCATGTATACAATAGTCATAACAGTATATCGATTTGAGATACATCAGAAATACTCAGTATTATTTCCTAATCAACTGCCCTGTTCCCGTCCACTGATCGCACCCCACCACCAAAGCATCCTCCTGTTCTCTTACAGAGCCATCTGCATCCCAGCTCCAAACAATCCACATAAATGATCACCCTCCTCCATCATGGTGCCTCTGGAAGACTATGGGGCACATTTATTAAGACCAGCATCTATAAAGCCCCATAGCTGGTGGAGGATCACCGAAGTTATAAAGAGGCGCAGGCCTCTCCATAACTTCGGCGCATTCCTCCTCAGTTCTAAATGTAAGACAGTTCCCTAGCTGTCTTACATTTAGACCATTTTCTACACCCAAAACAGGCGTAGAAAATGGTAAACGAGAGGGACCTGCCGGTCCATGCCCTTCCCCGCCCACAATTTTAGACCTGGCACCAGTGAGGAGAAGTGACAGATAGCAGCACAACTAACTGTTGCATCGTCATCTGCTCCTAATATCAGCCGTATTCCAGTATAATAAATGACCCCACTATATGCTGCTGTCCCTTGTTACTATGGCCAGAGTCTGACAGCTGAGGCTGGAGAGAACACATGCTACATGAGAGGACTGGTTGTCAGCCACTTTGTATGTCATGTACCTGCATCAGATTCCAATCTACAGCAGAGGACCTGCCTGCTGGGACCTCTAGTGCGCCAAGGTGTCACTCCCCACAAGCACATGATGCAGCACGTATATATCAGGTAGACATCTCCAGACCATGCGCCCTAATGACAATGAACATAGGTTAGACATACACTGATCACAGGCTCAGCTCCTCAGCGGCCAATAACTGCCCCGGAACTAATTCAGAATGGATCCTTACCTCCCGTTAGTCGGCTGCACAGCTGACTTCCGCAATCTTGTCGCACGTGACTTTCCCTCTCTAAGCCATTGGCTCCCCTAGCTTAACCCAGTCCGGGCAACGTCCACTTCCAAAATGGCAGCGATGTTAGTGCTTGGCTAAGGCGCGTGCGCAGGCTACTGGGCGGCCATGTTTGTTTTGTCTCATTTCACTGAAGAGCCGCTATATAATAGAGTGCACGGGAGTAGAAGAAGGAGCAGTGAGTACATATATAATAAGCAGGTGACCCAGTGCAACCCTGTATCAGCAGCTGCTAACTATTAGCTGTAAGACAGGGCGCCATTTATGTAATTGCTCCGGAAGTGCAGTGATGGGGTAATTACCAGCTCTAACAACTAGAAAGTTCACTAGGTGTTGTAAGGTTATGTTCACACTAAGTTTATTTCCATGATGATTCCAAAGCATTTTTTGCATTGGAATCAGAGTGGAAAATGCCTTGTATGCGCCTTCTATTGATTCCGATGGGAGTCCGTGATGAAAACAATAAAAGCGCCATGTCCTATCTTGGGGTGGAATCAGCCCATGAAATTCCTTTTGAAATAAATGGGAAGCAGGAAACAAAGCATGCCATATTCATCGGGCACATATTTTGGCACAGAACCGCACCAAAAGCTGCACTGCACTGCAATGTATTGACAATCAGGACTATGCTAATACAAGTATAAAATAATTTAGCAAGATGTTAATTCCTTGAGGGGGTTTTCTAGAATTTTAATATTGATGACCTATCCTCAGGATAGGTCATCAATATCAGATTGGGGGCGCCCCACCGATCAGCTGGTTGAAGAGTAGGCCGTGCTCCGTGCGAGCGCTGCCTTCCCTTCATAGTTTACTTATGGCAGCGGTGAGCAGGTGTAATTACAAGCCGTCCCATTCGCTTCTAGGAAATGGCTTCTTCCTATACACTTGAATACTACAGCGCCGTCCCATAAACAATGAAAGGAATGCTGCGCTTGTACACAGTGCGCTTTCCCGTCAACCAGCGGGGGGTCTCGGACCCCACCGGTCTGATATTGACGGCCTATCCCGAGGATAGGTCATCAGTATTAAAATCCTGGAAAACTCCTTTAATGGGCTAATCACCAAAAATGCATAAAAGTAGGTCCTATATATACATGTCAAAGAAAGAATGCACAGAAAAATAGTTGGTCATTAAGGGGTTAAACTGACAGCCATATCTGTATAGAAGAAAAAAGCTGACGGCCTGGTATGACTAATTTCAGTAAGGGCTCATGCACACGACCGTATTCATTTTGCAGTCCACAAATCGCGGATCCTGGCCATGTGCACGGCACCATATTTTTTTTTTAAACTCCACTAGAAATGTCCTATGCTTATCCGCAAAACGGACAAGTATAGGCCATGTTTTATATTTTTGTGGTGCCGTGGAACAGACATACCGATGCAGACAGCACACGGTGTGCTGTCCGCATCTTTCTCTGCTTTGGTTCAGAGAAGGACCCCAGCACACGTCTCCCAGGGGCTTTTGTGGGTGCACGTCCCTGGTTGACTTCTTCCACCTTAGAGGTCTAGTCAGTCAGTTCCAAATCCGTTTTAGAGACAGCACATCAAAGCTGATAATATGTTCAATCTTTATTTATTCACCAATGGCTTGTTACATTTATTGCATTGCAGCGTTTCGGGCCCAAAGTTTGCGCCCTTTTTCAAGCTGGTGCTAGGAGGCATACTAAGATCTGCGTGCCGCGGATCTCATTATCCCTCCTAGCACCAGCTTGAAAGAGGGCGCCAACTTTGGGCCCGAAACGTTGCAACGCATCTTTTTCTGCCCCATTAAAATGAATAAGTCCGCATCCAACCCGTTAAAAATGCGGATCGGTTTTGGCCTGAAATTATAGTCTTGTACATGAGGACTAAGTGATGTATTATTTTAGAAGGTATTTACTCCAGTTTGACTTTAAAACTTCCCCTTACTTCATTAAGGTGCCTCTGGTATTGGAACCATCCTGCCCGAGAATGGACAAGCACAGGAATAAGCTTACCAAAGCGATCTTAAACTTTACCCTGGAGATCATCTACCTGTTGACTGGAGAGGTAAGAGATTTTGGGAACAACGTCATGTGACACCAGTCTACTAATGAAACATCAAAAAAATTGATGAATCCCAGCAGGCGTGTAGGAAGTATACTTTTATTCCAAAGAAAACAAGTGTCACAGGACGCGTTTCGGCCCGTCCAGCCTTCTTCAACTGCACTGTGCAGTTGAAGAAGGCTGGACGGGCCGAAATGCGTCCTGTGACACTTGTTTTCTTTGGAATAAAAGTATACTTCCTACACGCCTGCTGGGATTCATTGATTGTTTTGATTTTGTTGGGGATAACCCCTTCCCGTGCAAGCGTCCCAGTGGTGAGCTGTTTTTGACTTTATATTGTACTAATGAAACATGACTGAAAAGTAGAGCTACTAGGAAAATTGGGTCTTGTGAAAAAAGGGGGATAGGGTGGAGTGAAGGTTCGGTGCAGGGTTTTCATTTATTTTACCTCCTAGTGCAGGGATTAGCAACCTTCGGCACTCCGGTTGCTGTGAAACTACAACTTTCAGCATACATATGTACCCTGCTGTTCTTGTAAGCAGGGCTGTGGAGTCGGTAGATAAATTTTCCGGTCCATTTTTTGCCGACTCCGACTCCAGGTACCCAAAATTGCCTCAGACTCCTCGACTCCGACTCCACAGCCCTGCTTGTAAGGCCTCTTGCACACAACCGTATGGCTGTTTATGTGTTTTGCGGTCTGTTTTTCACGGATCCGTTGTTACTTTTTTTGTTTCCATTGTGTTTCTGTTCTGTAGTTCCGCAAATAAGCTACGTTTTTTGCGGATCGCAAACAGAAACATAAAATTTTTAATCATTAATGTAATGTGTTTTAACAGTAAACCCATGGGCAAAGTGGGCATCGATCTGCAAAAAACGGAAGACATACAGATGTGTTCTGTATGCATTCCGTATTTTTTGCGGACCCATTGACTTGAATGGAGCCACGGATCGTTATTTGCGAGCAATAATAGGACAAGTTCTATCTGTCAGCGGAACGGATATACGGAAACAGAATGCATACAGAGTACATTTTTTTTTTTTTGCTGAACCATTGAAATGAATGGTTCTGTATACAGACCGCAAACTGAATCCGCAAAAAAGGAATGGAAACGGGGGGAAAAAAAAAACGTTGGTGTGCAAGAGGCCTCACTCCTTTAGAAGTGGAAGGAGGATTCTGGGAGTTGTAGTTTCAGAACAGCTGGAGTGCCGGAGGTTGCTGATCCCTGTCCTATTGTTTACCTCTTGAGTGTAATGATAGTTAGGGAACCTACTTGTACGATCTGGCTTAAGTAGTGGCCCCCAACTTGGTGGCGGCCCCTGTTTTGCACGGGGCCTAACCAGGAAGGAAGGGGTAGAGAGACTAATCAGGTCAAAAAACAACACTAGAAATAAACACAATCTAATGAGTACTAACAGACACTAGTGATGCAGGAACAACAATCACAGGTAATTATGTCTAGCAGTCGACTGTTTAAAGGGAACCTGTCACCTAAAAAACGCATATAAAACCACCAGCATTACCTCATAGTAGCCTCCAGTCTGTTAATAATCATATGTTTGATCCGGTAATCTGATGCTCCATAGATTAAAAAAAAATGATGTTTTAAGTGCCATTAGCGCTATCTTGCCGGTCAGCTTGAAGTCAAGGGGGCAGCGGCTTCCTTGCTACAAGTCAAGGTAAGCACGCCCCCTAACCGTCCCCTCTTTTGTTAGTTTGACAGCCTGCAGTGCGGCCGGGATTGCATAAGTCTCGCGCATGAAGTCAAGGGAAATAAGTTTTTTTTTAATAAGTTTCTTTTTCATCTTGCAAATAAGGTTAGTATTAGCATTTTTTTTGCCTAGCTAGCTTAACATCATCATGAACAGCGGTCGCATCCACAGGCAGCATGTTGTAGAGCAGGAGGAGCTGAGCAGACTGATCTATTGTTTTCTGGAAATACATCTCTGCTCATTCTGGGCTTTGGAGTCCAGTGGGAGGTCCCACTTACCGACTGACCGCTAATTCTGCTTGATGGTACATACAGAGATAGTTGTCAATCAGTGATTGGGACTGCCCACTGGACCTTTAAAGAGCAGGGAGTTTGTCTCACTTCAACAAATGGAATTTATCATGCAGAGAAAGCTAATACAAGCCACTTACTAATGTATTATCATTATCATCCATATTGCTTCCTTTGCTGGCTGGATTCATTTTTCCGTCACATTATTTCCTGCTCATTTCCATGTGCCGGTCTCTGTGATGTCTGGGCCCGTGGGAGTGCGCATAGTTCAGCACTTTTTCCTATAGTGTGCAAGCACGACCACTGCTGATGGATTGCAGGGTGGTCGTCACCATGGAAATGCGCAGTGTATAATGTGATGGAAAAATAAATCCAGCCAGCAAAGGTGGCAATTTGTACAATACATTAATAAGTGGCTTGTATTAACCTTATCTACATGATAAAAACCGTTAGCTAAAGTGAGACGACCCCTTTAAGTGAATAAATGACAAGTTTTACTGAGTATTTTACCATAAAACTACAGATCAAACTGATCAGCTTCTCCTACCCTTTAACATGCTGCCGATTGCACTGGATTGTCTTGATGACTGGTTCCCTTTAATGTGATGAGCTGGATTATAATTACTCACCTCTTTTAAAGGGGTTGTCTGGGTAAGGAGCCAAACCCGGACATATCCTCATCTCCACCCCTCCGGCACCCCTGATATGAGCATTGTAGCATTTCATGCTCAGATGTAGTGTTGAACGAACTTGTGTTTTAAGTTCAGCATCCAAAGTTCGGGTTATCGAATAATTCCATTATGGTCCGTGGTAGCGGAATACATAACGGGATTCTTCAATAACCCGAACTTTGGACGCCGAACTTAAAACACAAGTTCGCTCAACACTACTCAGATGCTGTCCTTTGCCCTGTGCTGAATCGCAGTTCTGGTGACTTACCAGGCTCTCCATAGTGTGAGCTAGGCTTCCGTCAAGCAGTCAGCCCGGTGGCGTCACTGGCACTGATGGTTAGTGCTGCCCTAGCCTGTAAAGCGGCTAGCCCTTGACCTGGGAGATCCAGCACAGGGCAAGGGAGAGCATCGGAGCATGAAATGGTCCGATGCTCATATCAGAGGGGCTGCCTGGGTGAAGATGGGGATATGTCCGGGTTCAGTCTGAACCCAGACAATCCCTTTAATAAGACAGGCACTCAGCAGGCAAGGGTTCTATTTCATGTAACATTATTCATATCTCTGTTAACCACAGAGTATGTCTGGGAATATAAACAGTATAGTAATATTAATCAGCGTGCTTTTTCATACTCAGGATTACTCAGTAATGAAGAAGACATCTGGGGAGTTTGTCATTCCCAGCAACTGCAGCCATGTGTTAGGAGGATGGAGCAGGACCCAGAGCCCCATCATGGAGTCTCCAGCTCATTCACTGCTAAATGAGAGAAACAAGAGGCAAAAGATCCTCAAACTCACCCATAAGATCATTGAGCTGCTGACTGGAGAGGTGAGAAATGCTGGGACATTATACAGTGATATAAGGGATGATGTATCTGGGTGATGAATATGTCATTGTGTGTTTCAGGTTCCTATAAGATGTCAGGATGTCAGCGTCTACTTCTCCATGGAGGAGTGGGAATATTTAGAAGGACACAAGGATCTCTACAAGGACATCATAATGGAGGAGCATCAGTCCTTCACATCACTGGGTAGGGGGAGACGTTTTTAAGGTTTTCTATGGCCCTCAATGTGGGTCTCTCTGCCCTCAATCTGCCAGTTTACCTTATTGAAAGAATGTGGTCCTGTCGCGTGGAATCAGAAAAAAAGCATTCCCAAACCTGTTTTTAATTTTGAGAAAGGCTATATTCTGCGGTCACATGATCTGGTTTTGGCTTGAACCCTTTCAGATGTGCAGCAAAAGTGAAAAGAGAATGTATAGAGCGGGCTCAGGAATCTGAGTGGTTAGAGAGAGGGAGGGAGCTCCCTGTGTCCCCCGTTTGCCCCTCTCCAACGCAGTCACTGGGTGCCAGTAGGCTGTTAAAGTGGCAGCTCCTTTGGGAAAACAAAGGCAATGTTCATTTTTTTTTTGGGGGGGGGGGGGGGTAACCCACTTAGGGGTATATTCCCACAGTGCAGGATTTTCCTTTAAGGAGAAGGTGGGGAGTCTATGGGGCAGAATGAGTACATTCTTTGGCTGTTTCTTTTAGACTCATAGAATATGAATTCAATCTCGTTCTTGCTGCGGTCAAACAGGGACATGGAATCCGCCTTCCAGTTGTCACTGAGGGTCCCAGCAGTAGGGCCCCCAGTGATCCGATAGTAGGCTAATAGAATTAGCTGTAAATGTCATTTGCTGGAAACACCTTTTAACACCTTTCTAAGGGCTCATTCACATCACCGTTTGTCTTTTCCGTTCTCCGACACCGTTAAGGAGCAAGAGAACAAAAAGGACAGATGCTGTACATAACTGACACGACAGAGCCTAAAGACCCCATAGACTTTAATGGGGTCCGTTTGGTGTCCGCTCAGAACATAATTTTTGAGCGGACACAAAAGTAGTGCATGCAGGACTTTCGTGTCCGCTCAAAAATCATGTTCTGAGCGGACACCAAACGGACCCCATTAAAGTCTATGGGGTCTTTAGGCTCCGTTGGTGTCAGTTATGTACAGCATCCGTCCTTTCCGTTCTCCTGCTCCTTAACGGAGTCGGAGAACGGAAAAGACAAACGGTGATGTGAACGAGCCCTAAGTTCCATGATTTTTAAAAGAGTTGTCCCAATATTCCTACCATTTCAGCATTAGAACAGAGAAAAGACACTAATGCTTCAGCCTACGGACAGCGTGTGAAAGGGAATAATACCAGTAAAGGAGAGGACAAAGTAAAGCAGATGTACAGTCTTTATTTCATTTTAACTCCTTTTATTTTCACAAAGTAGCCACATTTACCCAAACCTAAACTAAGCACTTTAGGAGTGGGCTAAGCAACAGCAGCACCCCTTCTTGTACCGTTGTCTGAGAATGAAGCTCTCTGCTAGGAGGCAACACGTCTTGGCCTCACAGACCAGAAGTACAAAGGAGATGTGAGTCACCATAGTTCTGTACAAGTGTATCACCCTTTATTAACATGAACATGTGGTACATGCTAGATGTGAATAAAGGGTTCTACATTTGCATAGGAGTGATGCGACTCCTTGTCCTGTAGGGATCAGGTCGTAAATCTTCCCTATTAAAAGTGTAAATTACACATAGCTGTTTGACCCTACGCACGTTTTGTTGGTGTGAATAGAAGCACATTTTTGCACAACCTGATAGAGAAGGTTTTATAATCGATTCCCAGGTTATTGGAATTCTCCCGTTATTGGTCGTTGGCCCCTCTACTGATTATCCCAAACAAAGCATTTTCAACCCTTTCTCTACCATCACCGTACATGTAGGCCGCTTGAGCGATGTGTAAACATGGCGCCTGCTGGCACGTGCAGCAGTTGGCCATGGCAGGGAAGTCTCTGCTGCTTCAAACATTAGAGACCCACGGCTAATGACCGCGAACGGCAATGATGCCAATCGCAGTCATTAAAGCCTTTAGATGCCTGTGATCACGGCATCTAAACAGTGAATAAATATAAAAATATTTTTCCAAAACTGCGAATGACATAACGAAAAAAGTATCAAAATGGCTGATTCGCCATTTTTTTATTGCTTCTCTTATCTCCAAAATTTTAATGTGATCAAAAAGTCACACACACTCCAAAATGGTATCAATAAAAACTACAGATTGTCCCGCAAAAAATGAGCCCCGACCCAGAATATAGTGATGTAAAAGAATGTTTTTTTCTTTCAAAGTTTTAATTTATTTTGACAGTATTTAGACGTATAAAACCTATACATATGTGGTATCATTGCAATCATACTGACCCAGAGAATGAATGGCACAGGTCAGTTTTGCAGCAAGGGGGAACGTCGTAGGGACCAAACCCGTCAAATGGTGGAGGAATTACGTTTTTTTTCCAATTCCACCCCATTTGGAATTTCTTTTCCCGCTTTCCACTACATTGTGTGCCCTATTACATGGTGGCATTATAAAGTAAAACTCGTCCCGCAAAAAAACGAATCCTTTGGATAAGTGAATGGAAAAATAAAAACGTTATGGCTCCAGGAAGAAAAATGAAAACACAAAAAACCTCCGGTATTCAAGGTTTAAAATGTCACTGAACTTCGAAAGATCTTTTAATGTGTCCTAGCGACATGTCAAAGGTTTTCATCTTTGTGGGTATGTTTAGTGAGACCCCCACCAATTGCTAGAAAGTGGAGAGAGAAGCTCTCACATAGAGCGCTGTATCTCCTTGCTGCAGGAGATGGAATGGAGATGGTTCCATAGACTTTCTATTGAGTTTGTCTCCTTCAGTGAGGAGAGTGAGTGGTTCTCTCTCCTCGTTCTAGCAACTGATGGGGGTCTCAGCACGCAGACCCCATTGATCAAAACCTTTGATATGTTGCCTTGATATTTTTGTGATATTATAATAATATGAAGTTCATTGACCATTTAGGCTTCAGAATCTTGGCCTAAAAACAAGACCAGATTCCTCGTCCTAGGCACTATCTAGCAGAAGCTAGAACAGGTTAAAGTGGGGGCTGCATGTTTTCAAACTCTCCTTTTAGCCTTTGTGAAGAGCAGTGGGCAACCTATGATCCCCGAACTTCTGGTCACAAAGCATGCTTGCCTGTGTTATGTAAAAAAAAAAATATTGGCATATTTAGTGTGGGAAGATACAGGTAATGGTGCCCTGTGTGGCTATCTCTTGGACTCTCATATATTGGCAGAATGGTGGTCTCCAGACTTCTCTGTGGAACTCTAGAAAGGAGCAGATGAGATGGAGCGGTGGCCAAGCTTGTGTCTGACTATCTTTATTGTAGCTTATGGGAGAAAGGAAACTATGGCTTATTCACATAAACTACAAGGGAGAGAGCCTTGTACTTGAATGGTCTCCCCTTCTGGTGTATGAACAGAAGAGGAAGAGGACCCCTGCCTCCAATTAGGTGGGAGTCCTGGAATTGAAACTGGCACCTATTAGACATTCAGTATGCTGTAAAAGTCTCAATGGTAACGCCCCTTTAAGTTTGATTGTGGCCCTTGGATTGGCTCGGTCTGACAGCATGTCCTCGGACCTGAAAAGACTGTGCATCTCTGCTCTAGGGGAAGTAGTGACATGGACTTTTGTAAACTTCCTCATCGAACGTGACATATAGAGGCTTTTTGTCCAGAAAAAGAGTATTACTCCTCAACCTTATTTATCCTGTACAGTAAACCTAGGTTCACATCTGCGGTGTATTATCTATGAGAAAAAAAGAAAAATGCATTGCTACATCCAGCATATGACGCCTGATGGATCCTGTTTACTATAATGGTTGCCCATCAGGTTTCCATTATGCTGTCATTTTGCCGGTCAAAATGGTACATGCTATTTCGTGCTGGATTTTTAAAGGAATCTGGGATGGAGGCTCCTAATGGTCCTCGCACAGCTACATCGACTTCAAAATAAATATATATTGTTTTTAAAATGCAACAATCCCACAAAATTGAATATATGAAACATATGTTGAAAGATTAAAGAAAAATTCAAGTATTATGGCAGGTTCTGCCTTTTTATATCTCGAGGTTTCCTACTTTTTTGGAGGAAACCTCTCAGATTCCAAAGTCTAGTTGGAAATGACCAACAGGCGCATATGATATTTTTGATAGCCACACATCTTATCTATATCAAGCGGAGAAACAGAACTGGATCGCACATCCACAATGCTATGCTTTAATCTAATTAAACTCGCTATCTCAGCGTAATATTAAAGTGTACAGCCCCCTATACTGACAAAAAATACCCAGTGCCAAAGGTCGCATTGTCAGACAGCAGGGTTGCTGTTTGACTCCTGGGTCCTGCCGCCCACTAGGGCAGCGGCGCTTTGTCACCACACTGTGCTGCGCCTTTTTAGAGTAGGTCCCACTCAGAGGCAACCTTGGCGTGGTGAGTGGGCTTATGCCTTTTGATCAAAATGTACACTAATGCCTCTTGTACTGCATGCAGTATAGGGGGCTGTACACTTTAATATTACGCTGAGATAGCGAGTTTAATTAGATCAAAGCATAGCATTGTGGATGTGCGATCCAGTTCTGTTGCTCCCCTTGATATACACATCTAATCTAGCTCTCCTTATCTATATCATTTATATCAGGGGTTGTCTTATCTTGCCCTTACTAAGAAGAGATGAAACGAAGCCCCGACCACCAGTTGCAGACAGTGGAGCAGGTCGGCACTCTGCTATATCACCAGCTTCCATTGCAGTGCACAGACACGGAAAAAGCTCCCACCGCGGCTGCTGAGACAGCGGACCGCCGCCCAATCCACTGTCTCCCAACCGACTGATGGTCGGGGCTTAATTTCATCTCCTCTTAGTAATGGGAGATGAGAAAGCTCCTTTAATCACATATACACAGTGGGCACGTTTTACACATTTTTATGTAAAAAGTTGCAAATTGTGACGCACGCAATATTTGTACAATAATTTACAACTTTTTTTCTGTCCATGACACTTTTCGAAAGTGGGAGGGGAGTAGTTTCCCATTGCCTGTCAATTTTACTATAACTTATGCCAAAAGCTAGCATAAATTATACTTCTATCTGCTACATCTCATAGCTACACAAAAAAAGACCAAGGGGATATCTCTTGCCTAACATCAATGTGCGGGTAAAATTACCTATGCATCTTGTATGAGACATCCACATATCCAAATATATCAATACATATACTCCCAATACAAACCAAAAACTAACACCAAAAAAAGGAGCCAAATGCAAATATCCATATAAATATACTTTATTAATGCATAGAATTTAAAAATATGTGCAACAGGAGGTGCAAAAATTGAAGCGCCATCCTAGACCCAATATTAGCTAGTAACAAGGGGGAAAGATACTGCATGCAAACACTACCATGTTTTGCACTTAGATACTGCTAGTTATAAGCATTACCCTATACAGAGGAAGTATCACACCATGAATCACTGCCTCCGTGTTACGGATCCAATAATAATGACATTACAAATGCCAGAATGCCAGAAAAATAATCATTGCATAAATGCAGATCTTACCCAAAGTAGTGAAAATGCAGCCAAAGGACCAGGATGACGCCACCCCGACGCGCGTTTCGGCGAACCTTCGTCCGGGGGTGACGCCATCTCTGTGCTGTGGAGATTAAAAAGGCTGGTCTAGCCAATAGGAAACGCGATTATAGTCACATGGCATGACCTCATAAAAGAGCGCATACATGCGTACACAACACTACTAGAAATATCTAAAAGATAATATCCTAATAGATTATACCTGTCCCACTCTTAGAATATCGGTTATAGTAAATATAATGCGCATTGCATATATCCCAAAATTGCGGTCAGTGCGATCATGTGATGATGACATCAGTGGCCCAAGTCACATGATCGGGAGTAGTAATATGCCCAGATTCAAACATAAATATAACATGGGACGGTAGATCTATTATCATGCACATATGCAATCAACATTATAGTGCAGGTCAGGTACTACAAGCCAATGCTTGTGACTTACATCCGAAATGAATAATTCAAACAGACGCATCATATCGGTCATGTGATACCGACGTCAGTGATCCAGATCACATGATCGGAAGATGCGCGTCGGGGTGGCGTCATCCTGGTCCTTTGGCTGCATTTTCACTACTTTGGGTAAGATCTGCATTTATGCAATTATTATTTTTCTGGCATTCTGGCATTTGTAATGTCATTATTATTGGATCCGTAACACGGAGGCAGTGATTCATGGTGTGATATTTCCTCTGTATAGGGTAATGCTTATAACTAGCAGTATCTAAGTGCAAAACACGGTAGTGTTTGCATGCAGTATCTTTCCCCCTTGTTACTAGCTAATATTGGGTCTAGGATGGCGCTTCAATTTTTGCACCTCCTGTTGCACATATTTTTAAATTCTATGCATTAATAAAGTATATTTATATGGATATTTGCATTTGGCTCCTTTTTTTGGTGTTAGTTTTTGGTTTTTACATCTCATAGCTGCCATACACTTGAATTTATAGTGCACAGACCGCCAGATTTGCCACATTTCTGCTTAATCAGTTTGGCACATTTTCTGCTCTCGGACTTTAGATGAACACTGGCGTATGAAACTTTTCTCTTAGTAAATGTACCGCATCATATTCAGTTACTGTGTGTGCTTCTCCTACAGATGGACTCCGAAATCCACCAGAGCAATGTTCCAGCCTTCTACAGTTCCCGGATAATTCAGAGCTAAATAGGAATATTCCACAGGATCATCAGGTAAAGGAACTGAGGCCTTGCCAAATATTCACTTTATTGCCATAATGTTTGCTGAAACGCGTCTCATTTGCCTGTATTCTGTTTATGGCAATAAAGTGAAGATTTATTAGCATCAAAGGTCAAGTGCTGATCCACTTCTTCTACTTGGATGTATGGGCTTGCAACCCAGGATACAAGCACCACCACCTTCTTCCAGAGTGCCGACTGATTGTTACTAGAGATGAAGGACCTGGGGTGACGTCACTGTTATGTGATCAGTGCAGGGGGGGTGGCTCAGCACGGGATCAAATCCAGTGCTGAGCCACGCCCTGCACTGATCACATGACGGTGACGTCACCCCAGGTCCTTCGGCTGTTCAACAGTTCGGGTTGGTGGAAGCCGCCCCTTATGGATTCCATATGCCGCGATAGTGGAATCCATAACGGGATGCGCGACTTACCACAACCCGAACGCCGAACTTTTTTTTAAAGTTCGCTCATCTCTAATTATTACCAAATATTAAAATATCACATTTTGTCATAAGACCAAAGTTATTTTTCTTGTCTATTTAGGGTGAAGCTCTTCTTGATATTAAAGTAAAAGAAGAAATAGACGAGGAGACTTTTATGGAGGCTGATTGGCAGTGTAAGAGGGGGAGACTTGGTTGTAAAGGGTCTAGAATACTGGAATCATCTGCTCATCACATATACATGACTGTGTGTGTTTCCCGCAGATGGATCCAGCAATAGAAGAGCACCTGAGATATATCCCTGTCCTTTGTATGCCCAGGATTGTCCAGAGGGAAATCACAGCATTCCACTGAATTATCAGGTAGGAGTCTAGGAGTTATGTGGACCATATTGGTAACTCGGACTTAGATGTGGTCATACATTTTTGTCAGCTCCTTAGGAGAAACTGTTATGTTACTGTAGGTCCACATGTACCGGGTCGTATCTTGCCAAAATCTGCAGAATGTGGATTTTGGTGCGAACATGCTGCGGATTTGCTCAGCTTGCACTGCTAAGTATAATATCCACAATGGAAATCTCTACTTGCATTGACATGTTGCAAAGCTAAAGGGAGTCTGCAGCCTCTAAGATAGATTTCACAGTAAGCATAACACCATATAGGAACAATGCTTTATCGAATCTCTTACCACTTGGCTATCGCCGTTGCTATTTGCACTGGCAATTTAGCCATTGGCAGCCATTTTAGGGTCTTCTCCGGATATTGTGGATTTTAAATATGGGACTAGAGAGGAACAAGTATCTCTAACCTCACAGCTGCGTGAAACTACAACTCCCAGCATGCATACTTGCTCTGCGTTTCTCAGAGCTCCCATAAAAATCAGTGGAGCATGCTGGGAATTGTAGTTTCACAACAGCTGGAGTGCCGAAGGTTGCCAGCCCCTGCTATAGAGAGTGGGTATTAAGATATGTTCTAAATAACTACAATAACTGCTTATTGGGGTCCCTGGAAGCTCATAGATTTAAACTGACATCTCCTTGTGTGCCCAACCTTTTACATTTCCATAAGACCTGGTGGAAAGCTAAAGATTTATTGGAGCTGATAGGCCGTACTACATATACACCTATTTGTCATAACCCCTGTTTATGGGAGCTAATTACTCTAAAAGGCTTTGATAATTGGGAGCAGAAAGGGATTAAATCTCGTTATCAGCTATGATAATGGTATCTTCAAATCCTTCCAGCAGGTAGAGTTTCTATCAGTATGTGCAACTTCATCATGCCATTCAATGTCCAGGACGTACTGTGCGTATAACTGTCTGTGCTACAGGGGCTCTCAACCACATAGTTACGGCTTCACCATCCAAAGCTCTGATTTCATTTTCTTATGGTAATCTTGTACCTAAATGTCTGTGTAACCCTCTGTAGGGTCTCACCGAAAAATGGGAGACAGATGAGGACCCTATTTCTGATACTCTGACATTTTCATAGGCCACAACTATTTCTCTTACATCAGGCCTAGAAGACTCCTCACTTGGGTATAAGGACTGATGCTAAGTGTCCTAGGTGTATACACCTAAAAGGCCGATATTGTACATATACTTTGGTCCTGTCCTAAATTGAGAGGGTTGTGGTCTGAAGTGTTTACTCTCCTAGAGGCGTTTATGCCGACCAGTTGTCGAGAGACCCTAAGGTAGGACTTTAGGTCATGTGGCAGATGTCCCAATAGATGGTATATCCGAGCTGGTCATTGCTTTATGCTTTATGTGCAACCCACATCTCCAACTATGGCAGAATTGCTTAAAGGGGTTTTCCCATCTCAGACAATGGGGGCATATCGCTAGGATATGCCCCCATTGTCTGATAGGTGGGGTCCCTCCGCTGGGATCCGCACCTACAATGAGAATGGAGCGGAGAAATGAACAGAGGGTAGACTCCGTTCATTTCTATGGGGGTGCTGAAAATAGCCAAGCGCTTGCTCGGGAAAACCGGGGTCCTCCAGCCACAGCTCTCCCCACTTCGTTCCCGTTGTAGATGTGGGTCCCAGCGGTGGGACCCCACCTATCGGACAATGGGGGCATATCTTAGCGATATGCCCCCATTGTCTAAGATGGGAATACCCCTTTAATGTTGCTAATAATATGATATTGATGGAGTGGAGAGTATACTGAAAGAGAGGTGTGCTTGGGAAATTTGAGTAACAATGGAACGTCTGTCCTTGTGTTCATGACGGGGTACTTGGGTTCATGAGACCTGTTTGGCGAATGCACAGAAAGGTAGTTGGGGGGTGGGATTGGCGGGATACAGGGGGGTTGTATTTGTGTTGTTCATTGTCTTGTTTTCTTTTTTTCTTGAAACTTTAATAAAAAGTATGATTTAAAAAACATACCACCATATAGGGTACTTGCCCAAAACATAGGCATACCTGTCTTGTGAAGTCCTCTTCTCCTGAGAAATGCTTCTTTTTATTATTATGCCAAAAATTTTAAGAATAAAAAGGTTTTCAGTGCACTGTGGGTGGGGCTGCTCCTTTTGGTGAACCATCGCCCCTCCAGTAACGCTGCCCAGCCCCTCCCCTCTTGTTTAATTGACAGTTTCTGAGATTGCACAGCCAGTTGAAGTGACGGAGGGGAAGCCAGGTGCACCGAACAGAGCAGCCCTCCCCCAATTCACCAAAAGAAGAATTTTGTCAGGATTAGAGAACCAGATTTTCACTAGAAAGCTATGGTAATGTTTCGGAGCTTCTACCCCAGATGGTGGTATGCTTACTTTGAAATTGAATTTGGAAGTGGCAGACTGCTTTTAAAATCAGGACCTCTTCTCAAGTTGTGGGCAGATTCCAGTGCGGACGCTTTCTGCGGCTTGTGGATGATTTTTTTTAGTTTCACTTCACTGCTACTGTAAATTCTGCAGGTTTTCTATGCAATTCCGCTGCCTAAAATCCACAATGTTCATGCTGCTTTTGGTGGTAGCCTATGACTCCAACTTTCTGCTGAATTGTACATATTTCACATTAGGTTGAAGATCTCACAAGAGGGGGAGTTAAAGCAGAAGAAGAAGAGGGGGCTTCAGTGAAGGGTGATCAGCAGTGCAAGGAGGAGGACATTCCAGTAGATATTAGAGCAGGTGAGTAATAACCATAGGGGATAGGTGTAACAGAATGTCCCGCAAGAAGGCCACAGCCACAATAAAAGTTAGGACTGTCAAAATGTGTGAAAGCAAAACAATTCTTCTGATCATTAACCATTAATATGTGAAATAGAGATGCAGAGGAATCTGTATAGAAATTGAGATGTAGTGTGGATTTTAAATTGGGTGAAATCTTTGACAAATCTGCAGCAAACCTCTATCTAGCTCAAAATACACTGCAATATACAGTATATCCTGTGTGGTCTTAAAGCGGCACACCCTTTTTACACAGTGTTATAGAGACATATCAAAAGTTGAGATCCCTAGAACGAGGTGAGAGAAAAGCTCCCGCGTATCACGCGCTCTCTCTTCACTGATGAGGACAGAATCTCGTGCAGAGAGGAGGAAGAGTTGGAAATGTGTGCGCTTTTCTCCCCATGTTTCAGAGAACGGAGGGGGTGTCAGCCAGGGCTGTGGAGTCGGAGTCGAGGAGTCGGAGGCAATTTTGGGTACCTGGAGTCGGAGTCGGCAAAAAATGGACCGACTCCGACTCCTACTAGATTTAAATTGGAATAAAAAAAATTGGAATAAAATAAAAGCAAGTTTAAATGTCCCAATTCAGATAAAGTTATAATTAATTACTTCTCTACTGTAAGAATAAAGGCCAATGCATGCAGTGCGTCACGTTACCGTTAAACAAAGACATTAAGTGACCGTGAAGAAGCTTTTCATATGCTTTACTATGCAGTTAAAGGGACACTGACAGGCTGATTTACCGGCTAAAGATATATCTGCTGGTATTCATCAGAGGATTAGGAATACAACTAGACGACTGTTACCCCCAGTTGAGGTTTACTTGTGTTTAAAAAGTTTTAATCAATATGCAAATTCTCTACCTTTGTGCCCAAGGGGCAGGCGCACATGTAGAGTACTGGCAGCACTAGACAGGACTAGGTAGCGAGGAGGAAGAGAGAAAGCTGGCACAGCCTCAGCATAGCCAGACGAGGCTGCTGCCAGCACTCTACACTTGCGCCTGCGCAGGAATTCAGCCGCTCGGCTAGCCTGAAAAAAAGGCCAGTGCAGTGAATAATAACGAGGGGAACAGCGCTGGGAAGCTGTACTGGCGCGGCTGGGCACAAAGCCGCAGGAGACGCTGCCCCATTGGGCACAAAGATAGTGAATTTGCATACAGATTAAAAATGTTTTTAAACACAAGTACAGCTTAACTGGGGGTAACATTAGTATAGTTTTATTCCTAATTCTCTGATGAATACCAGTATATATATATATCTTTAGCTGGAAAATCAGCCTGTCAGTGTCCCTTTAAGGAGCGGCAATACTTACACTTTCCATTGTCTTGTGGTCTGCTGTTAAAATAAATGCCCCTTCCACTGCCCCTTCCTGGATCCTCCCACTGCTCTATCTTCAGCAGAAGATCAGCACACAAAGGAGAAGGCAGCAGCTTCTGCTCAACTACCTCTCTGTGCTAGAGGAGATTAGAAGAACTTGGTGGAACAGCTTCGCATTTGCATATTAAATACAGAGGAGTCGGAGTCGGAAGTTTAAAAATCTGAGGAGTCGGAGTCGGAAAATTTATCTACCGACTCCACAGCCCTGGTGTCAGCACTTTGACTCAATTTTGGTACACGTTGTCCCAAGCCACGATAAACCATACACCATTTTTCATTAAACTGCTCTTCCTTGATGTAACATTATACACCTGAAATATGCCAATTTCTGTGCAGTTTACACTAAATTCTAGGCACAATCACATTAGTAAATGTGGCCCAGTGTACTTGCGTCTAGGTATTGTTGTTACATACATAGCGTTGCACCCCCTACTGTTCTCTTGATTCCTTCTCAGTGCCCAGTGCTGTTGAGAAGAAGCCAGCGGGCCTGCACAATAAGAAGAATCACTTGTCACGTGCTTTACATTGGGGTATACTTTTGAGTATGCACACGGGGGACTACACTGTGGCCTCTGTTTCACCTGCTTTCAGTTTTTGCCAGGCAGAACGGTGTGGTAGATTACACTTATCATCTGAGAACCTCAGTTCCAATGGTTTCAGATGATAAGATTATATTGCAAAGTGGCTGAAAGTGCCGTTTCCATCATTTGTGAAAATGATGACGTGGCCAAACCCCTGTGTTAGGTGCTGGGGTTGCTATTGACTGGAATTTAAGGGGTTAAATAATAGGGGCAGAGCTTTTTTAACCCCTTTAAGACTGGGTCTATTTAGATTTTTACTTTAACCTTTTTATTTTTCCGTTCACATAGCCGTATGAGGGCTTATTTTATTTGCTATGGTAACCAATCTGAGCCCCGTGATTTCACTGTGGGGGCTCCCCGATTGTAAGGCAGAGGGAGCAGCATCCTTCTGCCTACTCCACATAACCCCGCACTGCCAGTCTATATATACTGTCCTATAGAAGTTGATTTTCTGGCTTTCATACTGCCTAACTCCTCTTTCACTACATACCAAAGATGCTCTATTGATAGTGTCAACATGGCAATTTAACCTGAATACTACAATAATCCACAACTCCAAAGCCCACTTAATCTCCTTTCTGCCGACCAAACAGTAAGAATGTCCTTTCAGTGCCCCCTAACAATAATGATGATCCTTTAATGCCCCTCAGACAGTATGATATCCTTTTAGTGCTCCACAGAGTATGATATGCCCCCACACATTATGATGCTCCTTAGTGCCCCTGACACATTGCGATGACTCCTTAGTTCCTCCCCACAGAGTATGAATACCCTAAGTGCCCCCTAACAGTATTTATAGAAACATAGAAACATAGAATTTGTCGGCAGATAAGAACCATTTGGCCCATCTAGTCTGCCCAATATGCTGAATACTATGGATAGCCCCAGGCCCTATCTTATATGAAGGATGGTCTTATGCCTATCCCATGCATGCTTAAACTCCTTCACTGTATTTGCAGCTACCACTTCTGCAGGAAGGCTATTCCATGCGTCCACTACTCTCTCAGTAAAGTAATTCTTCCTGATATTACTTTTAAACCTTTGCCCCTCTAATTTAAAACTATGTCCTCTTGTAGCAGTTTGTCTTCTTTTAAATATTCTCTCCTCTTTTACCGTGATGATTCCCTTTATGTATTTAAAAGTTTCTATCATTTATGCCCTCTTTGTGCCCCTTTCACAGTAGTAATGCGCTATCTGTGCCCCTTCACAGTTGCAATGCCCTCTTTGTGTCCCCTTCACAGTAATAATCCCCATTGTGCCCTTGTCATAGTAATAATCCCCATTGGGCCCTTGTCATAGTAATAATCCCCATTGTGCCCCCTTCATAGTAATAATCCCCATTGTGCCCCTTTCATAGTAAAAATCCCCTTTGTGCCTCCTTCACAGTAATAATGCACCTTAATAGTAGTAATGCCCATTGCACCCCCTCAAAGTAATAATGCCCATTGTGCCCCCTTAATAGTAGTAATGCCCATGGTGCCCCTTCACAGTAATAATGCCTTCTGTGCCCCTTTATAGTAGTAATGCCCTCTGTGCACTGTGCCCCTCTATAGTAGAAATGCCCATTGTGCCCCTTCACATTAGCAATGCCCATTGTGCCTCTTCACATTAGCAATGCCCATTGTGTCCCTTCACATTAGCAATGCCCATTGTGCCCCTTCACATTAGCAATGCCAATTCTGCCCTCTTTACATTAGCAATGCCAATTGTGCCCCCTTCACATTAGCAATGCCCATTGTGCCCCCTCCATAGTAGAAATGCCCATTGTGCCCCCTTCATGTTAGCAATACTTATTGTGCCCCCTCCATAGTAGAAATGTCCATTGTACCCCCTCCATAGTAAAAATGCCCATTGTGCCACCTTTACATTACACTTCACATTTGCAATGCCTATTGTGCCCCCTCCAGAGTAGAATTTCCCATTGTGTTAAATAAATAAAACACAGTAACTACTCACCTTGTCCCGTTCCTGAAGCTCACATACCTCTCTCCTCTGCAGCACTATATGGGTGGAGCTTACACAGATTTCCAGGCTGCAGGCTCCACCCACACAGGCCGACAGCGCGATTTGTGCCTGCAGGCTGAATGGTGGAGCAGGGAGAAGTCTTCGTTCACCATTCACCACTACTGACCAGAGCTTCATACTGCCAGCTTGCCTTCTTGTCATATTGCTGGGTGTTATCACTTACCCAGGTAAGCAACACACATGCACCCAGCCATCCACATAAGGTTACGAAAAAAAAAAAGTATTCCCCAGAACAGACCATTTTTTGTCCCATGGTCCAATTCTACTGTTGTAGTACCCATTGTATGTGATTTCACTGGTGGACAGGGTTCAGATTGGGTAAGCTGACTGCTTTTCAGCTACGCAGCCCCATAAGCACCATTTTCCGATGCTCTATAAGTTGTGACACCTTTTTATAGCCGGTATTATTATTTTTTTTCAGTTAGCCTTTGCTACTTATATGCATTCATTTAGCATTGGGCGCCCATGTCCATTTTGCTTATTTATCACTTGTCCTTCCTTGGACCACTTTTGGTAGGTACTAACTACAGCATACCAGAATAATCGGACAAGACCTGCCATTTTGGAGATGTTCTGACCCAGTTGTCACTTAAATATTTATGCTTGCAGATTTTTCCAGCTTTCAACACATCACCTTCAAGAACTGACAGTTTGCTTGCTGCCCTATATATCCCAGCATTTGATGGGTTCCTTGAGATGTTTTTCAGAGATTTTTTTTCAGGACTTTTAATATTATGGCTGATTGGAATATGTCTATTGAGTCTTGATGCTGAGAAAGCATTTGGCAAGGCTTCCCGGTCCTTTTTAATCCTGTACTGGCCCACAGAAACTTTTGTTCTACATTTTATAATTTCATTCGCTACCTTGAACCGGACATCCGAACCACACCTACAGTGAACGGCCATAATACCCCTTACTTGAATATTTTCAGAGGTACTGTAAGGCTTCTAGTGTAACAAGGACAGGGAGGCCCTGAACTGAACCACCCCGCTGCCCTTTCCTATTTGTCGTATAATCCCTAAGCAGCAGGACCACAACTGATCGATAGACCCTACACTACTAAGTACAGAGACGGACAAACAGGCAGACAGACAACACAATAGGGTAAGTTGACAGAAAATGGGTCAGAACCAGACGCGCTACCAGGTACCAAAACTTGAGGCAAGAAGGGTCTAAGACAAGCCGAGGTCAGAAACAAAGGAGGCAATCGGGAAAACAGGAACAAGGGTGTAATGGAGAAAACACTAGTAAGCCACAAAAGACTATCACTGGCAATGGTCAAATGCAATAGGGAGTTTAAATAAAGCATAAAATCACAGAATGAAGTGGCCTAAATGGGAGGAACTGCTCAAAACTGTACCGTGTTTATAACCGGGGGAGCAATTCCTCCGCATGTGATCCGCTGCACAGCAATCCCCAGCTAAAATGCGTACAGTGGAGAATGTCGCAGCGGATCACATGCACCACAAAAAACATCCTACACAAGATGAAATAATGTGTGGATGAGAATGTACATAAATCACTGCAAAAAAGTGCACCATAATAACATGCAACTGACCATACTAGCCGAAGCCTCACGCTGATTTTAGAAGCTGGGACTTTCGCCAGTATATATATCGGTCAGGAACATATCAGAGCCCGTTCGCACCACGTCAAGGTATCTCAGTGTGGCATGGGACCCTATCGCTAACCTATCTGTAGTGTGTGAACACAGTCTGATAGGTGCTAAGGTCTGACTCCAACATACCTCCATAGTAAGATCACTAATACAATGGGAGGGAGGAGGAAACTGCGAGCCCCACCTATAACGGGCCATGTGACAGCCAGGTCCCCCGACAAGAACCTGATTGGTCTGGTGACTTGACTCTCCATAGGTCAGCCAAACAATAGAGCATGTAATTGAGCAGATGGGCTGACATTCAACCCACTGCTCGTCTTCCCCAGCACTCACGTATGTGGCGGTATCATGGGGGGTGCGGGTGGTGGGTCAGTAAGCAGCACACCTCTCCTGACGCGTGGGTGCCGGAGCTGAGAATCGCGCTGCTGGAGCCCAGACAGAACGTTTCTTACAGTTACCAGGCAACGTTGGCCCCTCCACCTATTGTTTTTTAACATTTCTTTGGACCTGCTTCTTTATTATTTACAGCCAATTAAAAGGGTTGGCCCATGAAAAATATTCTACAGTTTTCAAACCAGCATCTGAATCTGAATACTTTTGTAATTGCAAAAATTTAGTATAGCCACTGAGTTATTCAGTTAAATGTCTCTGTAAAGCACCACCTGCTGTTTGTTCTTTTTCTTATGCTTTTGTCTGGCTCACTGAGATGGCCGCACATGCTCAGTCTCATCCTTCAACGGCCTCTTGAGTTGTGATAGGTTGAACATGGACACGCCCCCTTAGATGCAACAGAAAAGACCCTCCCCTTGAGCTGTCTGCTTCATATAAATCTAGCAGAGCAATGAATGGGGAGATCTCTGGATCCATGTGAGGTACAGGGCTGGTTCTAGCTTTGTTAGAAAGAGATTGTCATGTACTATATGATGTCTGATTTTAATTTTTGTAGGGTAATCATGGGATAATCCCTTTAACACCCAATCACCTTTAGAAAATTCTCCACTTTCTCATATACTACTACTGCCAATAATATCTTGTTAATCTTGTTAATTATCAGTGATCTGGAGGTAACGCTTCCCCAGATGCTGCAAGATTTCCTAGATATAGGGCAACTTTCAGATTACACCCTCAACCTAGATAAATCTGAAGCTATTCTCCTAAAGGGTCACACAAGGCAGAGATGGGCCGCTCTATATCCTTTTCAGTGGCAATCACAATCTGTTATTTGGGAGTTAGAATTACCAAATCAACAGGTAATTTGTACAGTGCTAATATTATGCCTTGGAGGACACATTTTCAAGTTGGCCTCATCTTCTCTTTTCGTATATGAGTAGAACATATCTTCTTAAAATTGTGGAATTACATTACCTGTTATATATTGTGCATTCACTGTGAAATAACCTACCGCCAGTGTAGGCCTTGCTAATATTCTTCACCTGCCTCATGATGAGATTCCAGAACGACATAGGGACAATTTGTTGGCAAAAGTGAGACACATGAAAAATTTAACCTTTATAGCTCACTACATATGGTATGTCTCTACTGGCCAATCCACATTTTCAGGATTAATCACCACATAGAGCAGTGATGGCGAACCTATGGCCCGGGTGCCAGAGGCGGCACTCAGAGCCCTCTCTGTGGGCACTCGCACAGCGGAAAAAGTCTATGGTGTACCAATATACCTTAGACTTTTCCTGCCATTCATCAGCGCAGGGCGCACTATGGACAGCACAGGCAGCGCATTAAATGTAGGCTATTAAGCTGTTATAGCTAAATGATACAGTAAAGGAAGATATACTATATTGGACTGTAGTATTCAGGTTAAATTCCCGTGTTGGCACTTTGCTATAAATAAGCGGGTTTTGGGTTGCAGTTTGGGCACTCGGCCTCTAAAAGGTTCACCATCACTGACATAGAGGCTTTTATCTTGGTATAGAGTGGGGATAACTACGATCGGCCATTTGTGGACAGGTCTACTCATAAGATGTTGTTTCGCTAGTAGTTATCGTAGGCAGCTGTTACCCACTCTGACACTTCAAGAATAGAGCCCTGTGCTACAGCCCACTCTTAAAGATACTCCGACACACAGATAGTTATTACAAATTCCTTCATACTTCTTTAGATAATACCACTAGTGACACAGCCTTGTCTGAATGGCTCAAGGATATTCCACAGTTGATTATGTCCACTTTAAGGCCTTTAGACTGTAGTTTTCACTACCTATCCTCAAGTCGCTACAGACAAATGACCTTGCAGATTTATCACTGGGTATATAACTCCAGTATGGGAATCTTGCATGGGTATATTAGATCATGATAACTGTTTTCAATCAGGGCTACAGGCGCAGCTATTTTCATAGTATATGGGCATGCCCAGTGATACAGTATTTTTTGGCACAGACTACACACCTTTACCACTACCCATTTAAACTGGTTGTCTGACAAATGGCGTTTATCATGCAAGCACGTCCACCACTGCTAGATTGCAGGGTGGTCTTAACTGTTGAAACAAGCAGCATATAATGCCATGGAAAAACGAATCCAGCCATCAAAGTAAGCAATATGGATAATCACAATTCATTAGTAAGTGCTTTGTATTAACTTTGTCTACATGATAAATGCTGTTTGCTGAAGTGACACAACCCCTTTAACATCAGCCCCACCACTCTTCCCTATTGTGGCCATATATGGGTAGACTGATCCCGATGTTAGTGCGGGGGTTATAACTATCCCTCACACCTGGACAGATCCCTCAACTCCACCCTAAAAGTTGTTTCTCGAGAAACTCTCATTTATTAGAATAAGAAAAAGTTTTTTGCTTGCTGGGAAAGTTTTATTGATTCATTACCAAGACATGTCAAACATTCCATGTATAATTGTTTACAGCTCATATTGTGGTTTCAGTCCCGTCTAATGTTAGGTGATCCGTCAGTGACTTTGGTGTGATGCTCCATGATGTCTTGGTGGAGTGTACTGCGTGCCATACAACTTCTTAGGTCCAGGCGACCAATTCAGTCCCTTAGTAGGGATGCTGAGATATATATGTGATGAGAAGTTATGGTTCTGGGCTATTGTTTTGAACACTTCATAATCTGTAGAGTATAACATTCTAGTTGGCTTTGTTGCTCCCTTTGTTTCTCCCTTAATTTTTCCTAATTCCCTTCCCCCCTTTCCTCCCTGACTTCCGACTGGTTGTTGGGTTGACTTTTTTTTTGGCTGCTTCTGTGTCAGAAGGTTCTGGAGTTGGATCGCATATATTATGCTTACGGAAAATTTATGATGACCTTTGTTTTTAATATCTGCGTCATAGCATGTTAGTCCTTCATTGTCAACCCGGAATAAAAACAGCTAAACATGAAAAAGCAAACCTGTAAATAATAATCACGTTTTTAATCATAGCAGATAATCCAAGCAGGAACTCAGAGGGGACCTGCCTGTTGTCAAATTATCAAGTAGAAGATAAAGATCTCGTGCACCATTCTTCAGTAGAAAACCTCATTACCCTTAATGTATATCTGGGACGTCACAGTAAAGATCTGTCATCTAATCCCCCAAATCATGAGGAACCTTCTCATCAATCACAGATTGTTACCCCAAGAGCAGGTAAAATGTTTCCGTGTGGGGACTGTGGGAAACGGTTTACAAATAAGTCAAATCTTTTTGCTCACAAAAGAATTCACACTGGGGAGAAACCATACTCGTGTTCAGAATGTGGGAAATGCTTTACTCGGAAATTTAGCCTTGATCAACATGTGCGAATTCACACTGGACAAAAGCCATTTTCATGTTTAGAATGTGGGCAAAGTTTTGCTCAGAAATCATCACTTTCCAGACATAAATTAATTCACACAGGGGAGAAACCAGTTGAATTAACATGTTCTGAATGTGGGAAATACTTTGTCACAATATCAGGTCTTGTCGAACATCGGAAAATTCACAAAGGAGAGAAACTGTTCTCTTGTTCTGAGTGTGGCAAATACTTTATCACAAAATCGGGTCTTGTTGAACATCAGAAAATTCACACAGAAGAGGAGCCATTCTCTTGTTCAGAATGTGGCAAATACTTTATCACTAGATCAAGTCTTGTTGAACATCAGAAAATGCACACAGGAGAGAAGCCATTCTCTTGTTCTGAATGTGGCAAATACTTTATCACAAAATCAGGTCTCGTTGAACATCAGAAAATTCACATAGGGGAAAGGATACATACATGTTTGGAATGTGGAAAACGTTTTTCTCGGAAATCAAATCTTGTTAAGCATCAAAGATTTCACACAGAAGAGAAGGTGTATCCATGCTCAGAATGCGGGAAATGTTTTACCCAGAGATCCGTCCTTGATGCACATCAGCAAATTCACAATAGGGAAAAAAAAAAATTCTGTTCGGAATGAAATCTGATGTTGTTGAACATCAAAGAATTCACACGGGGGAAAGCCTTTGTCCTGTCTTAGTTGTGTGAAATACTTTATAATAAAGTCAAGCTCAAGGTTCATCAGACACATTCATAACAGGAAATGCTTAATTAATTAAAGTGTGAAAATGTTTCCGAAGAACTGAAGTCTTGTTCATTACCTGATTGTCTCTGAACCCAGGGATCAGAGCTTGTTCAGCATCAGAGAAATCAAAAAGAACGGAGGCTGTTTTCCTGTGCATTATGTGAGAAATGTTTAAGGAACAGACCAAGACTTTTAATACATCAGGTTATTTATTTATGTTAACCAGACACCAACAATCCATTTCTCCAAACTATCAATTATTTATATTCTTACATGTATCACAACTGTGGCTGTGATACATGGAGGAAAATTATTGGGCACCACAAGAAGGAAAAGAGCTGACTTGACACTGAATTCATAAATTCAGGCATAAAATGCACCATAGAAATAAAAGTGACGGTGGGGATCTTAAAGGGGTTGTAACAACTCACCAGTTCACAGCTGCCGCTGCTCGCTAGCCCTGGAGTTTTTGCTCAGTAGGAGGGCGGTGACTGCAAGGTTGAATAATATCACTGGCATGCGGCGCTAGGATGACGTACTCCTGCTGCTTGCCTGTGCGTGCACTCTCCTTTGTCTGCTTCGGTTTGAGGACCTTCCCTAGTAGGGGCTGCCCTAGCTGTGTAGAGCAGCTCCAAGGTTCTGTGCATGCCCTGGAACTGCTCTACACAAACTCCCAGCGCAGATATGAGCTGACTGGGGGGAGAGCTGCTGTGCATGAGTGCCTATGTGCCGACGCACAATCTCAGCCCCCTGAAAGGCAGGAGCTTTTCCATACATTGTTCAAGCGAGGCCACCATTGCTGGATTGCAGTGGTGGCCATAACCCCTGACAACATCCAAGCTAAAATAGGTTGGGAAAATGAATTGAAATAAGGGATGGAGCCAATATGGACAGTTCAGTAGTAAGTGGCTTATATTAATTTAAATGCTACAATGTAAAAGCTGTTTGATTTAAGTTTCTGTCCACTAAACAGAGTTTAATATAGGCATTGCCCTTCATTTTCTGATAGCAGCTGTACACCCATATCCAGTCATCCTGTTTTGTACTGAAGAGTACATTCTTTGTAACATTGTTCTGCTGTTATTAAAAAGGTTTTTGAGCACAATAAAAAAATGGTAGTGGGCTCAGAGGGCTTTAAAAACATAAAATAATGGCTATCCACACTCACCAATCCCTACTGCTGCCATTCAAACTCTGCTCCAACCATCATTGCTTTCCTCTGCCTGCCTGGCTCTACAAGCCAGAAATGCCAAGAAAGCCCCACTCGGTCAATCACTGGCTGAGGCGAGTGACTGCTAAGGCCAGGGACTGGCTAAGTGTGCCTTTCTTGGCATTGTCAGGACAGGAAGTAGAGAGCAGCAGGGACGGACTGGCTATAGACCCTACCGGGAAATATCCCAGGGGGCCGCCCAAGCACTCCTCATGGCTGCCAGCCAGGTACATAAATATCTGATGTTCTCACTATTAATTAATGTAAGAGCATCAGGCACTTATGCACCTGGACAGAAGCCACATGTGTCCTCCTGAATTTAACTGTATCGAGGACAATTATACCGTTTAATTCTGTGTCCTGGGTGGCAGTACTTTGTGCTGCACTGTGGTATTTGGTTTTGCAGAGGCAATATTTTGTTCTGCACCATGGTATTGCTGGCCCACCTACTTCTGTTGTCCATCCCTTCATGTGTTGGCCCTGTCCACTTGTGTTGCCGCGCCTTCTGTCAGTTTGGACCCACCTGCAACATAGGGACGCTTTTAGGTTTAGTTTTTTTTCCAGGGCCACTTTAAGTTCTCAGTCTGCCCCCGGAAAGCTGTGTCTGCACAGCAGTGGCAGGGGTTTGGTGAGGGTGAATACCTGTTCTTGTGTGTTTTTAAGCCTCTTTGAGCCCCATGCCACAATTTATTATTGCACTGGAATAGCACATTAACTACTGTTGATCTGTATCATAACATAGCCTGCTGTTTCAGTTTACTTTTTATACTTTTTTTTGTTATTTGGTGTACATTTTCTAAATCTCCATGTTACTACTTATATGTGCAAAAAAGGACTCCAGTATTGTAGTTTTTTCACACAGGCTGCTCAAATATTGTAGTTTTTCCACAGACTGTCCACAGCTGCCCTAATTATCATGTACAGAAATAAAATTAAAAAAAATTACTATCAGAAAATTAAAGCAGAATAGAAAATATGTTTTCATTATGTTTATGGTTCAATCAATTTTATTGGGCAAGAAGAAAAAAAACAAGTGAAAGAAAGATGATGCATCCTACCATGATTTTGCCAACATTCAGTATGCATTATATTGTCCTAATAACAAGCATAACATGTGGGTAGATCAAGACAAGACATGGAGGGGGGAGTGGGGGGGCACAACAGGAATACAGCGGGAAAGAGGGGGTGGGGGCGGGGGGCACAACAGGAACTCAGCGGGAAGGAGAGGGGGGGAGGGGAGGGAGGAAGAAATGCAGTGTGCAAGCAACTAGGCAGTCAGGGCAGTAATAACACCACTAGCTAGCCAATCCAAGAATCGGGGGGAGCCTCTAAAGTGTATCCAGGGTTACCAAGTCGGAGTTAAAACAGACAATTGGTTATGAGACTCTGCTTCCAATTCTTCCATGTGAACCAGGGCGTATAGCAGGCACCCAGGTAATTCTCTGAAGACTATCAGTAGACTTCCAATTACGTGGGATAATCTGTCTCATGGATTGTATGAAGGATCGGAGGGCACCTCTTAATTTGGTTGGTTTGGATAAATGGATAATAACGCTATCAACGGGGTCATTATGTAGCTTTAAAGATTGCATTGATTTTGTGTTCCATTTTTTTAAGGTTTTGTCGTCTGCGCAAGACCTCTGAGTGTCCTGTGGTATCTGATACCAGGATGTTAGTAGAAGATTATTTAAGATGTGTAAGGTGCATGACGGGGCTGCCATAGATGGAACTTGCCATGCTCCTCAAACCATTACTGATCAATTTTTGCAGTTAGGCACTCTGATCGGTCTGAAAGACCTCACTGCGATTACGGAATACTGTTCCCATGAAGGAGTATACTTTGTCTACAACAATGTTTAGGTAGGTGGCAACTGTCAAAATAGCATTCACTTGAATGCCAGAAGCAAGGTTTCCCAGCAAAACATTACCCAGAGTATCACATTGCCTCCGACAACTTTCCTTTTTTCCATAGTGCATCCTGTTGTCTTCTCTTCCCCAGGTAAGCGACACACACACACACCTGGCTGTCCACATAAGGTGAAAGAAAACATAATTCTCCAAATAAGGCTACCTTCTTCCATTGCTCTGCGTTCTAGTTTTATTGCTGTGATGTCCATTGTAGATGTTTTGGGTGGTTGACAGGGGTTAGCACAGACACTCTGAACAGTCAGCAGCCAATCGGCCCAATGTGAAACAAGCTGAAATGCCCTGTGAGTTCTTTCAGTTATAGCCAACATTAACTTTTTCAGCAGTTTTTGCTACAGACTCTGTTTTGAAAGATCGCACCACAGGTGCCTTTGCTCTTTATGTGCATCACTGAACCTTGGGCGCCCATGACCCAGTTGCCAGTTCATCTTTTTTCCTTACTTGGACCACTTTTGGTTGGTAATAACCACTGCATACCAGGTACACATCATGTCTTTTGGAGAGGCTATTCCCCAGTCTGACCATAACCATTTGGCCATTGTCAAAGTTGCTGAGATCCTCCCGATTTCCCATTTTCCAGCTTCCAACACATCAATTTTGAGAAATGACCACTTGCTGCCTTATATATTCATCTCCCTAACAGATGCCATTAACTTGACAGTGCTTTTAATGTTATGGTTGATCGGTGTATATCTACTTTGTTTTATAAAAAAAAAAAAGCCTGAAAATAATAATCAAATACATTTTTAATCATAGCAGGTAATCCAAGCAGGAACTCAGAGGGGGCCTGTCTGTTGTCAAATTATCAAGTAGAAGATAAAGATCTCATGCACCATTCTTCAGTCCAAAACCTCATTACCCTTAATGTATATCTGGAACATCACAATACAGATATGTTGTCTAATCGCTCAAATTGTGAGGAACCTTCTGATCAATTACAGATTGTTACCCCAAGGGCAGGTCACAGAGGGGATAAAATGTTTCAATGTGGTGAATGTGGGAAATTGTTTACAAAAAAGTCAAATCTTTTTGTACACAGGAGAATTCACACTGGGGAGAAACCATACTCATGTTCAGAATGTGGGAAATGTTTTACTCGTAAATTTAGCCTTAATCAACATGTGCGAATTCACACAGAACAAAAGCCATTTTCATGTTTAGAATGTGGGCAAAGTTTTGTTCAGAAATCATTACTTTCCAGACATAAATTATTTCACACAGGAGAGAAACCAGTTGAATTAACATGTTCTGAATGTGGCAAATATTTTATCAAGAAATCAGGTCTTGTCGAACATCAGAAAATTCACACAGGAGAGAAACCGTTCTCTTGTTCTGAATGTGGAAAAGCTTTTATCCAGAAATCAGGTCTTATTGAACATAAGAAAATTCACACGGGTGAAAGGCTGCATACATGTTTGGAGTGTGGGAAATGTTTTCCCCGAAAATCAAATCTTGTTAAACATCAAAGATTTCACACTGGAGAGAAGCCGTATCCATGCTCAGAATGTGGGAAACGGTTTACCCAGAGATCAGTTCTTGTTGAACATCAGCGAATTCACACAGGGGAGAAGCCATATTTATGTTCAGAATGTGGGAAGCGTTTTACACAGAAATCAGATCTTGTTCAACATCAGAGAATTCACACCGGTGAAAAGCCATATTCTTGTCTCGATTGTGGGAAATGCTTTATCACTAAAGTCAAACTCAAGGTTCATCAAAGAATCCATACCGGGGAGAAGCCATTTACATGTTCTGAATGTGGGAAAGGCTTCACACAAAAATCACATCTTAATAAACATCAGAGATCACACTCAGGGGAGAAGCCATTTGCATGTTCTGAGTGCGAAAAATGTTTTTCCAAGAAATCGAGTCTTGTTTATCACCAGAGAATTCATATAGTGGATAAGCCATACTCATAATCAAAATGCAGAAACATGTTTTACCAAGGAACCGGAGCTTGTTTAGCTTTATAGACTTCATTCAGGTTACAGACGATGTTCATTATGCTGGAAATGTTTTAGGAAAAGAACAAGTCTTTTAGGATAGCTTTACATATAGGTTTTATGTAGTGTCGGTTTTGTGAACTTTTCGGTTTTAGTGTTTTGTTTTTTGAACCTGTGATTTTTTATTTATTTTTTTTTGCCACAAAAACACCAGCTCCTGATATTAGCTGAAAATCTATGAGAAATATAAAAAATAGAACTTGCAAGGTGTTTTTTTTTTAAAGCTGTTGTCCGGTTTCAGGAACAAACCTGGACAACCTACAGGATTCGCCTGAAATGGAAAAAAAGGCAAGTATTTACCTACTAGAAGATCCCAAACTGTGGATCCAGTTCTCCTGCTGGGCTGGGCTCTATTTACTCTACTGCAGCTGGGATTTTACGTTGGCTCTTTTTAAAAACGCACCATGTTGAAGCTTTTGCTATATTCTTTTTTTCCTGGCATTTTGACATCTCTTCAGAAAAAAAGGGTCAGACAAAAAGCATAGTTCACACAGTTGATTAGGACAAAATACAGCCAAAAAAGTCATGAAAAACCACATGCAGTATGGAAAAGCTCTTTCTATGGTGATTTAATTACGGGGTAAAAAACAGAAGAACTAATTTATCAACCTTAGAAATGAGTGCAAAGTACACCAATAATAAACGATTAAAATATTATATTTATTAATGACAAAAATAAAAACATAGTATTCACATTACAAAAAGTAAACTAAAAAAGTGGGGAAATAACACAGTTGCACATCACCTCAATTACCAGCTTATAAAAGAAAAACGCATCAGAGTAGACCAATAGCAAAATCAGTAACTGAGCCAACAGGTTTAATATGATAGCCAGGTCTACAAAAAGTGCATAATGTGCGGTAAATAAATATTAATATAACCCATGCGTATGCTAGACAATAGAGTTGCAAATCATGCTTCCTCATTACAAACACTGCATGGGAATGGTAACATACCGCTGGAACAAGAAACTGTGGAGAGGGTGATGGCGCTCCTCGACGCGCATTTCGCGTTAAATTGCTTCCTCAGGAGGAGTCAAAAAACAGTAGAACAAATTTGTTTGTGAGGGGGCTGTTAAGACATCAGGATATACATCCATTGTAATGTGCTTGTATGCTTTGTGGCTTGACAGTGGTAACAGCATGTGGATTACTACTAATTGCCAAGATGTACTTATACATATGCAACTAAAGGCAAGTAAAAGTACAGTCTGTCCCCTGGCAATAATCTGCATGCAGTTATCACTGCTGTGCCGCACAATGCACGGGTATCTTTAAACACTAACAATGTTCTAATTTGTCGTGCCAACATATTATATACACCCGAGGTCAACTGTGGTTTTAAAGGGTCATCAGTATCTGATCGGTGGGGTCCAACTCATGGGACCCCTGACGATCAGCTGTTTGAAGAGGCAGTAGCACTCACCATGAACTCCTCACAGCTTACTAAGCATAGTGCCGTACATTGTAAAGCGGCAGTGCTTGATATAGGCCCATTCACTTGAATAAGGTTGAGCTGCGCTCATGACATCACTATCCTAAAAAGCTATAGTGCTGTGGTCTTTTTAAAAACTGATCACTGGGGGTGCCAGGAGTCCGACTTCACAGATCAGATCTTGAGTATAGGTCATCAAAATCTCAGACAACCCCTTTAATACATGGAAAAAGATGAGAATCGAAGAAAGAAAAGCATCTTGTATTTTAAAACCATAAAGCTTGGTTGTCACTATGAATTCTGCTTCTTAGCAATGAATTAAGAAATACATTGCACAGTAGAAATAAGAGTGACATAGTAAGAATCTCGAAAGCCGTGTGCTCCATAAAAGTAAAATACATTTTCAGTTTTGGAATTTCACTTTAGGAAATCTCAGACTTGCATTACACTGTCCCTAATGGGACTCACAATCTAAGTTCCCTATTAGTATGTCACACACAAACACAGATCTTATAAAGGCAGTGCCCTTACTTATCTGATATGAGCTCTGCACTCATCTCCCATACTCTCTTTTTGTTCCTAGAAGGACCTTCTTGTGTAATGCTCTATTTACATGGCCCAATATTCAGGCTGAATTGGAATAAATGTTTCTACGAACGCTCATTCCTGATAATCTGCCTGTCTAAAGGAGCGTCAGATCACCCGATGAACGAGAGAAATGCTTGTTCATTGGGTGAAATGGTGCGAGGTGTGAACACCTCAATCATCGTTCCTCGGCAGCAGTTTGTGCTATCTTAACAGTACTCTGCTGCCCAGGAGCAATGATTTTGTATGAGGACGAGTGATAGCAGCCATCGCTTGTTCTCATACTGTGGAGGTGATCTCTGTGTGTAGATGCAGCACTTCACCTCCACTTACCAAGCAGCCAATTGCAGTCTAAATGCACCTTACCTTAGTTCTGCTGTTATTATTAACTCCTGTATCATCAGAAAAAAATCTTGCTGTTTCAATTAATTTAATGTAGCACTTTTTTTTCTAATTTTCTGTGTTACTATGTACACTATGTTACAAATAATGTTGTATTCCCATGGGCCACTCAGCCTGTCAATGACTGTCCCAATAATCGTGTACAGAAAATAAAATAAAAATATGATCAGAAAAGTAAAGCAGATTAGAAAATATGTTTCAGTAAGTAGATTTAAAAGGGTTTCCCTTTATTTTTATATTAATAGCCTATACTCAGGGTAGGCCATTAATATCAGATTGGTAGGTGTCTGACACCTCACACTCCTGCTAATCTGCTGTTAGGAAGTAGCTCTGGTGCTGGTTACTGCACAGCTGCTCCCATTGAAGTGAATGGGAGCAGCACTGTAGTAAGCAGCTTTGTTCACTACACAGTGGAAGAAGTCATGTAGTTCTGGTACCAGAGCTTCTCCCGAACAGTTGGTTGGCGAGGTGTTGGATCTTCACCAAGCTGATATTAATGGCCATGAATATAAAAATACTGGAAAACCCTTTTGTTCTGATGTTTTCTGGTCCCTTAGTACAAAGCTGGGCAACTTTCTAAATAATCTTTATTAAAAATTGCCTACCTCTTTGTCCATGTGAAGTCTGTGCAACTTCCCCACATACTAGAAAAGTGAGTACCAAATACCATGTGGTAAGGATACTGTCAACCATTCAATAATACCGTTACACTCTATTTACTTCGTGAAAACTGTAGAGGCAAACAGAAGCAACATTGTATATAAATGTGGGAGATACATAATATTTCAGGTTACAGACCAACCAAGAAAACACCAAATACAAAGAAAACAAAAGCACAAATCAAGCGGGTTGGATACAGAGCTGGAGAGATTTCAGAGGAGGGCAACTAAAGTAATAACTTGAGTGGGTGGAATACAGTACCCAGAAAGATTATCAAAATTGGGGTTATTCACTTTAGAAAAAAGACGACTTAGGGTCCATTCACACGTCCACATAATGGGTCCGCAACCGTTCCGCAATATTGTGAAACGGGTGCCGACCCATTCATTTTCCAATGGGGCCGCAAAAGATGCAGACAGCACTTCTGTTCCGTGGCCTTGCAAAAAAAAAATATAGAACATGTCCTATTGTCCGCAGCCACATACAAGAAAAGGCATTTCTATTGCGGAACGCACATGACCGGTGTCCGTGTTTTGCAGATCCACAATTTGCGGACTGCAAAACTTGCGGATGTGTGAATGGACCCAAAGGGGAGATCTAATAACTATGTATAAATATATCAGTGGGTGTGGGCTGCGGTGCATGGAGTAGGCTGCAGTTTAGCTGAGCTCTGTTGCCATCAGCCTATTTAGCGGCTCACAGCTTTTGACCAGCGACTTAGGTCACCTGAGAGGACGTAGTCTTGATCCTGGGACCCACAAGAGATGGTGAAAACTAAAAAGAAGCCAATATCCTCAAAACTCACCGAGTTTTATCCGGCGGTAAGCACTTCCCAATATGGTGCCGGTGGCAGCGGGACTCCTGCTAGTGAACTCGGTGGCACGGCACTCACCCCAACAACATCTTTGCCGCACTTGAGATCCAGACCACCTTCTGAATACTGTGCCTCTTAACACCGGGGCCCTGCATGGACCTGGAAGCCCCTTACCATCAGGACTTTTGCCTGTGCAAGGTACAGAGGGAGTTTAAACACTTCAGTATCGGGGCCACGGTAGTTACTTGGAGGGAACCATTCGGCATCATTACATCTGTGCCCTTACTCCTTGCAAAGAAGAAGGAGAGAAATGTGTCACTGAGGCCTTAATAAAAGCTTTAATGGGGGACTTGAGGAAATCCCTTCAAGCTGACATAAAGGAAATGAGAATACCTTTGCAAAAAGATATCACTGAAATAGGTCACAGAACTTCCCATTTGGAAAACAAAATGGCGGACTTTGCTAAAGCCCATAATGAACTGGTTGACTCTACCAATGATAAAGATGAGGATTTCGCTGCTCTCAAGGCAAAAGTAATCGACTTAGAAGACCGTTCCCGCCCAAATAATATACGTTTCCGCGGCATTCCTGAAGTGGTCAAGCAGGAAGACCTGCATGATTTTCTAATTGATTCATTTACTGCATTGCTGTGAACTGTTTATTGATCGGGCACATAGAATCCCGAAACCTAAACGACTTCTAACCGATTTACCTAGGGATGTGTTGGTATGTATCACTTTCTACCATGTGAAGGAAAACCTAATGGCTGCTGCCCGTAACAATCCAGTATTGCCTGACAGGTTCCAACCAGTTTCCCTCTACACAGACCTCTCTGCTGCCACCTTAGCCAAGAAGAAGAGAATTTCAAGACGCCACCAGAATCTTATGATCTCATAAAATACCCTATAGGTAGGTCTTTCCAGCTAAGCTGCTTATCTCTCGAAATAGTGGAAAAGTTGTGACAGCGAATACTGAAGAAGCCATCAACTTATTATCCAGCTGGCATTTAATGCCCTCTTCAAGTTCTTGACTAACTTCAAAATCACCGTCTCCAATGCAAATGGAAAAGGAATGGTCGGAGGTCCCGAGGAGCAACATCTCTAACACCTGAAGGACCTACACGCTGGTAATATCCTTTTTTGATTTATTTAAGCCTAATCAGCTGTGGTCAATTGTTTACACCCCCAACTGGTGACGCTAGTTCTGATGCGTCCCATGGTGGAGTATGATGTGGACTGGTACAAGTTTTCATAGTTTTTTTCTTTTTCTGTTTGCCTTTGTTCTGTTTTTTCACTATACCGCCAAGGTCAATTTTCTATATTGTGTTTTTACTGCTAACCAACACAGTTGCTTTGGGAGGTCGAAGAGAGATGTGTAAGGGGAGGGCCTGGGGCTGGAGAGGTCGGCACTTGGCATTAATCATACTCTTAAGTAATGGTATTTAAAGCTACTTCCATTAATGCAAAGGGGCTAAAAGCCCTTTTAAAAGAACACAACTTTGGAAATCAGCCCTTACTGACAGATCTGATATAATATGTGTTCAGGAGACGCATTTGCTCAGAGCTGACACCTCTAGATTAAATCACAAGCGCTTTCCACATCTCTATTCTGCTACATTATCAGATAAAAAGAAAAGAAGAGTTTCCATAGCTATAAAGGCAGGGCCGGCGCGTCCTATACGCGGAATAGGCTGCCGCGTAGAGCGCCCCTTGGGAAGGGGCGCTGCTAGGAGCGCCGGCCCCGCCTCATGCTGCAGCCGCCGAGCGCTCTGAATTGAGCCTCTGGCGGCTGCAGCACTGCCCGGGCTAGCACGTCCATGAGGGTGCACCGCCCGGGCGCACCAAGAGGAGAGGAGCTGACAGGAGGGAAGCGCTCAGCGCTCCCTCCTGTCACTTCATTGTAGCGTGGCCGAGCTCTTTATGGTCCGCGGGTACAGGAGCTTATGTCTCCTGTACCCGGCCGGACTGACATGAAGTGCGCACACAGTGTGCACTTCCTGTCAGTCCACTCGGGTACAGGAAAAAAAAGCTCCTGTACCCATGGACCATAAAGAGCTCGGCCGTGCTACAATAGAGGTAGGGGGTAGAAAGAGAATGACAAGGGGGGCGGGAGTGAAGAATGACAAAATGACAAGGGGGGAGAGAATGACAAGGAGGGGGAGTGTGAAGAATGACGAGGGGGGAGAGAATGACAAGAGGGGGAAAAGAATGACAAAATGACAAGGGGGGGGGAGAGTGTGAAGAATGACGAGTGGGGAGAGAATGACGAGGGGGGGAGTGAAGAATGACAAGGGGGGGGGGTGGAGAGAGAACTGGCATTAGTTAAAGGGGTTCTGCAGTTTATTTAAACTGATGATCTATCCTCTGGATAGATCATCAGCATCTAATTGGCAGGGGTCCGACACCCGGGACCCCCGCCGATCAGCTGTTCGAGAAGGCAGCGGCGCTGGAAGTAGCGCCTCGGCCTTCTTGCTGTTTACCGCAGGCGCAGTGACGTCACAACTAGTATCACTGGCCTTGGCGGGGTTAAGCTCTGTTAACTTGAATGAAGCTTAGTCCCACCCAGGCTCCTACTGCCAGCGCCGCTGCCTTCTCAAACAGCTGATTGGCAGAGGTCCCGGGTGTGGGACCCCTGCCGATCAGTTTAAATAAACTGCAGAACCCCTTTAACATGGCAGATTATATGGGTGGGGCATTGTAATGTCACATGGGGGGGGGCGGCAAACTTTTCTTTTGCCTAGGGCGGCAAAAATCCTTGCACCGGCCCTGTATAAAGGACTCCTTGGCTTTTAAGTTACTGGATTCTAAGTTAGATGAAGGGGGGACATATGTAATTTTGATTTGTAAAATCAATAATGCTCTCTTTACTTTGGTAGCGCTCTATGCACCCAACAAGGGCCCACTTAAGTTTTTGAATAAGCTGTTTAAACTGGTCTCGTCTATTAGAAAGGGGTCACTTGTAATTATGGGGGATTTTAATTCCCTTATGTGGCCAGCATTAGACTCCTCTGCGCCTTCAAAGTCCGATAGACTATCTAAGCTATTTTTTCTTGCACAGAGAGAAGGTCTTCTGGATGTATGGCGCCCGAAACATGCAGATAAGAGTGACTATAGCTATTTCTCGTCGCGCATAAAACATATTCCAGGATTGACCTCTTCCTGACAGATAGCAATACCCTACAAAAAGTTATAAGTTATCCGATATAGGATCTATTAGTTGGTCTGACCATGCCCCTGTACATATTACTTTAACTGAGCAATACAATTCTGCCCCACTTACTTAATGGAGGATAAATGGACAGACCTTGAACTCAGCTAAATACCTCCCTAGCTCCACTAAAACCATTAGGTAACTTTTTACTCTTAATGACACTGGCAAGATCGACATTAAGTCGGTTTGGTGTGCCCATAAGGCTTTTGCGAGAGAACATTATATGGGAATAGCCTCTAGGGATAGGAAATAAAGAGAAGCTCTTACGGTACAATTTACTAACTCCATTGTCAGACTCAGTAACCTGAATAAACACACTTTCAGCCCAATTAGAGAACAAGAACTAAAGAACCTTTACCACAAACTACATAATCTATACCTTTATAAATACGATCTGGCACTGAGACACTTAAAAGCCCAATATTATGGGCATAACAGTAAAGCTGGCTCACTTCTGGCCCCTAGATTAAAAGCAAAGCAAACTAAGATGAAAATTCCCTTTTTGTGTGAGTCTCAAGGTCGTAAAATATTTGACCTGCAACAAATTGCTAACTCCATTGCTCTGTTTTATTCCTCATTATATAATTTAGGTACGGATGATGGCATCTCCCAACCCAACGTCAGATGACGTTGACCACTTCTTAGGATCAGTGACTCTGCCCCAGCTACAACCAAACCAGCTAGACAAATTAAGGTGGTCAGAATTTACTGATGAAGAGATTAGCAACACTATTCAGTCGCTAAAATCCAATAAAAACCCGGGGCCTGATGGGCTTTCAAATGACAACTACAAACAATTTAATGAGATCCTAACCTCCTCCCTCAGGGATCTCTTTAACCAAGTGAGAGCCAGTGGAGTTTTTCCAGCTGAAATATTGGAGGCAACCATTATTAGAGTCCTTTCACACTTGCGTTCTGAGGATCCGGCAGGCACTTCCGTCCCGCCGGATCCGGCAGAATGCAAGTCGTCTGAAGCATTAGAAGACCCGTTCAGGATCCTGATCATTCTTCGAAATGCTTTGAGGTTACTATGGCAGCCAGGACGCTATTAAAGTCCTGGTTGCCATAGTAGTAGTGGGGAGCGGTATACTTAAAGTCCGTGCGGCTCCCGGGGCGCTCCAGAATTACGTCAGAGTGCCCCATGCGCATGGATCACGTGATCCATGCGTGTGGGGCGCCCTGACGTCACTCTGGAGCGCCCTGGGAGCCGCATGGATGGTAAGTATACTGCTCCCCCGCTCCCCACTACATTTTACCATGGCAACCAGGACTGGCTGCCATGGTAACCATTGAGAAAAAGCTAAACGTCGGATCCGGCGATGCGCCGAAACGACGTTTATCTTAAGGCCGGATCCGGATTGATGCCTTTCAATGGGCATTAATTCCGGATCCGACCTTGCGGCAAGTGTTCCGATTTTTGGACGGAACAAAAAGCGCAGCATGCTGCGGTATTTGCTGCGTCCAAAAAACGTTCCGGTCCTGAACTGAAGACATCCTGATGCATCCTGAACGGATTTCTCTCCATTCAGAATGCATGGGGATGATCCTGATCAGGCATAGAGCGTTGAGGACGGAACTCTATGCCGGAAAACAAAAACGCCAGTGTGAAAGGTCCCTTACTCTTCCAAAGCCTGGCAAATCTCCTGATAAACTTGAGAATTTTTGTCCGATCTCATTGCGCAATACTGATTTAAAACTCTATGCTAAAATTTTGGCTTTGAGGCTGGCGGAGGTTCTCCCGGATATAGTTCTCAAGGACCAAGTAGGTTTTGTGAAAGGGAGACAATCGTTAGATGGCACCAGACAATTTTTGGACTTGGTAGGGGGAGTAGAGGCATGTCGGATGCCTTCTCTGCTCCTATCTTTGGACGCGGAGAAGGCGTTCGACAGGGTCCATTGGGGATACTTAGATAAGGTTTTGGAGAAATTTGGGATGACTGGTTTGGCCAAGACTGCTATCATGGCTTTGTATACTACTCCATCAGTAAAAGTACTGGCCTCAGGGTTTTTGTCTAGTGAAGATCGCCCCTAATCTTCACTCTTATAATTGAACCATTGGCTGCAGCTATAAGAGCTTCAGCAGATATTAGAGGGGTGGTTATGGGAGGCATAGAACACAAGATAGGTTTGTTTGCAGATAATGTGATTATACCTCTGACTGACCCACAAGCATCCTTACCAGCCACAGTGTTGAAACTTCAGTAATTTTGTGCAATTTCCTATTATGAATATGGGACTATCTCCATTACCAACTTCCCGCATTTCTGCCCAATACATACACACATACACATTGCTTGTGCTCCAATGTCCTTCTCCCCCTCCTCCAGTTCAGCCCTACAGTGGCCATGAGATATAGGCGCCACGTTTCCAGTCCCCTGACCAGCCAGATTTACCAGCATCTGTTCCAGGACATGAAGCAGTGGAATGACATAGTTCATCCCTTTTTATTGCCGGTCGCCGTCATTAGCCACGGGTCTCTGCTATTTGAAACAGCGGAGACCTGCCAGCCATGACGACTTCTGCATGCGCAAGTGAGCACTATGTTTGCCCATCGCTCCAGCTACGTACTTGTATGGCGCTGGTAAAAAAGGGGTTAACCACTTCCAGACAAGACCATTTGCCACCTTCCTGACCAGGCCTAATTTTCAAATCTGACATATGTCACTTTATGTGGTAATAACTTTAAAACGCTTTTACTTATCCAAGCCATTCTGAGATTTTCTCGTGACACATTTTTTGCAGATTTTACATTTTAATCAATTTTTCTTGTAACACATCTTGTAACACATTCTGCAAACAACAATCAGCGTATGGCACAGCATAGAAGAGCCAAAACCTCTGGTCAAGATTCAGCCGTGTACTTACATCTAAAAGAAACAGGTCACACCTTTGAAGACAGTCAAGTAAGTGTTTTGGATAAGGAGGCCGATTGGTACAAACGAGGTGTGAAAAAGGCCATCTATGTAAAAATGGAGAAGCCAAGCTTGAATAGAGACGGGGTGGGGGTGGGGGGTGGGGTTGACATCTATTGTCTGCCACTTACAATGTCTTGACACCTTTTTCTGGGAGGTCATTATCACCTACTGACTCCAATTAGAAGTATGGAATCAACACCTTTGACCCCATGCTGGGTATAATGACCTAATTACCAGATGTTGATTCAGTTACATATTTACTCCCAGACATTTTTTGTACAAGTCACTCAGAATTGAGAAAGCTTGTTGGAAGAACAAGTGAAACGTTTTCAAGAAGTCTACAGCAAGTCCAGTTGCCTTGATTTATTCTTTACAAATAGGGTGGAAACATTGCATATCAGCCTATGTTGGGGGATGCCTTTCTGCCGCTGCAGCTCAAGGAGGGTGTGCTTTGCGGTGTACGAGTAGCTGAAGTGCATGCAAAGTTTCCTGGCCACTTTTAGGATGTCTTGCAGATGGGTGGAAGACTTCAGGAACCGCTTGACAACCAAAGTAAACATGTGTGCCATGCAGGGCGCATGGCTCAGCCCTTCTTGACGCAGCGCCAACACCATGTTCTTCCCGTTGTTTTCAGTTGTCGCGGAGAAAGCCAGGATTCGATTTCTTGGTGAAGGACACGGAACAGTTCCTCCACTGTGTGACTCAGTTCGCCCAGGCAGAACGAGGTGCAGAACAGCGCGACACTGCCATGCTCTGCACATGTATGCTGGAGGGGCACTGTGAATTGTCCCTGCAAGTAGAGGCTGAGGACCCGGTGGAGAATGAGGAGGACATTGTCGCAGGACCAATGGCGTGAGAATGTGGAGGTGGAAGCGGCGTCACCTGGCCAAGTTGCTGGTGTGATGGTGCAGGAACCACATTCACCCAGTGGGCCGTAAAGGACATGTATCGTCCCTGACCATAGATATAGCTCCACACGTCAGTGCTGCCATGCACTTTGGCAGACACTGACAGGCTCAAGGACTGGCCCACCTTCTGTTCTACATTTGTGTGCATTAATTGTTCAGAATTGCTCATTTCTTATGTTGGCCTACCACCTGCTTGCCAAAATAAAAATTGCAGCTTAAATACCCTTGGACTCTTCAGCGTGACCTAGAGTATTCGATTCAATTACCGACATCCTCATTGGCCGAAGAGGATGCTGGTAAGAAGCTCAAAAGCGTGAGCTTGCGTGTTTTTCACCCTTTAGATGCCTCACTTGATCATGGCATCTAAAGGCTTTAATGACGGCGATCAGCATTATTACCGGTCGCCATCATTAGCTGCGGGTCTCTGCTATTTGAAACAGCGGAGACCTGCCAGCCATGACGACTTCTGCATGCGCAAGTGGGCACCATGTTTGCCCATCGCTCCAGCGGCGTACATGTATGCCGCTAGTAAAAAAGGGGTTAACCACTTCCAGACAAGACCATTTGCCCCCTCCCTGACCAGGCCTAATTTTCAAATCTGACATATGTCACTTTATGTGGTAATAATTTTGGAACACTTTAACTTATTCAAGCCATTCTGAGGTTTTCTCGTGACATATTTTTTGCAGATTTTACATTTTTATTAATTTTTTCTTGTAACACATCAAGGGTTAACAACAAAACAAACCTCAATATGTATTAGTCTGATTCTGCAGTTTGCAGAAACACCTCATATGTGGTCGTAAACTGCTGGATGGGCACACAACAGGGCAAGGAGCGCCATATGGTTTTTGGAGGGCAGATTTTGCTGGAATGGTCTTTAGGCGCAGTATTGCATTTGAAAAGACCCTGAGGTACCCCCATAGTGAAAACCCCCAAAAAGTGACCACATTTTGTAAAGTACACAACCCAAGGAATTTTAAGGCGTGTAGTGAGCACTTGACCCAACAGGCATTTCATAGAATTTATATGCTATGCTGTGAAAATGAAAAATGTAATCTTTTTTTTTTTTTACAAGAAAATGGTGCTTTAGGCCCAAACTTTCTTTTTCACAAAGGATAACATGAGAATATCACACTACAATTTGCTGGTTGTAAAACTGTTATTTTGGTATACGCCAAGGCTCAGAAAGGAAGAAGTGACATCTGGATTTTCTAACATGGAATTTTCTGACATGGCTTTTAAGAGCGATAACCTTTTTTATTTTTCTGTTGACTGAGCTGTGTGAGGGATTATTTTTTGTGGGACAAGTGTTCGTTTTTATTGGCACCATTTTGGGGTACAGTTGGCTTTCTGATCGCTTTTTATCTAATTTTTTTGGCAGTGAGGTCACAAAAGAAAAAGCTGTTTGGTGTAATTTACATAAAAAACAAAAAAAGACACATCATGAAAACTGCCACATCCAAAAATGCCCGTACTATTAAAATATAAAAATATTTATCCCATACAGCGTAATGACAAAAAAAATCAGAATGCCCGATTTGCCATTTTTTTGTCATTTCACCTCCCTAACAAATTTAATTAAGGCCTCTTTTACACTTGCGTTGTGAGGATCCGGTGTGCACTTCCGTCGTAGTAAATGCCCGCCGGTTCCGTCACAACGCAAGACACCTGAAAGCATTTGAAGACTGATCAGTCTTCAAAATGCTTTCAGTGTTACTATGGTAGCCAGGATGCTACTAAAGTCCTGGTTGCCATAGTAAGTGCGGGGGAGCAGTATACTTACAGTCCGTGCGGCTCCCGAGGTGCTCCACAATGACGTCAGAGCGCCCCACGCGCATGGATCACGTGATCCATGCGATCATGTGATCCATGAGATCCATGCGATCCATGCTCATGGGGCGCTCTGATGTCATTGTGGAGCACCCCGGGACTCGGGAGCCGCACGGACAGTAAGTATACTTCTCCCCTGCCTCCCCACTACACTTTACCATGGCAGCTGGGACTTTAGCGTCCTGGCTGCCATGGTAACCATTCACAAAAGTTAAACGTCGGATCCGGCGATGCGCCGAAACGGCGTTTAGCTTAAAGCCGGATCCGGATTAATGCTTTTCAATGGGCATTAATTCCGGATCGGGCGTTACGGCATGTCTTCCGGATTTTTGGACGGAGACAAATCCGCAGCATGCTGCGGTTTTGTCAACGTCCAAAAAACGTTCACATACTGAACGGAAGACATCCTGATGCATCCTGAACGGATTTCTCTCCATTCAGAATGCATTGGGATAATCCTGATCAGTTTCTTTCCATCCTAGAGCCCCGATTAAGGAACTCTAGCACGGAAAGCAAAAACGCAGATGTGAAAGAGGCCTAAAAGAGATCAAAAAGCCATACACTCCAAAATGGCATCAATAAAAATGACATCCCGCAAAAAACGAGCCCTCATACAGCTTTATAAACATAACTATAAAAAAAGTTATGGTGGTCAGAATATTACAATGAAAAGCAAAATTTTTTTTTTTTAAAGTTACTTTTTTTCAGTATTAACCACTACAGGACCGCCTAACGCACGGATGCGTCCGGCGGGCGGTCCTGTAGTTCTGATCTGACGCGTTGGCGCGTCATCTTGCGAGACGCGAGACTTCCTGTCAACGCTCGCGCGTGTGTTCACAGTGCCGCGCGTCTCAGGAGTTCTACTGCAGCCTGCCAGCGATGATCAATCGCTGGCAGGCTGTAGATGCTAAATAAATAGCATCAAACAAGTATATCAGACGCTGTTTTGTTAACAGCGTCTGATATACCTGCTACCCGGTCCTCTGGTGGTCCCATTTGCTGGGATCGACCACCAGAGTACCAGGTAGCTATGTAAAGTTGCACCAAACACTACACTTACCCCCCCCCCCTCACTAATTAACCCTGATCACCCCCCTGTCATTGATCACACCCCTTGTAAGGCTCCATTCAGACATCCATATGTGTTTTGCGGATCCGTGGATTCACGGATCCGCGGATCTGATCCACAGATCAGCGGATCCGCAGATCCTCAAAACACGGACACTGGCAATGTGCTTTCCGCATTTTGCAGATCCGCACATTGCCAGAACTACATAGAAAATGCTTTTTCTTGTCCGCAATTGCGGACAAGAATAGGACATGTTCTATATTTTTGCGGAACGGAAGTGCAGACCCGGAAGCGCGGATCCGTAATTCCGGATCCGAGCGGGACAAAGTCTGTCCCCATAGAAATGAATGGGTCTGCAATTCCGTTCCGCAAACAGAATTGCAGACGTGTGAATGGGGCATAAGGGTCCCCTATCACCACCAGTTAGTTAGCTATTTGTTAGGTAGCTAGCGCCCAGCCCACCGCACTCACTGATTTTGGTAGAGATTTTTTCATCCACATTGATCGATGCGAATGAAAAAAATCTGTGCCGTTCATTTTTATTTTTTTTCAGCCCAGAGAATAGCGGAAATTCCTAATGCTGGCCATACGTGTAATGATTGCGGAGACCCTCAAATGCCAGGGCAGTACAAAAACCTCACATGTGACCCCACTTTAGAAAGAAGACACCCCAAGGTATTCCGTGAGGGGTATGGTGAGTTCACAGAATTTTTTTTTTTTGGCACAAGTTAGCGGAAATTGATATATTTTTTTTATTTTTACAAAGTCTCATATTCCACTAACTTGTGACAAAAAATAAAATTTTACATGAACTCACCACACCCCTCACGGAATACCTTGGGGTGTCTTCTTTCTAAAATGGGGTCACATGTGGGGTATTTAAACTGTCCTGGCATTTTAGGGGCCCCTAAAGCGTGAGAAGAAGTCTGGAATCCAAATGCGTAAAAATGCCCTGTGAAATCCTAAAGGTACTTATTGGAATTAGGGCCCCTTTGCGCACCCAGGCTGCAAAAAAGTGTCACTCATGTGGTATCGCCGTACTCAGGAGAAGTAGGGCAATGTGTTTTGGGGTGTATTTTTATATATACCCATACTGTGTGTGAGAAATATCTCTGTAAACGACAACTTTTTAATTTTTTTATACAAAGTTGACAATTTACAGAGATATTTCTCTCACCCAACATGGGTATATGTAAAAATACACCCCAAAACACATTGCCCTACTTCTCCTGAGTACGGCGATACCACATGAGTAACACTTTTGCAGCCTGGAAGCGTAAAGGCCCAAATTCAACGAGTACCTTTAGGTTTTACATGGCTGCTCACAATTAGCCCCGCCCAAAATGCCAGAACAGTAAACACACCCCACAAATGACCCCATTTCGGAAAGTAGACACCCCAAGGTATTCACTGAGGGGCATAGTTAGTCCGTCTGAGATTTTTATTTTTTTTTGCCAGAAGTTAGCAGAAATAAACTTTTTTTTTTTTTTTCCTCAGAAAGTGTCATTTTCCGCTAACTTGTGAAAAATTTTTAATTATACATGAACTCACCATGCCCCCCCCCACGAATACTTTGGGATGTCTTCTTTCTAAAATGGTGTAATTTGGGGGGTATTTATACTATCCTGACATTCTAGCACCTGAAGAAACATGACAGGTGCTCAGAAAGTCAGAGCTGCTTCAAAATGCCGAAATTCACTATTTTGCACCATAGTTTGTAAACGCTATAACTTTTACCCAAAACAATAAATATACACTTATTGGATTTTTTTTTATCAAAGACATGTAGAACAATAAATTTAGAGAAAATTTTATATAGTGAAAAATGTCCTTTTTTTGCCAAAATGTCGTTACATTTTTATTAATAGCAAAAAAATTTAAAATGTCAGCAGCAATGAAATACCACCAAATGAAAGCTCTATTAGGGAGAAGAAAAGGAGATAAAATTCATAAGTTGCATGACGGAGCAATAAACGGTGAAAGTAGTGTAGTGCAGAATTGTAAAAAGTGGCCTGGTCATTAAGGGTGTTTAAGCTAGGGGGGCTGAGGTGGTTAAAACACAAGAAAAACAATAGAAATATGGTATCGCTGTAATTGTACTGACTGGGAGAATGAAGGGAACAGGTCTGTTTTACCGCATAGGTAAAACCAAACCCCATTTGGAATTTTTTCCAGCTTTACATTACATTGTATGCAACAGTAAATGGTTCCCTTTAAACGTACAACTTGTCCCACAAAAAACAGGCCCTCATACGGCTATGTGAATGGAAAAATAAAAATGTTATGTCTCTGGGAAGACGGGGAATGAAAAACACAAAAACAGAAAATCGTAGGTTCCTGGAGGGGTTGAGGTTAGCAATAAAATATAATAACAAAAAACAAAGGAAGGGTGAGCAAGTAAGGAAAGCAAGGGGGATAGGGGGGATAAAAAAATAAACATGACTTTCTCCTATACCAATATTCTAGTAAAAAAATGGGATATCAGAGGACATTACAGGGAGAAAGTGTTAGAGGAAAGAACTGCAAGTCCTGGCATGTCCAATCTGTTACTAGAGGATATTACAGGGAGAAGGAATAGATGTAGAGAACTGCAAGTCCCAGTACAACCTATGAAAGAGAAAGGGAAACCACTGAATTCATCACATGCATCCCCATGCAGATCTCACAGTACAGGAGCCCTCACAGAGCAGATTCTCACTCCATAGCTCTGCCTACTCATGTGACATCACCACAGGTTCTTCACTTGCTTCCTAGTGTGACCGGTCACATGATGGCGACATCATCACAGGTCCTGCAGTATTGAGCAGCTACATATGAGGCATTGGTGGAGCCCCTCCACAGTACACACATGTACTTCTCCTGCACTGACACTTTGTATCTCCCTCTCCTTGCTACTGACACACTGAGCAGCCGTCTATGACCCGACCAAACAGGCTGCCTGTGCTGCAAACCAGCTTCCAACCCACGTGACCTAGGAATGTCACATGATATTGTGACGTCAGAAGGTCCCTCCCGTGCATGGAGTTTACCCTTTACCTTACCATGAGTGCGTTGGACGGGGTACATATGACTTTTAGTCACTGGTATTGTGTATATAGTAATTGTAAGAACCGTAAGTATGTGACCAATAGTCTACACAAGACATCTCATCAATTAAATCCTCCCCTCCAAAACCATGCTGAAAATACAGTCAACATGACCTCAAATAATTCCAGTTGCGAATGAACCCATATCTTCTTAAATGCTCACAGAGGGTTGAGGGATATTCCGCATTACTGCAGGAATTTATGGGTTTTAACGATACTCCAGACACACGCATCGACACTTTATGGCTTACGCACAAAGCATTCATGAGAGGGATCTTACTGCAATCCGCCGCCAGGCTGAAAAGATCCAGAGCAAGCACAGCAGGAAGCTTTATTACACCTACAAAACGCGGAAAAGAGGCATAAAGTACACCAAAATGCCACTTCCTTGGCCGAGTTGCAGAAATACAGACTCCAACTGAGGTCACTACTTTTATACCGCCAAGAGTTAGGGATGCGTCGTTTGAAAGCAAATTTCTATCACACGCAGGTGCCATGTTAGCAAACAGGAAGAAGCTAAGATTGACAGGCTGACCCATGCTGGCTCCCTAGTTACTCACCCCCAAGATATCGCTAACCCTTTTGCATCTTATTATTCCTCTCTATACAACCTAAAGCTAGACACAAGCTCCCCCCAGCCCTCTTCAGCTAGTATAACGGCATTTTTAGACTCATTAACACTCCCTACCCTAGCCCCAGGCACTTTAACTACTCTGAACTAACCCATACATAAAGAAGAAATTCTGAAAACCATTAAGGCCACCCCAGCTAACAAGGCTCCTGGACCTGACGGGTTCTCAGCAGAATAGTATAAGACTTTCCACTTCACGCAGCTTCCATATATAAAAAAGGTGTACAATGGTTTTATGACAACAGGTCACGTTCCCCCTGACATGCCCTCTGCCACGGTGGTCACACTGCCTAAACCAGGGAAACCCCTGACCGCCCCGGAAAACTTTCAGCGGATATCATTGCTTAATGCGGACTTGAAAATATTTGCTAAATTACTATCTGCCAGAATTAGTAATTTTCTCCCTTCTCTGGTTGCTACAGACCAGGTAGGGTGTGTGCCTGGCAGACAGTGTAGGGATGGCACTAGGCGTATGATTAACTTACTCCAAATTGTGGACTGGTCCAGGACCCCCTCAGTGTTTGTCTCTATGGATGCTGAAAAAGCATTTGACAGAGTTCATTGGGGGTTCCTGCACCAGGTGCTTAAGAAACTTGGCCTCCAGGGGCACATTTTAAAGACCATATCTTGGCTATACTCTAACCCTTCTGCGCGAGTTCTAGCTTCAGGTTTTCTATCTAATGCATTCTCAATTTCTAACGGCACTAGGCAGGGGTGTCCGCTATCGCCCCTTATCTTCACCCTGGTCATGGAACCACTGGCGGAGAAGATTAGAACATGTGGAGAAATTTTAGGCATTCTAGTAGGCGAGCGCTCCCATACAATTGGGCTCTACGCAGACGACATTATTCTAACACTGTCGGACCCCTTAAGATCTCTAGGGGTGGCTGACCAGATTATCACCCACTTCTCTCTTTCTTATTATAAGCTTAATATTAATAAGACTAAAGTGCTCCCCATAAATGTCCCAGACACACTAAAGAGTAGCATATGTAGTCGCTTCCAATACACCTGGGCTAAGAAGTCATTAGATTACCTAGGGGTGGAACTGACTCACTCTGTCTCTGCGATAGTTTCCTCCAATTACAAAACTCTAAGATCAGAGTTATTAATAAGGATTATGATACTCTAAGGTGCCGTTATCATGGATCGCAAAAATTAACACTGTAAAAATGTTAATCTTACCAAAAATCCTGTACAAGTTTTGCTGCATTCCACTAATAATACCGAAGCGGGCATGCTTAGGTTTATATAGAACGACACCCGACCGAGGGTTACCAAGAAAGTATTACATCCTCCCCTTCGGTTAAGGGGCCTGGGAGTCCCAGATTTGTATAATGACTATCTAGCTAATCTTTTAGATCAAGCAGTCGAATGGTGCAACCCGAGCGTGCCCCATCAATGGCGACTTATTGAAGAGTACTTTGCTAGGAGTAAATCCTTGAAATCGCTGTTGGCAGCCTATGGGTTAAAACCATATACTCACCTTATGAAGCGTAAAACTGCAAGCCACCTTTTTTGGCTTGGACGAGGCTGTATAAATCCAGAGAACATGCATTTCTGGACTCAAATACATTCCCCATTACGGTCCTTGAGCACCACATTCCCACGCTATCTTTTACCAATTGGCTGAACTGTGGTATAGATACTTTGGGATGCCTTTATAGTAATTCTATCCTGGTTGATTTCGCGACATTACACTCTAAATACGCACTGCCAAACTCCCTCTTCTATCAGTATTTGCAGAACCGTCATTTACTCTCCGCTATACTGCCACAAGCAGCACTGGATAGAGAGGAAACTCTATATAAGCTGTTCATCGCCGGTACCACACGCCGCTCGAATTTGTCGGTTTGGTACTCAGCCCTCCTCTCTGCTGAAAGCGAGGGAAAGCAGCCCTACATGTTAAAATGGGACGCTGAAATAGGGAAGGAATTTCCTCTATCCTTATGGATAGAGGCGTTATACTGGTCTACGAAATGTTCTAGATGCATTAATCACACAGGAAAATACAATTCAGATGGTACTTAACTCCGAACAGGCTGTCCCACATAATTCCTAATTATTCTTCTCTTTGCTGAAGGGGATGCGGACACAAAGGCACTCCAACACACATGTGGTGGTGCTGCCTGTTGGTCAGTGGGTTCTGGTCTGACATCTCCAGGATGCTGGAAGAGGTAACGGATCTGCGAAACATTTTGGAGCCTGAGTTGGCTATTCTATCCTAGCTGGATTGTATCCTAGGTGGATTGTAGCCCACATCCTCACTGCCTTGGGAAAAGTAATAGCCCGCCACTGGAAAATGGCAAATACTCCTGCAATAAGTGAAGTGGTGCAACTAGTCAATTTCTCTATGCATTGTGTATTAGTATTTGCCCCAACGATGCAGAGAAGGGTGGTTACACATAATAGGTGGCTCAGCTGGCTGTCAAGTACCTATGCCACACCACTGCCGACTAGCATCCTTTGACCGGGGGTGAGTGTCAAGTGGAAGAACGACACATGGAAAATGTCTCACTCTTATACCACTACATGTAGTGTGTGCGATATGAAGAATATATAGGAACACTCCCTATTATGTTTATTATTATGTCTATTTTATGTTCCTTTATTCATTCATTATGCTTGTTCAAAACAAAGTTGTACTCCCATGCCTGCATTTGTGGTCGGATCGGCTATCAGAAAGGTGTACCTAACCTATCTAACCCTATCTACAACAAGCAGTGGAGTTATGTCATAACTGCTGTGGTAGGGCAGCCTAAAGGGGGCCACCCTAATGTGAAGTGACTGTAAGATGGTGTGGGTGGGTGGGTGGGTGAAATCAGCTGAATCGGCGTCAGCCTGGGCCCACAGGTGCCTACAAATAGACTAGTGATCAGCCAGCCTGGGCCCACAGGTGCATATAACTAGCCTTGTAATCAGCCTCCCCTCCCACAAATACAGCAAATATATTTGCATTATACTTGTAGTCGGATCGGCTATCAGAAAGGTGTACCTAACCTATCTAACCCTATCTACAACAAGCAGTGGAGTTATGCCATAACTGCTGTGGTAGGGCAGCCTAAAGGGGCCAAAAAGAGCAGACCTTAGTTTAGAGCAAAATATATACATACCGTTACTACACCCACTTTTGAACGTAAAAGACATTTCCCGGTGAAGGTGCGGAATATACCGTACATATCACAGTGACTTCCATCTACCTTACCTCTTTGTCATGTGCACCGGCACATCGTTCTTGGAGGTGGCTATGCTGATGCGATTGAAGGAGTGGCCGGTAATCAGAAAAGATTTACTCCTATGTATACTAACAACGTATGAACATATTATGAGAGGGTCTGAATCCTGAGAGCTGCAGACTTAAACAAACAATGGTGACTCTGTTGGAAGGCCTAAATGAATTCCAAGCATTTGCCGAGGGCCCTGATCAGACACCAACTGTTCCTGGTTGCAAACTACTACACCTCTACTTATTCCCCAGGCCACACCCTTTTATATATAAAGGGCCCAAAAGTTAGAACATGGCGTATGCCGTCTTTTTCTAGTAGTATATTACATCCAGATATGAAATAAAGTCTCTCATGCATACAAAGGTAGGGAAAATGTAAGTCCTCAAGGAAAACAGACTCTTTGTCTTTTAGCTGAGAAAGCTACTGCTTCGGACTAGGCTTTTGAAGTATAAAAAGTCTTAGGCCGATATTAACTCTCGCCTTATTCTAACCTTGATTAAAGGTGGTTTTCAGAATCCTTGAACCTCTATTTCCAGTGCTTTTCTGACAGTTGACCTGACTGTCCTCAGGATTTAAACTGGAGGTGTGGATGCCGGAAGCAAAGTCCTACATCTAATTGCAAAGGTGCCTGGGAAGCCTTTGAGTATTGCCGTTATGCTATCCTTTGACTTGAATACCTGTAAATACATAGTAATCCCCTTGAAACTTGCGGTTTGCAGCATTGTCACTGGTCACCCCCGAGGGGCAAGCTATAGAAGTAGACTTCTCACCTCTAGGCTGAATCTTGTAGGCTTTAACCCTGGACTGTGCAGCAATCAGGGAGAGAGCAGAGAGGCAGGAGGCCTCTCTCCAGCTAGCAGCTACATCTTGACTGCACACTGACTCTACTCTAGACTTGACTCTAGACTTACGGTACTAGACCCGAGCTAAGCTATTTATACACTGTCACACTGCCCCCATCTAGTGGTCAGACTAGTGTAGTGCAACTCTAATTAGCCTAAATGAAAGGATCTTACACAGAATCACTTAGTGACATGGGAGAATATGACATGAGGTGAAGTATGACATTCAGACATAATACATGGCAATAAAACATAATAAAACAAGTTTGCTGTGCCCGCGATCACGAGTGGGACACTGCATATAGCAGAAAAGAAAAGAGCAGATTATGGTCTTGGAGACTGTTCACACCTAGCATAGCAACACCCCAATGAGCAAGTTCCTAAACTTACATTATACAGATAATGAATAGAAGGTGTGCTCAGCTAGAAACTTTTAACCCTTTTGATGCTGAGATCAAATGTAGAGGCCTAAATTTACACCAGCTCCCCTGGTGCACATTTAGATCATTTAAAATGATAAATGAGATGGGCCTGCCTTCATTATCCCCTCTCCATTTTCGATGCACCAGTTCTGTTCTTTGAAACTTTAAACCATGTGGAGAACAGTTATGGTGTTATTTTTTAATTTATTACATTTTAAATTTTTCAAATTGCAAATTACAGACTATTGAAAATGCATAAACTTTGTTAAGATTCCTCCACCCTCCATTCCCCCCTCCCATCGCACCGAGAGAGAAAAAAGAAAAAAGAAAAAGAGAAACAAATCATTCATTCCACCCTTGCCAAATCCTATCCCATTTTCCATGAGCTTGTCTTTCCCTATACAGAATCTCCTCATACTTTTTAATTTTATTTAGCAGGTTAAGCCAATTTTTGTAGTCGGGGGGAGAACTAGAGAACCACATCCTGGCAATAATGAGCCTTGCCAAAAACATCGCCTTAATCAAAAGGCGAAGTTTTGGAGTTTGGCAGGTGACCTGAAATAAGTCACCCAGAATCCATACTCCTGGCAGGAAGGGAATTTAAACCTGCAATTTCTGTATCACAGTTTCCTGGACCAGCCGCCAGTATCCACTCACCTGGGGGCAGTCCCAAAAGATGTGAAGATGGTCTGCGCTGAGACATCCACAACGTGGACAGTTTGAGGAAGCCCTAAAACCTCTCTTCTGGAGCCACAGAGGTGTTACATATATCTGATGAATAATATTAAACTGTACAACCATGTGGTTAAAATTGTGGGATACAAAACTTGCATTTTTCAAGACATTGTCCCAAACCAGGGTGGCAAAGTCTTTGAGTATACTACTCCAGGATTTCTGACCTAGAGAATAACAATCAAGAAACCATGCTCTAATCAGATGTTTATAACAATGTGATATTCTGATTCTCATGTGACCCTTCTTTTGAATTAAATTGTGTAAAAATTCTGGTGTTTCAATATTAAAAGAAAATTTGTCTAAGGTAGAGAAAAGTGCAGAACGTAACTGAAAATATGTGTACCAACGTACCTCACCCAAATTTTCATTTTGTGCATGCTCCAGAAGAGAAAGAATTTGTCCATTTTTTATAACTTTGGATATTTTTTTCCCTCCAATACTGGCGGCAGTCCAGGTCATCAAGAATCGCCAACCTCTGGTTATGCCATAATGGAGTACAAACCAAGGATGCCGAAACTTTAAACCAGGTTCTTATTGTCTTCCAAAAAAAGGCACCAGAATAGGTAAGGAAATGGGACGCAGCCCAACAAGTTACATGGTAGCTATAAGAATACAGTACAAATCCTCTTCAAAGAGAAAAAACATCGAGCGATTAAAGACATATCGATGACAATGGTGTTATTTTTAAGTGTGCTAACACAGAATAAATTTCCTAACCAATGGAGATATTATACATACGCTCTTATGCACTTTTTTAGTTTTCTTAAAGTGCGACCTACTTACTGGAAGCCACTTGGCATTTTAAACCACTCCTATATTTTTGCATTAAAAATGACCAGATACTTAAAAAAACAGGTATTCTTTCTCTAGAAAACACTGTCCCAACAGATAGCCCTATCTCCAGATTTTGATTTTTGCATCCCCTACAGAAACTGCATCATGTGAATTTGCCTTGATCTAATCTCATGGTGTTCAGGCTCAAAAGCTCCTAACTAGTTTACTGCTGACATTTGGAGCCTTACAAAAGACAAGGAGGCTTTTCAGGGAGAACATCACCCAAAACAGGATCTTCTTTCAGTATGTTCAAATTATTCTCTATAATATTTTTAAACAGTCTTATATTATTTCCATATTTTGTAGTGAATGCAAACCTAAAATCCTTCTCCCTATTTCTATTATATTTCTCTTTCTCCTCCTTTGCTCTTCACCTTCTTTTTGCACATTCCCTTCCTCCAAAACTTCCAAAATTCACTCACGCATCTAATTTCTCTTCATAATAATTCCTCTGAAGAAACCTAGTTTTCAGAACTTCACTCTTCTTTAAATATAACACTTTCTCTATACAGTTTCAATATATCCTCTGAAACTGGCTCCTGGTAATGTTGTTCAACCAGGGGGATAATGGCAGCTACACAAATCAATAAAAGAGTTACAATCCATGTGTTTAAAATAAGATGTAGTTATTTAGAGAGCATATCTTTCCTCACATTGTCAACATCACAATGTGCTCAACTTGAGCAACCCATTACGCTGGATGAAATACTCCAGGAAATTTCAGACCTCAATAATGGGAATTCCCCGGGACCTGATAGACTCCTGAAGGAGGTTTATGCAAAATATTCAAGCATGTTATCCCCTTAATTACTGTCCACCTTCCACTTAGCCCTGGAGACAGGTATCCTACCTGACTCATTTATGGAAGCCACTATAGTCCTCTTCCTCAAACCTGATAAGGATCCACTAGAGTGTAGCTCATGTAGGCCTATTGCAACATTAAACGTGGACTATAAAATCCTAACAAGAATACTAGTGACCCGTTTTAACTCGGTTATAATGTCATTGGTTCACCAGGACCAAAGGAACTTTATTCTTGAGAAGTCCACCACTTAGAATATAAGACGACTAGTAGAAGTGGCTAATCAGCTGGGTTACTCCATGAACTTAGACTGGGCATTGGTGTCTTTAGATGCTACCCAGTCATTTCATTCCATAGAATGGGCATACCTACATGGGTGCCTGTGATGTTTGGGGTTTGGCCCTCAGTTCCTTAAGTGGATTTCCCACTCAAACCCAGTAAGCAGATTATTAGTAAATGGAGAAAAGTCTGATATAGTTCTTTCCTTCATAGAGGAACGAGGCAAGGTTGCCCCCTGTCACCACTTTTATTTGCTTAAGCAGTCGAGATGCTGGCCATTAAGGTGAGGAGCAACGACAGAATATGTGGAATTCCATTGGGAGAGCGGGCAGTCCATATAGGATTATACACAGATGATATGATTTTGTATTTATCACCCCTGGAAACATCTCTTAACCAAGCCATTGCCATGATGGATGAATTTGGTCTATATTCGGGCCTAAAAATCAACTGGGAGAAGTCTGTGTATATGCCTCTTAAAGGTGGTAGATGCATTTAAATACCTAGGAGTTTAAATCACTAAGCAACACTCCCAGGCATTGTCCCTTAACATTCACCCCCTGATTGCCCACATAAGGGAAAGGTTTAAAAGCTGAAAGTCGCTGCCTTTATCTGTGGCAAGGTGAATTAAACTAATAAAAATGGGGACATTGCTCCTAGAGGCTCATTGGCATATATTAAAACATCATTTTTCTCAGCAATGCGGGCACATATGAACATGTGACCAACACAGATGCCTTCAGCTGCCAAGTGCACATGTAAACAGGTCAGCCAGTTTCATAGGTACAAATCTGCTGACAGATGCCCTTTAAAGGTAAGAGGATGACGACTGCACGTATTTGTTTCTATACAAACATACTCTCTTATTCTATTACACAACGAAGAGATGCCAGAGATGCATTTTTATGTAATTTAGGCAAATAATATACAGTTGTGTTCAAAATTATTCAACCCCCACTGAAATTGAGTGTTTTGGCCAGTTTGACATTGATTTTGATCATTTCAGTCATCTTGTTTACAATTAAATCAAAGAGGCACTTGTAAGTCAGACAAATATAACATAACATTTATAATGAAATAACCACAAATGTCTTTTCTGTGCTCACATCATTATCAGTTTTATTCAACCCCCAAGTGACATTCAATCTTAGTACTTAGTACAACATCCTTTTCCAGTTATAACAGCTTTTAAACGTGAAGCAAAGCTTGACACAAGTGTCTTGCAGCGATCTACGGGTATCGTCGCCCATTCTTCATGGGCAAAAGCCTCCAGTTCAGTCACATTCTTAGGCTTGCGCGCTGCAACTGCTTTCTTTAAGTCCCACCAGAGGTTCTCAATCGGATTTAAGTCTGGTGACTGCGATGGCCACTTCAAAATGTTCCAGCCTTTAATCTGCAACCATGCTCTAGTGGACTTGGAGGTATGCTTGGGATCATTGTCCTGTTGAAAGGTCCAACGCCTCCCAAGCCTCAGGTTTGTGACGGACTGCATCACATTTTCATCCAATATCTCCTGGTACTGAAGAGAATTCATGGTACCTTGCACACGCTGAAGCTTCCCTGTACCTGTAGAAGCAAAACAGCCCCAAAGCATGATTGACCCCCCGCCATGCTTCACAGTAGGCAAGGTGTTCTTTTCTTCATAGGCCTTGTTCTTCCTCCTCCAAACATCCATGGGCCCAAACAGTTCTAATTTTGTTTCATCAGTCCACAGAACACTATCCCAAAACTTGTGTGGTTTGTCCACATGACTTTTGGCATACTGCAGTCGACTCTTCTTATTCTTTGGAGACAGCAGGGAGGTGCACCTGGGAGTTCTGGCATGGAGGCCTTCATTAAGTAGTGTGTGCCTTATTGTCTGAGCTGAAACTTCAGTACCCGCATCTGACAAATCTTTTTCAGTTCCTCAGCAGTCACACGGGGACTTTTCTCCACTTTGCCCTTAAGGTAGCGCACAGCAGTCGAAGTCAGCATCTTCTTTCTGCCACGACCAGGTAGCGTTTCAACAGTGCCCTTTGCCTTGAATTTGCGAATGATGCTTCCTATGGTGTCTCTTGGTATGTTTAACATCTTTGCAATCTTCTTATAGCCATTGCCCTTCCTGTGAAGAGAAATCACCTCTTCTCTTGTCTTCCTGGACCATTCTCTTGACCATGTCTGTAAACACACCAGTAAATGTCTAGAAGGAGCTGAGTATCACAGTCATTTTACATCTGCCTAATTGGTGCTTATTATGTTGATTGCTGCTCCTTGACATCCACAGGGGTTTTCAATACCTGATCGAAAACACTTGAATGAACCTCTGTTCTTAAGAGTGGTAGTCTTTAAGGGGTTGAATAATTGTGTCAATGAAGAAATCACAAAAAAAAACATTTAATACTGTATTACAAAAACAATTGATGTTATTTTAGTTGCATTTGGTTCTTTAAAAAGTCCTTGTAAGATTTCATTCTGAACACAATTACAAATGTACACTAAATTCCCTAAAACCCTTTACAGCATTGGGGGTTGAATAATTTTGAACACAACTGTATAACTGGTATAATCTGCTTCTTCACATTTCAATACTCATATTCTTATTTTGTGCAAAATCCCCATATGCTTCCCTTTTAATAGCAATTCTTTTAGTTGTTTTTTTAATCAGTTGGATCAGACTTCAATATTTGATTTGTTTCTGTAATAAACTGTCTAGGCTCCGGCACACGATCCTCAGCCTCAGCACGTCACGCCGGGAGAGACAAGCTAGTGAGCCACGGCCCTGGTGACGCAACCACACTCTTAGTAACAGGATGCAATGCTCTGTTTCTCCCTGCAGCAGGCATGTGCTGGGGGAGATTGGCAGTGGGCTGATTAGCCCAGCTGCTCTATTACTGTGTACTAGTGTTTCTGACTAATGGAGTTCCAATGGAATAGTCAATGGACCTATCAGGGATTCAGCGTTCTATTTAAATCCCTTCCTGGCCATACACCATTGCCAGTGATAGTCTTGTTTGGCTCACTAGCTAGGTTACATGTTCCCTGTTCCTGCATTTGTGTACTGATTCCTCTGTGCTTCTAACCACCTTCTGTTTCTCATTTGGTACTGTGCAGCCCATCTGGTTTTGACCCATTTCCGTATGCTTTGGTGTTTGTTTGTCTGTTGGATTTTATCCGTCTCTACACTTATTTAGAGTAGGGACCATCGTCCAGTTGCGGTTCTGCCAAGTAGGGTTTACACTGTAAGTAGATAGGGAAAGCGGACCGAGTTATAGATTAGGGCTCACTGTCCTTGCCTGTCCCTACCTACAGGTGTTACAGTTTCGCTGTCCAATAACAACCTAGACATTTCCTTATTATAGTCCCACCCTATTTAAAATAACTAACACCCCCCCCCCTTTGTCTGCAGGTTACAGAACATTATCCTATCCTTTACTTTCTGTAGCTTAATGAGAGCCTCTCTCTCAGAATTAGTTAGATTATTTCTATATACAATTTTTATGTGTAACATTATCAAGATCCCTAATTTCTGTAAAACACATATATACATTCATGACACAAAAAAGTGAAACGCCAATTAGATACTAATTAAATTTAGAGTAGTTCCCACTCTAAGAGGCAACCTTGACGTGGTGAGTGGGCTTATGCCTTTTGATCGAAATGTACACTAATGCCTCTTATATAGCATGCAGTATAGGGGGCCGTACACTAAATATTGCGCAAAGCAAAGCTTGTGGATGTGCGATCTTATTCTCTTTTTTTCTTTGAAACATATATACGTTCATTCTGTATTTTTGGGATTGAACTTAGATTTATTCCTCAAGTCTGTATGTGTCAGAGTGTCATATTTCTGCACTGGTCAATCCAGACATCATGTATTTACACAAATTCAACTTTCTAACCTATTTGTGTATGTCCTTAGAAATGTGTCCCCAAAATTTTTATCTGGCAGTTAAAAAACAGATAGTGACACATCTGCTTTATATCTAATCTGTTTTTATTTTCTGATTGTAGATTTTTGTATTCTATTTCTTGAACATGATTATGGGGGTGGCCATCTTGCCTGAGCTGTTCTTACCAGCATTTACACAGCATTAAAAAAATTGCTTTACAGCAGCCCCATGGTCCATAGACACGGTGGTCAGGAGGGAATCTCATTGACTTCTATGGGAGAGTTTTCTGGGCATGCTCTGTGACGTGTGCAGAGGCCATTGTACAAGGAATTAATAGATCAGCTCTGACAATCACCTATTGTGAATGGAGGATCATGTCTTATCTATACACAGAGGTGATATCTCCTTATTACAGGCAGTTTTAGACTACTATATAACTACAATAAAGTGATCTATACAGAGCAAGAAGTGGCGCCCATTATTAGATTCTACTACTTTAACATCAGCCTTTTTGCTGGATCAGCAAAACTCAGGGAGATCAGGAAAAACTCTTCAGTTATGATAATACAACTGGCTGCATTAGTTCTGAAAGGATCCGGTTGTATTATCTCTAAAATAACCAAGACGGCACTAAAACCATTGTAAGTCAATGGGAGCCAGATCTGTTTTCTTTTGTGTCCGAGAAAACAGATCCGACACCATTGACTTACATTGTGTTTCATGCCGGATCAACACAATGTAAGTCAATGGTGTCGGATCTGTTTTCTCGGACACAAAAGAAAACAGATCTGGCTCCCATTGACTTACAATGATTTTAGTGCAGTCTTGGTTATTCTTCAGTTTCCCACGACGCACACAAAAACGTTTTTTCTGTTCGGCATGGGAGCGCACCCAAACGGAACGGAATGCATTCTGGGGCACGCCGTTCAGTTCAGTTCTGTCCACATTGACAAAGAATAGGGACAAAACTGAAGCGTTTTCCTCCGGTTTTGAGATCCTATGACTGATCTCAATACCAGAAAGGAAAAGCGCAGGTGTGAAAGTAACCTTAGTAGCCAGTGGAAAAACTGCAGGATGTAATGTTTTTTGTTTAAATATAGATATCTACATGGAAGATTTAAATAACATCATCAAAAATTCTTTAAAAATATGTTAAACATAAAAACATGATATAGGTCATTTTCTCATTACACATTCCCTTTAAAGTGCAACTTTCACTTTTGTTTTGTAATGTGTAGGGGCAGTGATGGTGACCATTTTTGTAATACCGTATTTTCCGGCGTATAAGACGACTTTTGAACACCTGAAAATCTTCTCAAAAGTCGGGGGTCGTCTTATACGCTGGGTCGTCCTTCTCCCCTGTGGCCGCCGGGCTCTCCCTCTTCTGGTAACTCACATGTCTGTGCTTCACATTGCTTATGTATCATGTACCGGAAGTGGGAGAGCCCAGCGGCTGCAGTGCATAAAGTAAGAGACCGGCCGGCCCTGTCCGGTGCTTTTTGACAGGGACCGGCCGGCAGATTTGCAGGGAGACGTTGGTGGGAGCGCAGGAGCAGGCAGATGAGGGGTGGAGCAGGTTTTCCTGCCACACATGCCTGCGCCGCCTCTAAGTTTTCATACTGCCTGCTCCTGTGTATGGAGGGCTGGTGAGAGGCTGGGGAGCTGATGAGAGGCTGGGGGGCTGATGAGAGGCTGGGGGGCAGATGAGAGGCTGGAGGGCAGATGAGAGGCTGGAGGGCAGATGAGAGGCTGGAGGGCAGATGAGAGGCTGGAGGGCAGATGAGAGGCTGGGGAGCTGATGAGAGGCTGGGGGGCTGATGAGAGGCTGGGGAGCTGATGAGAGGCTGGGGAGCTGATGAAAGGCTGGGGGCTGATGAGAGGATGGGGGTAAGATGAGAGGCTAAGGAGCTGATGAGAGGCTGGGGAGCTGATGAGAGACTAGGGGGCTGATGAGAGACTAGTGGGCTGATGAGAGGCTGGGGAGCTGATGAGAGACTAGTGGGCTGATGAGAGGCTGGGGGGCAGATGAGAGGCTGTGGAGCTGATGAGAGACTGGGAAGCTGATGAGAGGCTGGGGAGCTGATGAGAGGCTGGGGGCTGATGAGAAGTTGGGGGGCAGATGAGAGGCTAATGAGCTGATGAGAGGCTGGGAAGCTGATGAGAGGCTGGGGAGCTGATGAGAGGCTGGGGGGCAGATGAGAGGCTAATGAGCTGATGAGAGGCTGGGTGGCTGATGAGAGGCTGGGAAGCTGATGAGAGGCTGGGGGGCAGATGAGAGGCTAATGAGCTGATGAGAGGCTGGGTGGCTGATGAGAGGCTGGGAAGCTGATGAGAGGCTGGGGAGCTGATGAGAGGCTGGGGAGCTGATGAGAGGCTGGGGAGCTGATGAGAGGCTGGGGTAGTCTTATATGACGAGTATAGCCCAAATCCTATATTTTAACTGGAAAAGTTGGGGGTCGACTTATACGCCCAGTCATCTTATACTACGGAAAATACGGTACTTTAATTACTGAAATCGTACTTCATTAGAAAATCAGCTCTCAAGTGGCCCATTTTTTCTACTAGCAGTGCTCCCCATATTCTCTATAAAAAAGAAAAAAAAATGACAGTTACAGGTTAAACACCTGGAATTTATTACAGGACCTACTGGGTGCAAATTTTAAACCCTTAGGCCTCTTTCACACGGCCGTAGGTGTCAGGTGCCCGTATTGCGGACCGCAGTTGTGGATCTGCAATACACGGGCACCGTTCCGTGGCCATTCTGCATCACGGATGCAGACCCATTCATTTCAATGAGTCCGCAAATCCGGAGATGCAGAACGGAATGACGGAAAGGAACACTACGGAGTGCTTCCGTGGTGTTCTGTCCCGTAAAAAGATAGAACATGTCCTATCTTTTTGCAGAACAGGCAAATCACGGAGCCATTCAAGTGAATAGGTCCGCGATCCGCTGCGGCTGCCCCACGGTCGGTGCCCGTGCATTGCAGGCCGCAATTTGCGGCCCGCAGCATGGACACGGGACAACTACGGCCGTGTGAAAGAGGCCTTAGACAATAGTGATTTTTTACTCAAAATATTAAAATTAAGTTAAAAAAAATACCTACAGCCCCTTCTTTGCTGTTTATAGCTTCGCACACCTATTCATAATCTGTATAGCACACCTATTCATAATCTGTGTAGTAATAGTATTAAATTGATCTGTTAGACTGCCTACTAAATGTTACATATATGTTAAATCAGGGTGAAGATCTGACCAATAAAATGGAGGTTAAATTAGAACAGGCATCCACATATGTCTCTTCTTCTAATTCAGGCATCCTCAAACTGTAGCCCTCCAGCTGTTGTAAAACTACAACTCCCACAATGCCTTGCTGTAGGCTGATACCTGTAGGCTGTTCGGGAATGCTGGGAGTTGTAGTTTTGCAACAGCTGGAGGGCCGCAGTTTGAGGATGCCTGAATTAGAAGAAGAGACATATGTGATGGGTGATCAACAGTGTAAAGAGGAGGAAATTCCAGTAGATATTTGCAAAGGTGAGTTCTGAACATGTGCATTGAGAAGTTTTTTTAAAGTGGCCCTCCAACTCCAAAAAAGCGTGAGTACCTTGTTGCTTCATTGCTCAATTAGAAATAGGAAATCTACAGGTTATTAAGGCCTAAGGTCCCTTTTACACGAGCCGAGGATCGGGCCAATCATTGGGAAAGAACAGTAAGTACTCATTTGCTGGGTGATCAAATCTGCAATTTAGCACCTAATATATATATATATGACAGAGGATGTGCCACCAACAATATGCAAACTGATAGGGCAACTGGCTAACTTGTAGAATGTATGCTTGGCAGCTGAAGGCACCTCTGTTGGTCCCATGTTCATTTGTGCCCACATTGCTGAGAAAAATGAAGTTTTAATATTTGCAAATGATCCTCTAGGAGCAACGTTGTCGTGAGACCTAGAGGCTCTGCTCTCTCTGCAAGTACAACCAGTGGCGACTCTAGGATCAATATATAGGGGGGCACAAAGAAACACAGTCAAAAATGGGGGGCACTAATAATTTTCACCAGTTAAGCATGCTACTGAAAAAACTAAATAAGTATATATAAATAAGATAACAAAATACGAGAGTATTGGGGTATGCAGGGATAACTTTTTATTGTATTAATAATTAAACCAAATACTTAAAAGACAAGCTTTTGCGGTTCACCTGACAGAAAGGGTGCAATCACATCTGCCCATTCCACAACTGGCAGTCTCTATCTCTCTCTGCCACTCTCTCAAACACAGTGAGGTAGGCCTCAATGTCATCATTGCACAGCCCTCCTCATATTAACATTCTCTTGGGGACTTACCTCTACTTGTTGGGGTTGAGCCACAGCAGTCTCTCTTAATGCAGCAATCTGCTCCATCAACAAACGGTTATTTTGGTGCGTTGTTGGTGCACATTACCTTTGAAGACGTAAAGTTTTTTGTGTCTCTTTTTATCCTCCAAATTGGCTTGCAAAAACAGCTTCATCATTTCCTCCATTGCATTTGATAGGCTTTGCAAAGCTGCAGCAGCTTTTACGCAGGACCAAGTCCAAACTGTGCTTTATTCGGTCAATTCAGCGTAACAAATTAGCATCCAAGTTATGGCATCACTTGGTGAGATGAAGTTACAGTACCAGCATAACATAACACAAAACTAAATACCTGCCCGTCAGGGCTCTACCTAATACACCAGTGATTCCTGTCTCACCTATAGAATCCTTTTCACACCAGGGGAGATCAGGCTTCACTCAGCCTCACAGTTCAGCTCTCTAGGCTTCAATCTGCAAGACTGTCATTCTGAGGTCCGCTTCAATCCCCCAGTGATGATCTCTACAGGCTTCACCTGGGATCATATCGGGCTAGGGGAAAAACCTGTAATGGAGGGATGTGGACTGGGAAATCCCACTACCAATGCTATCTCCCAGTAAAAAGAAATCCATCCCATATAAAGTTAAACAAAGAGCTTCTGCAGACTACGTTCTACTGAAGAAAATGCATCTTTCTGGATTTCATTTTCTCACCCAGCTAAGAAACTTTGGTGAGATATACACTCCCTCCACTACTTTACTATACACATTACCACAACGGGAAATAACATCTCTGGGTGTGGCGCACGAAAGAGATTTAGGGCTCTTTCACACGAGCGGGTGTTGTGCGTGGAATCCACTGCGTGAAGAGAGCCAAGCCCTGTTCTGGCCTGCAGAGACACGGAGCATTAACATGATTGATAATGCTCAGTGCCTCTCTGTGATCTTTTAATACAAAATTACAGTGAGATAAAGTTGTCACTGTGATTTTATAGTAAAAGATCAGAGAGAGCCACGCAGCATTATCAATCATGTTAATGCTCTGTGTCTCTGCTGTCCAGAGCGGGGCTTAGCTGTCTTTCACGCAGCGGTTTCCACGCACGGCATCTGCTCGTTTAAAAGAGCCGTTAGGCTTTGGCAACCGATGCATGCCATAGACAAATAAGTCAGTCAAAAAATTTTGTAAATCCTCTTGTTTTACTGACTCTGGGATACCGCAGAAGTGAACATTATTTTGCTGCAAGCAATTTTCCATGTTAGTAATCTGTGCTTTAAATTCTTCAATTTCCTCCTACACAGAGTTGATAATGTCATCTACTGTATCTTATTATCTGCAGATGTGATTTCTGCCATTTTAGATTCTACAACCTTGATTGTGTGCAGGGACGGATTGGCGATAGACCTTACAGGGAAATTTCCCTGGGGGTGATGCCCAGGGAGCCGTCTGGGCCCTTCTCACGGCTGGCCAGTGGAAGTTTTTGTGGATGTATTTTGTGCTGCTGGCAGTATTTTATGATGGACTGTGGTATTTGGCTCTGTTGGGGTGGTATAATGTGCCACAATATGGTATTGCTGACCGTGCCTTTCATCAATTTGTTCTTTAACCCCTTAAGGACACAGCCATATTTCACCTTAAGGACCAGACCATTTTTTGACCAGTGTCACTTTATGTGTGAATAACTTTAAAATACTTTTACTTATCTAGGCCATTCTGAGAATGTTTTTTCGTCACATATTGTACTTCATGACACTGGTAAAATGGAGTTAAAAAAAAACATTTTTATTTATAAAAAAATACCAAATTTACCAAAAATTGCACATTTCCAAGTTTCAATTTCTCTACTTCTATAATACACAGTAATACCTCAAAAAATTGTTATTAATTTACATTCCTCATATGTCTACTTCATGTATGGATAATTTTGGGGATGGCATTTTAGTTTTTGGGGACGTTACAAGGCTTAGAAGTTTAGAAGCAAATCTTGAAATTTTTCAGAAATTTTACAAAACCCACTTTTTAAGGACCAGTTCAGATCTGAAGTCACTTTGTGAGGCTTACATAATAGAAACCGCCCAAAAATGACCCCATTCTGGAAACTGATGAGAGGCTGGGGGCTGATGAGAAGTTGGGGGGCAGATGAGAGGCTAATGAGCTGATGAGAGGCTGGGAAGCTGATGAGAGGCTGGGGAGCTGATGAGAGGCTGGGGGGCAGATGAGAGGCTAATGAGCTGATGAGAGGCTGGGTGGCTGATGAGAGGCTGGGAAGCTGATGAGAGGCTGGGGGGCAGATGAGAGGCTAATGAGCTGATGAGAGGCTGGGTGGCTGATGAGAGGCTGGGAAGCTGATGAGAGGCTGGGGGGCAGATGAGAGGCTAATGAGCTGATGAGAGGCTGGGTGGCTGATGAGAGGCTGGGAAGCTGATGAGAGGCTGGGGAGCTGATGAGAGGCTGGGGAGCTGATGAGAGGCTGGGGAGCTGATGAGAGGCTGGGGTAGTCTTATATGACGAGTATAGCCCAAATCCTATATTTTAACTGGAAAAGTTGGGGGTCGACTTATACGCCCAGTCATCTTATACTACGGAAAATACGGTACTTTAATTACTGAAATCGTACTTCATTAGAAAATCAGCTCTCAAGTGGCCCATTTTTCTACTAGCAGTGCTCCCCATATTCTCTATAAAAAGAAAAAAATGACAGTTACAGGTTAAACACCTGGAATTTATTACAGGACCTACTGGGTGCAAATTTTAAACCCTTAGGCCTCTTTCACACGGCCGTAGGTGTCAGGTGCCCGTATTGCGGACCGCAGTTGTGGATCTGCAATACACGGGCACTCGTTCCAGGCTATTCTGCATCACGGATGCAGACCCATTCATTTCAATGAGTCCGCAAATCCGGAGATGCAGAACGGAATGACGGAAAGGAACACTACGGAGTGCTTCCGTGGTGTTCTGTCCCGTAAAAGATAGAACATGTCCTATCTTTTTGCAGAACAGGCAGATCACGGAGCCATTCAAGTGAATAGGTCCGCGATCCGCTGCGGCTGCCCCACGGTCGGTGCCCGTGCATTGCAGGCCGCAATTTGCGGCCCGCAGCATGGACACGGGACAACTACGGCCGTGTGAAAGAGGCCTTAGACAATAGTGATTTTTACTCAAAATATTAAAATTAAGTTAAAAAAATACCTACAGCCCCTTCTTTGCTGTTTATAGCTTCGCACACCTATTCATAATCTGTATAGCACACCTATTCATAATCTGTGTAGTAATAGTATTAAATTGATCTGTTAGACTGCCTACTAAATGTTACATATATGTTAAATCAGGGTGAAGATCTGACCAATAAAATGGAGGTTAAATTAGAACAGGCATCCACATATGTCTTTCTTCTAATTCAGGCATCCTCAAACTGTAGCCCTCCAGCTGTTGTAAAACTACAACTCCCACAATGCCTTGCTGTAGGCTGATACCTGTAGGCTGTTCGGGAATGCTGGAGTTGTAGTTTTGCAACAGCTGGAGGCCTGCAGTTTGAGGATGCCTGAATTAGAAGAAGAGACATATGTGATGGGTGATCAACAGTGTAAAGAGGAGGAAATTCCAGTAGATATTTGCAAAGGTGAGTTCTGAACATGTGCATTGAGAAGTTTTTAAAGTGGCCCTCCAACTCCAAAAAAGCGTGAGTACCTTGTTGCTTCATTGCTCAATTAGAAATAGAAATCTACAGGTTATTAAGGCCTAAGGTCCCTTTACACGAGCCGAGGATCGGGCCAATCATTGGGAAAGAACAGTAAGTACTCATTTGCTGGGTGATCAAATCTGCAATTTAGCACCTAATATATATATATATGACAGAGGATGTGCCACCAACAATATGCAAACTGATAGGGCAACTGGCTAACTTGTAGAATGTATGCTTGGCAGCTGAAGGCACCTCTGTTGGTCCCATGTTCATTTGTGCCCACATTGCTGAGAAAAATGAAGTTTTAATATTTGCAAATGATCCTCTAGGAGCAACGTTGCCGTGAGACCTAGAGGCTCTGCTCTCTCTGCAAGTACAACCAGTGGCGACTCTAGGATCAATATATAGGGGGGGGGGGGCACAAAAGAAACACAGTCAAAAATGGGGGGGCACTAATAATTTTCACCAGTTAAGCATGCTACTGAAAAAACTAAATAAGTATATATAAATAAGATAACAAAATACGAGAGTATTGGGGTATGCAAGGATAACTTTTTATTGTATTAATAATTAAACCAAATACTTAAAAGACAAGCTTTTGCGGTTCACCTGACAGAAAGGGTGCAATCACATCTGCCCATTCCACAACTGGCAGTCTCTATCTCTCTCTGCCACTCTCTCAAACACAGTGAGGTAGGCCTCAATGTCATCATTGGGTGTAACCTTTTGCAAGGCCCGCTGCACAGCCCTCCTCATATTAACATTCTCTTGGGGACTTACCTCTACTTGTTGGGGTTGAGCCACAGCAGTCTCTCTTAATGCAGCAATCTGCTCCATCAACAAACGGTTATTTTGGTGCGTTGTTGGTGCACATTACCTTTGAAGACGTAAAGTTTTTTGTGTCTCTTTTTATCCTCCAAATTGGCTTGCAAAAACAGCTTCATCATTTCCTCCATTGCATTTGATAGGCTTTGCAAAGCTGCAGCAGCTTTTACGCAGGACCAAGTCCAAACTGTGCTTTATTCGGTCAATTCAGCGTAACAAATTAGCATCCAAGTTATGGCATCACTTGGTGAGATGAAGTTACAGTACCAGCATAACATAACACAAAACTAAATACCTGCCCGTCAGGGCTCTACCTAATACACCAGTGATTCCTGTCTCACCTATAGAATCCTTTTCACACCAGGGAGATCAGGCTTCACTCAGCCTCACAGTTCAGCTCTCTAGGCTTCAATCTGCAAGACTGTCATTCTGAGGTCCGCTTCAATCCCCCAGTGATGATCTCTACAGGCTTCACCTGGGATCATATCGGGCTAGGGAAAAACCTGTAATGGAGGGATGTGGACTGGGAAATCCCACTACCAATGCTATCTCCCAGTAAAAAGAAATCCATCCCATATAAAGTTAAACAAAGAGCTTCTGCAGACTACGTTCTACTGAAGAAAATGCATCTTTCTGGATTTCATTTTCTCACCCAGCTAAGAAACTTTGGTGAGATATACACTCCCTCCACTACTTTACTATACACATTACCACAACGGGAAATAACATCTCTGGGTGTGGCGCACGAAAGAGATTTAGGGCTCTTTCACACGAGCGGGTGTTGTGCGTGGAATCCACTGCGTGAAAGAGAGCCAAGCCCTGTTCTGGCCTGCAGAGACACGGAGCATTAACATGATTGATAATGCTCAGTGCCTCTCTGTGATCTTTTTAATACAAAATTACAGTGAGATAAAGTTGTCACTGTGATTTTATAGTAAAAAGATCAGAGAGAGCCACGCAGCATTATCAATCATGTTAATGCTCTGTGTCTCTGCTGTCCAGAGCGGGGCTTAGCTGTCTTTCACGCAGCGGTTTCCACGCACGGCATCTGCTCGTTTAAAAGAGCCGTTAGGCTTTGGCAACCGATGCATGCCATAGACAAATAAGTCAGTCAAAAAATTTTGTAAATCCTCTTGTTTTACTGACTCTGGGATACCGCAGAAGTGAACATTATTTTGCCGCAAGCAATTTTCCATGTTAGTAATCTGTGCTTTAAATTCTTCAATTTCCTCCTACACAGAGTTGATAATGTCATCTACTGTATCTTATTATCTGCAGATGTGATTTCTGCCATTTTAGATTCTACAACCTTGATTGTGTGCAGGGACGGATTGGCGATAGACCTTACAGGGAAATTTCCCTGGGGGTGATGCCCAGGGAGCCGTCTGGGCCCTTCTCACGGCTGGCCAGTGGAAGTTTTTGTGGATGTATTTTGTGCTGCTGGCAGTATTTTATGATGGACTGTGGTATTTGGCTCTGTTGGGGTGGTATAATGTGCCACAATATGGTATTGCTGACCGTGCCTTTCATCAATTTGTTCTTTAACCCCTTAAGGACACAGCCATATTTCACCTTAAGGACCAGACCATTTTTTGACCAGTGTCACTTTATGTGTGAATAACTTTAAAATACTTTTACTTATCTAGGCCATTCTGAGAATGTTTTTTCGTCACATATTGTACTTCATGACACTGGTAAAATGGAGTTAAAAAAAAACATTTTTATTTATAAAAAAATACCAAATTTACCAAAAATTGCACATTTCCAAGTTTCAATTTCTCTACTTCTATAATACACAGTAATACCTCAAAAAATTGTTATTAATTTACATTCCTCATATGTCTACTTCATGTATGGATAATTTTGGGGATGGCATTTTAGTTTTTGGGGACGTTACAAGGCTTAGAAGTTTAGAAGCAAATCTTGAAATTTTTCAGAAATTTTACAAAACCCACTTTTTAAGGACCAGTTCAGATCTGAAGTCACTTTGTGAGGCTTACATAATAGAAACCGCCCAAAAATGACCCCATTCTGGAAACTAAACCCCTCAAAGTATTCAAAACTGATTTTACAAACTTTGTTAGCCCTTTAGGTATTCCAGAAGAGTTAATGGCAAAGGGAGATAAAATTTCAGAATTTCGATTTTTTTTTTTTTTTGTGGGGGCAAATTCTCCATTTTAATCCACTTTTTCTAGTAACAAAGCAAGGGTTAACAGCCAAACAAAACTCAATATGTATTGCCCTGATTCTGGAGTTTGCAGAAACACCCAATATGTGGTCGTAAACTACTGTACGGGCACACGGCAGGGCGCAGGAGGAAAGGAGCGCCATGTGGTTGTTGGAAGGCAGATTTTGCTGGACTGGTTTATTTACACCTAAAATGTCCTATTTGAAGCCCCCCTGATGCACCCCTACAGTAGAAACTCCAAAAAAGTGACCCCATTTTGGAAACTACGGGATCAGGTGGCAGTTTTTTTTTGTACTATTTTAGGGTAAATATGATTTTTGGTTGCTGTATGTTATACTTTTTTTGAGGCAAGGTAACAAAAAATTGAAATTCTGAAATTCTATCTCCAGTTCCCAATTACTCTTGTGGAACACATAAAGGTTAAACAAAGTTTGTAAAATCAGTTTTGAATACCTTGAGGGGTGTAGTTTCTTAGATGGAGTCACTTTTTTGGAGTTCATACTCTAGGGGGACATCAGGGGGGCTTCAAATGGGACATGGTGCCAAAAAAACAGCTCAGCAAAATCTGCCTTCCAAAAACCATATGGCGTTCCTTTCCTTCTGCGCCCTGTCGTTTGGCCATACAGCAGTTTACGACCACATATGGGGTGCTTCTGTAAACTACAGAATCAGGGCAATAAATATTGAGTTTTGTTTGACTGTAAACCCTTGCTTTGTTAGTGAAAAAATTGATTAAAATGGAAAATTTGCAAAAAAATTGCTGTTTTGGGACCGTTTTTATTTTTTGTTATTTACATTGTTGATCTGACAGGTTAGATCGTGTGCTATTTCTACAGAGGAGGTTGTTACAGACGCGACAAAACCAAATATGACTACTTTTTGGGGTGTTTTGTTTCAGTTTTACATAATAAAGCATTTTTGAAAAAAAATGATTTTTTTGTGTCTCCACATTCTGAAAGCCATATTTTTTTTATATTTTTTGGGGGCGACTGTCTTATGTAGGGATCAATTTTTGCAGGATGAGATGTCGGTTTGATTGGCACTATCTTGGGTGCATATAAAATGTTGGTCGCTTGCTATTATACTTTTTGTGATGTAAGGTGACAAAAATAGCTTTTTTATATTATTTTTTTTGCTGTGTTTACCTGAGGGGTTAGGTCATGTGTTATTTTTATAGAGCTGGTTGTTACGGACGCGGCGATACATAATATGTATACTTTTTATTTATTTATTTAAGTTTCACACAATTAAATTAAACAAAAAACATCATGTTTTAATGTCTCTATAGTCTGAGAGCCATATTTTTTTTTTATTTTTTGGGGCGATTATCCTATGTAGGGTATCATTTTTTGCTGGGTGAGATGATGGTTTGATTGGCACTATTTTTGGAGGCAGATAACTTTTTGATTGCTTGCCATTACACTTTTTGTGATGTAAGGTGACAAAAATGTTTTTTTTAAATTGTTTTTAATTAATTTGTTTTACGATATTTACCTGAGCGGTGAGATCATTTGATATTTTTATAGAGCAGGTTTTTACGGATGCGGCGATACCTAATATGTATACTTTTTGGGGATTATTTTATTTTAACAAAATAACAGCATTTTAGAAAAAAAAAAATCATGTTTTAGTGTCTCCACAGTCTGACAGCCATATTTTTTTCTTTTTTTGGGCGATTGTCCTATGTAGGGGCTCATTTTTTGCGGGATGAGATGGCGGTCTGATTGGTACTATTTTGGGAGGCATACGCCTTTTTGATCGCTTGGTATTACACTTTTTGTGATGTAAGGTGACAAAAAATGGTGTTAATCTGAGGGGTTAGGTCATGTGATATTTTTATAGAGCAGGTTCTTATGGACGCGGCGATACATAATATGTGTAGTGTATTTTTTTTATTTTTTTTATTCCGTGATAAATGTGTTTTTTTATTTTTACTTTTTTTCCCTTTTTTTTTTACATTTTTTTGACCCAGACCCACTTGGTTCTTGAAGATGTCTGTATATATAGTGTACTCTACTGTATTTTCACTTTTACACAGTCTGATCAGACTTCTGCCTTTAGCAGACACTCTGCTTACCCGCTTGGCCATCCGGAAAATAAGAAAGGGGGCAGGCGGGGGATCACGCTTCCGCCCGCCCGCAACGCTGCACCTCCAGCACCGCCCAGAAGGGGGGGTTATAAATTAACTGTCCTGTCATTTTTACGTTTCTGATCAGAAACTGCCGAAAAAGCTGCAAACCGCAGGTCTGAATTGGCCTGCGGTTTGCAGTGATAGCCGATACGGGGGGAGTCACAGGACCCCCCAGGGCATTGTCACAGAGTGCCTGCTGAATGATTTCAGCAAGCACTCTTTCCGATCATCGGGCAGCGGTGATTGTAAATACCGCTACGTCACGTGTCCTTAAGTACCAGGGCATCATGACGTACCGGTACGTCATGTGTCCCTAAGAGGTTAAACAGAACAGAAGTTAAACAGAATTGACCCTAACATATGTGGAGGCTTAAGGGTTAACTTTTTAAAATTAGCCAGCGACCACTAGTTGCCTTCTTTTAACATATGTTAATAATATATAAAACATAACTTTTATTATTGGTCACTAAAAGTGTCTTCTTGGTCCATTGTTAATGATCTTAAAACTCTCAGTTGTGTACCCTCTATGTTGCACCATGATAGTGTGTTGCTGCTGATATATATTGGGAGGCTTGTAGCTGCGTGCTAGCTCTAGACTCTTCCCTCTAGACTTATGTATTCACACTACTCATTCCATATCTGATGATAACATAGAACTCACTCCTGAATTTAAAAACAACCTTCTCTTCTCATGCTTTTCCAGTTGACCTGTCGCATTAAGCGTTATATTTTTTGGATAGTTGAATCCCACGCATGTCTGCGATCTTCTATTCCTTCGTCCGGCTTGTTAGCTACTGCGCATGTCATTGGACTTACCGATCTTCTTACCGATCTTTTTCCTTTATTGCGCAGACTGACTAACTTATTCTCAGCGCTTCTTTACCTCTTCACTGCGCAGATGCACAGACTTAGAAGTTATCTCATTCACCCCTTTGTAAATTCACTATATCAGTCAACATGTTAATAGGTTATTCACATCCTCAATAAAAGACAATTAGATACATGACTGGTTCCATATATATGTTTTTATATAACCATGATTTATTTATATATAAATTCGAAGTCATAATCAGTGAAGTAAATATCATAAGTATTATTAATTTAGCTTAAATGTTTAAAATTCATAATCGTGTTTATAATTATTAATCACACTTTAGTCGCTACCTATCATGCTCTTTTTCATTATTTTTATTTTAATTCTAAGTTATATTTTATTTTTATTCTTATTATTTCTTATTTTTATAGGGAACTTTTAATCATGTATTGTCACATGTTCTTATTAACATCATGATTGATTTTGAAGTAATTTTAGCATAATTTAACAGATTTAATGAATGTTAACCAATTAGTAATCATGATTATGAATTCTCCACATATTTATCCTTCATCTGTTCGATGCCAGTGCTCATGAGGATTAATGAATTTTTTCTTGATTGACAGTAATCACGATTAATTGATTAACAGTATTTATGATCATAATTAGTTTATGAATGGGGAATTAAAAGGGGGGGAGGGGAGGATCACAGAGAAGCAACATGGGAGGGAGGAGAGAGGTCTATAAAAACTAATTTAGATTTTAAGAGGAGACGTATGTTCTGGTATTATGTATCCTACACCATAGCTAGATATTATATATCGTAAGTTGGTCCTCTTACACGTTACTCAATGTGTTTTATTATATTAGTTGTTGCCGCCTTTTAGAGGAATGAAGCAAAAGTAAATCCCTCATTCAAACCCTGAGGGGCTAGGCTTTTGAGGCGATAAATTCATCTCGCCTCTTCTTGCTGGAGCTTCTTGTCAAGATCACCTTTTCTTGGGCCTAGTGATATCTTGGCTATGCCTCAAAATCTGAGGCTGGTCACATTGCCGTTATGTACATTTCGTACATGTCTCGACACCGGCGTGTCAGCTTCGGCGTTGATATCACTTAGGTGTTTAGATATATGCCTTCTCAGTTCTTGTAACGCTTTTCCGATATATAATTTCGGACATCCGCACCTGTTGGCGTATATTACACCAGTTGTCTTACAGTTGATGTACTGTTTAATCTGATATTTTTTATTATCAGTTGGGTTCACGAATTCTCTTTGAGATATCATTTTGCTGCAAAAATTGTAGTCTCCACATGGATATGATCCCGTGGTGGTTAGCCATGTGGTTTTATTCTCTTTCTTATGAGTCCACTGAAAATGACTGTGCACTAGATTCCCTTCTGTACCTCATTACATGCGGCAGGTGGACGAGAGCAGCGTGACTTGCTGATGTCACGTGCCTGCCCGGCCTGCTTTATGAATGAAGCAGGCGGCGCAGGCACGTGACGTCAGTCACACTGCGCTCGCTCTCCCGCCCGGCCTGAAGTATTCACTGCCCGCCTGCCGCATGTAATGAGGTACAGAGGGGGCAAGAATTATAGTAAGAATAAGTGTATAGTATAATCAAATTTAAAAACTATACATGAGCGGTAATGGGGGGATGGAGGGGATGTGGATGGCACTGTTATGGGATGAGGGGGATGTGGATGACACTGTTATGGGATGAGGGGATGTGGATGGCACTGTTATGGGATGTGGGGATGTGGATGGCACTGTTATAGGATGGGGGATCTGTGGATGCCATCCACAGCCCCCCCATCCCATAAGTGCCATCCACATCCCCCCCTTCCCATAACAGTGTCATCCACATCCCCTCATCCCATAAGTGCCATCCACATCCCCCCATCCCATAACAGTGTCATCCACATCCCCTCATCCCATAAGTGCCATCCACATCCCCCTTCCCATAACAGTGTCATCCACATCCCCTCATCCCATAAGTGCCATCCACAGCCCCCATCCCATAACAGTGTCATCCACAGATCCTCCCATAACAGTGCGTCATCCACAGATCCCCCATAACAGTGCGTCATCCACAGATCCCCCATAACAGTGCGTCATCCACAGATCCCCCATAACAGTGCGTCATCCACAGATCCCCCCCATAACAGTGCGTCATCCACAGATCCCCCCATAACAGTGCGTCATCCACAGATCCCCCCATAACAGTGCGTCATCCACAGATCCCCCATAACAGTGACATCCATTTCCACCTCGGCTTATACTCGAGTCACTACTTTTCCCAGGTTTTTTGGGGTAAAATAAGGGGGGTTGGCTTATACTCGGGTCGGCTTATACTCGAGTATATACGGTAATTGGTTAATATTCATTAAATATGGTCAATTATGCTAAAATCACTTCAAAATCAATCATGATGTTAATAAGAACATGTGACAATACATGATTAAAAGTTCCCTATAAAAATAAATAATAAAATATAACTTAGAACAAATGACAAAACACTCTGCGGTCTTACTAAGCCCTCAAACTGATGTTAAAATTGAGAGATTGGTCAACATATCCTGCTGTGGAGGACATGTCTAAGCCCGAGCACCACGCCAAGGTTTCTCAAGTAGCTCGGGACCTAACACTCACCTACCTGTGCCCTATGGGCAATACCAGGAGCCAATTGGCATTACAGGAATGTATAGGCCGACTCACAGCAAACTTCTCAGTTACCTCCAGCATGCAGCCATGCTTGCAATGAGATTAGGGAGGAGGCTTTGAGCCCCACCCAAGACTGGCTGATATGGCCTCACAGGTGCACCTAAATATAGCCTGTGGATGGAAAACAGGCTACATTTACATAGGAGTTTATACACTTCGAAAAAATTATATATACACAAAACAACTGGGCCACAAGTGCAGGATCTGCTCCCCTGTATATATATGCAGAACTGCATTTTTGGGTTGAGCACATCATGCTTCATGCCCCCTTCAGTTGTTTTGTATAACTTAGGGTACTTTCACACTTGCGTTGGTGCGGATCCGTCTGTTTATTTGCACAGACGGATCCGCACCTCTAATGCAAACGTTTGTATCCGTTCAGAACGGATCCGTTTGCATTAGGTTTAAAGAAAAATGACAAAGTCCAAAACGGATCCGTTTTGAATTACATTGAAAGTCAATGGGGAACGGATCCGTTTTCAAATGCACCATATTGTATCATTGAAAACGGATCCGTCCCCATTGACTTACATTGTAAAAAAAAACTGATCCGTTAGGCTCCGCCTCTTCAGACAGACACCAAAATGCTGCATGCTGCGTTTTGGTGTCCGCCTCCAAAACGGAATAGAAGTGGAACGGAGCCGAACTGATGCATTCTGAACGGATCCTTAGCCATTCAGAATGCATTGGGGCTTAACTGATCCGTTTTGGACCGTTTGTGAGAGCCCTAAAACGGATCTCACAAACGGAATCCAAAACGCTAGTGTGAAAGTACCCTTAGAATTAAAATAAAAATTACAAAAAAGAGCATAATAGGTAGCGACTAAAGTGTGATTAATAATTATAAACATGATTATGAATTTTAAACATTTAAGCTAAATCAACAATACTGATGATACTGATGATATTTACTTCACTGATTATAAACAAAAAAATGCAACAGCACTCTGCAACCAGAACTCTGCCCGAGATAGAAGCTATAAGAGGACATTAGTGTACGTTTTGATCAAAAGGTAATAAGCCACTCGCCACGCCAAGGCTGTCCCGTGAGTGTTACTAACGCTAAATCTGACCTGTTATGGGCCATGACAGCCACATAAAATCCTCCTAACGCTAAATCTTACCTGTTATGGGCCACGACAGCCACATAAAATCCAGGGAGTGTGGGCCCAGCATGCATGCTGGGATAAACCATACTTATTAACCCCTTCTGGTGCTGTAACCGGGGCGTTAGTACCACTCACGGGACAGCCTTGGCGTGGCGAGTGGCTTATTATCTTTTGATCAAAACGTACACTAATGTCCTCTTATAGCTTCTATCTTGGGCAGAGTTCTGGTTGCAGAGTGCTGTTGCATTTTTTTGTTTGTATGTATAATTGCCACAGCTACGTGCACCTGCATACAGGGAAGTGCTGACTGACCCCCCCTTGTGTTTCTACTTCACTGATTATGACTTCGAATTTATTTATAAATAAATCATGGTTATATAAAAACATATATATGGAACCAATCATGTATCTAATTGTGCTTTATTGAGGAACTGAATAACCTATTAACATGTTGACTGATATAGTGAATTTACAAAGGGGTGAATGAGATAACTTCTAAGTCTGTGCATCTGCGCAGTGAAGAGGTAAAGAAGCGCTGAGAATAAGTTAGTTAATCTGTGCAATAAAGGAAAAAGATCGGTAAGAAACTAAGTCCAATGACATGCGCAGTAGCTAACAAGCCGGACGAAGGAATAGAAGATAGTAGATATGCGCGAGAGCAAAGGGTGGGTGAGGACGGGAGGAGACACAGGGAATGGGAGGAGAGGGAAGTAACTAGCTACACCAATATTGAGTAAGCTATATTGTAACCACTCCCCCCAAAAAATATAACGCTTAATGCGATAGGACAACTGGAAAAGCATAAGGAGAGAAGGTTATAAAAGACCTGCACCACGCCCCCAAACACTATCCTGCCCAATCCACTGAAGACGCCAGGTTAGCTGGCGAAACATGTCGGGGGGCAGTGTTTGAGGTTGTTTTTAAATTCAGGAGTGAGTTCTATGTTATCATCAGATATGAAATGAGTAGTGTAAATACATAAGTCTAGAGGGAAGAGTCTAGAGCTAGCGCACAGCTACAAGCCTCCCAATATATATCAGCAGCAACACACTATCATGGTGCAACATAGAGGGTACACAACTGAGAGTTTTACCCTAGGTACACACCTAAGCGTTTTTCTGCGCGTTCCTACGCGCTGAAAAACGCACAACATGTGAAATGCCATGTATCCCTATGGGCATGGTACACATTTGGGCGTTTTACAGCGCGTTTAAACGCGCTGAAAAACGCCAGACCAAAACGCTAGTGCTTGAGCTTCTTTGGGGCGTTTTATCAAGCGTTTCCACCCATTGGAATGCATGGGAACGCTCCAAGATGAAGATATGCGCGTTTTCTGTTCGAAAAACGCGCGTTCGTACGCGCGTTTTTCACATGTGACCCAGCATAAAAAGGCTGCTTCCTGGTTCAACACAGAACCCTAGGCCCCAGCATGGAGGAAGCTGGATGTGAGGCAGAGACCCTTATCAGGCTTGTGCGTCCGAAACGTTGGCTATACGACACGAATGACCCAAAATATAAAAACCGGCGGTACAGACAGCAGGCATGGGAGGATATTGGCAAAAGCCTATGGCCAGAGTGGCCGCAAATGGCTAAAGCAGCACAAACTGCCAAAGGTAATTTAAAGTATGGTTTCCAACCGTTCCCATATTGGTCCCTTGCTCTCCGTGTAACTAAAATATACTTGCTTCCTACATCACACAGTGTTATCCCTTTTTCCTTGTGATTTTTGCACAGTTCAATGCTGCACGCTCCCCCATTATCTTCCAAACGATTACAGGTTATATTTTCCTAGCAACATGCACACGCCAGTGTTGCACGGCCTGGCCTGGCCCGTGTGTATCATGGCCGGCATTTGTGTAGCATCAGCGGGGCATGGTGTACACATGTGCGGGTGTCTAGTTGGATTAATGCGGCAGCCTTATAACGGGTTTATAGCAAATCACTACGCTGTGTGCTGCTGCTGCCATACAAATGCCTGTATTTTTATTTCCCAGTCCATGCCTAACATAATGACCTTGCTGTGTGGTTTCCCTTTTATTACGTTTCTTTGTTAAAATATGGTTTTTATTTTGTTTTGATTGGCCGCTGTGTAGACAATGACTCATCCCTTTGCACCTACGCCATGGCTAAACTAGAAACTGTGTGGATTTTGTGTAGGCCACAGAACATACTCCTAATATCTAGCAGTCGTTATAATATTTTCGTTTTAAAGGGGACCGTAATGGGATCCGTTCTTGTTATTTGATATTTTATTTTGTAAACCTGTATGTGTGTGTCTGGCTGACGCCATGTAAGTAAGCCTAGATCAGTGTAATGGTCCCGCTACATAGCTCCTGCACCATTATGAACGTGGTTGTCCAGAGTTATGCCTTAGGCCCCCCCAAATGCACCTTGTGTGGCCAAGCCATACCAAATGAGGACAATACGATTTTAGTACGTGGAAACATTTGCCTCTTTATAAACAAAAATGAAAAATACAAAAACAACATGCCAATTTCATTGGAAAAGTACAACATCACAATTTGAATGCATTATGCCTCTATTGCTTCCAACTGCCAGGGAAGCGCACCCTCTGTGGACATAAAGTAGCGGGTAAAATGATCCCGGACATGTGCACCATGTGCGTTGCCACGGGCTGCGGTGAGCTGGGTCGGGCCAAGACTTTGCCCGAGTGTGTCCTCAAAATTGCACCCATCGCGTTGGCGCACAAAGTTGTGCAGGACACACGCCGCTTTTACCGCCTTGATAGCGGTCTCAATTTTAAAATGTATAGGCGCATGCAGGAACCGCCATTTATTAGCCAGAATGCCGAAGGCACACTCCACCACCCTTCGAGCTCGTGTCAGTCTATAATTAAAGACCCTTCGTGGGGTAGTTAGGCCTCTGCTGGAATAGGGGCGCATCATATTTGCACCCAGGGCGAATGCCTCGTCCGCAACAAAGACGTAAGGCATGGCGGGAAACGTCGTGCCTGGCAGAAGTTGAGGGGCTGGTAGCTGGAGGGTATTACGTGCCAGCAGACTGCCGAAGGTGGAGTGGCCAAATACCGCAGAGTCTGAACTGCTGCCATAAGCCCCCACATCAATGTATCGGAAGCAGTAATTTGCGTCCGAAACGGCCATTAACACAACAGAAAAAAAATTCTTATAATTATAATAACGGCTGCCACTCCGGATGGGCTTAACAACACGGATATGTTTGCCATCTATGGCCCCCACGCAGTTGGGAAAATTGCATGTCCGCTGAAATCCGTCCGCTATATCCAGCCACTCTGCGGTCGTCGGTTGAGACATCACTTATGTGTTTAGAACGTCCCACAGAGCCACACAGGTTTCTCGTATAATCACGCTAGCCGTTGATTTGCCAATCAGAAAGGCAAAATGAATACTGGCCAAAGACTGCCCTGTTGCCAAATACCTGTAAAACAAAATTCATACACACATATTAACAAATGTTTTCTTTTTTATGTCCCAGTTAATATGTTAAAAAGCAAATGGAAGAGCCTGAAGGATGCGTTCGTCAGACATCGGAGAAAAACGAGAGAACAGAGGAGCGGATCCGGGGCAAGTTACAGCACATCCTATGTGCATGCGGAGCAGATGGCTTTTCTAATGCCATGCACCGAAATGCGTAGGTAAATACGTCACGAACACTGTTAGTTAACCACCTACAGGCATGTTGTGGTTTATGAATTCCGTTATAAGGCCATGGCCTACGCTAGATACCACACATCCTGGTACAGGATGACAGCGTATCTGGCCCATGCAAGCGTCAGCACGTTGCCGATGATATGCGCAAAACTAATTAGGTTCTCATTTGTTTTCACAGCACAGACAGTAGCTGGGATACAGCCGAGATGCAAGAGGAAGAAGAGGAGGAGGCAACTCAGGACAGTGATGGTGGCCCATCCATGCTGGCAACCAGCACACCGGGACCCAGCCTCGATTCAACTGTGGCTACAAGTAGCCCCCAAGAACAACAAGAGGCTAATCCCCCAAGCCAAGCAGCGAAAAGGCCCCGAAGAACGCAAAGCCAAAGACAGGAGGATCGGCTAATTGATGTCCTGGATGCACTGGCTCATCCTGCCCCACGCCTCAGTAGTGAGGCATATTTTCTACTAAGCCTGGAGGATGACCTAAAAAAAGTCCCAAGCCATCTCCAGCCTGAGGCCCGCCAAAGTCTCATAAGGGGGATCCAAGCATTTATCACGCCTCAGTCTGTCCAACCTCAGCCCATACCACCACCCCCACCACAAACCCATCCCCACCCGCAGCAGCCACAATATCCATACCCACAGATGTCTCAACAACCCAACCCATGGCCGCAAAGACAACAAATGCCGTATCAATATGGATCCTCATCCCTCGGCCCCAGCACAAGTGCCCAAATGCCTCCTGGAGGTCATGGGCCGCCCATGCGTGAGAGTGCATGGCCCAGTGAGGCGGATTATTCTGGAAGCCCATATCCTAATCAGTAAAAAGTTAATTAAAAACCTGATGTGGGCTGCGGGTGTGTGTGAGATAGGGACCAGATTTTATGTTAACATTATGTATGTTTAAAATAGTTAGGTTGCATTTGAGTTGCGCAATTGTGCGATTGTACCATAGTAAGTAACAAGTAAATACTTTGTTGTGTCCCCAATACACATACTTAAATTTTTTTGAGTAAAAAAATGTGAATACTGTTTCAATCTGAGATTTATCCGTGTACTTTTATTATTGTCCAGATTGTTATGCTTGACCAAATAACGGCTATGGGGCAAACCTCACCAACACCATACAGGGACCCGCGTTAGTCGAACAACGGGCCCAAACCATACAGACTGACGGAAAGCACACCAACAGCTGAATATACTTCAAACACACACACTCAAACATGATTAATGCCCCCATAATGATGATACTTACCGCAAGGTTATTAACAGCCGCTGCACAGGTGGGATACAGTCACGCATAAAGGTGTCCTGGCGTTGTAAATGCCCTGACATCACCCCTAGTAGTTCATCAAAACTGTTATAAGAAAAAAACGTGTTTAGGAAATCAAACATACACATATACGGCCATCATAGGAACGCCCAAAAAAAAAAAGGTGACATCAGACACATGTGGCTACTAACCTGGATATGGACATCCGTGTGTAGTTCATGAAACGGTCTTCATGTTCACGTAAGTTCTGGTACAAGGACCAGAACTGACCCCTACTATCACGGTCCAATAGCAAAGGATGAATCCAGAAACGCCGTGAGGTCTGTCTCCGTCGCCGCAAACGCAACAGCAATACACCACATACCATAGCTGCCACCTGCGTTTGTCGCCGATACTCCATTAGCAAGCCAAAAAACAACAACTACACTATCCGACAGTAACACACTCTCTCACAAACAGAATCACTCCAACTCCCAATTTGGCGAACAGCCAGCAACTTTCATATAGGTGGCCCGACATTTTTAGTGGATCTGGAACCTGTCAATCAAAAAAACGCCTCGCGCGTTCCTTAACACTGGGTTCAGACCTGAGCGTTTTGAAGCCTAGCGTTTTTAGGGCGTTCAAGACTGGCGTTTAGGCGCGTTTTTTTCAAGCGTTTTGGTAAATAGTGTAGGCGCGTTTGACGCGCGTTTATGTGATTGACTGCATAGTGGGCCAATGACCAAACAGCCCTCGCTATATATAGTTTGGCCAGTGCTTTTGAGGTGTGAAATTCCATGGTGGCTGATCTAGTGTGTGCTTAGGCAACATGGAATGCTACAGGAGGCGACATGTTGCAGTGCTTGTGACTGCAATACAACTTGAGCGTTTGAGGAGAAGGAGGGACAGCAGGCGACGGTTCTGGGTCCATCTGGTCATTGCCCAGCGGCAGGAGAGGGGCCAGTTCTGGGCTCTCTACCAGAACCTACGTGCCCATGAGGACCAGTTTTTTGGCTACATGAGAATGTCCATCCCCAGGTTAGTATGTATACGTGATGTGGGTATTATGTGTTTTTTTAAGCATAGCGTGTAGTAATGTAGTAATTTATATTTTTCTGAATTTGTATCGTCTCCAGCTTTGACGAGCTCCTGGGGCTGTTGGAGAGTCGTTTGATGCACCAGGACACCTTCATGCGGGACAGCATTCCACCTGTGGAAAGACTGGTCATAACTTTGCGGTAAGTAGTATATAAATCGGGCCCTTCACAAACATGTCTATTGTGTTGCGACTGTATATGAGTGTTTTTTCATTTTAGTAGTCGTGTTGTTTCTGCGGTATGCTTGTTACCATAAATATTCAGCACATGGATCATGTAGCCACCTTTGCAAGGTGTAACCCTTCCCATAAAAAAAAGACTCCAAACATATAGTGATTTAGTTTTTTATGTTTGGGGCAATAAAGAAACTCAGTACGTTCCCCAACATGTTTAAACGGAGTACACTAAACTGCACATAACATTTGTGCAAAATGCAAACAAAATATGATGATCCTTTTAACAGAATATAACTAAAGTAGTTGCCACTTCAACTACCGGCACTTTAAATCGCAGTACCATTTCTCACAGGTCCTCATAATCTGTCCCGGTTGTTTCTGGTTCCGGATCCCACCTTGTTTGAGTGGTTTGCCGCGTTTGAAGCTCGGCATTGGCCTGTGTGCTGGTGGTGGTGCTTGTGGAGGTGGTCAGGCCATACTGGTGGCCATAATGTGGACCATCTTGGGGGCCATGTTGGTCGTAATGTTGGCCATAGTATTGGCTATATTGTTGCACAGGTTCCGATGGTTGAGTATATTGTTCAGCATATTGGGATCCCTGTGGAGCATACTGCTGTGGATATAGTTGCCCATATGTAGTGGGATGTGTTGGCCCATGTTGGCTAAATTGTGGGCCATGTTGGTGGCCATATTGTTGGCCATACTGGGGGTCCTGCATAGTAGGCTGCATCGGAGCCGGAATCGGATGCTGCCTAGGAGCCGGAATCGGATGCTGCCTAGGATCCGGAATCGGATGCTGCCTAGGAGCCGGAATCGGATGCTGCCTAGGAGCCGGGAGAGGAGGCTGCCTAGGAGCCGGGAGAGGAGGCTGCATAGGAGCCGGCATCAGGGCATGCATTGAAGCAATTTTTGAAGCCACTTTGGTGGTCATTTCAGTGGCCACTTCTGTACCCATTTCAGTTGCCACTTGTTGGGCGAGCTTTGTGGCCTGGTGTGGGGACAGCTGCGGGGCCTGATGTTGTGCCATTACAGGTTCAAGCTGTGTGGCCAGTTGTGTGGCCAGTTGTGTGGCCTGCTGTGTGGCCTGCTGTGTGGCCTGCTGGGGGCCCAGCTGGGTTTCCTGGAACGGTATCACAAAAGTGTCCAGCGTTCGGGTCAGCATCTCTTGGACTTTGGTGAGTTGCGGTCTGGGCTCATTTTGCATTCGGTCCTCCAGACTGAGAAGAAAATACCCGTGACTGGACATTTTTGGAACCGGATGTGCCAGGGCATCCAGGCTGGCTATCAGTCGGTCCTCATGCCGTTCACCTCTCCTCCTTTTGGCCCTTTGCTGGCGAGTGGCTTCTGGCACAGATGGGCCTGGCTGTGTGGGGCTTGTAAGCGTCGGAGGGCCCTCTGTCCCTGGTGGACTGGTTGCCGCAGTAGATGGGCCTGGCTCGCTGTCCCGAGTGTGGCCAGAGTCATCTTCCGCCTCATCTGCAGCCTGACTATGTTCCCAGCTACTCTCTGTGCTGTTAACGAGAAAAATATAGTTAAGTATGTTCCCCATATCAATGTGAATATATGTGACGTTATGTCATGCCACATCCTCTCCCCAATGTGTAGTACAATGTCTAACCTCCTCATTTCAGTGCAGGGAATCAAGAAGGCCATTTTCTCCGCATGCACATAACAAGAGCGTGTGGGTGATGAGCCGCTCCTCTGCTCCCTCTCTAGGCGGCGATGCCATATGAAAGCGTCCTTGAGACTTTTCCATTTTTTTTTATGGTGTTGACTAAAAAACAAAAACAATACGTTCATTTTAAATATATATTTTTCTCATTTCAGGTACTTAGGTACAGGCCAGTCTTTGGCCAGTCTACATTATGCGTTTTTGGTAGGGAAATCCACTGCAAGTATGATCATCCGTGAAACCTGCGTGGCAATATGGGATGCGCTCCATGCAGCAGTGATGGCCCAACCGCATAAGGAGCAGTGGAAGGAAATCGCGGATGTCTTCCAGAAAACCTGCCAATTCCCCAACTGTGCCGGAGCTATAGATGGCAAACATATCCGCATAAAGAAGCCGGTTCGAAGTGGCAGCCAATATTATAATTATAAAAAATACTTTTCTTTTGTCCTATTTGCGATGTGTGATGCCAACTATAGCTTCCGGTACATAGATGTGGGCTCATATGGCAGTAGGTCAGACTCTACAGAAACACAAGGGGGGGTCAGTCAGCACTCCCTGTATGCAGGTGCACGTAGCTATGGCAACTATACATACAAACACAGAAATGCACAGCACTCTGCAACAAGAGCTCTGCCCAAGATGGAAGCAATAAGAGGACATTAGTGATATCGTATGCAAACAGTGGAGACATTGGTTTACATAACAGGTAATATTTAGCGTTAGGAGAATTTAATGTGGCTGTCATGGCCCATAGTAGGTCAGAATTAGCGTTAGTACCCACTTGTCACGGCTGTATGTGAGCAACAAGAGCATACACAGTGAGTTAGCTACTGACCGGACCCAAACTAGGGAACATAAAGGGTGACCCCTGTCAGACCCTAAAAGCTCTCCCTATGCTGCTAAGCCCATGTCCAGATCCAGATGGTGGATCGAGACATGCCCGCGTACCTAAGGCTGATGACCACTGTAACCCCTACAGTAGTGGAAGGGGCACGGCCACCGGTGCCCTGCTCAGTATATGGACGGAACCGGGGTCGCCTCGGATCCAGTCAGCAAAACAAACAGAAACACACAATGTCTGCACACTTAACTGAAGGAGCTGCAGCAGCAGTGAAAACAGATCCAAAGTCAGCAGACAATGTCCGAAGTACTTGCTTCAGCAGAACACAGGTCCAGAAAAGATATCACACCAGTGAAGATACTCAAGCGAGAGATACAGGTCAAATGAAGTAGTATAATCCGCACCGTACAAAGGAAGAGAGGTGATTTAAAGGCAGAGCAATCAAACACAGGAGGGACAGCTGGGAGGAAGGAAACAGAAAGTAAAGACCTCATCACAGGGGCGGAGAAACAGAGCTGTGGGAACGTCTCAAAGCTCTAGTAGTTACATCATCACAGGGGTGGAGAAACAGAGCTGTGAGAACGTCTCAAAGCTCTGGTAGTGACAGTACCCCCTCTACGGGTGGACTCCGACACCCAGGACCCACCTTCTCAGGATGAGCCCTATGAAAAGTCCTGATGAGGCGAGTGGCTTTAATGTCCGACACCGGAACCCACATCCTCTCCTCAGGACCATAACCTTTCCAATGAACGAGGTACTGAAGAGAACCGCGGACAATGCGAGAGTCCACAATTCTGGAAACCTCAAACTCCAGATTGCCATCAACCAAAATCGGAGGAGGAGGCAAAGAGGAGGGTACCGTGGGCTGGACATATGGTTTTAAGAGAGATCTGTGAAATACATTATGTATCTTCCAAACCCGTGGAAGATCAAGACGGAAGGCAACAGGATTGATGACTGACAAGATTTTATAAGGCCCAATAAACTTGGGACCCAATTTCCAGGAGGGAACCTTCAGTTTAATATTTCTTGTAGACAACCACACCAGATCACCCACATTCAGGTCCGGACCAGGCACACGTCTCTTATCAGCCACACGCTTATATTTCTCACTCATCTTTCTTAGATTAGTCTGAATCTTTTGCCAAATGGTAGACAAAGACGAGGAAAATCTCTCCTCCTCAGGCAAACCAGAAGGAGCCCCTCCCGAGAATGTCCCAAACTGCGGATGGAACCCATATGCACCAAAGAATGGTGACTTATCAGAAGATTCCTGACGACGGTTGTTCAGAGCAAACTCAGCAAGAGGGAGAAACGAACACCAATCCTCCTGGTTCTCTGCAACAAAACAGCGCAAATATGTCTCCAGATTCTGATTGACGCGCTCAGTCTGACCATTCGACTGCGGGTGAAAAGCAGAAGAGAAGGACAGCCGAACCCCCAGGCGAGAACAGAAAGCCTTCCAGAATCTGGACACAAACTGCGTGCCTCTATCGGAAACAATATCAGAAGGAATGCCATGCAATTTAACAATATGGTCGACAAAAGCTTGCGCCAACGTTTTAGCATTGGGCAATCCAGGGAAGGGTATGAAATGTGCCATCTTGCTAAAACGGTCCACCACCACCAGGATCACCGACTTCCCTGAGGAACGAGGAAGATCCAGTGATAAAGTCCATGGACAGGTGTGTCCAAGGACGGGAAGGTATGGGTAAGGGGAGAAGGGGACCTGAAGGCCGTGAACGAGGGACCTTAGCGCGAGCGCACGTCTCACAAGCAGCCACAAAACCCTCCACCGACTTACGAAGAGCCGGCCACCAAAATCTCCGAGCAATGAGATCTACCGTGGCTCTACTCCCGGGGTGACCAGCAAGAACCGTATCATGATGCTCCTTGAAGAGTTTGTGACGTAACTCAGGAGGCACAAACAACTTTCCAGAAGGACAACGGGCAGGTGCCTCAGTCTGGGCAGCCTGGACCTCGGCCTCCAAATCAGAATACAGAGCAGAAACAACTACCCCTCCGCCAAAATGGGACCCGGGTCCTCGGAGTTTCCTCCTCCCGGAAAACAGCGAGAGAGAGCGTCAGCCTTCACATTTTTGATCCCAGGGCGGAATGTAACGACAAAATTGAATCTGGAGAAGAACAGAGACCATCTGGCCTGTCTCGGATTCATACGCTTGGCCGACTCCAAGTACGCCAGATTCTTATGGTCGGTAAAACGGTTATAGGGTACCTGGCCCCTCCAACCAATGGCGCCATTCCTCGAAAGCCAGCTTGATGGCCAACAATTCCCTATCTCCCACATCATAGTTTTTCTCTGCCGGTGAGAGTTTTTTAGAGAAAAGGCACAGGGTCGCCATTTGGAAGGAGACGGACCCTGGGACAAAACCGCACCCACACCCACCTCGGAAGCATCCACCTCAACAATAAAAGGTAAGGAAACATCGGGATGCACCAAGATGGGAGCAGACGCAAAACTCTCTTTAATCTTAGAAAAAGCTGCAAGCGCCTCCTCCGACCAAGAGGAAAAATCCGCCCTTTTTGGTCATGTCAGTGAGGGGTTTGACAACAGAGGAATAATTCAAAATGAACTTTCTGTAATAGTTTGCAAAACCCAGAAAGCGCATCAATGCCTTCTGATTCTCAGGAAGCTCCCACTCAAGCACAGCACGGACCTTCTCCGGATCCATGCGAAAACCAGAAGCAGAGAGGAGAAAACCCAGAAATTGAATCTCCGATACCATAAACACACATTTCTCCAGCTTGGCGTACAATTTATTTTCTCGCAGAATCTGCAGAACCTGAAAAGATGATCCTGATGAGTCCGAACATCAGGGGAAAAATCAAAATATCATCAAGATACACCAATACAAATTTCCCCATTAAATGGTAGAAAATACTGTTAACAAAATGCTGAAAGACGGCCGGAGCATTCATCAAGCCAAAAGGCATAACGAGATTCTCGAAATGCCCCTCGGGGGTATTAAAGGCTGTTTTCCATTCATCCCCTCTCTGACCCTGACCAGGTTGTACGCGCTCTCAAATCCAATTTGGAAAAACCTTGGCCCCAACAATTTGGTTGAAGAGGTCTGGGATCAGAGGAAGGGGATAGGGATCGCGAATCGTGATACGGTTCAGCTCCCTAAAATCTAGGCAAGGTCTCAGAGAGCCATCTTTCTTTTTAACAAAAAAACCCGCGGCGACCGGTGATTTTGAGGGACGAATATGCCCCTTATCGAGACTCTCAGAGATATAGGTTCGCATTGCGATTCTCTCCGGTTGTGAGAGATTGTACAGGCGTGCTTTTGGCAGCTTGGCGCCGGGAATGAGGTTAATGGGACAGTCAAACTCCCGGTGAGGAGGTAGCTCCTGCACACCGCTCTCGGAAAACACGTCCGAGAAATCAGAGAGAAATGATGGCAAAGTTTTAGTAGATACCTCTGCAAAAGTCGCTGTGAGACAATTCTCTCTACAAAACTCACTCCACTCATTTATTTGCCTTCCTTGCCAATCAATAGTGGGGTTATGTTTAGTGAGCCAGGGTAACCCCAACACTAGAGGAGTAGGCAATCCGTTAAGGACAAAACAAGATATATCCTCCACATGAGTGTCACCTACAGCTAACCGGATATTGTGAACAATGCCCTTCAGGGATCTCTGTGAGAGTGGAGCAGAGTCAATGGCAAAAACAGGTATATCTTTTTCTAATGTGCAAACCCGAAAACCATGCCTGGCTACAAATTGAGTGTCAATAAGATTGACGGCCGCTCCACTATCAACAAAAATTTCACAAGAAATGACTTTGCTCTCTAGCGCCACCCTGGCAGAAAGGAGAAAACGAGAACTGCAGGTCAGAGGAAAAGCCCCAATTCCTACATCAACTTTGCCCAAGGTAGCAGATGAAGCAGAGTTTGATGATTTTCCTTTTGAGGATTTTCTCTTATTATCACTCTTAGTACAGTTCATGAATCTCCTAGAGGGACAAACATTTGCCAAATGACCAATGCCCCCACAACAAAAACACACCATTCTCTGAGGACTAAATCCTCCTTTATCAGGGGCAAGTCGACCTAGCTGCATAGGCTCCTCCTCAGAGGGGACCGAGACAGGATGAGACCCCTGCACACTGAATGAGTCCGCACCACTGCCCCTAGAGTGACAATGGCTGGACCGAGAGGTCTCGTTTCTTTCTCTTAGACGCCTGTCAAGGCGTACCGCCAATGACATGGCAGACTCTAAAGATGTTGGTCTCTCATGGAAAGCAAACGCATCTTTCAATCTCTCTGAGAGACCATGACAGAACTGACTCGGAGTGCAGCATCATTCCAACCTGAATCAGCTGCCCATCTCCGAAATTCAGAACAATAAAGCTCAGCAGACAGTTTGTTCTGGCATAAAAACGTAAGTTAGATTCAGCCAGAGCAACACGATCCGGGTCATCATATATCTGCCCCAGGGCCACAAAAATCTTTCTGTGGATCGAAGGGAGGGATCCCCCGATGGCAGTGAAAAAGCCCAAGTCTGAGCATTACCCCTGAGCAAGGAGATGACAATCCTCACCCTCTGCTCCTCATTACCAGAGGAACGGGGACACAAGCAAAAATGGAGTTTGCATGCCTCTCTGAAGCGAACAAAATTCTCACTGCCCCCGGAGAACGTTTCCGGAAGTGAGACCTTTGGCTCGCAACAGACTCCATGGGCCGGAGCCGAGCCCAATGCTTGAAGCTGAATCATAGATTGACGGAGATCCGCTACCTCCAAAGAAAGACCCTGCATGCGGTCAACCAGGTCAGAAAGCGGATCCATGTCAAAAAGGACGGTTTCGGCGGATTATAATGTCACGGCTGTATGTGAGCAACAAGAGCATACACAGTGAGTTAGCTACTGACCGGACCCAAACTAGGGAACATAAAGGGTGACCCCTGTCAGACCCTAAAAGCTCTCCCTATGCTGCTAAGCCCATGTCCAGATCCAGATGGTGGATCGAGACATGCCCGCGTACCTAAGGCTGATGACCACTGTAACCCCTACAGTAGTGGAAGGGGCACGGCCACCGGTGCCCTGCTCAGTATATGGACGGAACCGGGGTCGCCTCGGATCCAGTCAGCAAAACAAACAGAAACACACAATGTCTGCACACTTAACTGAAGGAGCTGCAGCAGCAGTGAAAACAGATCCAAAGTCAGCAGACAATGTCCGAAGTACTTGCTTCAGCAGAACACAGGTCCAGAAAAGATATCACACCAGTGAAGATACTCAAGCGAGAGATACAGGTCAAATGAAGTAGTATAATCCGCACCGTACAAAGGAAGAGAGGTGATTTAAAGGCAGAGCAATCAAACACAGGAGGGACAGCTGGGAGGAAGGAAACAGAAAGTAAAGACCTCATCACAGGGGCGGAGAAACAGAGCTGTGGGAACGTCTCAAAGCTCTAGTAGTTACATCATCACAGGGGTGGAGAAACAGAGCTGTGAGAACGTCTCAAAGCTCTGGTAGTGACACCACTCTAGGAGACAACCGTGTCGGGGTGAGTGGGCTTACTACCCTTTGATCAAAATGTAAACCAATGTCTCCACTGTTTGCATACGATATCACTAATGTCCTCTTATTGCTTCCATCTTGGGCAGAGCTCTTGTTGCAGAGTGCTGTGCATTTCTGTGTTAGTAGGTCAGACTCTGCCGTCTTTGCCCATTCTGAATTTGGCAAAATGCTACAGGACAAGGCTCTGGATCTCCCTGAGCACACCACACTGCCTGGCACCACTTCACCAGCGATGTCATTTGTATTTGTTGGCGAAGAGGCCTTTGCGCTGGGCGAAAACCTGATGAGGCCGTATTCCAGCAGGGGACTTTCTCTAGCAAGGCGAGTCTTCAATTATCGGCTGACTAGAGCGCGCAGGGTTGTGGAGTGCGCTTTTGGCATACTCGCCAACAAATGGCGCTTTCTCCACACACCCATTCACCTCAAATTGGAGACTGCCATATCGGCCGTTAAGGCAGCCTGCGTACTCCATAATTTTGTGCGGGCAAGAGACGGCTATAATTTCGATGATTCCCTCACCCATTCCCTGCAGAGTCATCGTCCCAGTGTTGTGCGTGGCCACAGACAAGGTGCAGCAGTGCGGGAGCAGTTTATCGCATATTTTATGTCGCCACATGGGGCGTTACCATGGCAGTTGGAAGCCATTTAAATATGCTTGAGTTACTTTGTTTATGTTAATTAGCGTCATAAGTAACATTTTCTTTATTGTTTGCTGATAATTGCCGTAATAAATTTTTCGTTTTGAACCATTTTGTCTCTACATGTTTTTTAATATATTATGGTCCGTGGAGAGTCCCCTTTAGGAGGCAATATTACAATTACGTGTGGTAACAAGCAAATGGTGGGCGAAATTAGGTCACACAATTTTGTGGTAAAGACTCCGCCATTAGATTTATTCCTAATAAGGGAGCAATTAATGTGGCCATTCATGTGGCTATAAATGCGAATGTACCAAAAAAATTTCGCCGCCGAAACGCGGCCCTCCAGCTGAATCAAAATCACAACAACTACCATGCTAACTGTGTGTGAAGCTATGGCAGAGCATGATGACAGTAGCATGTACGAAACGGCTGGAGGGCCGAGATTCGACTGCCCTGACGTATACACAACAGAAATGTGTCCGTAAATACATAGGCCACTATCAGTCGTTTTACGCGTTTTTTTGCGCGTTTTTGCAAATAGGAAACGCGCGTTCGTACGCGCGTTCTTGTGATTGCTACTGTGGTGTCAATCACAAAACGCGCGTCAAACGCCACAAAAGAAGCTCAAGTACTTGTTTATGCGTTGGGCGTTTTACAGCGCGTTCAAACGCGCTGTAAAACGCTCAAGTGTGAACCACTCCCATAGGGATGCATTGGTTTTAATCTGTTGAGCGTTTTACAGCGCGTTTGAACGCGCTGTAAAACGCTCAGGTGTGAACCCAGGGTAAAGTTGGAGCAGGGTCATCACTGGAAGTAAGTCAGTGTTTTGTTCTGCTAACAGGCTGCAATGCTCCGGGGCAGAGCAAAAAAATAAAATAAAAAAGGAAAAACAAAAAACACTCTAGCCACAGCTTATAAATAACTTTCCTTTTATATATTACCTAGATGAATTATGATGTATTTTACATCTTACCAGATATCACGAATGGGTTTGGATCCAAGCAAAATATGTCTTAAGAGACATGCTTAGACATGGGAGTGCTTGGACAGCACAGTGGTTAGTAATACCCCCTTGACCCTGGGAACACACCTAAGCGTTTTTCAGCGCGTTCAAACGTGCTGAAAAACGCACAACAAGTGAAAACCCATGTATTCCAATGGACATGGTTCACACTTGAACGTTTTACAGCGCGTTTGAACGCGCTAAAAAACGGCAAACGCAAACGCTTGTGCATGAGCTTCTTTGGGGCGTTTGCCCAAGCGTTTGCACCCATTGAAAAGCATGGGAACGCGCATGTAAGAAAATATGCGCGTTTTCCGCTTTAAAAACGCGCGTATGATCGCGCGTTTTTGTAGTAAAACCCAGCAGAAAGGCAGAATCTCCACCCACCTTTGCTGGGTGGGGATTCTTTTTTTCTGCAAACTGTAAGCTGTCAATCAAAAAAACGCCCCAAATACGCGTTGCAAAAATACAAAAACGCCGAAAAAAACACTCGTTTTCCGTGGAAAAAATGCTCAAAAAAACGCCTGATCCAAAAACGTCTAGGTGTGTTCCCAGCCTGAGTGATACCACCTTGGAATGCTAAAATTGTGGTTTCAATCCCCTTGATGCAAATAAAAGTTCCCACTCAGGGAATCTGTAGGAGCAGCTGCAGCTGATTTAGGGCTCATACACACAAATGTACTTTTTGTCCGCATCCGATCTATATTTTTTGCGGGTCGGATGTGGACTCATTAACTTCAGTGCGGCCGCAAAAGAATTCAGACAGTACACTGTGTGCTGTCTGCATCCGTATGTTCGTTCTGTGCCATCCACAAAAATATAGAACATGTCCTGTTCTTGTCTGCATTACGGACAACGATAGGACTGTTCTATAAAGGGCTGGACGTTCCGTTCCGCTTTTTGCGGATCCGCCATTTGTGGAAAGCAAAACGTGCTATGGTCGAGTGCATGAGCCATTAACCCTTTCAGGACCGGTCACAGGTCCGGTCCCTTAGCCGCGGGGTTTCTGCTATTTTAAATACATCTTACCATTCAGATGCCGTGGTCAAATGTGACCACAGCATCTGTGCAGACCGGAACCGGAATTCACGCGCTTCCAGTGCGGAAACAGCGTTCCCTGGCTGAGATGGGGGAACCTGTTGCCTTGCGCTAATTGACTGAAGCCTCAAGCAGGCTTCAGTCAATTAGATGTATATCAATATAGACCACTAGGTGGCAGCCTTAAATTGATATATAGTGTAAATGAAGTCTTCAATAATGGGTATTTAGCCATCACTGAATTCTATGGGCAATCGAATGATTGCCAGTTATTGTCACCCAAGGTGACTTAGAAAAAGTAAAAAAAAAAGTAAAAAACAGTTTTTACAAATATAAAAAAATAAAAAAAAATAAAAAGTTCAAATCACCCCCTTTCCTTAAAATAAAAATACAATAAAAAAAATAAACATCATGGGCATTGCCGCGTGCGAAAATGCCTATACTATTAAAATATAACAATATTAATGGCATACGGCAAATGGCGTAGCGGAAAAAAAATAAAAACTGCCAATTTGCCATTTTTTGTTACTTCAACTACCCAATAATTTTTTTATAAAAAGTTAGCAAAAAGCCACACACACTTAAAATTGGTATAACTAAAAAGAACAGATCGTTCCACAAAAAATGAGCCCTCACACAGCCCCGTACACATAACTACAAAAAAGTTATAGGGGTCAGAATATGGTTCTGAAAAAAATAAATTTGTTTCCTCAAAGGTTTTAATTTTTTTTCAGTATTAAAACGCAAGAAAAACTATACAAGTGTGGTATCGTTGGATCCGTACTGACCTGGAGAATAGTGTACAGTGTAAAAAAAAAAACTTTTATCAGAATTGTGTTTTTTCCCAATTCTACCCCATTTGGATTTTTTTTCTCGCTTCCTACTACAAGGTATGCAACCGTAAATGGCGCCATTAAAGAGTACAACTTGTCCTGCAAAAAATAAGCCCTCATAAGACTATGTGAATGGAAAAATAAAAAAGTTAGGGGAAGGCAGGGAGTAAAAAAACGAAAACGCAAAAATTGAAAATCCTAGGGTCCTTAAGGGGTTAACCTGTGATGTGCTGAGATGTCTACCTACTGATAGCTTCCTTACTGCATGCCTTTAGGCTTGACAGGGAGACTGTGCTCAGTTAAATACCCCTTTCCTTCTCCTTTAAATGTAATAAGGGGTGAGATTATTGCCCTCCTCCTTGATCATTTAAAGGGGTTTTCTGAGACTTAAACACTGGTGGCCTATCCTCTGGATAGGTCATCAGTATCTGAGCTGTGGGGGTCCAACACTCTGGACCTCTGCCAATCAGCTGATTGAGAAGGCAGCAACGTTTTCAGCTTTCTCTAGTCCATGATACGACACGTTCCTTGGTCACATGGCCTAGGTGCGGCTCAGCGGCAGAAAAGTGAATAGGGTGTGAGCTGTGGTACCAAGCACAGCCACTATACAATGTACGGTGCTGTGCTTGGTGGGCATGATGAAGGCAGCAGCGCTTACAGGAGTGCAGGTGCTTTCTCAAACAGCTGATCAGCGGGGTCCTGGTTATCGAGGATGGGTCATCAGTATTTAAATCTCAGAAAACCCTTTTAAATACGACCAGAAGATCTCTGAGGATAAATAGAATCACTACCCATAGGTAGTGCTTTCAAAGTGGAAGATACCCTCTCAGCCCTGATATCTACTAAACAGATTACTGTTTGCAACACTTTAGAAGAAGTGCATGGTAAAAAGTATTTTCAATTCAGAGAAAGCAGCTAAGCTCACTTAGGGTATCTGGTCAGAGGATACGGAAACCACCCAGAGGGTGAATAGAATCACCACCTCTAGAGCAAAGGGCCTTAAAGGGGGTTTAGTATTAGATTGGTGGGGTCCAACATCCTCGCCAATCAGCTGGTTGAAAGGAAGGCTGTGCTCAGTGCGGGGGCAACTTTCCCTTCATTGTTTAGTTGCTCCCGCCGAAAGCGCAGTGGCAGGTATAACTACAAGCTATCCTTTTCATTTCAATGGGACGGCTCGTTCCTCTTCAAGTGTATAGGAACAAGCCATCCCGTTGAAATGGGGCGGCTTGTAATTACACCTGCTCAGCGCTGCGCTGTTGGCTGCGAGCAGGTAAGCAAACAAGGGAAGGCTGTGGTCGCACGGATCATGGCCTTCCCTTCAGCCAGCTGATCGGTGGGGGTGCCAGACACTCGGCACCCCCACCGATCTGATACTAATAACCTATCCTGAGGATAGGTCGTCAATAGTAAAATCCTGGAAAAACCCTTTAAAGTGATGATATCCTCTCAACGCTGATGTCCAGTAAACAGAGCACTGTTCACAACTCTTCAGAAGATGAGGCTGCTCAAAAGCTCAATTTCTTCGATGTACAAAAATCAGTTAAGTTTTTTTTAGGCCATCTAGTCAGAGGACCAAAAGACTACCTGAAGGGAAAATAAAATGAGAGACTCAGGGCTCTTGCAGACGAGCAGATGCACTCCGTGTTATCCGCAGTGAGAATGAGAGCCAAGCTGCGCGGTGGACATGAGAGGCACAAAGCAGTAACATGATAGATAATGCCCCGTGCCTCTCTGTGACCCTTTCACTACAAAATCACCGTGAGATAAAGTTGTCACAGTGATTTTGTACTGAAAGGGTCACAGGGAGGCACGGAGCATTATCTATCAGGTTACTGCTTCGTGCCTCTGATGTCCAACGCACAGCTTGGCTCTCATTCTCACTGCGGATGACACGCAGGAGATCCGCTCGTCTGCAAGAGCCCTTACAGTTCTTCAGAGTAAATGGATGGTCAAAAGCCAAATCTCTTCAATGCAGAGGAAAGTGCTAAAGTCGTTCAGGCAATCTGGTGAAAGGACCAGGAGACTGTCCAGAAGGAAGAATAGCTACACTACTTTTAGGGACCAGGAGCCTTCAAAGTAATTTTCACTCTACATTTTGATGTCTAGGATGTCAAGGACTTGTCTGTCTGGTGCTCCAGGAGTGGATGTAGGGATAGCTAGTTCATTCATAAAGACAATTCTACCATCATAGGATTTTCTAATCTAAAAGTCTTAAAGAGGACCTTTCATCTAGAAAAAAATTCTGAACTAAGTATCATGATATGTAAAGTGGCGCCCAGGGATCTCCCTGCACTTACTATTATCCCTGGGCGCCGCTCCGTTCTCCCGCTATGTCCTCCGGTATCTTTGGGGACTTGGTTATACTGGGCGGAGACTGTCTGACTTGGTTATACTAGGCGGAGACTGCCCTTGCTCTCTGGGCGTCTCCTTCTCCCAGGGAGAAGGAGACGCCCAGGAGAGCAAGGGCAGTCTCCGCCTAGTATAACCAAGTCAGACAGTCTCCGCCCAGTATAACCAAGTCCCCAAAGATACCGGAGGACATAGCGGGAGAACGGAGCGGCGCCCAGGGATAATAGTAAGTGCCGGGAGATCCCTGGGCGCCGCTTTATATATCATGATACTTAGTTCAGAATTTTTTTCCAGATGAAAGGTCCTCTTTAAAGGGGTTTTCCAGGCTCTGGATATTGATGACCCATCCTCAGGACAGGTCATTAATATTCAACTTGTGAGGCTTTTACACCCCAATCGCCAATCACCTGTTCTCTGCAACATCAAGAATTAGCTCTTGAATGGAAAAGGAAGCACAGTTCCATTCAAAGTGCAGTAGCCACTGAGCTACAGTTACTCATCAAAGTCACTACACTTTGAATGGAGCTCTGCTTCCTCCTATATTAAAGAGAGCTAGTTATTGCCCTGGAGGTTGATTGGTGCAGGGTATCGGTCCCTCATTGATTCGCCACATGACTATATATGTTTGCGGTAGGGACTTTACCCCTTCAAGTGACAGCCAGTTTGAACCAAATGTCAGAGCCCCATTTTTCAAATCTGACATGTGTCAGTTTATCTGGTAATAAGGGATTTCTTCAAACCTAGAGATCAATCACCTAAACAAGATGAGACAGTTCGCATTATTTTACCGTTTCAAGCCCAACACAAAAGAATAGAAACAATAATTAATAAACATTGGTTCCATCTCCTAAAGGATAAGTTAATATGACCCACTTTAACTAACAAGCCGCAAATAACCTATACCAATGCAACAAACCTAGGTCTGAAGGTAGCACCCACTATTAAGAGGACCCTAAAGGCTCCACATAACGAATCGAATTGACTCACATCGAAAGTCTTCTATAGATGCGGCAAGAAATGCGAACATCTTTCCCAAGAAAAACAACAGAAATTATATCCACTCAAAACACACATAAATTTCAAATTAAAGATGCCCTCACGTGCGATTCGACCGACGTCATCTATGTACTAGAATGCCCATGTCACAAACAATATGTGGGACGCACCAAACGTCCCTTGAAGAAAAGAATTGCCGAACACATGGCTAACATTAGGAAAGGGTTTGAACTACATTGCAGCCCTCGAAAAAGTTAAAAGACATTGGAGAGGTGGCAACCACATCAGTAATATGTCCAGGATAGAATCAAGAAGAATTTTTGAACTGGACAGCCTAGTTCCAGCCGGGCTCAATGTTGAAATAGAAATTTTCGGCTTCCTTTGAAATTTTCGACTCCCTCTAGTCTGTTCGACGTGTTAGGGGCAGGTGCCAATCTGGGACGGGACATTGAGGTCAGGCTGCTTACCAGCACCTCGATCTCCCCTCCTGGTTAGGCCCCCGTCCCCATTTCTGCTAGAGGATCACCCAAATGAACATATAGAAGTTCATACACAAAACACCTAAAGAAAAATATATATAAGATCAGATACGAAACACCTAAAGAAAACTACCATCTAATTAGCATATATACTTACTGTGTAGCATGTGTTCTCCCGCTCTGGTGGTCACTGATTCATTTGCGACACCTAATATGACCCTACAAAACAAGAAACAAAAAAACATTTACTATTATTATTATTATTTTTTTTTTCAAAGTATTTATATTTTTTCAAATGATTATTTTATTTTTTTCAAAGAATTTTGATTTATTTTTTATTTTTTCAAGGCAATTTTGAAAGGTATTTTTTACCAAAAACATACAATAATAACCTACACGAAAACCAGATCTCACTAATATACACCAGGGTACACACTAACGCACCGGTGAGAACATCGCCCTATTTTCTTTGTAATGCTCACCATAATGCATCTCAAATATCTATTCAATATATATATATATATATATATATATATATATATATTTACTTTAGCCCTACTATTTCATTACTTTTATTCATATGCTGCAATATCTGACAATTGCAGACATCTCCATTACAGACGAACATATATCCTGTAATAGCCAAGGGGTAATTTATGCCATCATATGCCCTTGTCAAAAAGATCTATATTGGCAGAACAAAAAGATACATGAAAAAAAGAATAAATGAACATATCTATAACATAAAGAGAAAATTTGAGGGACACCCGCTGTCACGCCATTATATGGATAAATATGGAGGAAAGTTGACCGGATCACCATTTAGTGGATTAGAATTAGTGAAGAAAAATCAGAGAGGGGGTGACTATATTAAAGACATGTCCAAAGCAGAAACGAGACTAATATTCAATATGGATACCTTAGCCCCAGTAGGATTGAATATGGAAATAGAGATCTTTGCATTTGATTAGGGATAGCATCTACATCAGGAGTTATAGGGTTACAATCTACATAGGAAATGCAGGCGGGGATAATTAGGAGCTATCTTGCAGTAATAACCAGGTCTGTCTTCCTGACGAAGGGTAACGTGATTACCCGAAACGTGTTGAAGAGGTCTAGTGGTAGCTGTGACTATCCGTAGTCAGAGCAGTGACGTCACTCCCGCTCCCAGTGAGCGCGAAACCACGAATTTTGAGCCGCGCTACCATCCGGGGCGCGACTCCTAGAGACAAGACATACGGACTGAAATTTGCAAGTAACGCTCGCTGAAAACCCAAAGCACTGCAAGGAATCCCGGGGATCACGTGCACGCATTTAACAGGTACGGCAGGTGGTCAAGTATTCGGGGGAACGGCTTATATTGACATCAGTAGAGTGTGTAGTTGTAGCCACTGGTGATCTAATACACAATACAGAGCGCGGTATCCACATATTTGTAGTGTAAATCAGTCATTGTTAGTGGGGTAGGTGCAGCCCCACTAGATACTGCAGCTGCTAGGTGAGAATAGACAGTGCAGCGCTTTTGGGATAATATTTTATACAGAGCTAATATCTGCAATTGGTGATAACACTGATTGCAGACATTCAACCCATCAGATGCTGTGGTCAAATATTACCACGGTGTCTGAGAGGTGAAAAACCCAGAAGCGCCAATAGATGCCCACATAGTGCCCCCCATGATGTGCCAGTATTTCCCCCAGTAGATGCCCCCATAGTGTCCCCATGATGTGCCAGTAAGGCCCCCACAGTGTCCCCCATGATGTGCCAGTAATGCTCCCAGTAGATGCTCCCATAGTGTCCCTCATGATGTGCCAGTAGATGCCCCCATAGTATCCCCCATGATGTGCCATTAATGCCCATATAGTGTCCCACATGATGTGCCAGTAGATGCCCCCCATGATGTGCCAGTAATTCCCCCAGTAGATGCCTCCATAGTGTCCCCCCATGATGTGCCAGTAGATGCCCCCAATAGATGCCCCCAATAGTGTCTCCATGATATGCCAGTAATGCTCCCATAGTGTCCCCCATGATTTTGAAGTAGATGCCCCCATAGTGTCCCCCATGATGTGCCAGTAATGCCCCCATAGTATCTCCCATCATGTGCCAGTAATGCCCTTATAGTATCCCCCATTTTGTGTCAGTAATGCCACCATAGTATCCTCCATCATGTGCCTGTAATGCCCCTATCATGTGCCAGTAATGCCCACATAGTGTCCCCATCTTGGGCCAGTAATGCTCCCATAGTATACCCCATCGTGTGTCAGTAATGCCCCCATAGTGTCCCCCATGATGTGCCAGTAATGCCCCCATAGTGGTCCCCATCATGTACCAGTAATGGCCCCATAGTATCCCCCATCATGTGCCAGTAATGCACCCATAGTATCCCCCATCATGTGTCATTAATGCCCCCATAGTATCCCCCATCATGGGAAGGTAATGCCCCCATCATGTGCCAGTAAAGCCTCGATAGTGTCCCCATCTTGGGCCAGTAATGCTCCCATAGTATCCCTCATCATGTGCCAGTAATGCCCCCATAGTGTCCCCCATGATGTGCCAGTAATGCCCCCATCATGTACCAGTAATGGCCCCATAGTATCCCTTATCATGTGCCAGTAATGCCCCCATAGAGTCCCCCATTATGTGCCAGTAATGGCCCCATAGTATCCCCCATCATGGGTTGGTAATGCCCCCATCATGTGCCAGTAATGCCCCTATAGTGTCCCCCATGATCTGCCAGTAGATGCCCCCATAGTGTCCTCCATGATGTGCCAGTAAGGCCCCCAGTAGATGCCCCCATAGTGTCTCCATGATATGCCAGTAATGCTCCCATAGTGTCCCCCATGATTTTGAAGTAGACGCCCCCACAGTGTCCCCCATGATGTGCCAGTAATGCCCCCATAGTGTCCCCCATCATGTGCCAGTAATGGCCCCATAGTATCCCCCATCATGTGCCAGTAATGCCCTTATAGTATCCCCCATTTTGTGTCAGTAATGCCCCCATAGTATCCTCCATCATGTGCCGGTAATGCCCCTATCATGTGCCTGTAATGCCCACATAGTGTCCCCATCTTGGGCCAGTAATGCTCCCATAGTATACCCCATCGTATGTCAGTAATGCCCTCATAGTGTTCCCCATGATGTGCCAGTAATGCCCCCATAGTGTCCCCCATCATGTACCAGTATTGGCCCCATAGTATCCCCCATCATGTGCCAGTAATGCCCCCATAGAGTCCCCCATCATGTGCCAGTAACCCGAACTTTGGACGCAGAACTTAAAACACAAGTTCGCTCCGAAACGACATAAGAAGAAAGGTGTCCCGTTAGACTGTGAGCCTCCTCTGAGAAACAATCCACTACCTGGACATATTATAAATTCAGAGCACCTCCCAAATATATCCCAGGATTCCTCAAAACAGCAGCCCCTTCATACAGCTGACCCCCGCCGATCTGATATTGACCCCTTTAATTATCACTGCTCAGACTGTGGTCACTGTATATACTACCACCTGGCAGAGGATACAAGGATTACTGGGAGGGGTTAGGATGATGGGATGTCAGGGGATATTACAGGGATGGGATATATACAGGAGGACTACAAGTCCCAGCATGTGCAGGCTGCTATTATGGGATGTCAGAGGATATTACAAGCCTGTACTACAAACTACAGGTCCCAGCGCGTCCATGCAGGGGATATTACAGGGAAGGACTACAGGTCTCAGCATGTTCATGTTGTTAGTACAGGCAGGAAGGTTATAAAAGGAGAGCACTACAACCCCCAGCATGTCCAGGTTTCCTCACAGTACAGATAACTGACTCCATCCTTCTCCACACAGCCCAGGAGCCCTCACAGAGCAGCTCCGCCCCTCCAGTGACTGATCACGTGATGCTGACGTCATCAGCACAGGTCCTGTAGTCCCCAGGATTAAGTGACCATGAAGTAGTGCGGCTGCTGTATGGGTGATATGTAGTTGCTGGTGTTGTGGGGAGATTAGTGCAGCAGCGGCCGTAGACAGGTCTGTGCAGTGTGTGTTCCTGCTGTGCCATCCCCACAGCCTCCAGGCCGGCAGTCCTGTTACTGGGAGGTAAGTGCTGGGCACCTCTCCAGGTACTGGTGTGATCTAAGGCAGTGTGTGTATATTGGATGCTCTTCTATTCCTAGGACCAGCAGCAGCCTCAGGATTGGGTCATGTGCAGGATTAGAAGGGGAGGCACTGCCAGTCAGTAGCAGAGGAGGACACTTGCTCAGTCAGGGTATGTCCACACAGGGCGGATTGGCAGCAGAAATTTCTGCAGAGTCAGATCTGCACCAAACCGTGCGATGCTGTCTGGTCCCCGCGCCATTGCTGGAGGCCGGTCACAGGGAGATTAGCTTTGGGACCAGGCAAGAAATCCATGAAGTGCCAGCGGAGGTGAGGACTGTGATCTTTCATTCTCTTTATAAGCACTTACAGATTTTGCTGCAGCTCCAGGGGTAATCCGCAGCAGTTCTGTCATGTGAGAACAAGGCCGTACAGTAAATGGTAATAATCCTGTGTATAAGCTCTGACAATAACGGATTGCGCATAGACCCATAGAAGAGAGCGGCGCAGTTCACACCACCATCACAGCGTGTCCTATCATTGTCACACACCTGTGTCCTACACAGACTTTACTGTCCTGCTAAATATCATCCATATGTTGCGGCTGAACAAGCTGTTAGGGTGGATTATGGCGGTTTTTCTGCACGGATATTATGCGGCAAAAACCGCAACATAGTACCGTACCAGCAAAGTGAATGAGATTTGACAAATCTCATGTACACTTTGCTTTTTTTTTTCTTAGGTGTGGAAATTGACCTGTAGTGTGGATCTTAAAAATCTGGAGCATGTCAGTTGTCTGTGCGATTCTACATCTTCTGTAGAGTGGTTTTCTCATAGACTTCAGTGTGGTTGTTAAAGGGATTCTGTCCGCTGGTTTTAATCTATAGAGCTGAGGATATGTGCTGCTAGCACGTCCACAATATACATATTCCATAGCTTTTATTCAGTAAAAAAATTTTTTTTAATATATTTGCAAATGAGGCTAGAAATGTCCTCCTTGCTCCCCTGACGTCACAGTTGAAGCGCCGCAATCTTGTGCATGACCGCTAGCGCATGTGTAGTTAGTTGCCAGCACAGGGAAGGAACCCCATGCTGGCATTGACATGCGGTGTACTCGTGCATGTGCGAGATTATGGCACTTCAACTGTGTGACGTCGAGAGAGAGCGAAGGAGGGGATTCGGAGGATGCGGGGCAGTGCTGGGCTTCTGAAACGTTGGTAACAGCCCCTTGGGCTCCTTTCTAGTCTTATTTGTATATGTGCATTTTTAGTGTAAGGGTTATCGAGGCTTTAATATTGATGACTTATCCTCAGGATAAGTCATCAATATCAGATCGACGGGGTTTTGCTGATCACCTGTTTGAGAAGACAGCGCGCAGTGCACGCGCGCCGTGTCCCTTCTCTCTATCTGTACTCTACTGTATGTCTATGGTACAGCAGCAGCGTTCAGGGAGACGGTACGTGCACAGTGCGTGCTGTCTCCTCAAACAGCTGAGCGACGGGGGTGTCGGACCCACTCCTATCTGATATTAAAAAGCACGGACGACCTCTTGAATAAAACCACTCACAGCTATGGAAAATGTATATTGCAGATGTGCTAGTGGCAGGGTAGATTTGATTTAAATCAAACTGATTTAAATCACGATTTAAATCACTAGTCAGTAAGGCTTGATTTAAATCATATAAGACAGAGTTCAGACTAAGCAAATATATTTCTACACTCAGAAGTGCATGACCATAAGGCAAATAAAGTAGATTAAAAGATGGCTGCACAATACATCACAAACTAACAGAAAAACTAAAAAGGGGCTCATTCCAAAAATAGGAATGAAGGAAGCTCTTAGCGCACATTTTTGATCAAAAGTATGTCGGGCCCAAGTGCCACTTCACGGCGACTTCCGCACAAGGGTCCCTAACACTACAGATACTGCCTCTTATAGACTTACCAGTCTCCTTATTTCAGGGCATTGCAGGAACCAGCTAAATTGCTTTTGTGCTGAGAAGTCCCAGGTACTTGGGCGTAGCTCAGTCCAAAAGAGGCACCACCCTCAATATATACTATAAGACAGAGTTCAGACTAAGCAAATATATTTCTACACTCAGAAGTGCATGACCATTCTTGCTGGTAGAACTTATAATATGCAAGTAGATGAAGATTTTTAGAATAACAACTTTTCATATTAGGGCTCTTTCACACTTGCGTATTTGTTTTCCGGCATAGAGATCCGTCGTCGGGGCTCTATGCCAGAAAAATCCTGATCAGTTTTATCCCCATGCATTCTGAATGGAGAGAAATCCGTTCAGGATGCATCAGGATGTCCTCAGTTCAGGACTGGAACGTTGTTTGGCCTGAGAAAATACCGCAGCATGCTGCGCTTTTTGCTCCGGCCAAAAATCCTGAACACTTGCCGCAAGGCCGGATCCGGAATTAATGCCTATTGAAAGGCATTAATCCGGATCCGGCCTTAAGCTAAACTTCGTTTAGCTTTTTCTGAATGGTTACCATGGCAGCCAGGACGCTAAAGTCCCGGCTGCCATGGTAAAGTGTAGTGGGGAGCGGGGGAGCAGTATACTTACAGTCCGTGCGGCTCCCGGGGCGCTCCAGAGTGACGTCAGGGCGCCCCATGCGCATGGATCACGTGATCCATGCGCATGGGGCGCTCTGATGTCATTCTGGAGCGCTTCGGGAGCCGCACGGACTGTAAGTATACCGCTCCCCCGCTCCCCACTACTACTATGGCAATCAGGACTTTAATAGCGTCCTGGCTGCCATGGTAACACTGAAAGCATTTTGAAGACTGATCCGTCTTCAAATGGTCACTTGCGTTGTTAACGCCCCAAAGGGTGCTAGTGCGCACTGCGGATTTTACAGCAGAAAATCTGCAGATTAGAAGCATTTTTCATTCCTTGCAGTGAAATGGTGAAATCTGCAGCCTACATTGACATGGTGCATTTCTGCTGCATTATTTTTAAGCAGCATGTGGATGAGAACGCTGAAATTCTCATTCACTTTGCTGGTACTGTCCAACGCTGCGGATCTGTTGCATGAAAATCGAGAATGGCAAATCTGCAGGTAATGAGTCACGTGTGAACCCAGTCTTAGGGTACTTTCACACTAGCGTTTTGGATTCCGTTTGTGAGATCCGTTTCAGGGCTCTCACAAACGGTCCAAAACGGATCAGTTCAGCCCCAATGCATTCTGAATGGATAAGGATCCGTTCAGAATGCATCAGTTAGGCTCCGTTCCGCCTCTATTCCGTATTGGAGACGGACACCAAAACGCAGCATGCAGCTGTCTGAAGAGACGGAGCCTAACGGATCCGTTTTGAATTACAATGTAAGGCCTCATGCACACGACTGTTTTTTTATGCTGTCCGCAAAAAGGGGTTCCGTTGTTCAGTGATCCGTGTCCGTTTTTGCCTTCCGTTGTGTTTTTGTGTGTCTTCCGTTTTTTTTAGCGGACATGACCCAAAAGATTTTACCAAAAGACAGGCTGACAATTTTTCCCAAGTGCCTGCCAAGGGATCCGCAAAAAAAACGGACACGGAACGCGGATGACACACGGATGGCCATCCGCATTTTTTCACGGACCCATTGACTTGAATGGGTCCGTGAACCGTTTTTCCCGGACAAGAATAGGACAGGTTATATTTTTTTGACGGACTGGAATCACGGACCACGGACGCGGAGGAAAACGGTGCATTTGCCGAGGTTTCCACGGACCCATTGAAAACCAATGGGTCCGCAGAAAATCACGAAAAACGGGGCAAACGGACACGGAATCAAACAACGGTCGTGTGCATGAGGCCTCAGTCAATGGAAACGGATCCATTCCCAATTGACTTTCAATGTTATTCAAAACGGATCCGTTTTGGACTTTGTCATTTTTCTTTTAACTAATGGAAACAGATCCGTTCTGAACGGATACAAACGTTTGCATTATAGGTGCGGATCCGTCTGTGCAAATAAACAGACAGATCCGCACCAACGCAAGTGTTAAAGTACCCTTAGGGTGCCTGCACATGGTGCAGATTAACGTTAAGAAATCTGCACAAATAATGCACATAACTCCACACTATATAGCGCGGTTTTGGTGTGTTTTATGTGCAGATTTTTGTGCCGCTTTTCTGTTTATGTTAATGGCATTGAAGTCTATGTGGAAAACCACTCTAGAAAATGTGCGGAATTAACATCCGCAAAACAGGTCAATTTCCGCATCTAAGAAGCAGAGTGTACATAAGAATTGTCAAATCTCATTTACTTTGCTTGTGCTGTATTACTCCAGAATCCGCACCTTAGGTTCATTCCCGAGTAGAAAATTTACACAGTGTGCACACGAGATTTAGATAATGTCATCTATTTAGCTGGCACTGTGTAAGGCCTCATGCATACGAGCCACTTTTTTTGCGGTTTCGATGAAGACCAATCAATTTACTTCAATGGGGCCGCAAAAGATGCGGACAGCACTCTGTGTGCTCTCCCTAGCCATTGCTTTGTTCCGCAACCCACTGCTGGTATCCGTGCTTTGCAGATCCACAATTTGCGGACCGCAAAACACGGCACATTTGTGTGCATGAGCCCTAAGGCTTTACCGTTTTCTCTGCGTTACTGCCGTATCCATAATGACTGTAAAGAGATCTGGCAGCTTTCCGACATAAATGTCGAGTTTCGGCCGGGCAAAAACTGTTGCATGCAGCGGCTTTTTGTCCGGCCGACAGTTGGCATTTGCGCTGGATCAGGCAGGCACATTTATGATAATTTACGCCAGATAGCGTAAATTATATGTGAAATCTACATTGCTTTTACTTCTGGTGCATAGACCTGCTAGGCTTCATCACAGTTATCAAGAGGCGTACGCTCCCCATAAGTGTGGCACATCTGATGCTGTTACTTTAAATTCTATAGCGCATAATGAAATTCACTACAGATAGTGTTCAGTATGTGTGAAGAAGCCTTTTTCCTACCAATGTTGGATTGACATATCAATGTTCTGGTTGTACTACACATTTCTATTAGGGTACAAGCGTCAGCCGTTGAGAACCGGCTGATACCCATAGAAATCAATGGGATCTCCGCTCCTGTTGCAAGAAATCCAACACTCCTGGGTTTCTTGCAATGGGCGTGTTAATCCTATTCATTTCTATGGGATCCCCTCTACTCAGCGAACCTGGCTGCGGCAGCTGTTGTGCCACCAATGTTGCCGTGTAGCCGCACCCTTACATGGTTTAACCGACCCAAACACAAGCTTGAATGACATAGTGCTCCACTTGGCCTGAGTATTGCTGGCTTCCAGGGGGTCTGCTAAGGCCTCTTTCACACTTGCGTTGTGAAGATCCGGCGTGCACTTCCGTCGCCGGAATGCACGCCGGATCCGGCACAACGCAAGTGAACTGAAAGCATTTGAAGACTGATCAGTCTTCAAAATGCTTTCAGTGTTACTATGGCAGCCGGGACGCTACTAGCGTCCTGGTTGCCATAGTAGCAGTGGGGAGCGGGGGAGCGGCATACTTACATTCCGTGCGGCTCCCGGGGCGCTCTGAATGACGTCAGAGCGCCCGCGTGCATGGATCACGTGATCCATGCGATCACGTGATCTATGCACTGGGCGCCCTGGCGTCATCCTGGAGCATCCCGGGAGCCGCACGGAATGTAAGTATGCCGCTCCCGCTCCCCTACTCTACTATGGCAACCAGGACTTTAGCGTCCTGGCTGCCATAGTAACCATTGACAAAAAGCTAAACGTCGGATCCGGCAATGCGCGGAAGCGACGTTTAGCTAAAGGCCGCATCCGGACTAATGCCCTTCAATGGGCATTAATTCCGGATCCGGCGTTACGGCATGTCTTCCGGATTTTTGGACGGAGACAAATCCGCAGCATGCTGCGCTTTTGTCAACGTCCAAAAAACGTTGACATACAGAACTGAAGACATCCTGATGCATCCTGAACGGATTTCTCTCCATTCAGGATGCATGGGGATAATCCTGATCAGTAGCTTTCCGTCCTAGAGACCCGAGGACGGATCTCTAGGACGGAAAGCTAAAACGCTAGTGTGAAAGAGGCCTAACCTGCTAACTATCTGCTCAGTGCAGGTCCGACCTACAGATAACAAGAATCAGGTGCCGGAGTGCCTAAAGCTGCAACTCCATTTGACTCTGTTAGAAAATTCTCATGCGTATCTCTTCGCAGGAGACTTTCTTTGGTCCGAAGAGCTGTATGAGAGCAGCATGTGCGGTCTGTTCATTTCCTGGTGCCAGCACCAGGAATAATGGTTGAAGAACTGAACAGGCTTCGCTGGTGCAGTGCGCCAGATTACAGCGGGAGCCCGGCATTGACTGCTGTAATGGTTAATGCTTAACTCCCTAGATGCCTTGGTCAATAGCGACTGTGGCATCTAGGCAGTTAGAGGGACAGTCCTTCCTCTGCCACCGTCGGCCAGCTCGGTGCCTAACATGAATGTATGTCTATTACTCTGATAGACTGTCTGTCACTGGCACAGCGATAGGCTATAATGCATACCAATGCATTACAAATGCATTGCTCCTAAGTGAGAATAAATAAAAATAATTAAAGGTTAATAAAGTTTATTTAAAAAAAAACAGCAAATTTGTTACCTCAAAAATGTGTTTTAGTTTGTAAAAGTGGTATAAAGTGGTATAAAACACACATATAGATCATGCCGTGCTTGCCGCAACTGGTATAATGAAGATAACATGTTATTCAAACTGCCCGATTAACAATGCAAAAAATCCGGAATTGTTTTATTCCCTTTTCACCCCCGCCCTAAAAAATAATAAATCTTAATCTATAAGTTTCATGTACCCCAAAAATTGGTACCAAGGAAAACTACGTCTCATCCGCAAAAAAAAACAAGTCCTCATACGGCTACAACAAAAAATAATGGGGTTGCGACTCTTGGAATGCAGCGACATAATAAAACACGCCACTCTTGTGCAAAAGTAGTTAGAAACATACAAAACTATACATATTTGTTATCACTGTAATCGTACTGACTTATAGAATAAATGTAATAACATGGCGGAACTGCTTGACAGAAAAATAAAAAAGTTATGTCCCCAAACAAAAAACCGCCATCCAACGTCTTATTTTCTACTCCTCTATGGCTGCATATCCTCCTCAAAAATGCTAAGAGGAGTATTTTTACTCTTCTTTTTGTGGCCTCTGCTCCATTCATTCTGGGGACCCCAGCATCTCATTCTTGTGATTGGTGGGGGCCCTTGTAGATATGGGATAAAAGGAGATTTAAGGGATTCTCAGGTCATAGCCTGCAACCATATGAATCGGGGCACACTTTAGGGCTCACGCACACAACTGTATTATTTTTCTTCATTCTACTATCTGTTTTTTCCGTGACACTGACCAATTCATATCTGTGGGGCCATATGGATATGTTTCTGTCCAATTTGTGTATGAGAATAGCCCTTTCTGTTAATGGGAGTGAGAAATAAAACGCACACAAGCAATCCATTTTTCGTGAACTGAAAATTAGATACAGCCGTCTGCTTGAGGCCTAAGGGAAGTTTTCTTTTCCAGTGCTGCTCAGCAGAGGTTCAGACGTGTTGGGTTTCGGCATGTCATGGAAAATCTCTGTGCAGATTTTTTCCGTCGCTGCAGAAGTAAATAGCATGTTACATATTTAAAGCGCATTCCGCACGGAAAAACTGAGAATTGGCACTATTGCATGACAATGGATCCTCTGGGGCATTGCATACTGCAAATTCGGTGGCATTTTTATTTCACATGTGAAAACATACCCTTTCTATGTGCTGTATGAAAGTGTATGCCGTGATCTCCCCCCAACGACAGCCAGAATTCTATCATATAACAGGGTCCCATCTGGACATAATCGCATATGCACAGGATATTCCATAAGTATCTGATATGCGCTGGTCACATTTCTGGGAGCTGCTCCTTTCACAAGAACATGTCCCTGTTCAGCGCCTCGGGGAACCGAGTGGATGCAGCGCATGCGCAGCTCTATCCCTTCACTGCTCTATGACTATCGAGAATAGTCGAGTAAGCATGCACGGCGTCCGCTGCATTCCTGGTCCCTGTTCTTGAGATAGGTGCATATACCACCTCGGGACTCACCTCTATCAGACATTTATGAGATATCCTTTGGATATACCATAACCAGATGGGATAACCCCCCCCTCCCTTTTTTTTTTTGTACGCGTACTACAGTCTTGAACGGCAAATATTCAAGAAATTGTTGTAACAGTGTTGTTTTAGGACAAATTCAATACACTTAATACACAATGAGATATTGACAGTTAAAGGGGGGGTCTCACTTCAGGAAATTACATTTATAATGTACAGAAAGTTAATTCAAGGGACTTACTAATGTATTATAATTATCCATATTGCTTCCTTTACTAGCTAGATTCATTTTTCCATCACATTATGTGTTGCTTGTTCCCATGGTTACGGCCACCGTGTAATCCAGCAGTGGTTGTTCTTTCATAATATAGGAAAAATCGCAGGCCTCTCTGGATGCTTGGACCATGAGAGTGCGCGTAGTTTAGCATATTTTTTTTTCTATGATGTGCAAGCACGACCACCTCTGCTAGATTACAGGGTGGTCATAACTATGAAAAGGAACAGTGTAACGTGATGAAAAAAATTAATCTAGCCAGCAAAGGAAGCAATATGGACAACCAGAATACATTAGTAAGTGCCTTATATTAACATTGTTTGCATGATAAGTGCCAATAGCCGAAGGGCGACAACCCCTTTATTGGTGAAAATAAAGGATTGCTGCCTTTACACTATTCAGTGGTTTTAATAAAGACCATTCCCCAGTTTTAATAAAGGTGGGTTCAATAGGTGATGAAGCGAAAACCGTTTGTGGACCCTACTAAGTTAAAGGGATTCTGCAGTTCTTTTAAACACCCGGGACCCCCGCCGATCAACTGTTTGAGAAGGCAGCGGCACTGGCAGTAGCTCAGCGGCCTTCCCGCTGTTAACCAAAGGCCCAGTGACGTCACGATTTGTATCACTGGACTGGGCGCGGCTAAGCTTCATTGAAGTGAACAGAGCTTAGCACCGTCCAAGCCATTAACACTAGTCGTGTCGTCACTGGGCCTGCGGTAAACAGCGAGAAGGCCGAGGCGCTTCTACCAGCGCCGCTGACTTCTCAAACGACTGAACGGCGGGAGTCCCGGCCCGGGTGTCGGACCCTCGCCGATCAGATGCTAATAATCTATCCAGAGGATAGGTCATCAGTTTGAAAGAACTTCAGAACCCCTTTAATCCTATTTGGTTTAACTTATTGGGGCAAGAGGAACAGCTTCAAGGAGAGTTTAAATTTCTTCACTTAAATAAGGGGTCAGCTGGGGTTAACATGGTCTGGGCTGCCGCCAAGGCTTATGTGAGAGGTCTGTTGAATAAAATGATTATTGAGGAAAAAAAAAGAATTTAAGAAAAAGGAAGCGGCTCTAAGGTTAGAGTACTTTCACACTAGCGTTGGTGCGGATCCGTCTGTTTATTTTCACAGACGGATCCGCACCTCTAATGCAAACGTTTGTATCCGTTCAGAACGGATCCGTTTGCATTAGGTTTAAAGAAAAATGACAAAGTCCAAAACGGATCCGTTTTGGATTACATTGAAAGTCAATGGGGAACGGATCCGTTTTCAAATGCACCATATTGTGTCACTGACAACGGATCCGTCCCCATTGACTTACATTGTAAAAAAAAACGGATCCGTTAGGCTCCGCCTCTTCAGACGGACACCAAAATGCTGCATGCTGCGTTTTGGTGTCCGCCTCCAAAACGTAATAGAGGCGGAACGGAGCCGAACTGATGCATTCTGAACGGATCCTTATCCATTCAGAATGCATTGGGGCTTAACTGATCCGTTTTGGACCGTTTGTGAGAGCCCTGAAACGGATCTCACAAACGGAATCCAAAACGCTAGTGTGAAAGTACCCTTAGATATTGAGAATAGGGAGGAAGACATGATTACTCAAAAAACTGGGGGAGCAAAGAGAGCTTGGCTTTTGGCATCTAATAAGTCTGACCGTTACCTCAGAGAAAAAGCTGAGAATATGGATTGATTTGTTAGACCTAGAAGGTATTGGGAAGGGGGTAGACCAGGCAGATTTCTACCTAGAGTTATTAATATGAGGGAAATAGTGGCAAATATTGCTACAATTCGTGACAGGAATGGTATAATACATACTGAACCAGGAAAGATTATGGGTGTGTTCAGGGATTATTACTCAGATTTGTATTCTATATAGACTCAATTAGACTGTTGTAGATTGAAGGGTCTTTTGAAGGATATCAATATTCCAAGACTTAGCATTACTCAACTGGAAGGATTTAGATCGAGATATTTCAGTAAAGGAGGTGCTGTCAGCCATAACTGAATCTCCAATAGGGAAAGCGGCAGGCCCAGATGGATTACCCGTAGAATTATAGAAGACGATCGAGAGTTTGGGGCGAATAGACTAATGGAGGTTTTTTCATACTCAAAACAAGTGGCTCACTTACCTAATTCAATGAGGGAAGCAACAATCATTTTAAATTCCGAAAGAGGGCAGGGATATTTTAGATCCGGGTTCATTCCGCCCAATATCTTTGATGAATAATGATTGTAAGACTTTGGCTAGGATATTGGCGAAGAGACTGAGGGGAGTAATTACAAGTTTAGTGCATCCAGACCAAAACGGATTCATTCCTGGACGGTCTACATCTTCAAATCTCTTCAGGATCTTCGCCAATATGCAATGGACGGGGAATGATCCTGGTTGTTGTTCTGTTCTGTCATTAGATGCGACAAAAGCTTTTGATAGCGTGGAATGGGATTATTTATGGGAAATTTGGGGTCAATTTGCTATCGGTCCTGAATTTACGAAGAGGCTGAAGATTATTTATAATGCCCCGAGAGCACGTATATCTGCTAATGGTCAATTGTCTGAAAGCTTTAATATTGGAAGGGGGATGAGACAGCTCTAGCTGTTAAACCAGGACTCATGTTTTCAGGGGTTAGAGGTCAAAATATCAGTTTATGATTTTCGCTTCTTTTGGGGGGATACCATTGAGGGTTTAGATCATGTTATCGTAACCATGAGTGGGTTTGGTATGCTTTCGGGCATTGTAGTTAATTGGAATAAATCAATTCTACTTCCGCTGAGTGAGGAGGTTAAGGTAACAGATAAACAGTTAAAGATATTGGGTCCTCATGATAGTTTTAGATATTTAGGATTAGAAATAGCAAAGGATTCTGGTAGATTTATAGAGCTGAACCTTTTGCCGTTGTTCCGGAAGATTAAGGAAAGGATTAGGATATGGACCAAACTTGCTATAAATAAAGCTGACAGGATAGGTCTTATTAAAATGGTCTTGCTTCCTCAAATTTTATACATTATTAGGAACTGTCCCATTTGTTTTGAGTAAATCAGTTTTTATAGAAATGGAGAAGTTACTTAAATCCATTCCATTTTAATGATCACTGTTAAATCTGTTAATGATTTAACAGTGATCATTTTTCTAAATATGTTTAATTAACTAATTCCCCACCCCTTAGAAGAAAATGAAGATATACTTACCTGACTGTTGTCTTCCGTCTCCCCTTGTTACGGCCACCGCTCTCCTCCGAATCGCGGTGGCCGCGCTTACGCAGACGACTTCTTCTTTTCTCCCGGCCGGGCCGCTCGCAGTCCTGAAAGCGCACGCCGGCGCCACGCATGCGCTATGGTGACTTCTTCCTGGCCAGTATAGTAGGAAGAAGGCGTTCAGGCCAGCGCGCGGCCTGGCCGGGAGAAGACGTCAATCAAGTTGGAGCCCGCCCCCTGCCGAAACCAGGAAGTGGACGGCGCGCCGGGAGCAGGTAAGTATGAAAGAGCGTGATGGGAATACCCCTTTAATGCTCTATGGGTGGGTAAGAGAGTCAGGAAAAAACAAAGTTGTTTTACCAGGGCATATGATCAGGGAGGTTTGGAAGTACCGGATATGATGCTTTATTATCTAGCGACTAATATAGCGTTGATAATGAAATTGGAGCAGGTGGACTTATTACAACATTTAGCGAATAACAGCGAAGACTGCTTGCCGAATATGTTCGTTTTGCTTGAATCAGAGCAACTCTATGATAAGTGGTTATATAGGATTCCCATGGTAAAATTGTTAGTGGAGATTTGGGTCACGGTGAAGCGATATTTGGGTTTGGAGGGTATCACATGTTTGACTCCTTTTTGGTATAATAGGGCACTAGAGGATTCCACTTTTGTAGGAGATGCTAAGTATATTAGACATCAAAAGGCTTTTGGTCTATATCACATTATATTGAGGAAGGGGATCTGAAATCTAGGGATGAGTTACTAAGAAACTCAGGAGATGATAGTTTAAAGTGTGTTTAGAGATATTCAACTATCTGCAATTTTCAAAGTAGTAAAAAATAAGAAACCTATGGAATTATGGTCACACAAAGTGCTGAACTTCATTTCAGGATGGAGGGGTAACTAAAGTTTGGTCTCAAGTTTGTATAAAAAACTAAGGGAAGTTATTAATAGAGAAGATAGATGTAATAGTAAAACTGCATGGGAAAAGGACATAGGCCCTATAACAGAGGAGCAATGGAGGAGTTTCTGGCAAGCAAGCAATTATTTGAGGAATCATTCGCATAGAGTTCCCCAATTTATGATTCTTCATCGGTTGTATGTGACTCCAGAGATTTTCAACTGGTACTCCAAATGTATGCCCAAGATGGGAAAATCCAAAAGCGGATATTATCCATATGTGGTGGCGTTGCCCCAAAGTCCAACCCTTCTGGCAGGGTCTTATTGAATTGATTGGAGATGGGGTTTTTTGTCTTAATTTACCTCTTTTCGAGTTCTATTTGTGTTTTGGGAGAAATTCCTCATAAGCTATCAAAAGGCAGTAAGTTTATGCTGTATAAATCCCTCTTCTTGGCTTGTTTACTAGCGGCCAGAAGATGGATGAGAACTGAGGTGCCCTCTGTTAACGAGTGGATAAACGTGATGAATTTACATAGGTCTATTGAAAAATCAGGTTATATTAAATTAAACAAAATGCACATTCATAATAGAATATCGAGTAAATGGAATACTTTTATGGATGAATGAATAGGTTTTTAGTTTTTTTTTTCCTCCTCCTTGCCCTCTGGGATGGGGTGGGTGGGATTTGGGGTTATATATGTATAAACTTTTCTATGTATGTTGTTTTTTTCTATGTACGGTGTTTGATGAAATTTTGTTGATTTAAAAAAAAAAAAAAGAAAAAAAGATGACTATTCAGTGGTAAAACAGTTAAAAGAAATGTGCACCATTTACCCCCGCACTTTCCACAGTTTTTGTGGGGAGCCTCTGTTTTTGAAGACCACATTCTGATGAGGAATAGTTTGGTTGACCAGAGCCTTCCGTAGGTGGACGGTCACCCATCCAGCTCAGTGCCTCTGCTTTCCTAGCCAAAAATAAGGTCTCTCTCAGGAAAGTGCAGACATGAGGTGGCCGCTGTTCTTTGGACAGGACACCCTATACGCAAACCTTGGGGGTTTGAGGTACCTGTCGTGACACAATATTGGATAGCAGATTGGTGATTTCACTACAAAAGGAACGGCGATAAATACAATTCTATATCATATTCCAAAAGTTTGCCCTATACATCTATTAAAATTTGAGCCAGTTAGTACAAATGGGTGGGAGATAAGTAACACCGGTGAAGCAAAGCAAGAGAAAACAGCAGCACTGTCACTATAAAGAGAGTGGGTGCAGTCCCTCAGGGACCACCGGCAAGTGGTCCACTGGATAATCCAAAAAATTAGAGAAAAGGTAGCACTCCAAGTAGGGGTGGGCGATATGGCCTAAAATTTATATTGCGATATAATATGAAGCATGTGCGATAAACTTTTTTTTTTTCTTTCAACTTTTTATTTAATAACTATTTAGCCTCCTTAGGGGCTAGAACCCTTGTCCTATTCACCCTGATAGAGCTCTATTAGGGTGAATAGGACCTCACCCTCTCCCTGCTGCCCTGTGCTCTGTGCACAGGCAGCAGGGAGCTGACCATAGCAGCCAGGACATCAGTAGCGTCCTGGCTGCCATGGTAACCGATCGGAGCCCCAGCAGTACACTGCTGGAGCTCCGATCACAACTGCCACTGCCACCGATGATCAGGGGGGGAACCTGTGGGTGTTCCTTCTCTCTGCCTGTGACGTTCTGCACTGCCCCGCTCTCATTGGTGGCAGTGGCCACAGTCCCTCCCCTCCTCCGCTCTCATTGGTGGCTCTCAGTGGGGATGGACTCCCTCATTCTCCACTGTGCCGACTCAGGAGAACATGGTATGCGCCGAGAGCGGTGCATACCGTGTTCTACCGCGATATAGACGACATCTATATCGTGAACACAAATTCATATCACATATCGTCTATATCGCCATATCGCACCACCCCTAACTCCAAGGTCGGGTGAACATGGTGTTGGCCAGTATGCGGTCTTCAGTGGCACACTCCATCTTAGAGCTGCTGAACATCATGATGCAAGAGACCCAGGTCCACTTTAACCTCGTCTATCTGGCATGAGGGAATAGTGTTAGCTTGTCGTATGCTTGCTTAAAGGAGTTGTCACTTCAGCAAGTGGCATTTATCATGTAGAGAAAGTTAACACCTTAAGGACCCTGCCATTTTTCACCCTAAGGACCAGGCCATTTTTAGCAAATCTGACCAGTGTCACTTTATGTGGTGATATCTTTAAAACGCTTTGACTTATCCAGGCCATTCTGAGATTGTTTTCTCGTCACATATTATACTTCACGACAGTGATAAAATTGAGTAAAAAAATTCATTTTTATTTATAAAAAATAAATTTACCAAAAATGATGAAAAATAAGCAAATTTCCAAATTTCAATTTCTCTACTTTTATAATAAAATAGTTATTACTTTACATTCCCCACATGTCTACGTCATGTTTGTATCATTTTGTGAATGCAATTTTATTTTTTGGAGACGTTAAAAGGCTTAGAAGTTTAGAAGCAAATCCCATTTTTTAAGGACCAGTTCAGGTCTGAAATCACTTTGTGAGGCTTACATAATAGAAACCACACAAAAATGGCCCCATTTTAGAAACTACACCCCTCAAGGTATTCAAAACTGATCTAACAAACTTTAGGTGTTCCACAAGAATTAATGGAAAATTGAGATGAAATTTCAGAATTTCACTTTTTTGGCAGATTTTCCATTTTAATAAATTTTTTTCCACTAGCAAACCAAGGATTAACAGCTAAACAAAACTCAATATTTATTGCCCTGATTCTGTAGTTTACAGAAACACCCCATATGTGGTCTTAAACTGCTGTACGGGCACACGGCAGGGCGCAGAAGGAAAGGAACGCCATATGGTTGAAGACCCCTGATGCACCCCTAGAGTAGAAACTTAAAAAAAATGACCCCCTTATGAAAACTACGGGATAAGGTGGCAGTTTTGTTGGTACTATTTTAGGGTACATATGATTTTTGGTTTCTTTATATTACACTTTTTGTGAGGCAAGGTAACAAAAAATAGCAGTTTTGGCACAGTTTTTATTTTTTTTTATTTACAATGTTCATCTGATAGGTTAGATCATGTGGTATTTTTATAGAGCCGGTTGTTATGGATGCGACAATACCAAAAATATTTTTTTAGTGTCTCCATATTCTGAAAGCCATAGTTTTTTTTTTTTTTGGGCGACTGTCTTATGTAGGGGCTCATTTTTTTCGGTATGAGATGATGGTTGGATTGGTACTATTTTAGGGTGCATTTGACTTTTTGATCGCTTGGTTTTGCACTTTATGTGATGTAAGGTGACAAAAAATAGCTTTTTTTACATCGTTTTTTTTTATGGTGTTCACCTGAGGGGTTAGGTCATGTGATATTTTTATAGAGCAGGCTGTTACAGATGCAGCGACCTAATATGTCAACTTTTATTTATTTATTTATTTTACATTTAACTAGGGTTGGGCAATATACCGGTGGCTGCGATATACCGTGGTATTAAGAAACTGCGATATGGCAATATCACAGTTTCCTAATAACCGCGGTATTTAATGACGTCATAGGAGCGGTCGCACGTGTGCCGACTGCTCCTAAAACATCCATGTCAGGGCCGAATTCCTGGCGCCCGGGACATGTAGTGCCGGGCGCCGGGCAGGTAGTGAGTAGCGGGCTCTGCCGGGAATTTAGCACCGGCCCCGCAGTGAAGTAGCCCGACCTTAATAACTATTGTTGCTCAGGCTCCCCGGGCAGCTCTCTGCTCCTCCATGCGCCGCCTGCCCCTTCATTCATAAAGTGGGCGGAGCATGGAGGAACAGAGAGCTGCCCGGGAGCCTGCGCCACAATAGTTATTAAGGTCTGGCTACTTCTAAAGAGATTAACTACATAAATACTGGATCAGAGCTGCGGGGCCGGTGTATTACTGCAGAGTAACACTGCACCGGCCCCGCAGCTCTGATCCAGTATTTATGTAGTTAATCTCTGTTCCTCCATGCTCCGCCCACTATATGAACGAAGGAGCAGACGGCGCATGGAGGAACAGAGAGCTGCCCGGGAGCCTGCGCAACAATAGTTAATAAGGTCGTGCTACTTCTAAAGAGATTACAGTGTTGGGGGTCTGTGGCTGACATTGTTATGGGGGATCTGTGGATGACACATATATAGCATAAGATGCTATATATGTGTCAGCCACAGTGCCCCCCCATAACAGTGCGTCAGCCACAGTGCCCCCCCATAACAGTGCATCAGCCACAGTGCCCCCCCATAACAGTGCGTCAGCCACAGTGCCCCCCCATAACAGTGCGTCAGCCACAGTGCCCCCCCATAACAGTGCATCAGCCACAGTGCCACTGCCCCCCCATAACAGTGCGTCAGCCACAGTGGCCCCCATAACAGTGCATCATACAGTATAACGTCTCCTTGCGGCTGCCCCCGTGCCCCTTACAGTATAACGTCTCCTTGCGCTGCCCCCATACAGTATAATGTCTCCTTGTGGCCTCTATACAGTATATTATCTCCTCGTGGCCCCCATACAGTATAACGTCTCCTTGTGGCTGCCCCATACAGTATAACGTCTCCTTGTGGCTGCCCCATACAGTATAACGTCTCCTTGCGGCTGCCCCCATACAGTATAACGTCTCCTTGTGGCCCTCATACAGTATAACGTCTCCTTGTGGCTGCCCCATACAGTATAACGTCTCCTTGTGGCTGCCCCATACAGTATAACGTCTCCTTGCGGCTGCCCCCATACAGTATAACGTCTCCTTGCGCTGCCCCCATACAGTATAACGTCTCCTTGTGGCCGCCCCCATACAGTATAACGTCTCCTTGCGCTGCCCCCATACAGTATAACGTCTCCTTGTGGCCGCCCCCATACAGTATAATGTCTCCTTGTGGCCCCCATACAGTATAACATCTCCTTGTAGCTGCCCCCATACAGTATAACGTCTCCTTGTGGCTGCCCCATACAGTATAATGTCTCCTTGTGGCCCTCCATACAGTATAACGTCTCCTTGCGCTGCCCCCATACAGTATAACGTCTCCTTGTGGCTGCCCCCATACAGTATAACGTCTCCTTGTAGCTGCCCCCATACAGTATAATGTCTCCTTGTGGCCCCCATACAGTATAACATCTTCTTGTAGCTGCCCCCATACAGTATAACGTCTCCTTGTGGCTGCCCCCATACAGTATAAAGTCTCCTTGTGGCCCCCATACAGTATAATGTCTCCAAGTGTTTTTTTCTTCTAAATGGGCATTTATCGTGATATATATCGTTATCGCGATAAATTTCTTAATATCGTTATCGTGGCAATATTTTTGATATCGCCCAACCCTACATTTAACACAATAAAAGCTTTTTTGAAACTCAATAAAAAAATCATGTTTTAGTGTCTCCATAGGCTGAGAGCCATAGTTTTTTTTATTTTTTGGGCGACTGTCTTAGTTAGGGGCACATTTTTTGCAGGATGAGGTGATGGTTAGATTGGTACTATTTTGGGGGGCATACGCCTTTTTGATTTCTTGGTGTTGCACTTTTAGTGATGTAAGGTGACAAATGTTTTCACCGATGCTGGCAGATACAGCAGGGGCCCGGCATCGCGTGTGGGACAGCTGGTCAACCCTAGGACGAGAATGCTCGTTCTAGTGCGTTAAGTACCGGCCAGTTAGGACGAGCATTCTCGTCCTAGGTCAGCAACGTGTTAATACGAGCCATTTGTTTTTCCATCACATTATACACTGTTCGTTGCCATGGTTACAACCACCCTGCAATCCATCAGTGGTGGCCGAGCTTGCACACTATCAAAAAAGTGCCACACAGGTGCTTTTTCCTATAGTGTAACCGTATCCATGGAAATAAGCAGTGTATAATGTAATGAAAAAAATAAATCCAGCCAGCAAAGGAAGCAATATGGACAATCACAATACATTAGTAAGTGCCTTGTATTACCGTTCTCTACATAATGAATTCTAATTGCCGAAGTGACACAACTCCTTTAAGCGTTAACTGCCCTGTAATAGATTGTGCTTGAGTATGCATGGCTGTCAGAGCGGTGGAGGGTGCACCATTGTGAGTCTCCTTTCAGTTTCTCCGCTGCAGTTTTTGCCTTGCTTGGGCTGTTATAGAGACTCTGTGGTCATCTCTTGCGCCCACACACCAAATGAGCAATGGATTCAGCAATATAATGCTCAGGACAAGCAGAAACTTACAAGCTTTAGCGGGAGCTGTCTCTAAGCACGTCTCGCTATGTTGGGACAACCCTTTTAATTCTGTAGCGGGGGATTTGGAGCATTGTAGCTGTAATCTGCTGAGATTTATGTACTTATTTAGATAAAATAGAGTTTAATTAGACTTACAGCTTAACCAAAAACACTGTAGACAAGAGCACCAATACCAGCCCCTAAACCATGCTACGTGAAAAGTATTTTGTAGTATATATATATATATATATATATATATATAGTAAGTTAATAAAATATAATCGGGAGAGGTGTCATTTTGCCTAAACGCCTTGGGTGCTGTTGGGTACGTCCATCAAATATAAAACTGCATCTGCAAACCTCATGGAAAATAAAGAGTAGCATGACTAGAGACTTAAAAGGGTTTTCTAAGATTTTTTTAACTGATGACCTATCCTCTGATAGGTCATCCAAATCCGATCGGTGGGGTCTACACCCAGGTGTACATGAAGCTAATCGGTGTCGGACAGCAGGTGTCATTCAGATACTTATGAACTATCCAGAGGATAGGTCATCTATCAGTTAAAAAATCTCGGAAAATCTCTTTAAGGCCCCTTTCACACGGGCGTGATTTCCACGCTGGTGCAATGCGTGAGGTGGACGCATTGCACCCGCACTGAATCCGGACCCATTCATTTCTATGGGGCTGTGCACATGAGCGGTGATTTTCACGCATCACTTCTGCGTTGCGTGAAAATCGCAGCATGCTCTATATTTTGCGTTTTTCACACAACGCAGGCCCCATAGAAGTGAATGGGGCTGCGGGAAAATCGCAAGCATCCCCAACCAAGTGCGGATGCAGTGCGATTTTCCCGCATGGTTGCTAAGAGACGGGACCCGATCTTTATTATTTTCCCTTATAACATGGTTATAAGGGAAAATAATAGCATTCTCAATAAAGAATGCTTTGTAGAATCTGGATTAAGGGGTTAAAAATAAAACACTTAACTTACCTTAGCCACTTGTTTTTTATTTTTAACCCCTTATCCACATTCTACAAAGCATTCTTTATTACCATGTTATAAGGGAAAATAATAAAATCTCCAGAATACTCAACCCGAAACCGTACTTCAGTGATGGAGTCCGGGTTCGGGTCTGGGTACCAAACATGCCGATTTTTCCCACGCGTGTGCAAAATGCATTACAACAGTTTGCGCACATGCGGAAAAATCTCGCATTTTCCCGAAACGCACCTGCCTCTGATCCAGGCGTCAAACTTGACGCCCGTGTGAAAGAGGCCTAAGGGATTCTTTGAAAGTTATATAAAATATTTTTTATATATATATATATATATATATTTTTTTTTATCATTTTTTAAACAGTAGTGAAGAAGACACCTTACAAATTTATGTCTTCCAGCAGTTGTGTGGACATCTAGTCAGACCTCTATCATGGAAGCCTCCACCTCACTCGCTGAAGCCTAAACTTGCCAACAAGATCACTGAGCTGCTGAATGTAGAGGTGAGCCTGCTGGGACATTCTACGGTAACATTTAGGGACATTGGGGAGCAGAATAAGCAGAATGTGCCAAAATTGTGGCTGAAATTCCGCAAAAAGAAAAAAATTGTATATGTGCAGTGCTCCAAATTTATTATTATTTTTTTTTTTATGCCTTACAAGGCAGTGTTCAAAAGTGTCTAGAATAAATTGAGCGTAGCTAAGTTTTAGCTGTAAAATACACCAGATTCATGAATGGCGTCTGGACTAGAATGAATTTAGGATAGTATTAATAAATCTGCCCCACTGGCTCTGAATAATCACTATGTGTGTGTATTTAAAGGGACAGAAGAATCTACGTATCCATCAAGATGGATAACCACCAGCCGGTCTCATCACCAGGTAAGAGGAGACTTTACTCTTCTGAGATGACAGGTCTTGAAGAGCAGCAGGCACAAGAAGACAGGGCTAGGCGAGATGTCTAGCTTTGTGAGTCCAAGGAATAGGGGTGGGACTGAAGCAGAAGGGTTGTAACAAACTGGTGCTCTGAGGGCTAAGTCCGGCCCTTTGTGCTCCAGTTAGATCATTTTCTGCGTGGCCCTGTCAATCAGTCTGATGAGGGAGAACAGAGCCTCTAGGAGTAGATGCAACACCCCCATTGCTCCTAGAGGCTCATTTGCATAAAATAAGACATCCATCAGTATGGGAAAGCTGGATTACAGGTTTTGTGGGTCTGTATACACTGTCTAGATAATGTTGCCCTTACATTGTGCAAGTAAACCAGCTTTCACGGGGTCCTGAAAGGCAAATCTGCCTATCTATGGCACTATTTAGGAGTGAGGAGAGGGATTTTTCTTGGTAGATTTAGTATTCTGCATTAGGGATCGACCGATATTGATTTTTTAGAGCCGATACCGATAACTTATGAACTTTCAGGCCGATAGCCGATAATTTATACCAATATTCTGTGCATTTTCATTTTACAAAAAAAAAAATTCTACACAAATCTGCTATATATATATATGTTGACTATATAGACTAGATTAAATATTTATACTTAATATTTTGTTTTTTTTTACTTTTTTTATTTAATTATTTAATAACTATTTCCCCCCATAGGGGCTAGAACCTGGAATCTTTTAATCCCTTGTCCTATTCACTCTAATAGAGCTCTATTCGGGTGAATAGGACTTCACACTATCGCTGCTGCCCTGTGCATAGTACACACAGCAGCAGAGAGCTGACCATGGCAGCCAGGGCTCCAATGTTTTTAATTCTGGGGTTGGTTGGGGGGAAGGGCACACTGCGCCACCAATGAAGATAACTTGCCCATTAATTCATATACAGCCGCACCCGGTCTCTATGACTCAGGTGCGGCAGGGGTTAACTGCCGCGGATCGCAGCTACCTCTCATAGAGGTCGGTGCGGCTATATGATTCACCCGCCTCCTGTATTTGAATTAATGAGTGAGTAAACTTCATTGGTGGGGAGTGGCTGCAGCCCCTCCCCTCCTCTTCTCACGTTGGTGGCAGCGGCACAGGGGGAAAGGAGACATTGCTTTCTTCTCCCCTGTGCTGCTGAGGGAACATGGATCATGCTGACAGCAGCGCGATCCATGTTCGTTATTCGTTATCGGCAAGGTTAGATGCCTATACCGATAACTGAAAATCCTGAATATTGGCCGATAATATCGGTAAATCCGATAATCGGTTGATCCCTATTCTGCATTCTCTATTACAGTTCCACATGGTGGTAACCTGGTTTTCCCGGGACCCAGAAAGGCTAATCTGCATAGCTATGGCACTATTTGGGAGTAATGAGAGTGGTTTATTTAGGTAGACTTAGTATTTAGCAGTCCCTACTACAGATCTGTATACATGTTTTTTTATTCCTCAGTGCTTTGCTGGCATTATCATTATCCGTTTGTTACCCAGCATTCCCGGGACCCTGAATGATAAATCTGTCTAGCTATGCTACAGCATGGAGGATGTTACTGGGATTCTTACTCAGCTTTTTCAGGATTCTAGCTAGCAAATCCAGTTGGGTATTCTGCAATACTGGGAATTTACCAATTCACAAACAGGCTGATCTGGCATTCTGCAGTCTGGGAAACATGGGTAAAGGTCTCTGTGGGGTGGTGATGAGGGCATATTGGTTATATGAAATACACACAATGCCGCCCTGATATGCTGTGTGTATCTATCATATGGTACCAGGAGAACATAATCTGGATCACGTGCACTAGCATCAGGGAAGAGAGGGAGAAGACATGGCTGCAGTCTCAGAGAACAGTGCACTGCTTTTCTGTATTATTTTCTTTGTCTGCAATTGTGATATCTGAAACGAGAAAATAACCTAAACACACAAAGAAATTCTGTTGACGTTTTGTTGGGTGTTCGTTTTTTCTATGTTTGGATTCTGGATTTAGTGGCCCTTTAAGGCCAGCATTAACGGGGAGAAACAGGGAGCCACATAAAATGAAGCTTTGTGGGCAGGGGGGTGGCAGAAGAAACTGCTAGTATGATCAGAATTACAGCCTGTGACTGGATTACTACTGCTGTATAGTCTTCCACTGATCCCGGAGCAGTTGTATGAGCTTGGATGGAACAGATTTACTTCTCTCAGAAATTAATCCTCACCATGAATAACCCTTTTTGTACCTAGTTCCACCAAAACATCTGTATGAGGACACACCTTTTGGTGGCTAAGGATTAGTTTTATGGATAGGCAATGAAGGATTAGGTTTAGAGTTTATACTGTATTTGGAAATTGGACATTAGTAATGGGTCTTGTCTGAGTAAGCATTTTAGCTGGAATGAGTTCTTACAAGACCTGATTCTAACTTCTTCTTAAATTACATTTCTCCCTTACCTTTATAACAATCCTAGGCCTAATGAGGAGGAAGAATTTTATTGCATCTAATGTAAAGCAAGCAGAAAGCTAATATGGCTTGCCCATGTCTTCCACTATTGTACCACCCATCGTTTATTTTCAGAAGCTCTGAAGGTGTAGAGTAAGGGCTCATTCACACGATCGTTGCCTTTTTTTTTTTTTTTGCAGTTTGCAAATTGCGGATCTGCAAAACACGGATACTGGCCAAATCTCTTCTTCATTTTGCAGAACAGAATGTTCTGCCCTTATAGAACTGTCCTATCCTTGTCCGTAAGACAGACCAGAATAGGCCATGTTCTATTTTTTTTTTTTGCAGGGCCGCGAAACGGACATACAGATGTGAACAGCCCATTGAAGTGAATGGGTCGGTATCCAAAAATGCCGATCGGATGCTGATCAAAAATAGGTTCGTGTGAATGAGCCCTCAGGGTAGGGCTCCCACCTAGCAGAGGCAGGTAGTAGTATTTTACCTAAGCAGGGAAGCTTATTGGGAACACTGATCACATGTATCTATTCTATTCATTTACTATTTATTTGTTTCCTACAGATGGATCTAGTAAAACATTTTCACAAGGCTGTCCAGAGGAAAACTGCAATGTTCCTCAGCATCCTCAGGTAGATGGAGCTGAATTCTCAAAACATCATATTTTATGATTGACAACAGACTATTATACAAAAGTAGTTATCTATTTTTCCCTTATGTTTAGAGTGAAGGCCTGCTTGATATTAAAGTTGAAATCATAGATGAAGAAGAGGGGACATATATGAGGGTCGATCAGCGGTGTAAGTAGGGGGTGGTTTTTATTGGTTTTAACCCTTTCAGCAGAAGCCAGTCTGGACCAAATACCGAAGTCACATTTTTCAAATGTGACATCTTACTTTTATGTGGTCATAACTTTGGAATGCTTTTACTTATCCAAGCTTTTCTTTCTTTCTTTTTTTTTTGTGATGCATCTTACTTTGTTAGTGGTAAATCCTAAAATTACAGAAAATTCTGAAAAGTTAGCAGTCTTCTAAGGCCTCTTTCACACTTGCGTTCTGAGGATCCGGCGGGCACTTCCATCAGAACGCAAGCCGCCTGAAAGCATTAGAAGACTGATTAGGATCCTGATCAGTCTTCGAAATGCTTTCAGGTTACTATGGCAGCCAGGACGCTATTAAAGTCCTGGTTGCCATAGTAGGAGCGGGGGAGCGGTATACTTACAGTCCGTGCGGCTCCCGGGGCGCTCCTGAATGACGTCAGAGCGCCCCATGCCCATGGATCACGTGATCCATGCGATCACGTGATCCATGTGTGTGGGGCGCCCTGACGTCACTCTGGAGCGCCACGGGAGCCGCACGGATGGTAAGTATACTGCTCCCCCGCTCCCCACTACATTTTACCATGGCAACCAGGACTTTAGCGTCCTGGCTGCCATGGTAACAATTGAGAAAAAGCTAAACGTCGAAACGACGTTTAGCTTCAGGCCGGATCCGGATTAATGCACTTCAATGGGCATTAATTCCGGATCCGGCGTTACGGGCATGTCTTCCGGATTTTTGGACGGAGACAAATCCGCAGCATGCTGCGCTTTTCTCAACGTCTAAAAAACGTTCACATACTGAACGGAAGACATCCTGATGCATCCTGAACGGATTGCTCTCCATTCAGGTTGCATTAGGATAATCCTGATCAGTATCTTTCCGTCCTAGAGCCCCGAGGACGGAACTCTAGGACGGAAAGCAAAAACGCTAGTGTGAAAGGGGCCTAAGCTTGACTTTCTCTGCTTTTAAGACAGAGATACTTTACAAAATAGTTATAAATTAGCATTTACCATATGTCTACTTTATGTTGGCATCATGTTGTAAATGTCATTTTATTTTTTTATGACATTAAAAAGACTTAAAATTTTAGAAGAAATGTTTAAACTTTTTCAAGAAAATATCCAAAACCAAACACTGGACCATGAAAATAAAAAATACTGTTTTTCCAGGGGTAACAGGACAAAATGCATACCACAGTTTGTTACGCATTTTCTCCTGAATATGGCAATACCCCATATGTGGTCATAAATTGCTGTATAGACACACCATAAGGCCCCCGAAGGGAAGGAGAGCTATTAGGCTTTTGAACAGCAGATTTTGCTTTTGGGGCACCATGTCACAAACAACCTGAGGTAGCAGTAGTGGTAACCCTCAAAAAGTGACCCCATTCTGGAATCTACACCTCTCAGGGAGTTTATCTAGGGGTGTAGTGATCATTTTGACCCCACAGGCATGTTCCAGAAATTAATGTGCAGCTGATAGTAGAAAATTTTATTATATGCCATTTCAGTACCCAATATGTTATGCCCAGTTTGTGTCACTGAGAAAAGTCAGCAATGTAATCATTATGCTGTCTTTCCTGAGTTTAGAAACACCCTACATGTCGCCCTAATCTGTTGCCTGGAACTATGTCAAAGTTCAGGTGTGAAAGAACACCATGCAAATTTGAAACCTAATTTTGTCATTTACACAGCACTGGCTGACAATTGCAGAGTCTCTGAGGTGAAATCAAAAAAGAGCCCCCAAGAAGTGACTCCATTTTGAAAATACACCCCCTCAAGGAATTTATATAGGGGTGTAGTGATCGTTTTGACCTCACAGGTGTGTTCCAGAAATTAATGCGCAGCTAATGCTGACAAATGAATATTGCAGTTTTTCCACAGATATGCTATGTAATTACCCAATATGTTGTGCCCAGTTTCTGCACCATGCACATTTGAACCCTAATTTGGTCATTGACACATCACTGGTTTACGATTGCAGACAATATGAGATGAAATAAAAAAGAAATCCCCAGGCAGTGACTCCATTTTGGAAACTGCACCCTCAAGGAATTCATCTAGGGGTATAGCAAGAACTTATAGTTTGTGAAGTCATACCCCTCATTATATCCATCTAGAGGTATAGTGAGGTGACTGAGGGAAACCTGGAATTCCTGCACTGGGAGGAGGGGGAATGTCAGGTCCTACTATCAACCTACTCACCATTTCATAAAATATAAAGTAAAACTTTATATTTTAAAAAGCCTTAGCCAAAAAATTAATTTTAAGGCAAATCATCTTTCCTGGGGTTTGTTTTGGGGATTGCACTATGAAGGAAGTGTAATAAATTTCAAAACAGTCCTTAAGGGTCCATTCACATGTCCGTGAATGTGTCCACACCCGTTCCGCAATTCTGCGGAACGGCTGCTGTGGCGTTTCGAAATGTCAGCTTTATACAATCATGCATCTGTGAGGTGACTTGTTGAATCAGACATTCTCCACTTACAGTTTACGCATCAGACACCCTGGAGTTAATCAAGTAGTTTTTAATCCGGAGATTGTATTACAAGATATGCAGGGAATCCAGATGGTAAAAGAATTATGCCAACAATATTCTCCTTGATAAAAAGATGAGATACTACTCAGATTCTCCTCAGAATTAGAGCACACACAAACAGCAATGCATGACAGGGAAAACAGGAAGTGGCTAGACTGAACCAACTAGAAGCTGAAACAGAGGGGGGAGGAGAAGAGAGGAGCATACCAATACACAATGCAAGATACTGAAACAGAACACTCCCCGTCTGGTATCGGTAGATACCACTATGTATATGCATACAATGGAATTGTATAAATAACAATGAATAATGTCGATAAACCTGATGAATAAACAGATGAATAATGTCCATAAACCTGAAAAGGAAACATGTAATGAATATTTATTCAAACCAAAAAAGGATATGTCTTCAGTTTAGGCCATAGAGCTGATACTGGAAACAGTCTTAGAAGATGATGAATATCTTTGGTAGAAAGAATCTCAACATGGAAGTTCTTTCCATACGAACTGGAAACGACTTTAGTAATAAGTCCAGTAGGCCAGTCGAGACGATCAACTTGTTTGTCTCTTAACAGAACAAAATCTCCTTCCTTTAAATTAGGCCTTGGTTCTTGCCACCTTCTGTGTTCTTGCAAGAGGCAGAGGTCCTTTCTTCTCCACTTTTCCCAGAACTGACTGGCGAGATGTTTTACCTGCTTCCACCGAAACTTATAAAAGTTGTGCTCTTTGAAAACGCCAGATGGCACAGCAATATTTCCTATCTTTTCTGGTTTATTCTTGAGTGATCTTTTATGCACCCCAGATGTGGATTTCTTCTTTTTTACTACAGGAGATTGTCTGTTGCTTTCATTAGAAGCTGAGCGAGACTTGGTTCTCCTTGATTTTGCCAAAGATTTAGAATGTGACTTCTCTGTCTGTGTCACCAATTTAGAGCGAGAGCGCTTATTTTGTGAGGCTGATTTAGATGTAGATTGCTTTCTGTCTATGAATCGTGAACGCAAATGCTCATGTCTGCTTTTCACTTCTGAAATGGGATCTGTCTTTGTAGATACAGACTTGGGTTGTTGACATGCAATATTTGTCATGGACATTGGCAGTGAACTTTTCCCTGTGGTTTCCAGAAAAGGCTGAGCAATATGAAGGTGCTCATCCGTTGAAGACTGGGAAGAACTGTGATCCTCTTGAGTGCAATCAACAACTGCAGATGGAACTGAAGGTTCTTGCAAAGTATCTGAAATGAACTCTTCCTCTGTTGAAGGAACCTCCTTTATAGAACGTTCAGAAGATACTTCCTTTACAGAATTAAACTCATTGTCAAACAGTTGACTGGAAGGCTCACGTTTCTGCTGTATCTAATCAGAACTACATGAATCAGAAGGCTTGTTGTCAGTGATGATATAGGATTCATTATGATAAACTGTGTGAGGACTGCAAAGCTGGGAAGGGCTTGAAGAGGGCTCCAATTGAAATCCTGAAGGCCTTTCTACAAGCTGCCCTTCTGTCCAGGAACATTCTTCTGCAGCTGACTCCTTGGGATTTAAGCTGCTTTCTGATGTTTTTAGAATATTTGGGCAAGGCATATCTTGCACATAGTAGTGGTTAGGACACTGCCTGAAGTAAGACGTCCGCCCCCCTATTAATACGTCAGTTCTGAAGGAGTGTACTTGGCAGGGTCTGCGGGTTCTGTCCAGACATACATCCCCCACGATGATCCAACCCACTGTAAGTTTCTGGGCATATGGAGCGTTGAAAGGGCCATTGTGAAGTTCAAGGACCTTATGAGCCTCAAGAATGTCTCTACCTAGCAAGAGTAAGATCTCGGCATGGTTATCAAGGGGAGGAATCTCTCTGGCTATGTTCCTGAGATGAGGGTGATGCTGTGCGGCTTCAGGTGTGAGAATCTCATCCCTTGCATCTGGCAATTTGTCACACTCTATAAGGGCTGGAAGAGAGAGTTTCTTATCTCCTTTGATGGGCTTCAAGGTGAAACCATTAGCACTTCTTCCTGAGGTTGTCACAAGACCAGAGCATGTTCGTAGGGTGTAGTTTCTCCCTCTTTCCTGAACAGATCAAAGAACTTAGGGCTAGCTAGGGAAAGATTACTTTGGTTATCTAGAAAGCATACATTCTTATGGTCTTCTCTGGTTGTGCAGCAGGAAACACATCCACGAGGCAAATTTTAGAACAAGACTTACCGCACACAAGTCCTTCTCCACACACCTTTGTGCATCTGGGCGTGACGGTTGTGGTTGGTCGGTCGGCACTCTCCCCGCCATGACTCTCCCCGCCTTGATCGGAATGGGGCTTGTGCCAGCTAACTGGTTCTAGGTTCCGCCTGATTGGTCCCGGGTGAACAGCGGACATATGTAGATCACTATTACATTCAGAACACTTGACTGGAACCTTACAGTCTATGGCGAAGTGCTCAGTGGATGCACAGCATCTGAAGATATTATGACTCCTTAGGAACTCCTTACGTTCCTCAAAGGGCTTTGCTATGAAGACACGGCATTTCCTTAAAGGATGTGGTTTATCATGGATAGGACAATGATGATCGGGTTCCTTGGGGCTTTCATTTCCATTGTTAGTAGTGGGCACAACCCCTGTCTTTTTTACTGAAATTAGACCTTTAGGGTTTCTCTGTCTGGGACTGAAAGTCTCGTGTCTCTGTTTAGTAGAGCCAAAGATGTTGGTTCCCAAGGTGTTGAAGCTCGGATCGTTTTTAGCTCTAGCCAAGTCCTTGAACTTACAGAAGAATGAAAATGGTGGAAAGGGAACACGATGTTGCTCCTTGTATTGTGAACCACTTGTTGCCCATTGGTCTTGAATATTGAGGGGTAATTTCTCCACAATCAGGCCCACGCCATGGGAGGTATCAAGAAAGCTGAGACTTGGTAGCTGCGGGTCTCCCTTGACGATCTCAAACTCCTGGAACCCTTGGTGGTCTCTATTGGATAATCTAGGAAAGTCGTATAGTCGTTTAAATAAGGCACGTTCCGCTACTTCCGAGACCCCGTATGTCTGCTCTAATCTTGGTCTAATCTCTGGTTCAATACACAATAAACAAATGACAATGACAATACATAAATGTGACTCAGAGACTGGAGAAAAACCTCCCTAAAAAATATACAATGGTCAGTTTGAATGTAATAAAAAACGGAGATCCAGATAAGCACTATGCTGCCATGGACCATGAGCTAATAAATGAGGTAGTATCAATAATAAAGTGCAAAAAGTGCCAAAGCATAACCCCAGGCAGCAAAGTGCATTCCCTCCAAATTACAACATGACATATACAGACCAGAGTACACCACCCGACGATCGTTTCGCCTGAACAGCTTTTTCAAGGGCGTACTCATACGCCCTTGAAAAAGCTGTTCAGGCGAAACGATCTTATAATGATTATAATCATGGAATGGTCTGGATAGTCGGTGTATTATGCTGTATTTGTGGTCAGTGACTGTTGTATCACTGACATTTTGGTGTATGTTATCTAATCTCTGGTTCGTAGATATGAACGGTTTTGAGTCTCTTAACACAGTTTGACGACCATGGACCTAGCCATCTAATTAGTAAATCAAGTTCTTGCATAGGCGGTACACCAAGGGTTTGAACTGTTGTCTTGAAGGTGGCCTTCCAACTTCTATAGTTCTCTGGGCGATCATCAAAGTTCGTAAGGCTAGTACTGATGAGGTCCCTAAGAGTGAGGTACTTAGCGATTTCTGATGCGTCATTTCTTTCCTGCATCATGGCGATGAGAACATCTCCCTCGCTGGTGTTGTTGGCACTATCTGATACCCTATGTTTGGGGTTTGGAAGATGGAATGGAGTGGCAGCTGGGTTGAGCGTAAATGAAGGCTTCACATCTGGTAATGTTGGCGCCAGCGTCTTGGTTGCTATGTAACTAGTCTCAGGAGGTTTTAATGTGATTTGATAAGCTTGAAGCAGATTGGTCTCTAATGGCCCCTGAAATACTATGTAAGGTGCCAAAGGTTTGAAAGAAAGAAAAATGTCCACTGGACTGAGGTCAACTGTATAGTTATCAGCTGCCTCTTTTTCTACTCGCATGAGTTCAGCAGGTTGCCGTGCAGAGCCCAAATCTTCTGGTGCAAATGCATTGACTTTGCTTTGGTCTAGGACGAATTGCAGGGTATGAACTTCTGAGTCATTAGATATCTTGGACATAGGATGATAAGCTTCTTCTTCAGCAGCTTCTTCAAGAACTCTGACTTCAGCCATGGCTGCTGCTTCTTCCCTTTCCTTCTGAAGGACCTCCAACTCAGCTTCAGCCTTGGCTTTGGTTGCTTGCGCCTGAGCCTGTATAGCTGCTTGATTAGCTTGAGATTGGGCTTGTATAGCTGCTTGATTAGCTTAAGATTGGGCTTGTGTCTCTGCAACTTGAGCCTTAATGGCTGCTTCCTTTCTAATGCAGTGAGCTTGTACCTTCGCTGCTCCCGCTTTTGCGTGTGCCAACACCAATGAGGTACTCAGCGAAGAGTGCTGTGAGCGAGACCTTAGCGATGAGGACTGAGCAATAGATTTTGAGGAACGGGATGAAGCCTTGGAGTGCCTTGAAAGGTCAGAATGGGGGGACGCAGTTTCATATTGTTGTGATATCTTGTCCTCTAGCATTGACTTAAATGCCATAAATCTGCTATATCTTTCATCATTGAAAGTGCAGTGTGGGTCTTTAATTCTAGGATGAATTCCTCTGAGATTAGACTTGATAACAGAGAAGAATATTTTTCAGACAGTATCTTATAACTATCATAGGTTTTATTCAATTTTGTACACATGGTCTTTAATTGATCTTCGTTATAGCCTGATCCATGTGCTGCATCCATACATTGTTCAGTCTTTTCCCGCAAAATAGATAAATTATTGTATATTTCAATTCTGTTAGTTAGAAGCGCCTCCTTCATTTTTAATGAGGGCTTAGAAATCCTTCTAGCTGTGTCCTGCATTTCCATCTGTAACACAACAGTGACCTCTAGTGGTGGTTCAGTCTTTTAATAGCTTACAGCAGGCAGACGATATTTACCTCAGAAAACAGGCTGAATACAGTTCCTAGCCTGTATGAACCTGCAATTGCTAGAAGCTTCTGCGATCCTAGTGAATGCAGTACTGGGCAGTATAAGATACTACCCTCCACTTTAGCATAACAGGAGACAAATGATGATGGCTTATTACTTGGAGGAGGAGAATATTCTTTTCTTAGTGTAAGAAGGAGAGTACTAAGACAATTCTTTTACTGTGGCGTTTTGAAATGTCAGCTTTATACAATCACGCATCTGTGAGGTGACTTGTTGAATCAGACATTCTCCACTTACAGTTTACGCATCAGACACCCTGGAGTTAATCAAGTAGTTTTTAATCCGGAGATTGTATTACAAGATATGCAGGGAATCCAGATGGTAAAATAAATATGCCAATAATATTCTCCTTGATAAGAAGATGAGATACTACTCAGATTCTCCTCAGAATTAGAGCACACACAAACAGCAATGCATGACAGGGAAAACAGGAAGTGGCTAGACTGAACCAACTAGAAGCAACTAGAAGGGGGAAGGAGAAGAGAGGAGCATACCAATACACAATGCAAGATACTGAAACAGAACAGGTGCGGACCCATTCATTCAGAAAAAGCTTTTTATGTCTGTAAGCAACTTGCAGTTTATAGCAGCAGTCCTGGAAATAACTGGAGTAGGTCCATCCTCCTTTTGAGTACATTGAAAATACGTCCTCTCGCTGTGATGTATGTGCGGTATCCGCTGATTGGAGTTTAGATTTAAACATATTTTTAACCTGATGTAGATAAATAGCTACCGGGTTATTGTTTCGCCAAGCCTCTGACGAAGCCAACGTGGCGAAACCCGGGTCGGGCAGAGCAGTTGTGGATGACTATTTATGCTGTTTTTATTCTTACCGCTGTGAGTATAATAAAGCCTTAAAGGTTTTCAAGCACTGTGGGTTTTGCACTATGTGTTTGTCTTCTTAAGGTGTGCCATATTTGGAAATTTGTTTGGTCGGCTTCGTGGCGTTAAAGTGGCTTTCCAGTGTTGAAGACCTTGCTACAGTTTGTGCTATTCTACATGGTTTCCGGATTGAAGCGCGGTTCCTGGCTTTCCTATTTTCAGCGGACCCATTCATTGTTTATGGGGCAGGAATGGATGCGGACAGCACACAGTGTGCTGTCCGCATCCGCATTTCTGGAGCGCGACCCGCGAACTTCTGGTCCGTGGCTGCAGAAAAAAATAGAACATGTCCTATTCTTGTCCGCAATTGCGTACAAGAACCAGCAGTTTTATGGGGGTGCCGGCCAAGTGTATTGCGAATCTGCAATACACTACGGACGTGTGAATGGACCCTAAGGCGCAGGCCAGGTATCATATTTCACATTGGTGGATTGTATCCTTTCTAATTCCATTTTTTGTGCACATGCTGCATTTTTTTTTTTATTTATTTTTTTAGTTGTAGGGATTTCTGTGCGGAAATGCTGACCAGGATTTATCCTGCTGAGATCGCTGCCAGATGCAGATTGTGGTAAGGTGCAAGGTACCGTTGTCGATGGCAGGTACGTGTCACCGAGGTTCCTGGCCTCGGTAAGGTGAGAGGGTTTTTATGTGTCAGCAGCAGCTAGTGCTGCTTGACATTGTTAGTTAGTTTGGCTGCAAAGCCAATCCGGGCCGGCTCTTACTGGGAGTAGGCAAAGAGTTGGGTGGGTGCCTACTCCCCACGGTCCAGGCCGGACTTTATCCGGGCCTTTAAAAGGCAGCCTCCTCAGCAGCTGAGGGTGTGATTGTCCTGGAGCTGCTGTTAGGCTGTGGAATCATTTGCGTTTGGGAGTTCTGATCCATTCTATGCTATGTGGAGTTCTCTGGGCTGGAAGCAAGAGCCCAAGCAAGGAGGAGTGCAGACGGCCTGAAAGCCGGAGGTGGATTGTCCTGCTGCTGGGCTGACAGCCAGGTGCGAACCTGCACCTAAAACCTCCCAGGTGATTGTAACCTGCATTGGACTGTTTTTGTTTGGCATCACGTTTTTCTGCTGTGTGTGAATTAACACTAAGAGACTGTTTACTGTTTGTTTTGTGCAAGTGTGAATAAAACACTGGTTACTGCACTTTCTGGACTCCCTTTTGCCTCTGTACTGCACCCGCACCGCTATCTACCAGAGCGACTCCCCACAAGATGCATTGCTCTCCCCATACTGGTCAGGGTTTTTATCTTTTTTCTGAAATTGCAGGAAAATATTACTACTGCCAACATATCTGTACAGCACAAAAGCATTTGTACAAGGCAATTTGGGTTAGATGAACAACCAGCTTCTTATACCATAATTTTGTGCATGGCACTGTATTGTTTGATGACCTGATCTGAAAGGTCCACCCCACCCAAGAATTTGTTATATTCCTATACACATACAGGTTTGGTGCCTTTAGTGGTGGACCTGCATCCAGGTCAAATCGTGGGGATTGTGGTCAAGATTAGGACGCCTCTTATCCTTATATATCTGACGAGCAGCAAAGTTCACTGCAGATGGCCTTGCTCTCTCCCACTCCTTTTGTTTGTTTGTCCCAGCAGAGCTGTGCGGAGGCCCCTCTGATTCTTACAAATCGTGCCACAGGCTACTGTGGCTCTAGACGAAAGGGCTTTAAGCAATGGGACACTATAAGGGTCCATTCACACGTCCGCAAGTGTTTTGCGGTCCACAAATTGCAGATCCGCAAAACAAGGACACCGGCCATGTGCATTCCACATTTTGCGGACCGCACATGGCCGGCACTAAAATGGAAATGCCTTTTCTTGTCCGTGTCTGCTGACAAGAATCAGGACATGTTCTATTTTTTTGCGGGGCTGCGGAACGAATGTGCGGATGCGGACAGCATACTGTGTGCTGTCCGCATCTTTTGCGGCCCCATTGAAAAGGAATGGGTCCGCACCCATTCCGCAAAATTGCTGAACGGATCCGGACCCATTTTGCGGACGTGTGAATGGACCCTTATAGAAGTTGTGTATAAATGATACCCTTTGCCCAGTAGAAGATGTATAACATCCCAAACAATGTTCCTACTAACACCTAGGAATAGGGGTGTCTGCGTGTTCAGTTTTGGTGTCTTTCCCCTCATATATTTGGAAATGGTAGGTATGCCCGGTGGCACTCTCACAGATCTTAGAATTTCATACCATACCGGGCCCTCTTATTTGTGGGAATACCTCCAAATCCAGTGTTTAACGCTGTGATCTGCTAGTCTGTTACTGACTGGCCATCACAACAATCTCTGTCATGGGACCGGTGTGAGTTTTGCTTTCGCGCCAGTTTGATAGGGACAGTTGTGATCTCCTCACCATCACCGCGTCTAATGACATGGTGACAATTTGAAGCTGGAACATAACTGTAAGCCAGAATGCACTAAATTGCATGCAATCTGAATGTACAGTTATACCCAAATGCGGGAAGGGGTTAATGGAGAGCAGTTATAGGGTCATCTAGATAACACTCATTGTCTGATTATCACTTCAGTCACTGTGTGTGTTTCCTACAGATGGATCCAGTAAGGGAAGTCCAACAGAGATATGTCCCAGTCCCCTGTATTCCCAGGATTGTTCGGAGGAAAATTATAATGTCCAATGGGATCATCAGGTAAATGTCTCTGAGGCCTATACAAATCTGAAGTTGAGTAGACCTTTTTGGACATTTAGTTATAGGTGTGGTCCTGGAAAAACGAATACACACACACACATCTCAGCATTAAAATAGCAGCACCAAGAAGGAAAAGTCATGGAATTATGGAAATCATCAAGATCTGCTGCTGGCAGCTCCCTTAGCAATTGCCAACCAATTACGTCCCAGATGTGCTGGATGGTAGACAAATGCATGTTAGCTTTTAAGCCTCACAGACTGCTCACAGTAGCATGACCAACATGCAGCCTGATGTTGTCCTGTTGAAAAACGGCTCCTGAGAGACTTTGGTTCCACGACCAGATCAATGTAACGCTGAGCTGTTAGTGTGCCTGACATGAAGACTAGAGAGGTTAGGCTATCATCCATTATGCCACCCCACACTATAAACCTGTGAGTAAGACTGGTGTGACATTCCCTTGTGAAGGCCTCTTCATGGTGTTGCCCACATAGTCTCCAGACCAATCTCCAGCTATCAGTGCATCTGAGACAAAGGCAGGATTTACCGCTGAAGAGAATAGACCTCCATTCAAATTTCCATTGCCATCTTGCTGTGCCCCATGATAGTTTTTTTGAGTGGTGGAGTAGGGTCAATAGTACACCTGTAGCTGGACGTCTGGTTCGTAGCCCATTGTTGTGCAAACACATTCTCATGGTTTGTGTAGACACTGTTTGCTTGTGATGTGACTTCCAGTTTCACCTGCAGTACAGAATGGATCACTACGCGCCATTCTTCTAATCAGATGATCCACCCGTGCAGAGGTCTGCCTCTGTGCACCTTTTGCTGTTGTTCTTCCAACCCCTAGGACACACAATATTGAACAGTGCTGACATCTTGGGCTAGGCAGGTAACAGTCTGCAGGAGTCATAAACAAAGGTTTCTCAGTTCAAGAATTATGTCCCTCTGAATTTGTGAGAAGTGGCGATAGCTAGCATGTCAACAAACAGGAGGCATCACACAATATTTCCACATGACTTGATCCAATTTTTGAGGTTTCACATGACTAAAAAACTTTTGCTTTTAATCTGGCTTTTATGTCCCTACCACATGCCACAGATTGGAGCTAGGTGCTTGAAAATTTTATCATCTGCATATCGTAGCAACACCTGCTACTTCCTTGATTTGCATAACCTTACGGGTTGTCCTTGTTATATATAAATAATCAGTTCGATTTCTCAAACTGTCTTGTAAAATATACATATGTCAAATCAGGGTGAAGATCTCACTCATGTTAAACTGGAAGTTAAATCAGAAGAAGAAGACATATATGCGAGTGGTGATCAGCAGTGTCGCGAGGGAGAGATTCCTGTCAAAGGTGGGTAATGAGCATGTGAATTTACTGTTTTCTTAGCTAGAAACTCTATGTAAGACTCACATATCATATTAAAGAACTGCATAATGATATAGTTAAAGTATATACAGTATATTGATCAGCCATACCATTAAAATTTGCGGTGACCTATCGGGACATGGACTCAACAAGACCACGGAAGATGTCCTGTTGTATCTGGCATTAAGCTGTTAGCAGCAGATCCTTTCAGCCGAGTTGTGAGGTGGGACCTGCATGGATCAGAATGTTTTTCTAGTAATTCCACAGATTCTCAGTAGAACTGAGATCCGGGGAACATGGAGAGTCATTTTTGTAGTATGGTATGGAGGGGTGTACTTGGTTTGCAAACAACATTTCGCAGCAGAACATTATACAGAACATCACATTGCCTCGGCCTGTTTTCTTCCAACCGTAATGCCTCTAGGTCCATGATGGACATGCAGCTGACTGTAAAAGCAATTGTTTTCTGTCATAGCACTCATCTTTTAAAAAAAATAAAAAAAAATTGTGTAACAGTAGCTGTTCTGTGGAATGAAAGCAGTTGGGCTTTACTCCCTATGTACATCGGTGAGCTTTGGGTGCCCATGACTTTGTCTGTGGTTCATTGGTTGTCCTTCCTTGGACCACTTTTGGTAGGTACTAGCCATTTCAGGCTAGCAACAACCCACAAAACCTGCCACTGCATAGATCCATTCGTATAGCCATTACAATTTTGCTCCTTTCCAAGTCTCTGAGGTCTTTACACCATCCCATTTGAATGTTACAGCTGATTGATTTTCTTTCATATGTATACCTATTTATGTAGAAGGAGAGTATCCTCAGGCATGATGGGCCCACATGGAGACGGTGACACAACAGAGGTTTTTACTCTTTAGGCTGGATTCACAGAACCACCACCATTTAAGATATAACCTTGTATTAGATACTTAAAAAATTTTTTACTACAGCACAATATGGTTGGAGTTATATTTGACAACAATCCTGAGAGGATCAGAGATAAATCACTTTATCTGTAGATTGCTATCAGGTACAGCTATTTTTCAAGAAATCCTATTGCCATTGAGTGCTGTTTTTATTTTATTTTTTATTTTTTGTTTACCGGTGACAGAAATGTAGTGGAATCCTATCTGAGCACTGCCAAAACATTTGAGTGCCGTACATCTCTTACGTTGATACACAGTTAAATGGTCCCAGGTATGCCAGAGCCACACCAAATGGCACTGGGGTCACATCAGTGTCAGGATGTCCAGTATATAATCGCTGGTCCCTTAGAGATCCATCAGCAGGGATCTGCACCAGACAAGCAATCAACCAAACATTCACTGGAGCCTAAGGGTATATCTACAGAACATTTTCTTTATGATGCAGATTTTGGTGCGTTTTCTGTCTTTATTTAAATCAATGTGAGGTTGAAAATTTGCGTCAGATATGCTGGATTGCTTTTTAGGCCTCATTCACACATACGTGGATCTATACAAGTGTATTACTGTACAGCGGCGGTGGCACGAAGCGCACTGTCATAGCAACCAATGACGCCGTGTGCATGTGCACTTAGCAGGACGGCTTTTCACAGACCGTGGTCCGTGAAAATCCACGTATGTGTGAATGAGGTCTTAGTCAAAATTTTTTGACTTTGCATGCAGAAACATAAAATTTGCAAAGTGCATGTCAAGTATAATAAATGTAACACCCCCCAAAAGGGGGTGGAAGCTTCTTCTCCAGCAGACGTTTGAGGTCACTGCAGCATGGGAAGGAGAGAGGCAGCAGCATGGCAACCAGGAGGCCTTACCGAAGGATGGACATGGATGTTGGCACCCTGATCTCTTTGGTATGTATCAGAAAAAGTGTTTAGGAATTTTTTTTGTACCGGCACGAAGAAGTTATCTTGACCACATAATCAAAGTCCGCTAGATACATACATTTAATATATTGGTAGGACAGGCTTAGGCAGCACACTGCAAATTAGTGTGGTTCTCAAATTTGTACCAAAATGGGGAGCTGTACCCTATGGTGCTATTTAAATGTTGACAGGTTTGTAGGTTGATATTTTGGCAAAATGTGTGACAAAAAATGTACATTTTTAAAATATTTTTTTTTACACAGGTGCATGCCCGCCCTGAGCTTTGGGACAAAAGTGCATCCGGGTATAGTGACCGGAACCGGCGTGACAGGGCCTGGCTCGAAATATGTGATGCACTGTACCCGGACTGGGGCGAGTACACACAAGACCAGCAGGGGGTTATGGGTGAGTGTCATGGGCTGAAAAACCTGTTTTCTATTGATTTTCCGCCTAAAGGAATCAGAGCAGAATGGTAGGACCGTGAGGTTCAGAGAACATTGGTGTTTTGCACAGCTGAGAAGAGAAGTGAAAGTGTCCCATGTATACACAGGCCTATACTGTTTAGGGTCTGTGTTTGCATGGAATGGTTGTTATTCCTCCAGTACTAGCAACTGAACCTCACTGTGAAAAACTGCCAAACTAATAAAAAAAAGTACATTTTTGACATAGTTTCCATTCTAGAGGAATACGCACGGAAAAGGTGGAAGAGTGTGCGGGACCGCCTCCTGAAGGAGGTGAAGAATGCAGAAAAAAATGGGTCCTCTCCCTCCAAGCGCAAGAAAATGCCTCACTACGAGGAACTGTTGTTTATCTTGCCCAGCAGGGGATCCCGGACGTAAGTATTGAATGCATAGGTTTTTATCTTCACAGCTTGGTATACTGTGTACTCAGATTTTTCTTTTCAACAGACACCAAGGCAGCTGTCAGGAGACTGAGAGCCCAGCAGAGTCCCCTACTGAACACGATGAGCACCCGCAGAGGGAGCCGGCTTCTTCCACTTCAACTGAGCCGACCCACAAAGTGGAGGTGATCCAAGAAGACCTGTCTGTACATTCGTGGGTGGCCACTCCACCATCGCCAGATGTAGCAGCCACATCTGCACCAACAGCTGCTGCAGTATCCAAATCTGTTGCTGCACCAGTAGCCACCCGCACCACACGGCCTGCCCCATCTAGCCGCACATCTTTCAGCCGAGGCCGGAGTCGGAGGAGCCTCCGGACAATGGAGAGACAGTTAGAAGTGGAGAGTGAAGCCATGTCCCTTATCCGGAGGGTAGATGGCGATGACCGATTCGACTTCTTTGGATATGGATTGGCATCTCTCTGCCGCCAAATGCCAACTCATATTCAAGATAATTTCATGTCGTTCGTACACGCTGCAGCAGCAGTTTTTGGCTCCGCCAACCCCCTGCCGGACCTTGGGGATCTCATCCAGACCCTCCGGTGGGCAACTGGCTTGAGAGAACAACCTCCTGTTTCCCTCCCCAGGCCCAGAGTCATGTCCACCTCCACACAGACAGACCCTGTTAACTTTTCTGCCCCTTCCCCGCCCACTACTGGTTCACAGTTTTATAATTCTTTTTATCCTTATCCACCCGCTCCCTATAACAACAGTGGGACCAATCAAAACCAGCAACAGCCTGCTGCCTCTTCTACCTCCACAGACTTTTCTCCACCCCATTATACAAATTTTTAATTATTTTTTTTTTAATTTTAGTTTTAGGTCTTGTTGGAGGTGGATCCTAATTTTGTAAATAGCTACCCTTTTTGTACTGTACATAATTTTCATAGATTTATTGGGATGGAGGGAGGGTTTGTTGACTATTTAAGGGGAGGAGGGTGGGGACTGGAATAAATTATTATGTTTTTCCCTGGATTTTTAAAATAATGGCATTTTTGCTATTTGGTAGCATTTATGTTAATGTCTGAGCATAAAAAAATTACTAGGAATTTTTCATAAATATGCAAAAATTGCGCACATAAATGCTAAGCTATTTGCACATGAGCATATTACAGGTGCCGTTTTGTTACTATATTAAGGCTAAAGGTCCTTTTACACAGGCAGACAAATTATCAGGGATAAGTGTTTGTACCCAATAATTGGCCTGTGTAAGGCCCCTTGCAGACAAGTGTGTGTCACGGTGCGAGTCCGCAGCGGAGCTCCCGGCCTGAACTTCCAGCCCTGCTGGGGTCCCATAGTATTAAATTGATTTATGATGTTATGTAACCCTTACAGTTCTGAAATGTATTGCATAGCACTGACAGCATTATGTCCATGTCATCTAATACATTCTAGACCTGTAAGAATGAATATAATGCTATGTGACCCCGGCAGTGCTAGAAGTTCGGGCCGGGAGCTGCGCTGCGGACTCGCAGTGTGACACACGCTCATCTGCAAGGGGCCTAAAGGTGCCGATAATCACCCAATGAGTGATGAAACGCTGTAATACTAGCACCAAAATCATTGTTTCTGGAAGGAAGATTGGCTTGTGTGAAGGGGAGAGATCTATTAAAACTGGTGTAAAGGAAAACTGGTTTAGTTGCCCATAGCAGCCAATCAGATTCCACCTTTCATTTTTTCAAGGCTCCTCTGGAAAACAAAAGCTGGAATCTAATTGGTTGCTATGGGCAACTGAACCAGTTTTCCTTTACACTAGTTTGATAAATCTCCCCCATTGATTTTCTATCGGGACAAGCAGCCATACATTGGAGATAATTGCTGCGTGTAAATGCAGTCCTCATCTCTGCTGACAATCAGGCAATTGTCATTTCTAAAAAATGCCTATATATCGGTCTGTGTAAAAGGAACTTGAGTGTACTGGTCAGACAAAATCGCAATACGCTTGTGAGAAAGAGCCCTTATTTTACAAAAAGCACTTCTTGACCTGCACAAGGATAAAGTGAAATAAATGTAATAAATTAATAACTTACCAAGGTGTACTTCTGGTAAAATTTTTATGAAATGATCAATTTTAGGCTACATGCACACGAACGTGGTTTGGTTCCGGATCCGAGCCGCATTTTTTGCGGCTTGGGTGCAGACCCATTCACTGCAATGAGGCCGCAAAATATGCGGACAGCACTCTGTCTGCACCCGTTGCTTCGTTCCGTAGCCCCGCAAAAAAAAAATAGAGCATGTCCTATTCTTGTCCGTTTTGCGGACAAGGATAGGCATTGTTACAATGGATCCACAAAAAAAACAAACAATGCTATACGGACGTCCGCAATTTGCGGACCGCAAAACACATACGGTCATGTGAATCTAGCCTTAACAGTATTTTTATACACACTCACTCACTAACTAAAAAGACCATGGCTGTCAAGCTCCAGCTGTTAAAACTACAACTCCCAGCATACCCTCATAGCTGTAGGATGTCCAGCTATGATGGGAGTTGTAGTTTTGCAACAGCTGGAGGGCCACGAGTTTGACATCCCTGGCAGACACAAGGATGGGGCACCTACAGGAGCTTCTATAGTATCCCATTCTAAATCCATAGACATTGATTTGGGGTTGTCCCCACTCCTTGCAGCCAAAACAGCTTCCACTCCTCTGGGAAGGCCTTCTACAAGATTCTGGAGGGTGTCTGTTGCCTATTCATCCAGAAGGGCATTTCTGAGGTCAGATACTGATATTGGAGAAGAGGGCCTGGTTTGCAATCTCCATTCTAGTTCACCCCAAAGGTGTTCAGTGGGGTTGAGGTCAGGGCTCTGCGTGGGCCAGTTAAGCTCTTGCACGCTAAACTCCCCCCAACCATGTCTTTATGGACCTTGCTTTGTTCACTGGGGCACAGTCATGCTGGAACAGAAAACTGTTCCCACAAAGATGGAGGCATATAGTTGTCCATAATGTCTTGGTAAACTGAAGAATTAAGATTTCCCTTTAATGGAATTAAAGGACATAGGCCTTCACCAAACCCAGCCTTGTTCACCAGACTGCCAGATAGAGTAGTGTGACTTGTCACTCCACAGAACGCTTTTCCAGAGTCCACTGACCACATGCTTGACCTAAGCATCATGCTTGGTGATGTAAGGCTCGCATGCTGCGGCTCGGCCATGGAAACCCATGTCATGAAAGTGGCAATGCAGTTTTTGTGCTGATGTTAATGTCAGAGGAGGCTTGTATTCTGCAGTTATTGAGTCGACTGAGCATTGGTAACGTTTATGCACCATGCGCCTCAGCACTTGATGGCCCTGCCCTGTAACTTTACGTGGTCTCCACTTTGTGGCTGAGTTGCAGTCGCTCCTAAGCGCTTCCACTTTCCAATAATAGCTCACATAGTTGATAAAATATCTAGGAACAAATTTAGGAGCTGCCTTGTTGCAGCGATGGTATTCTGTTACCCTGGGTTCAGACCTGAGCGTTCTTGAAACGCGCGTTTTACACGCGTTTTTGTCGCGCGTATTTCAGCGCGTCTTTGCAAATAGGAAACGTGCGTTCCTACGCGCGTTCTTGTGATTGACTACTGTGGTTTCAATCACAAAACGCGCGACAAACGCCCCAAAAAAAGCTCAAGTACTTGTTTATGCGTCGGGTGTTTTACAGCGCGTTAAAACGCGCTGTAAAACGCTCAAGTGAGAACCAGGGCCATAGGAAAGCATTGGTTTTCATGTGATGAGCGTTTTACAGCGCGTTTGAACGCGCTGTAAAACGCTCAGGTGTGAACTTAGGGTTACAGACTAGTACCACGCTGGACTTCACTGACTTCTTTAGAATGACCTTTTCTTACCCAAATGTTTGTAAAGGCAGACTACATGGCTAGGGGCTGGATTTTATACTCCTGTGCCAATGGAACTGAATAAAACATTTGCATCGAGTGATAAAAGGTGAGTCCCAATTTTGTTTGTCCATACAGTGTAAGTAGGGGCTGGGGACAGGAGATCATACGGTTTTAGTGAACGTAGTGTTGAAAAAGTAAGAATAAGGATTTCAAGGGTGTCGCACCAGTAAGTACACTGGGGGTGAGCCCACAGGCTTCAGGCTCAGTGCATAAGGCACACCATGGCTCCTCCCATTTGCTGAGTGATGCTTGTAGCAGGCTCCGGTCCTGGCGTCATCTGCATCAAACCAAATGTTAATACAGGAAGACTGGAGGAGCTCGAACTAGGGTTGCCACCCACAAAAAAATCTGTTTTGCAGACAAGAATAGGCATTTCTATAATGGGATGCCTGTTCCGCAAGACATCGCACGGTCGTGTGCATGTAGCACATGTGTACTGTGCCCCTGCCGGTAATTTTTTTCTACTGACAATAATTGCCGATATTTTCCTATATGGACTGTTACTAATAAGCGCTTTAATTGTGGAGCGCTCATTAGTACAGCCTTTAAGTCCCGCACCCTCCCTCACTTGTAAGGAGGGGGGAAAAAACTCACCTCATCCATTTCATGGTGCCGGGTTCAGGACCTGTTCTCCAGTGTGATGATGTTTTACAGCATTGACTGGATACAGCGGGACCTGTGGAACATCATGATGCTGGAGCACAGGTCCTGCCCTGAGCTTCCAGTGAGCAGCAAGTGTTCACCGTGGTGCCATCAAATAGATGAGGTGAGTTTTTGGGGGGTTTTGCGCACAAGCAGAGAAAGGGCATTATTAATATTGGGGGCACTATTATTTCGGGGGGGGGGGGCACTAATGAGGGCACTGTTAATTCTGGGGGGAACTAATGGGGGTTCTATTAATTATGGGGGATACTAATGGGGACATTAATATTACTAGTGGGCACTAATGGAGGCATTAGCATTAATGGGTGCACTATTAATACTGGGAGCCACATTATGACATAGCGACTTAAGTTTAAAGGGACACTGACAGGGCCAAAATGCGTTTTTAACCCTAAATATGTGGGCATAGATGGTCTAATGAGTATTTAAACCATATAAGGATAACCCCTGTCGACCTTATAAACAGCATAAAATCAAGTTTTATTACCTCTCCAAAGCGATCTTGTTTGTGCCCAAGGGGCGGTGTTTAATCTCCTGTTGTGCCCAGCCGCACCCTAACTGCCGGATTGTAGCGCCGCCCAGCTCATCAATATTCACTTCGCTGGGCGTCTAGTGCTGTCCCCCGACGCTCCTAGATCCCGCGCATGCCCATTACAAAGCTATGGGCATCGGCCTCAGTAGCAGTTTCTGGGCATGTAACGTTACATTTCCCTACTTCGTGAGATTTCCCTGCATGCGCAAAAGGACATTGTAGGGAAAATCTCACAGCGAGCTCGGCTGCACACGGGACACTACGCATGCGCCGGAGAGCCTCAGTAGGGAAATATTACGGCCCAGTGCACAAGCACGCTAACTCCGGAAAATCCATCAGATCTCCGCTTCTGCGCAGTGTGGGTGTAGGAAACAATTACGGCGCACTGCGTAAGCGCCGAGGGGAGATCTGATGGCCATTTTTTAATGTTAAATAAAATATATATATATGGGAGTTGTCTGCGCATTATATAGGGTGGTCTGCCCAGTATATGGGGGGATGTCTGCCCTATATAATGCGCAGACAACCTCCATATATATATATTTATTTAACAGAAAAAATGGCCATCAGATCTCCCCTCGGCGCTTGCGCAGTGCACCGTAATTTTTTCCTACACCCACCCTGCGCAGGCGCGGAGATCTGATGGATTTTCTGGAATTAGCGCGCTTGGGCACTGGGCCGTAATATTTCCCTACTGAGGCTCTCCGGCGCATGCGCAGTGTCCCGTGTGTAGCCGAACTCCGCTGTGAGATTTTCCCTACAATGTCCTTTTGCGCATGCGCAGATCGTCACAACGCCAGGAACGCCTACTAACGTCACTTCCAGTGCGACCGGTAGGGAAATCTCACAAAGTAGGGAAATCTATCGTTACACCGGCACTCACAGAGGCAGCAGCGATACTGCGCCTGCGTCCACAAATCTTCAGACTGAATATTGATGAGCTGGGCGGCACTACAATCCGGCAGTTAGGGTGCGGCTGGGTACAACAGGAGATTAAACACCGCCCCTTGGGCACAAACAAGGTCGCTTTGGAGAGGTAATAAAACTTGATTTTATGCTGTGTATAAGGTCGACAGGGGTTATCCTTATATGGTTTAAATACTCATTAGACCATCTATGCCCACATATTTATGGTTAAAAACGCATTTTGGCCCTGTTAGTGTCCCTTTAACATGCGTGTTAAGCCACGCCTCCACAACACCATCCCCTTTGGGCTGTGGCTTAAAGGGGTATTCCCATCTCAGACAATGGGGGCATATTGCTAGGATATGTTTCCATTGTCTGGTAGGTGCAGGTCCCACCGATGGGACCCGCACCCATATTGAGAACGGAGTCCCGAAAGTGAAGGAGGGTGCACTGCGCAGCCACCCTCCATTCATTTTTTTATGGGGCCGGCGAATATAGCCGAGTGAAATGAATGGGAGCATGGGCCGTGCATGCGTGGTGTGCTCCCATTCACTTCTATGGGAGAGGCAGGGAGCAGCGCTTGGTGGTGGACGGACCCCGGGAAATCTGGGGTCCTCCAGCCACAGCTCTCCCTGCTCTGCTCTCGATATGCTGGGACCTGCACCTATCAGACAATGGGGGCCCATCCTAGCGATATGCCCCCATGGTCTGAGATGGGAATACCCCTTTAACTTGGCTGGTATTTTTTTGTTGGAAAAAGTGGCAACCCTAGCTGGGACCCTGGGGGTGATAGCAGGTAAGTAGCTTCCTCTATGTAGATGGTCTGGTGCCATGGGGGTTGTTCTGACAGGAAGAACCCTGAAGGTGTACAACCCCTTTAAGGCTCTTGGATGAATCAGATTCTTCCACCACCCCCTTTAGCCCAAGGCTAGCAAGAAGCCTGAGAACTTTCCAAAAAGACGGTGCAGTAATGAACCATGATGTAAAAGACACAGCATGGACGCTACAACCTCATCTTATTTTACAAGTAAGCGGTGCTAACTAATCTTCAGCCCAAACGAAGAAACTGCTGCTCTCCGGACAGCGCGTGCGCAGTAGCACTCAGCGGCCCGCTTCTACTTCACTTCAGCTTACCATTAAAGTCACGTGTCCCCCGGGGGGAGGAAGTCACTGTAGGGGGGAGAATTACTTCCGGGGCGGGTCTGTGGCGGCTCAGTAAGTGCTCAGTTTATATGTCAGTGGTGGGGATTGTGTTAGGAGCCTCTTCGGTAACGTCTCTTCCTCTGTACAGTGGAGCAGTAATGGAAGGGGCCCATATGCCGACACTTATCGCAGCAGCCCCTGCTCCACAGTTATGGAAGATATCTATGGACAGAACAGGGGGTAGTGTTGGAGTATGTGCCCCTGTATACAGTACTGCTCTGCCCCCCAATATACAGAATGTCTCAGCAGTTCCACTGTATATGGGGTACCTCTGCTGCGCCCTATATACAGCTATCCCCCACTGCCCCTATATACAGGACATCACCGCTGTCTGAATTCTGGACCTTTTCTTGCTTCCCCTTAAAGGGGTTCTCCTGCTTAGGGGGGAGTCCTCCTGTAGTCAGAAGACTCTGCACAGCACTCACCCTGATTCTGCCACCTCAGCGGGGCTGGCGGGCTCCTGACCCATATCTTATTGATCAGCTGCATTCCGTGCCGGGCAGTCGCACTGTTATAGGGCACGTTCACACGCAGCAGATTTACTTTCGGAAAATATCTGGCACTGAAAATCCGTTTCATTCATTTGAATGGGATTATTTTTGCAGCAAGAGCGTGGATATCTGCAAGTCCCATTCACATGAATGGGAATGATTTTCAGTAGCAGAAATTTCTGCATCAAAATCTGTCATGTGTGAAGGCACCCTTAAGCCGCCTGCACAGGATGAGGGTGATGGCCCATAAGAATTTCCACGTGGGTTTCCAGAGCATATCTGCCATTTTTATTTGCCGTATTTGATGCGGTTTTGCCGCAGATCTCGCCCTTCATTGGAAAATGGTGAAATCCGCAGTTAAAACCGCAAACATAATTGACATGTTTATTTGGAAATTCACACGGCAGATTAATATCTACACTGAAAAAACCCTCAACGTGTACTTGAGATTTGTGTAATCTCATCTAATTTGCTGGTACTGTACTAGGCTGCGGTTTTTCTGCATGAGGAAAACAGAGTGTGTTCCACAATGTGTGCACGTGGCCTTAAAGGGATTCTGTCACCAGTTTTGACCCCTTTGAGCTAAACATATGCTCATTCTCAGGGTCTCTTCATGATTCCTAATGTGGGCTTATAAATGCGATCTGTAGCTTAGTTTTGCCAAAAAACAGGTTTTACTAACCTGTCAATCATAAAAAATAAGGTGCCCAAGGGAAGGTCCAGGGATGAAGGGTGCCCGGCTGCAGCCATCGCCGTTCGTGCCCAGCGCCGCTTTCCCAGAGTTCTGCGCCGCCTCCTACTTCTCTGTGCCGCCTCTCCCTCTTCCCGCTGTGAGATGCAGTGCGTGCGCACAGGCTCAGCCTGATGCGCCTGTACGGACTGCTTGGATGCTTCTTCTCTAGCGAAGTGTCGGCGCATGCGCACTACGCTAGGAGAAGCCGATGCCAGCAGTCCGTGCGCATCAGGCTGAGCCTGTGCGCACGCGCAGCATCTCACAGCGGGAGGAGGGAGAGGGGGATAGCTTAATAGGGTTAAATCTGGTGACAGATTGTCTCATTTCAGCAAGTAGCACTTATCATGTAGAGATAGTTGTACATAATAATGTGATGTACATATTACCTCCTTTGCTGGCTGGATTAATTTATCCAAAAATGGATCCAGCTGGCGAATGAGGCAATATGGACGATGACAATACATTAGTAAGTGCTTTGTATTAACCTTCTCTACATGATAAATGCTGTTTGCTGAAGTGAGACAACCCCTTTAAATGGATATTCCCACTGATCACGAGAAAGGGAGCCCTGTGCACCTTGCAGAATTCATGATGGAGGACAGTGAGGGTATACAGTATATACAGAGCGGAGGTGATGGAGGACAGTGAGGGTATACAGTATATACAGAGCGGAGGTGATGGAGGACAGTGAGGGTATACAGTATATACAGAGCGGAGGTGATGGAGGACAGTCAGGGTATACAGTATATAAAGTGCAGAGGTGATGGAGGACAGTGAGGGTATACAGTATATACAGAGCGGAGGTGATGGGGGACAGTGAGGGTATACAGTATATACAGAGCAGAGGTGATGGAGGACAGTGAGGGTATACAGTATATACAGAGCAGAGGTGATGGAGGACAGTGAGGGTATACAGTATATACAGAGCAGAGGTGATGAGGCAGTGAGGGTATACAGTATATACACAGAGCAGAGGTAATAGTGGACAGTGAGGGTATACAGTATGTACAGAGCAGAGGTAATGGAGGACAGTGAGGGTATACAGTATATACAGAGCGGAGGTGATGGAGGACAGTGAGGGTATACAGTATATACAGAGCAGAGGTGATGGGGGACAGTGAGGGTATACAGTATATACAGAGCAGAGGTGATGGAGGACAGTGAGGGTATACAGTATATACAGAGCAGAGGTGATGGAGGACAGTGAGGGTATACAGTATATACAGAGCAGAGGTGATGGAGGACAGTGAGGGTATACAGTATATACAGAGCAGAGGTGATGGAGGACAGTGAGGGTATACAGTATATACAGAGCGGAGGTGATGGAGGACAGTGAGGGTATACAGTATATACAGGGCAGAGGTGATGGAGGACAGTGAGGGTATACAGTATATACAGAGCAGAGGTGATGGAGGACAGTGAGGGTATACAGTATATACAGAGCAGAGGTGATGAGGCAGTGAGGGTATACAGTATATACAGAGCAGAGGTGATGGAGGACAGTGAGGGTATACAGTATATACAGAGCGGAGGTGATGGAGGACAGTGAGGGTATACAGTATATACAGAGCAGAGGTAATAGTGGACAGTGAGGGTATACAGTATATACAGAGCGGAGGTGATGGAGGACAGTCAGGGTATACAGTATATACAGAGCAGAGGTAATAGTGGACAGTGAGGGTATACAGTATATACAGTGCAGAGGTGATGGTGGACAGTGAGGGTATACAGTATATACAGAGCAGAGGTAATAGTGGACAGTGAGGGTATACAGTATATACAGTGCAGAGGTGATGGTGGACAGTGAGGGTATACAGTATATACAGAGCAGAGGTGATGGAGGACAGTGAGGGTATACAGTATATACAGAGCAGAGGTGATGGAGGACAGTGAGGGTATACAGTATGTACAGAGCGGAGGTGATGGGGGACAGTGAGGGTATACAGTATATACAGAGCGGAGGTGATGGAGGACAGTGAGGGTATACAGTATATACAGAGCGGAGGTGATGGAGGACAGTGAGGGTATACAGTATATACAGAGCGGAGGTGATGGAGGACAGTCAGGGTATACAGTATATAAAGTGCAGAGGTGATGGAGGACAGTGAGGGTATACAGTATATACAGAGCGGAGGTGATGGGGGACAGTGAGGGTATACAGTATATACAGAGCAGAGGTGATGGAGGACAGTGAGGGTATACAGTATATACAGAGCAGAGGTGATGGAGGACAGTGAGGGTATACAGTATATACAGAGCAGAGGTGATGGAGGACAGTGAGGGTATACAGTATATACAGAGCAGAGGTGATGGAGGACAGTGAGGGTATACAGTATATACAGAGCAGAGGTGATGGAGGACAGTGAGGGTATACAGTATATACAGAGCAGAGGTGATGGAGGACAGTGAGGGTATACAGTATATACAGAGCAGAGGTGATGGAGGACAGTGAGGGTATACAGTATATACAGAGCAGAGGTGATGGAGGACAGTGAGGGTATACAGTATATACAGAGCAGAGGTGATGGAGGACAGTGAGGGTATACAGTATATACAGAGCAGAGGTGATGGAGGACAGTGAGGGTATACAGTATATACAGAGCAGAGGTGATGGAGGACAGTGAGGGTATACAGTATATACAGAGCAGAGGTGATGGAGGACAGTGAGGGTATACAGTATATACAGAGCAGAGGTGATGGAGGACAGTGAGGGTATACAGTATATACAGAGCAGAGGTGATGGAGGACAGTGAGGGTATACAGTATATACAGAGCAGAGGTGATGGAGGACAGTGAGGGTATACAGTATATACAGAGCGGAGGTGATGGAGGACAGTGAGGGTATACAGTATATACAGAGCAGAGGTGATGGAGGACAGTGAGGGTATACAGTATATACAGAGCAGAGGTGATGGAGGACAGTGAGGGTATACAGTATATACAGAGCGGAGGTGATGGAGGACAGTGAGGGTATACAGTATATACAGAGCAGAGGTGATGGAGGACAGTGAGGGTATACAGTATATACAGAGCGGAGGTGATGGAGGACAGTGAGGGTATACAGTATATACAGAGCAGAGGTGATGGAGGACAGTGAGGGTATACAGTATATACAGAGCAGAGGTGATGGAGGACAGTGAGGGTATACAGTATATACAGAGCAGAGGTGATGGAGGACAGTGAGGGTATACAGTATATACAGAGCAGAGGTGATGGAGGACAGTGAGGGTATACAGTATATACAGAGCAGAGGTGATGGAGGACAGTGAGGGTATACAGTATATACAGAGCAGAGGTGATGGAGGACAGTGAGGGTATACAGTATATACAGAGCAGAGGTGATGGAGGACAGTGAGGGTATACAGTATATACAGAGCAGAGGTGATGGAGGACAGTGAGGGTATACAGTATATACAGAGCAGAGGTGATGGAGGACAGTGAGGGTATACAGTATATACAGAGCAGAGGTGATGGAGGACAGTGAGGGTATACAGTATATACAGAGCAGAGGTGATGGAGGACAGTGAGGGTATACAGTATATACAGAGCAGAGGTGATGGAGGACAGTGAGGGTATACAGTATATACAGAGCAGAGGTGATGGAGGACAGTGAGGGTATACAGTATATACAGAGCAGAGGTGATGGAGGACAGTGAGGGTATACAGTATATACAGAGCAGAGGTGATGGAGGACAGTGAGGGTATACAGTATATACAGAGCAGAGGTGATGGAGGACAGTGAGGGTATACAGTATATACAGAGCGGAGGTGATGGAGGACAGTGAGGGTATACAGTATATACAGAGCAGAGGTGATGGAGGACAGTGAGGGTATACAGTATATACAGAGCAGAGGTGATGGAGGACAGTGAGGGTATACAGTATATACAGAGCAGAGGTGATGGAGGACAGTGAGGGTATACAGTATATACAGAGCAGAGGTGATGGAGGACAGTGAGGGTATACAGTATATACAGAGCAGAGGTGATGGAGGACAGTGAGGGTATACAGTATATACAGAGCAGAGGTGATGGAGGACAGTGAGGGTATACAGTATATACAGAGCAGAGGTGATGGAGGACAGTGAGGGTATACAGTATATACAGAGCAGAGGTGATGGAGGACAGTGAGGGTATACAGTATATACAGAGCAGAGGTGATGGAGGACAGTGAGGGTATACAGTATATACAGAGCAGAGGTGATGGAGGACAGTGAGGGTATACAGTATATACAGAGCAGAGGTGATGGAGGACAGTGAGGGTATACAGTATATACAGAGCAGAGGTGATGGAGGACAGTGAGGGTATACAGTATATACAGAGCAGAGGTGATGGAGGACAGTGAGGGTATACAGTATATACAGAGCAGAGGTGATGGAGGACAGTGAGGGTATACAGTATATACAGAGCAGAGGTGATGGAGGACAGTGAGGGTATACAGTATATACAGAGCAGAGGTGATGGAGGACAGTGAGGGTATACAGTATATACAGAGCAGAGGTGATGGAGGACAGTGAGGGTATACAGTATATACAGAGCAGAGGTGATGGAGGACAGTGAGGGTATACAGTATATACAGAGCAGAGGTGATGGAGGACAGTGAGGGTATACAGTATATACAGAGCGGAGGTGATGGAGGACAGTGAGGGTATACAGTATATACAGAGCAGAGGTGATGGAGGACAGTGAGGGTATACAGTATATACAGAGCAGAGGTGATGGAGGACAGTGAGGGTATACAGTATATACAGAGCAGAGGTGATGGAGGACAGTGAGGGTATACAGTATATACAGAGCAGAGGTGATGGAGGACAGTGAGGGTATACAGTATATACAGAGCAGAGGTGATGGAGGACAGTGAGGGTATACAGTATATACAGAGCGGAGGTGATGGAGGACAGTGAGGGTATACAGTATATACAGAGCAGAGGTGATGGAGGACAGTGAGGGTATACAGTATATACAGAGCAGAGGTGATGGAGGACAGTGAGGGTATACAGTATATACAGAGCAGAGGTGATGGAGGACAGTGAGGGTATACAGTATATACAGAGCAGAGGTGATGGAGGACAGTGAGGGTATACAGTATATACAGAGCAGAGGTGATGGAGGACAGTGAGGGTATACAGTATATACAGAGCAGAGGTGATGGAGGACAGTGAGGGTATACAGTATATACAGAGCAGAGGTGATGGAGGACAGTGAGGGTATACAGTATATACAGAGCAGAGGTGATGGAGGACAGTGAGGGTATACAGTATATACAGAGCAGAGGTGATGGAGGACAGTGAGGGTATACAGTATATACAGAGCAGAGGTGATGGAGGACAGTGAGGGTATACAGTATATACAGAGCAGAGGTGATGGAGGACAGTGAGGGTATACAGTATATACAGAGCAGAGGTGATGGAGGACAGTGAGGGTATACAGTATATACAGAGCAGAGGTGATGGAGGACAGTGAGGGTATACAGTATATACAGAGTGGAGGTGATGGAGGACAGTGAGGGTATACAGTATATACAGAGTGGAGGTGATGGAGGACAGTGAGGGTATACAGTATATACAGAGCGGAGGTGATGGAGGACAGTGAGGGTATACAGTATATACAGAGCAGAGGTGATGGAGGACAGTGAGGGTATACAGTATATACAGAGCAGAGGTGATGGAGGACAGTGAGGGTATACAGTATATACAGAGCAGAGGTGATGGAGGACAGTGAGGGTATACAGTATATACAGAGCAGAGGTGATGGAGGACAGTGAGGGTATACAGTATATACAGAGCAGAGGTGATGGAGGACAGTGAGGGTATACAGTATATACAGAGCAGAGGTGATGGAGGACAGTGAGGGTATACAGTATATACAGAGCAGAGGTGATGGAGGACAGTGAGGGTATACAGTATATACAGAGCAGAGGTGATGGAGGACAGTGAGGGTATACAGTATATACAGAGCAGAGGTGATGGAGGACAGTGAGGGTATACAGTATATACAGAGCAGAGGTGATGGAGGACAGTGAGGGTATACAGTATATACAGAGCAGAGGTGATGGAGGACAGTGAGGGTATACAGTATATACAGAGCAGAGGTGATGGAGGACAGTGAGGGTATACAGTATATACAGAGCAGAGGTGATGGAGGACAGTGAGGGTATACAGTATATACAGAGCGGAGGTGATGGAGGACAGTGAGGGTATACAGTATATACAGAGCAGAGGTGATGGAGGACAGTGAGGGTATACAGTATATACAGAGCAGAGGTGATGGAGGACAGTGAGGGTATACAGTATATACAGAGCAGAGGTGATGGAGGACAGTGAGGGTATACAGTATATACAGAGCAGAGGTGATGGAGGACAGTGAGGGTATACAGTATATACAGAGCAGAGGTGATGGAGGACAGTGAGGGTATACAGTATATACAGAGCAGAGGTGATGGAGGACAGTGAGGGTATACAGTATATACAGAGCAGAGGTGATGGAGGACAGTGAGGGTATACAGTATATACAGAGCAGAGGTGATGGAGGACAGTGAGGGTATACAGTATATACAGAGCAGAGGTGATGGAGGACAGTGAGGGTATACAGTATATACAGAGCAGAGGTGATGGAGGACAGTGAGGGTATACAGTATATACAGAGTGGAGGTGATGGAGGACAGTGAGGGTATACAGTATATACAGAGTGGAGGTGATGGAGGACAGTGAGGGTATACAGTATATACAGAGCGGAGGTGATGGAGGACAGTGAGGGTATACAGTATATACAGAGTGCAGAGGTGATGGAGGACAGTGAGGGTATACAGTATATACAGAGCAGAGGTGATGGAGGACAGTGAGGGTATACAGTATATACAGAGCAGAGGTGATGGAGGACAGTGAGGGTATACAGTATATACAGAGCAGAGGTGATGGAGGACAGTGAGGGTATACAGTATATACAGAGCAGAGGTGATGGGGGACAGTGAGGGTATACAGTATATACAGAGCAGAGGTGATGGAGGACAGTGAGGGTATACAGTATATACAGAGCAGAGGTGATGGAGGACAGTGAGGGTATACAGTATATACAGAGCGGAGGTGATGGAGGACAGTGAGGGTATACAGTATATACAGAGCAGAGGTGATGGAGGACAGTGAGGGTATACAGTATATACAGAGTGGAGGTGATGGAGGACAGTGAGGGTATACAGTATATACAGTGCAGAGGTGATGGTGGACAGTGAGGGTATACAGTATATACAGAGCAGAGGTGATGGAGGACAGTGAGGGTATACAGTATATACAGAGCAGAGGTGATGGAGGACAGTGAGGGTATACAGTATATACAGAGCAGAGGTGATAGAGAACAGTGAGGGTATACAGTATATACAGAGCAGAGGTGATGGAGGACAGTGAGGGTATACAGTATATACAGAGCAGAGGTGATGGAGGACAGTGAGGGTATACAGTATATACAGAGCAGAGGTGATAGTGGACAGTGAGGGTATACAGTATATACAGAGCAGAGGTAATGGGAGACAGTGAGGGTATACAGTATATACAGAGCGGAGGTGATGGAGGACAGTGAGGGTATACAGTATATACAGAGCAGAGGTGATGGAGGACAGTGAGGGTATACAGTATATACAGAGCGGAGGTGATGGAGGACAGTGAGGGTATACAGTATATACAGAGTGGAGGTGATGGAGGACAGTCAGGGTATACAGTATATAAAGTGCAGAGGTGATGGAGGACAGTGAGGGTATACAGTATATACAGAGCGGAGGTGATGGGGGACAGTGAGGGTATACAGTATATACAGAGCAGAGGTGATGGAGGACAGTGAGGGTATACAGTATATACAGAGCAGAGGTGATGGAGGACAGTGAGGGTATACAGTATATACAGAGCGGGGGTGATGGAGGACAGTGAGGGTATACAGTATATACAGAGCAGAGGTGATGGAGGACAGTGAGGGTATACAGTATATACAGAGTGGAGGTGATGGAGGACAGTGAGGGTATACAGTATATACAGTGCAGAGGTGATGGTGGACAGTGAGGGTATACAGTATATACAGAGCAGAGGTGATAGTGGACAGTGGAGGTATACAGTATATACAGAGCAGAGGTGATGGGGCAGTGAGGGTATACAGTATATACAGAGTGGAGGTGATGGAGGACAGTGAGGGTATACAGTATATACAGGGCAGAGGTGATGGAGGACAGTGAGGGTATACAGTATATACAGAGCAGAGGTGATGGAGGACAGTGAGGGTATACAGTATATACAGAGCAGAGGTGATGGAGGACAGTGAGGGTATACAGTATATACAGAGCAGAGGTGATGGAGGACAGTGAGGGTATACAGTATATACAGAGCAGAGGTGATAGAGAACAGTGAGGGTATACAGTATATACAGGGCAGAGGTGATGGAGGACAGTGAGGGTATACAGTATATACAGAGTGGAGGTGATGGAGGACAGTGAGGGTATACAGTATATACAGAGCAGAGGTGATGGAGGACAGTGAGGGTATACAGTATATACAGAGCAGAGGTGATGGAGGACAGTGAGGGTATACAGTATATAAAGTGCAGAGGTGATGGAGGACAGTGGGGGTATACAGTATATACAGAGCAGAGGTGATGGGAGACAGTGAGGGTATACAGTATATACAGAGCGGAGGTGATGGAGGACAGTGAGGGTATACAGTATATACAGAGCAGAGGTAATAGTGGACAGTGAGGGTATACAGTATATACAGAGCAGAGGTAATGGGAGACAGTGAGGGTATACAGTATATACAGAGCGGAGGTGATGGAGGACAGTGAGGGTATACAGTATATACAGAGCAGAGGTGATGGGGGACAGTGAGGGTATACAGTATATACAGAGCGGAGGTGATGGAGGACAGTGAGGGTATACAGTATATACAGAGCAGAGGTGATGGAGGACAGTGAGAGTATACAGTATATACAGAGCAGAGGTGATGGAGGACAGTGAGGGTATACAGTATATACAGAGCAGAGGTGATGGAGGACAGTGAGGGTATACAGTATATACAGAGCAGAGGTGATGGAGGACAGTGAGGGTATACAGTATATACAGAGCAGAGGTGATGGAGGACAGTGAGGGTATACAGTATATACAGAGCAGAGGTGATGGGGCAGTGAGGGTATACAGTATATACAGAGCAGAGGTGATGGAGGACAGTGAGGGTATACAGTATATACAGAGCAGAGGTGATGGGGCAGTGAGGGTATACAGTATATACAGAGCAGAGGTGATGGAGGACAGTGAGGGTATACAGTATATAAAGTGCAGAGGTGATGGAGGACAGTGAGGGTATACAGTATATACAGAGCAGAGGTGATGGAGGACAGTGAGGGTATACAGTATATACAGGGCAGAGGTAATGGGAGACAGTGAGGGTATACAGTATATACAGAGCAGAGGTGATGGAGGACAGTGAGGGTATACAGTATATACAGAGCAGAGGTGATGGAGCAGTGAGGGTATACAGTATATACAGAGCAGAGGTGATGGAGGACAGTGAGGGTATACAGTATATACAGAGCAGAGGTGATGGGGGACAGTGAGGGTATACAGTATATACAGAGCAGAGGTGATGGGGGACAGTGAGGGTATACAGTATATACAGGGCAGAGGTGATGGAGGACAGTGAGGGTATACAGTATATACTTACCTGTTCCATTTGATCGCGAAGCCCGGCATCCTCTCCGTTAGCTTGCTAGTAGAAAAAGGACCTGTGATGATGTCACATGGTCACATGGACCAATCACATGCTCCATCACCATAGTGATGGAGCAGGTGATTGGGCCATGTGATGCTGTGACATCATCACAGGTCCTTTTCCTACTAGCAAGCTAACGGAGAGGATGCCGGGCTTCGCGATCAAATGGAACAGGTGTTATTATTAGTTTATTATTTTTAACCCATTCTGCACCTGTTTAAACATTAGGAAGATGGCCAAGGGTATTATTTTACATTATAACTATGTTATAATGTGAAATAATACCAGCGGGACAATTTCTGACCAAACATGCACTTCTGTGAAGAAGTGCAGGTTCGGGTCTGGGTACCAAAAGTGCCGATTTTTCTCCCGCGCGTGCAAAACGCATGACAGCGCTTTGCACTCGCAGCGAAAAATCGCGGCGATTCCCGCAACGCACCCGCACTGTTTGACGGAGTGCACCTGCAACGCCCGTGTGAAAGGGGCCTTAGTGTTTTTACTTTCTGAGGAGGGAGATAGAGCTTCATATCTGTTGTGTCTATTGTGAGACCCAAGAAGGTCTTGGAGGTAGAGGGGATGATATCCGATTTCTCCCAGTTTATCAGGAATCCTACAGATTGTAGAAGTTCTATAGTCTTCCTTAAATGTATTTGCAGCAGGGCCTCTGAATCGGCTACGATTAGCCAATCGTCCAGGTAGGGGAAGATTTGGATCTTTTGGAGACTAAGTGTTACCGCAATCACGACCGCTATCTTCGTGAAGATTCTTGGGGCTGAACATAGCCCAAAAGGCAGAGCTCTGAACTGATAATGAAGTACTTTCCCATTTTTCTTGATGCCAATTCTTAAGAATCTCCTTGATTCTTGATTTATTGGGACGTAAAGGTACGCGTCCTTTAAGTCCAAGGATGCCATGAACACCCTTTCCTGGGAACTGCCGAGATGGATCTTATTGTCTCCATTTTAAAGTGAATTTTCTTTATATAACGGTTCAGGTAGCGAAGATCTATGATCAGCCGACTTCTGCCATCTCATTTTGGGACACAAAAAATCCTGGAATATACGCCAGAATTTCTTTGATTCGGTACTTGCTCCAGAGCTTCTTTTTCCAGAAACTCGTTTAGCAGTAGGAAAACCTGCGGATCCTCTCCTTTGTTGAGAACGAATCTGTCTCCTGGCAAGTGATCGAGTTCTAAGCGATAACCTGTCCGTATAATTTCTAGAACCCAGTTGTCTGAAGTGATGCGGCGCCAATTTTCGTAGGAGAGAGTTAAACGGCCTCCTACTTTCTGCCTTCTGGCGTCAGAACTCTGATTTTGGAGGTCTATTATCCTCCCCCTTTCTCTTAGATTTTTCTGAGGGGGCCCAGGCTCTACGATCAGATCTTCCTCGACCAGATCGTCCTCTGAAATTAGATCTTCTCGAATCTTGTCCTCTGTAGGGACGAAAAATCTGGATTTGTAGCTGCGCTTGGGTTGTGGAAAGTTCAGTGCTTTATCCTCCGTATTGGCCTTGAGCAGTTTATCCAAATGCGACCCGAATAACTTCCCAGGTTCAAAAGGAAGGGCACAGAGATTATTCTTCGAAGAAGAGTCACCAGACCAAATCTTCAGCCAGAGAGACCTACGGATCGAGTTAGTCAATGCCATGCTTTTGGCACCTAGTCTTATGGTATCAACCGGAAAGTCGCAGAGAAATTCCGCTGCCAATTTGAGGGTAGGCAATTGTTGAAGCGCCCGGGCTACTGGAACAGTCGCCATAGCAGCCTTATTGAGAGAGGTAAGGTAGGTATGTTGCCGTTTTAGGAGACCATCAGCTTTCTTCTCCATAGGGTCTCTTAAAAGAGACGAATCGTCAGAGGGAAAGAAAGATCTTCTGGCCAATCTGGTTACAGCTGGATCGACCTTAGCCGGGGTCCCCCAGGATGAGGATTCAGCAGGATCCGTTTTATATACGCTCCTGAACCTGGAACCCAGATTTATTCTTCCAACCGGATGTTCCCATTCCTTTTTCATTATGGCATCCAGAACTGGGTGTCCAGGAAATACTGGCGCTTTCTTTTTAGGGAAATAGAAAAGATCTTCTTCATTATGCTTGCTGGATTTCTCTTTACTGGACTCCATAATGCTCTTGACCTCCTTAATCAGATAAATCGTATCTCCTTTATCAAACAAAAAATTGTCTTCAATAATAGGGGCATCAGAGACTGAGGAGATTTCGCCTTCTGAACGTGACGATATTTCAGAAGTGGATGGGGAATGATGTCTCCTTTTAGAACCCCTAGCTTTAGACTTTTTGTGAAAAGACTTAAAGAGGGACATCATTCTACTCGTCTTATCATCCGATGAATCACCCGGATGGGAACACTGCTCACAAATATTAGTGGAGTGTTTATGCGGTAGAGGTTGAAGGCAGGAGATGCAGAGAGAAGAGCTAGACCTCTGCCTTTTCCTCGGCGGGGAAGTTTCCTGAGTGTCCTGATAGCATCTTACACAGAGTGTGGGTATATACCCTCACTGTCCTCCATCACCTCCACTCTGTATATACTGTATACCCTCACTGTCCTCCATCACCTCCACTCTGTATGTACTGTATACCCTCACTGTCCTCCATCACCTCCACTCTGTATATACGGTATACCCTCATTGTCTCCATCATCTCCACTCTGTATATACTATATACCCTCACTGTCCTCCATCACCTCCACTCTGTATATACTGTATACCCTCACTGTCCTCCATCACCTCCGCTCTGTATATACTGTATACCCTCACTGTCCTCCATCACCTCCGCTCTGTATATACTGTATACCCTCACTGTCCTCCATCACCTCCACTCTGTATATACTGTATACCCTCACTGTCCTCCATCACCTCCGCTCTGTATATACTGTATACCCTCACTGTCCTCCATCACCTCCGCTCTGTATATACTGTATACCCTCACTGTCCTCCATCACCTCCACTCTGTATGTACTGTATACCCTCACTGTCCTCCATCACCTCCACTCTGTATATACTGTATACCCTCACTGTCCTCCATCACCTCCACTCTGTATATACTGTATACCCTCACTGTCCTCCATCACCTCTGCTCTGTATATACTGTATAACCTCACTGTCCTCCATCACCTCCACTCTGTATATACGGTATACCCTCATTGTCTCCATCATCTCCACTCTGTATATACTATATACCCTCACTGTCCTCCATCACCTCCACTCTGTATATACTGTATACCCTCACTGTCCTCCATCACCTCCACTCTGTATATACTGTATACCCTCACTGTCCTCCATCACCTCCACTCTGTATATACTGTATACCCTCACTGTCCTCCATCACCTCCGCTCTGTATATACTGTATACCCTCACTGTCCTCCATCACCTCCGCTCTGTATATACTGTATACCCTCACTGTCCTCCATCACCTCCGCTCTGTATATACTGTATACCCTCACTGTCCTCCATCACCTCCGCTCTGTATATACTGTATACCCTCACTGTCCTCCATCACCTCCGCTCTGTATATACTGTATACCCTCACTGTCCTCCATCACCTCTGCTCTGTATATACTGTATACCCTCACTGTCCTCCATCACCTCCGCTCTGTATATACTGTATACCCTCACTGTCCTCCATCACCTCCGCTCTGTATATACTGTATACCCTCACTGTCCTCCATCACCTCCACTCTGTATATACTGTATACCCTCACTGTCCTCCATCACCTCTGCTCTGTATATACTGTATACCCTCACTGTCCTCCATCACCTCCACTCTGTATATACTGTATACCCTCACTGTCCTCCATCACCTCCGCTCTGTATATACTGTATACCCTCACTGTCCTCCATCACCTCCACTCTGTATATACTGTATACCCTCACTGTCCTCCATCACCTCCGCTCTGTATATACTGTATACCCTCACTGTCCTCCATCACCTCCGCTCTGTATATACTGTATACCCTCACTGTCCTCCATCACCTCCGCTCTGTATATACTGTATACCCTCACTGTCCTCCATCACCTCCACTCTGTATATACTGTATACCCTCACTGTCCTCCATCACCTCCACTCTGTATATACTGTATACCCTCACTGTCCTCCATCACCTCCGCTCTGTATATACTGTATACCCTCACTGTCCTCCATCACCTCTGCTCTGTATATACTGTATACCCTCACTGTCCTCCTCCACCTCCGCTCTGTATATACTGTATACCCTCACTGTCCTCCATCACCTCTGCCCTGTATATACTGTATACCCTCACCGTCCTCCATCACCTCTGCTCTGTATATACTGTATACCCTCACTGTCCACCATCACCTCCGCTCTGTATATACTGTATACCCTCACTGTCCTCCATCACCTCTGCCCTGTATATACTGTATACCCTCACTGTCCATTATCACCTCTGCTCTGTATATACTGTATACCCTCACTGTCCTCCATCACCTCCGCTCTGTATATACTGTATACCCTCACTGCCTCATCACCTCTGCTCTGTATATACTGTATACCCTCACTGTCCTCCATCACCTCTGCTCTGTATATACTGTATACCCTCACTGTCCCCCATCACCTCCGCTCTGTATATACTGTATACCCTCACTGTCCTTCTTCACCTCCACTCTGTATATGCTGTATACCCTCACTGTCCTCCATCACCTCCACTCTGTATATGCTGTATATCATCATTGTCCACCATCATCTCAACTCTGAACATACTGAACGCCCTCACGGCCCCCATCACTGCTTCACTGTATATACTGTATACCCTCCCTGACCCAACTGTACTGGAACTGCTGTGGCAGGCTAGGCATATAGGACAAAGACTTTTTTCTTGTTACTAATGAGGCATGTTTTACACCGCTGTGGATGTTACTCAGTAGCTGGTAATATAAAGCACTGGCTGGAAAAGTAAGGGGGCACAGTGGCTGGTATACTTATGTGGTATCAGGATATACAACGCATTCGGAAGGTCTTCACACCCATACACTTTTTCACATTTTGTTATGGTGCAGTTTTGTGTTTACTCCCTAATTCTGCACTCAATAACCACAATGAGAAAATGAAAACAGAATTATAGAACATTTAGTAAATTTATTAAAAAAGAGAAGCTAAAATTTTGTATAGACATGGGTATTCAGACCCTTTGCTATGACGGTTGAAATTTGGCTTTGAGGGCCTCCTATTTCTCTTGATCATCCTTGAGATGTTTCTACACTTTGATTGGAGTCCACCTGTGGTAAATTCAGTAGATTGGACATGATTTGGAAAAACACAGTCCTGTCTATATAAGGTCTCCCATACAATGCATGTCAGAGCAAACCAAGCCATTAGGAGAAAGGGACTACCTGTAGAGAGAGAGAGGATAGTGTGGATGCACAGATCTGGAGAAGGGTACAAAGAAAAGTTTCTGCTGTACCGAAAGTTCCCAAGAACACAGAGGCCCTCATAATTCTTGAATGAAAGAAGTTTGGAACAACCAGGACTCTTCTAGAGCTGACTGTCCCATCAAACTAAGTAATCGGGGGAGAAGGGCCTTCCTAAGAATGGTGACCAAGAACCCAATGCTCAGTCTGACTGAGCTCCAAAGGTCCTTTGTCCAGAAGATTAACCATCACTCCACCAATCTGAGCTTAATGGCAGAATGGCCAGAAAGAAGTCTCTCCTCGGTAAAAGACACATAAAAGTTGCTCTGTAGTTTGCAAAAAAGCTCCTAAAGGACCCTCAGACTCTGATCTGATGAAACCAAGATTGAACTGTTTGGCTTCAATTCTAAGCATCATGTCTGGGCCGAAGTGTCACCTTCCAACAAGACAATGGCTGAAAATCCCCAAAGCTAGGTCAGGAAACCTTGTAGCATCATACCCAAGAAGACTGGAGGCTGTAATCGCTGCCAAAGGTCCTTCAACTAAATACTGGGTATAAGGTCTGAATACTTATGTCAATACAAGATTTTAGTTTTTCCTTTTCAATAAATTGTCAAAGATTTTGAACATTCTGCAGGGAGATTTATCAAAACTGGTGCAAAGTAAAACTGGCTTAATTGCCAATTACTAGTAACCAATCAGATTCTACCTTTCATTTTTCTGAGCTAGTTTGGAAAATGAAATGATCGATCTGATTGGTTTCTAGGGGCGACTAAGCCAGTTTTCCTTTGCACCAGTTTTGATAAATCTCCCCCTCTGTCTTCATTTTGTCATTATGAGATATTGAGTGTAGATTGATGTATAGTGTGTAAAAAAAAATAATAACGTTTTTCCTGTTTTTATCTGATTAGTAGTGCGTTTTATAGTCTGAAAAAATAATGCTTTTGACATGCATTTACAATTTCAGATAGGTGAAAAGCTGTATGAATGACTTGTTTTTATATTCATATGCCTTATAATCTTTTCTACAAAACAGTTCTCTCCTCGAGTCACCAATAATAAGGATGAAGAAAGGCAGAAATGAGGCGACTGAGAATATATTAAGCTTCACACTGGAGATCATCTACCTGCTGATTGGCGAGGTGAGGAGTTCTATTAATTATGTCTTATGATATCAATCTTATCCCTGAATTAAGTAGAGACAGGAATGGACAGTTGAGGGGTTCAGGGACTTAAGATGACCTAATCTCTATCGAGCAGTATCTTATTGAGGATTTTGGAAATGTTTATATATAGTATTATTTAGTAGTGTCTCCTTCTTCGCACAGGATTGCACGGTAGTAAAGAAGACATCTGGTGAATGTCTGACCGCTAACAACCATTCCTTCGTGTCAGGAGGATGGAACAAGACCCAGAGCCCCATCATGGAGCCTCCACCTCACTCATTGATTCCTGGAAGAAAGAATGTGGAGAAGATCCTAGACCTCACAAACAAGATTGTTCAGTCGCTAACTAGAGAGGTGAGCGCTGCTGGAAATGCTGGGACGTTATATAGTAAAATTGAAGGATATGTGTCTGGATGTTGACTGTGGTGATTTAATTTCATAAATTGAAACCTATCAAGTGAGAATGTAAGGTAAGCCTGAGCACTGAGCCGTTTTTAAAGAAGTTGTCTGAGTTATCTTTTTTTTCTATTTGACTAAACTGCCCTGAGCCTGGTAAAAATATCAAAATACTTACCATTCCTGCTGCTCCCACTTCAGTAAACTCCAATCTGCAGCCAGTGGCGTATTGTTTGGCAGTAGAGGTGATGTCCCTTATACAGCTGCAGCCAATGACTTATGAGACCAGTGACTGGCTGCAGCAGAATGTGGGAAAGATGAGTGGCAGAGATGGATCGGAGCAGGAAGGGAAGGTAAAGGTTATAGACCCTTTCAGAACATTTTGTTATGATTGCATTTTACTCATTTTGGGCTAAAATCATTTTTTTCAAGTAGTCTTTATTAAAAATGTTTTGCCACTTCTGAGTTTCAAGGGATAAAAAAAATCAGTCTGTACAGTGTCATGTCTTAGTCCTGTCATCTGAAGGCTCATGTGAAACCTTAAGTAGTCTTTATGAAAAATGTTCTGCCACTTCTGAGTTTTAAGGGTTAAAAAAATCAGTCTGTACAGTGTCATGTCTTAGTCCTGTCATCTGAAGGCTCATGTGAAACCTTTTCTCTGATCTCTTAACCTCATAAACACTCATTTAAGCCATATTCTTATCAGTTTGAGACTTTGAGTTTAGCTAAAATGAATGTTTATGAGGTTTCACATGAGGTTATAAGATTCACATGAGCAGTCAGTTGACAGGACTGAGATGTGGTTCTCTGCAAACGTAATCATTTTTTTAACCCTTGTATCTCAAAAGTGGCTGAACCTGTTTAATAGTGTTGAGCGAAGCAAGCTTCAGATGCTTCATCCGAAGTCGCTTTGTTCAAAACTTCTGAATAATACTGTATGGAGATCCGTCTCCGTACAGTATTAGAATGTATGGGCTCCGAGGAGCCAAAGTGAGTTATTTGCGAGGATCGCCCGTGACTTCGTTGAATGAGGTACTAGTCGGAACTGAAGCCGAGTTTGGTTTCAAGTTTTAAAGTGGTTTTTAACTAAGTCACGAGTGACTTCACAAATTACTTACCTCAGCTCATCGGAGCCCATACATTCTAATACTGTACGGAGACGGATCTCCGTACAGTATTATTTCCGAAGCTTCGGATGAAGCATCCAAAATTATAGGGAGGACACATATCCAAAGTGTTGAATAGAAACACTTGTTTACATGTGGTGGTCTTGGAGGAATGAAGATAATCAAGTCTCTATTGGAAGGGTCACCCCTTTTATGCAAAAGAAATAGGGGTAGACGAACAAATGTATGGCCATGTGGAAACAGCCCTTCAATGATCTAGGTAGAAAGAAATGTTTACTCTAGCATTGGAGGGAGTTTAACAAATGCATGAAAATGCTAAATGTCAGCAGGTCAATATGCGAAAAGAGAGGAGGGCTCTGTAAGCTATTTCAAACAGAGGTCCTGAAGAGTATACAATTATTTAGAGGCAACGTTTACTAAGTGAGCTATGGACCTATCGTTTGCCAATGTTTTAAATATTGGCGGCCTGCTAGCCATTTTGAAGTTGTATTTCCAGTCCGAGTTACCAGCCATGAAGTAGATGGGTGTAGCCCTTAAACATGCATAGTTTGCCCCCACCACCAAGTTAAGGCAGAGTTGTTCACTGACGCTGAGAGTGTAGCATGGAAAGTATGGATAAAAGCAGGGAGCAACAAGGCTCGATTTAAACAGGTTCTTCGGGCTTTTAATATTGATGACCTATCCTCAGAATAAGTCATCCATATCAGATCGGTGGGGGTCTGATATAGCAACAGCGAGCAGAAAGAGAGACGGCACGTGCACGCTGCGCGCACTGTCTCCTCATACAGCTGATCAGCGGGGGTGCCGGGTGTCGGACCCCCGCCAATCTGATTTTGATGACCTATCGTGAATACCAAAAGCCCAGGGAACCCCTTTAACGAGTGTGGTAATCTGTGTGATTGAGGGCAGTCATTAAATCTGCATCGAGGATCTTTTTGTGTTGAGTTACTCGATTTAATCGAGTAAGGCTACATGCACACGACAGTGAAAAACTGACATGTACGTTTGGATGTTTTTTTAACTGCCATCACACATCTGTTTTAAGACCAATAGTTGTTTAGGGGGTTATTCACATGGCAGTTTTTTGGACTGTCAGTAAAAAACGGACGTAAAAAAAAAATGAACATGTTCTATCTTGTCTGTTTTTCACTGACCGACTGCACCCATACTCGTTTTTAATGTCCGTTTCACAGAAAGGCATCAGTGAAAAAAACGTCCGTTAAAAATGGCCAGTTTATCCGTTTTTAACTGACTTTTTTTTCACTGTCGTGTGCATGTAGCCTTATCGTTTCAGCCCTAATATCAACAGATCCGTTTATTAAAAGAATACTATTGCAGTGCAGTTGTATCTAAAGTATGTTAAAATCACATAGAAAGTATTCCATCAACTATGTCATTGTGTGTGTCAGGTTCCTATAAGGTGTCAGGATGTCACTGTCCATTTCTCCATGGAGGAGTGGGAGTATTTAGAAGGACACAAGGATCTGTACAAGGATGTTCTAATGGAGGACCACCAGCCCCTCACACCACCAGGTAAGAGCAGATTTAAGCCATGGTAAAACATATACCGTATTTTTCGCCCCATAAGACGCACTTTTTCCCCAAAAAATGGGGGGAAAGTGCCCCTGCGTCTTATGGGGCGAATGCTGACATTTTTACATCACCAGCTGCGATTTATGCGCGAGCGGGGAGGGACTGGGAGGAGGAGCTGGGGGCGGCAATTGCGGAGGGGCCGGTGCAGTGACTGTACCCGGCCCCCCCGCTCCAGTGCTGCACTATTAAAATATAAGGTATCTAAATCAATTAAAAGTTCTGGTCCATGCCCCCCACCCCTAATATTACCGACACACGGCTTGTTCAGTTGATAGCAAGCATTCCGGGCAGGCGGTGCGTCACTCACTGATGTCCAAGCCTGCACCGCCTGCTTAATTCATAAAGCCGTGCGTCGGTAATATTAGGGGTGGGGGGCATGGACCAGAACTTTTAATTGATTTAGATACCTTATATTTTAATAGTGCAGCACTGGAGCGGGGGGGCCGGGTACAGTCACTGCGCCGACCCCCAGCTCCTCCTCCCAGTCCCTCCCCACTCGCTCAGTTTTATGGGGGGAACCTGTAACAGTATCCTTCACAGATCCCCTACCATAACAGTATCCTTCACAGATCCCCCCCCCCCATAACAGTGTCAGTCACAGATCCCCCCCATAACAGTGTCAGTCACAGACCCCCCCCCCCCATAACAGTGCGTCATCACAGATCCCCCATAACAGTGCGTCATCCCCAGATCCCCCATAACAGTACGTCATCCCCAGATCCCCCATAACAGTGCATCCCCAGATCCCCCATAACAGTGTCCGTCACAAATCCCCCCCATAACAGTGACATCCACAGATCCCCCATAATAGTGCCATCCACAGACCACCATTAGTTCCAAAAGCACACCTTTTGGTTAAAAATATTTTTTTTCTTATTTTCCTCCCCAAAAACCCCAGGTGCGTCTTATAGGGTGAAAAATACGGTACCTGTTTTGGGGTCACGTAGATAATCCCATCATCTGATCATCAAATAAACACAATGGGGGAGATTTATCAAAGCTGGTACAAAGGAAAACTGGTTTAGTTGCACATAGCAACCAATCAGATCGATCCTTTCACTTTCCAAAGGAGCTCTCAAAAATGAAAGGTGGCAGCAGTTTTGATAAATCTCCCTCAATGTATGTGATCACTGTGTGTGTGTTTCGTACAGATAGATCCAGTAAGAGAAATTCACCAAAGAGATGTCCCAGCCTTCTGTATTCCTCGGATTGTCAAGAGGGAAATCACAATGTCCTGCAAGAAAATCAGGTAGATGGGCCTAAAAAAATTATCAAATGTACCAAACTAGATCTACTCATATTAAGGCTAGTTTCACACGTGAACTAAAGCTCTCCAGCAGACTGTTCCTGCCAGAGTTCTCTGGATATGGCATATACAGATTGTGCCGCACACTGATGGGCCACATTGACTATAATGGGATTCGGTGGCGATATGGCCACTTCCTGGCATAAATAACGGGATTCGGCCTGGCAAAATCTGTTGCGTGCCGTGATTTTCGTCCGGCCGAATCCTGAAATTTATGCTGGGGAGCAGCTAAATCCCATTATAGTCAAAGTGGTCCAGTGGGCACGTGGGACGTCCTTCTTTGCCACATCCGGAGAACCCCAGCAGGCTTGGATTAGCTTTGCCACGAGTGTGAAAGTAGTCTTAGTGGGGTATTCTGGTTATAGAAAGTTATCCCCTATCCAAGCTCATTACTTATATAGGGGATCCAATCTGAATTGTAATATAGTGATCTATGTATATGGTAATGGGGAAAATCCATTACTCTATACACATTGCAATCTGATGATTGCATGTTGTGGTCCACTTGGGGACCTAAAACAAAAAAGTAAAAAAAAGTTTTAAACATATATATATAAACATTCACCCCCTTTCCTCAAAATACTTAAACAATAAAAAAAAAATTAACATAATGGGCTGACATAGTAGCCCCAGGGGGTGTGCAGCCCTTAGAGAAGTTGTAGAGCTGAGCTGATCTGGGTATGGTAAGAACCAGCAGCTCATGCTGGCCCTTGGCGATCACATGACTGCTGGCACAAGAGAAGGAAGCGCCAAAGCTGCTTCCTGATCTCTTTACACAGCACTTCAGCACTGTGTGTAGAAGGATAGGCAAGGCAGGGAAGGTGAAAAACTGTTCCTGCTTTCTCTGTGGGTAGCCCTGCTGACCACTGCTGACCTCCCGGACGTACAGTATATAGTCAAGAGGCAGTCGACAAGGGGTTAAGAAAGCTCTACTTGGTTGCTATAGACATGAGAGCCAGTTTTTTCAGTGAGTTGTAATAAACGAGATCCCTCATTCTAGTCTGAATTGTATGTTTTCTGTTTTACTTGTTGAACAAGGTTGAAGATCTTATTAATATCAAGGTTGAAGTTATAGAGGAAGAAGAGACGTACGGAAGAGGTGATGATCAGCAGTGTAAGAAAGAGGAGATTCCTGTATCTGTCAGCCCAAGTGAGTATGAGTGCTGAATATACAATAGAGCAACCTGCGGCTCTCCAGATGTTGTAAAACTACAATTCCCACCATGCCCTGCTGTAGGCTCATAGCTGTAGGCAGTCATTGCATGCTGGGAGTTGTAGTTTTGCAACAGCTGGAGAGCCACAGGTTGGCCATCCCTGCAATAGAGCCATGTATTCTCCCTGTCCTTCGCTATAACTATCATCTTTTCTCTCCTCATTGTAATGAATATATGTCTGTTTGGATCTCCCTCTAGATGTCTGCCCTTCTCCCATCATACCATTCACAGGAGGTTTCTACTCTTGACAGTTTGTCAGGGTTTTGACTGGATTGAACACTTCACAATCTGGACAATAAGTCTCCTTCCACCAGACCTGTTCTTTTCTTTTCTTTGTGACGTGTCATGAGGCAGGTCTTTTACTAATTGATATCATTTTTCTTTTTGTTTTCACAAGAAGCAAAGGTATTGCAATGTGGTCAGAAAAGGATAAGTTGAATTAATGGGGAACATTTAGCAAAAGGGGACTCATAGGATCATGTTAACGCGTTTAGAGTAACAGGCTGTGATACCTTATTAAGAGCAGTATTGTGAGACCTTAATTATTTACCCCTTTGAGTGCGTCTGAGATGTGTATCTAGAAGAAAAGGAAGTATATACACAGGACTCACTTTTTTATTTTAGTGTCCCAGGAAGTTTTGTTTAGTTTTTTATATAAAGAAAACTCATGTTCCCCTATCACAGGCCCCACATTGTGCCTGGAACCAGAGGAGGTGCGGAGGCTCACAGAACGACACTTTATGGCACCAATCCCCTCAACGGCAAACCGAAGATACCCCCGAAGAAAGTGCCGTCTCTGCACCAAACGAGGGCAAAGGAGGGATACTCGTTATTTTTGTCCAGATTGCCCTTCTAAGCCACCCCTTTGTCTTTCTAAATGCTTTAAGATTTATCACACTGAACCGTGTCTATCTTTATCAGTAGCGTGAAAATAATTGTTGTTGTTTTTTTCAACTCATTGTAGTTCTTTTGATTTATTATAGTTCAAAACCAAATACCATGGTAACGTTTATTTATAAGTAAGAAAGTAAAAAAAAAAATAAAAACAACTAGTTTTACAATATACCCCTTGGGTGCCTATTTTTCTTATTGGTGTCCATTTTATGATGGATTAGATCAGGTTAGATTATTTGAATCTGTATTTAGGAAAGCCTTGAAGATACATGTTTTAACTGGAATTGCTTCGGGAATTGATTCTAGCCTCAGTCTATTTTGGGATTGACACTAATTAACTGAAATCTAAGTCGTCGCCCCCCCCCCCCCCCCTTATTCTGAAGGCAATACTTTGCCCAAGAAGTATTGCTCTCTGTATATTTAGGAGTTTCACAGCCTTTTTATGTTTCTTTCTTTCATTTTTCAACATATTACTCAACAGAAATTGAAGGATAAATACGGGATTGCTTTCCTTTGTTGTGCATGAATAAATAATCACCAGCAAAAGGATATGAAGAAAATGTGAAAGCGCCAATTTTCCAGTATAATCTATATAATTTTTATTAGCATTATTGGTATTATTGTTACCATTATTGTTGTGTCTTACATTGATGTTATGAAGGTGTTATAAAATGAAGCATTTTCTAATTAAAAATATAAATATGAAGAGGAGAATGCTTTCACCGGGACATTAAAGGGTTATCTGAAAATACCCCCCCATACGCCCGGGCCCCTCACACTTATTCTACTTACCTGGCTCCCCGCGTCGATCCTGATCCCCGCACTGCCGCAGCTGCTTCTCCCTATGTGCGGATTAAAACATTTGGTGTGGGGTGGACAGCCAATGGCAGGCAGTATTAGGGACGAGCCTCCCTAGCATCGCGGGTGACACTAGGGAGGCTCGTCCCCGTCACCACCTGCCATTGGCTGCCCCTGGACACCGGTTATTTTCATCCGCGCACGGGGCGATGCAACGGCTGCCGTGCTGGGACCAAGAGCGGCGCGGGGAGCCAGGTAAGTAGAATCAGTGTGAGGGGCCCGGGCATATAGGGGGGGGGGCATTTCCAGCCTCAGATAACCCCTTTAAAACCATGCAAAACAAATATGAAAGGCAGGTGGAAGATACACTCGATGGCAGACTACTGTTGGTGTTTGCAAAGTGACAACCCGGATCATAGCTATTCAAGAGAATACAAAAAGTGAAAATTTGTTCCAGACTGTTATTTACAGAACAATTGATCTTTTGGTTAATTTACAAACTAACCCTTTATATATAATGTGTTATCTTCTTCACAAAGGTCAGTATTACCTCAAATTAAACGATATGTAAACCAACATTTCTCAGTTGTAAAATATTTTGACCACATTCAGAAGTCAGCATAAAAAAAATGTACAAATGTGGACCAATTTATTTGATGTTGGTAGATGAGGATTTTATCTTTTCTGTAATTAGTGATTTTGGGTTAAAACAGTGTTGAAGACTTGTTAATGTATTTTTTTTATAAAATCTTTTGTTTAGAATATCAGTTTAAAGAAATGAAAGCTAGCATGATATTAATAACGATAATCTGTTTTTGTCCTCAGCATATGACTGTACCAAGAGTTTGGAAGGACAAATTCTTTTATTACCAGACCGTGCAGTCGAAGATACTGATATCACACATGATTTTACAGAACATATAAATCACATAGGGGAAAAACTCTTTTCATGCTCGGAATGTGGAGAATGTTTTACTAAGAAAACGGATCGGGTTGTGCATGAGAAAATTCACACAGAAGAAACGCCATTTTTAAAACTGGATGGTGGGAAATGTTATATTCATAGGTCTACTCTTGCAGAGCATCAATTGAGTTACACAGGGGAGAAGCCGTTTTCATGTTCGGAATGTGGGAGGAGTTTTGCTACAAAATTAAATCTAATCGAACATCATAGAACTCACTCGGAGGAGAAACCATTTCCGTGTTCAGAATGTGGAATATGTTTTACCAAGAAGCTGTGTCTTGTTGATCATCACAGAATTCACACAGGAGAGAAGCTGTTTTCTTGTTCAGAACACGAGAAATGCCTTGCCCAAAAATCGTGCGTCATTAAACATCACAGAAGTCACACAGGGGAGAAACCATTTTCCTGTATTGAGTGTGAGAAATCTTTCACAAAAAAACTAAACCTTGTTAACCATCAGAGAGTTCACACTGGTGAGAGGCCATTTTCATGTCCGGAATGTGGGAAATGTTTCATAAAGAAGACAGGTCTTCTCGACCATCAGAGAATTCACACTGGAGAGAAACCATATTCATGCGCAATATGTGGGTCAAGTTTTACTAACAAAGCAGGGCTTGTTAGACATCATAAAATTCACACTGGGCAGAAGCCATTCTCATGTTCACAATGTGGGAAATGTTTTGCCCAGAAATCAAATCTTGTTAATCACGAGAAAACTCACACGGGGGAGAAACCGTTTCCATGTTCTGAATGTGGAAAACGGTTTACTAAGAAATCAAGTCTCATTGAGCATCAGAAAATTCACAGAGGAGAGAAGCCGTTTCCATGTGGAAAGTGTGGAAAGTGTTTCACCTATAAAACAGGTCTTATTTATCATCTGAGAACTCACACAGGCGAGAAGCCATTTCCATGTTTAGATTGTGGAAAATGTTTTACCCAGAAATCAAGTCTTATTAAGCATCAAAAAATTCACTCAAGGGAGAGAACCTTCTTAGATTCCAACGGGAGCGAAATCATAAACACAGGTCAAATTTAAAATATCAGGTTGTGTCTAGACATTAACAAGTCACTCCTTTTAGGTAAAGTTACCGTTAATTTTCTTTTCTTTATTTTCCTAATTTATACACGTCTGTTGTCAGCAATTGTGTTTTAAGGAGTAACTAAACTTTTGGATAGATTTTTATCTTGTCCCTAATAACAGTTTTTTTTAATATAGTTTATTAATGTTTTTTGATTACACTTTACTACCCACCCCCCACATTTTGCTGGGAACTTAAAATCTACTTCTTTGTACATCACTGACTTCTCACATTACACATTTTATCAATGATAAGAGAGGCAGTACGGGCAGGAGCACACATTGCCCCAGAGGTATATTAAATCCTGGCATAGCACATGGGTACCCTGTAACCATGTGCTATGCCAGGATTAGCGGAGCGGGCGCCTGCTTCGCTAAGGGCTCTTTCACACTTGCGTATTTCTTTTCCGGCATAGAGTTCCGTCGTCGGGGCTCTATGCCGGAAAAATCCTGATCAGGATTATCCCAATGCATTCTGAATGGAGAGAAATACGTTCAGGATGCATCAGGATGTCTTCAGTTCAGGACCGGAACGTTTTTTGGCCGGAGAAAATACCGCAGCATGCTGCGCTTTTGCTCGGCCAAAAATCCTGAACACTTGCCGCAAGGCCAGATCCGGAATTAATGCCCATTGAAAGGCATTAATCCGGATCCGGCCTTAAGCTAAACGTCGTTTCGGCGCATCGCCGGATCCGACGTTTAGCTTTTTCTGAATGGTTACCATGGCAGCCAGGACGCTAAAGTCCTGGTTGCCATGGTAAAGTGTAGTGGGGAGCGGGGGAGCAGTATACTTACCGCCCGTGCGGCTCCCGGGGCGCTCCATAGTGATGTCAGGGCGCCCCACGCGGATGGATCACGTGATCCATGCGCATGGGGCGCTCTGACGTCATTCTGGGCGCCCGGAGCCGCATGGGCAGTAAGTATACTGCTTCCACTACTACTATGGCAACCAGGACTTTAATAGCGTCCTGGCTGCCATAGTAACACTGAAAGCATTTTGAAGACTGATCAGTCTTCAAATGCTTTCAGTTCACTTGCGTTGTTACGGATCCGGCGGGCACTTCCGGCGACGGAAGTGCACGCCGGATCCTAACAACGCAAGTGTGAAAGAGGCCTAAGCTAAGAGTCCTGCATGTCAGCTCTTAGCTTAGTGAAGTAGGCACAGGCAGGAGCCCCCTCCGCTCAGCTAATCCTTGCATAGCACAGGGTACCCATGTGCTATGGCAGCATTTAGTAAACCTAAGGGGGCACCCTGCGACGCTGTGGCCCCATTGATAAAATGTGTACTCCATACACTGCTGAGAGGGAAGAGTGCATTCAAAAAACATTAATAAACTATATTACAAAAACTGTTATTAGTGTATTAGGGACATGTTCACAAAGAATTATACAAAAGTTTAGTTATGCTTTAAGCATTTAAAAGGAAGTGCTGGATGGAGTCTATTTGGAAGTGAGCATTGGTGCCAATTCATATAAAGACATAAATATACACAAACTTCAATAAGTCGTTTCCAGGAAGATCATAATCAGGAAGCATGGAAGATTCGCCTTATCCAGGGAAGCAAGACTTTGTAAAATCCAGCGCTTTGAGGAATCGCAATATACTGAGAGGGTACCATAATGCTTTTTATGTTAAGTTTTAACTGTTCAAGTCTTGCTTAAAAATTGATGCCAATTTCTACCAGCAATCCTGTATGGTTTTCTCAGTCTAATGGATCCATGTGCCAATGTAGATAATTCTTTTAAAAATGTGTTCTGTTGACTGTTCCCATCACATTTAGCTCTTCATTTTCTTCATTGGAATACTGTTGTATCCATGGCACTAGCCTAGGACTAATTTTCGTCTAGCATTTTCCATAAAACATGAAAACGACGTAGCATAACTATATTTTGTCAGCTTATATTTAACATATATGATATATTCGTTTGTCATGTTCTGAAAAAAATACTTATAAAAATGGTAATTTATATTGACCATAATAGGGAAGCTAGATTGCAGACCTTCTTTCTCATGGACGTTAATTATACCACGATACACTGTAAAGTTTTTTTTTTTTATGTGAGGACTCTCATAATGAGAAATGGGGAGCTATATTAAAAGGCTATTTGCCTAACCAGGGAAATGTATTTTATAGGTAATGGTTGATAATGATGATAGAATTAAAATAATACTTTTGGCATTAAAGGGGTTATTTTTATTAGGGATCTCAGAGAAGTCGTTTAAGAGACTTTAGCTGTGTACCTAAAATAAAAATAAAAAAAAACAATCTCGTTGACTGCTGCAGCCAGTACCTGTCCTCAGCAATCTAACACTGAACGCAGTGATTGGCTGCTGCGGTGACATCACAGTGTCGGTGAAATGGAGGTGTACGACACTTTACCACTGCAGTTTCTAAACAGTCAGCGGTAGGAGGACTGGACCAGCGCCGCAGAGAACAGCACTGGAGAAAGAGGTGAGTATAAGATCTTTGTATTTTAGACTATTAAAGGGTTTGTCCAAGATGTTTAAACCTATAGTGACCACCAATACACCTCTTTATGGCGGTCACTAAGGGGCCTTAGGCATGGCTGCTGTCTTTTTACAGCAGCACAGTCAAAGCAGTGCACGGGTCTCCTGTGCAGCGGAGAGCAGGGGATCACCTGTCACATGAGAGCCATGCTCCTGCTCTAACAGCCTGGACCAGCAGAAGTGCTGATCCAAACCCTTTTACCCCATAGATGCCGTGGTCAATAGCGCCGTGGCATGTAAATGATTTAAAGAGAGGAAGCTCCATTTCCGATCACACCACAAATGAGATTTAGGGGTGCTGATGTGTATGCATGCTACAGCATTATGAAGGCTCCGGGCCTGCCTCTGGTGTGTCCTACCAGACCACACCTATGTGGCGCAGCTAGTGGATGTCAGTATAGGACAGTAAAAACTGTTGCACTGCATGAAAAGTACAATGTATTTTAGAAGCTATCAAAAGATTGTCTATTATAGTCCCCTTGTGGGGCTTTTAAATAGTAAAAAAAAAAAAAAGTTTAACTAAGTTTTAATTGAAAATAAATCCACCTTTTTTACATAAAAACAACTAAACGCTTTTCAATAAAAAAAAATGCAAAAATGAAAACGTATGTAGCACCTTCTTGTCTGTAACAGCTCGCAGTATGCAATTATCATGTATTTTATCCCATATGGTAAACAACATAAAAAATCAAATCAAGCGCTCACACAGCTCCATAGAAAGAAAAGTAAAAAAGTTACGGATCTTGAGATGCGTCGATGCTAAGAAAAACTATACGTATTTGGTATTGCTGTAATTGTAGTGACCCAGAAAGTATAGTTATTGTGTTATTCATGCCAAAAGATGAAGTGCATAACTGAGCATAATGGATGCTTAAAATACAGGATCCGTTTTTTTATTTATTCTTCTGTTCTTCTGAACCCAGCCTTAAATAGATTCTAGAATGCCATAGGATTTCCTCATAATTCATAATTTGCCATAGAAACAAATTGATTCAAAACGTTTTACGTATCAGGTTCAGTCAGTGGGGAGGGTGGCAGGGTAGATGAAGAAAGAGGAATACATGACCTTGGGTGGGGCCACAGCCAGTGGGCTTGTCCGAAATGCATTGCAGTCAGCCTCACAGCCAATCAGAAGGAACGAAAAGTGCACACTGCAAAGTGTGAGGAATATGATGAGATATGATTTAATACCTGCCCATTTGCTGTTGCCATCTGGCAGAGGAAACAGGGTCCACAATGTGTTAACATTTCACACCTCCAGCAGCCAGCCAAGCAAACTTAGCTGATGGGACGACCCCCTGCGGAGGGCTGAGCTGCTCATCTATTACAAAGAAAATTTGCCTTATGGCTATGCACTTCTGAGTGTAGAAACATATCTGCTTAGTCTGAACTCTGTCTTATAGTATATATTAAGGGTGGCGCCTCTTTGGACTGAGCAACGCCCAAGTACCTGGGACTTCTCAGCACAAAAGCAATTTAGCTGGTTCCTGCAGTGCCCTGAAAATAAGGAGACTGGTAAGTCCATAAGAGGCAGTATCTGTAGTGTTAGGGATCCTTGTGCGGAAGCCGCCGTGAAGTGGTACTTGGGCCCGACATACTTTTGATCAAAAATGTGCGCTGAGAGCTTCCTTCATTCCAATTTTTGGAATGAGCCCCTTTTTTTTTTTCTGTTAGTTTATGATGTATTGTGCAGCCATCTTTTAACCAACTTTATTTACTTTATTTGCCTTATGGTTATGCACTTCTGAGTGTAGAAACATATCTACTTAGTCTGAACTCTGTCTTATAGTATATATTGAGGGTGGCGCCTCTTTTGGACTGAGCAACGCCCAAGTACCTGGGACTTCTCAGCACAAAAGCAATTTAGCTGGTTCCTACAGTGCCCTGAAAATAAGGAGACTGGTAAGTCCATAAGAGGCAGTATCTGTAATGTTAGGGACCCTTGTGCAGAAGCCGCCGTGTAGTGGTACTTGGGCCCGACATACTTTTGATCAAAAATGTGCGCTAAGAGCTTCCTTCATTCCAATTTTTGGAATGAGCCCCTTTTTTATTTTTTTCTGTTAGTTTATGATGTATTGTGCAGCCATCTTTTAACCAAAGAAAATTCCCCAGACATCATGGAACCGGGAGTTCATAAGGAATTATCTTAGTAATACACCGTTTACCGTATTTTTTGCTATATAATACGTACCCCATGTTTTAAAGGAGGAAATTAACACTAAAATTATTTTAAAGCAAAAGGTAGACTAAAACATGTGCAGTACATGGGTGCATACCGATGGATGAAGGGGGCTATAATCATAATATAAACACTGTCCAGTGTACTGTAATTCACCTGTTATACCCCCCCTCACCCATAGGAATGCACCCATGTGCTGCAGTATGGTTACATTTAATATACACAGGTCAATTATGCTACAATCCCTTATTTTAAATGTGACTATAACCCCCCTCATCCATAGGAATTCACCCATGCACTGCTGCACATGGGTGTATTCCTATGAATGAGGGGGGTTATAGTCACATTTAATGCAAACACTTAGGCCAATAATAGTACAGCTCCTGGACAGTGTTTATATTTAATGTGACTATAACCCCCTTCATCCTAAAGAGTGCACCCATGTACTGCAGTACATGGGTGTATTCCTATAGATGAGGAGAGATTATAGCCATATGTAATTGGTTGGCCCTTGAGCTCCTCTTCTTTATATCCAGGCTGTCACTCACCAAGCCTCAGTTGGAGACAGCCCAGTAGTCCCAGCGGAAAGCATGCTGACTCGGGGTGCCGGAGGTTCAGTAATGCTCCTTCACAGTGGGGAGCGGTCGGGCAACTGACTAAACTGATTGGTGGAGGCGGCGGAGCAGCAGTTACCGCCGTGCTCACCACTAATCAGCTCAACATACAGGTCAGCAGTGCCAGAACGCGTCACAGTAGGGTAGAGGTAACGACAGGAAGCATGGGTTAATGCATTGCATCATAATAGAAGTCTATGGCCAGCATAATGGATCCGTCCGGTTTCCGTTATGCGGGAGAGGACTCCTGCATTGCGGAAACTGGACGGATCTGTTATGCTGGCCATAGTTTGTGCTCCATGAAGTGCCAATGTCATTTGGCCAGCAACTGGACAAATTAAAGTGGTCCACAGGATAGCGGATAACTACCTGATTGCTGGTGGTCTGACCCCTGGAACCCCTACCAATCGCAAGAACAGGGGTCCCACTTTTCCCGATCAGAAGAAGCAGCAGGTCAGGCACACACCCTGTTGCTCCATTCATTCCCTATGGGACTGCCGAGATGGACAAATACATCACTCAGCTATTTCTGGCTGTCTCAGAGAATGAATGGAGTGGCAGGGCTTATGCTTGACCTGCCACTCAATCAGATCGAAGGAATGGGACCCCTCTCCTTGGGATCTTGGGGGTCCCAGCAGTTGGAACCTCAGCAGTTAGCTATCCCTTATCCTGTGCATATGGGATAACTTCTAAACTTGGTGCAGCCCCTTTAACTTTAGGGGATTAATAATAAGGGAAATCCCTTCTTCAAGTTCACAGGAGTTTCACCAGATGCTACTTTGCGGGAATAATTCTCCCCAAAGAACGAAAGTCCGAAACAACAGGACCTCAGAGGGTTCTGAAAGAAGATTACAGGGAAGAGGAAAGCCACTCTCTTCAGCTACCTAGAAGAATGATTCTGACACAAGAAGCCTGCCAGTAATACGTTGTCTAATTTTTTTCTGTTACACTGGGAAGATCTAGTTGAAGAACCTTTGGTTTTTGACAATGTCAGAGTGAGATATTAGATTAGAAAAATAGACAGTTTTGTAGTTAGCACTTATGAAGAATCCTCCTGTGAGACAGACTTTTTGGAGAAAGAGGCCAAGGAATTTACTGTGGCTTTCTTGGTTTCAAAACTAATGAGCACATGAAGGACTTCAGGTATTTAAACCACTTCATGCAAAACAAAGGTTCTGCTTAATGACCACCATGCCAGTCCTCTCGATCCTCAGACAAGCGGGAACACACGTCAATAATTGATCTCAAAGATGCTTATTTTCACATAAACATAAAGATTGCTGTAGATTCTCAAGATTGCAGCAGTTTGCTAAGAACGCAACTTCCAGTTCCATACCCTGCCATTTGGTAATGTCTGTGGCCATAGCAATACCAAGACACAGTGGTCTCACTTTGATTCGGTACTCTGATGCCAGTAGCCCGTGACTAACACATCTCTCCTCTCCCAGCGGACACAGCCGTTGGAGTACTAACTTTACCTGCTGCTCCACACTGTCATCACTGCCTACTGCTTGCTCTCCCTGGGTGCCTTTCCCTATAAACCTTCCCCATACAGTGCGGATATGTACTGCCCATGCAGAACCATGGCACTCCCACAGTGACCCAGGGCAGAACACATAGTGAGGCCGACAACCACACCATGTTGTGCCCAGGCAGCAAGCTGAGAGGTGACTACTATGACATTGCAGGAGTTAGGACCGTACAGGGAGTTCCTGGGTCTCTGAAAAGGCAGGTTTGGGCTCCTTGGAAAGTGGGAAACAGCCTGCTGGGACACTTTATGGTTCATTTGCATATAGAATAAACTTCATTTTCTTGTGATCACAAATGCACAGAAGGATATATATAGGTGAAATATTGTTAACAAATTCCCTTTAATGACCTCTTGGGGGACATATTAAAATATATTAAATGCATAGTAAACATATAATAAACATAAAAGGTATAATTAAATACAAATAAAAGAAAATAAATTGCCCACTCCAACTGCCATTATTGCCCCATTCACGAGAGCATTTGGAAAGTCTGCAGTCCGACCCATTCACTTTTTTTTTACAATTTGTTATGTTGTGGCCTTGTTCTGAAATAAAAAAAAGTTACATTTTTCCCCATCATTCTGCACTCAACACCCCACAATGAGAAAGTAAAAACAGAATATTAGAAATCTTTGCTAATTTATTGGAAAGGAAAAACTTAAATTTTGCATTGATGTAAGTATTTAGACCCTTTACTCAGGACTTGGTTGAAGCACATTTGGCAGTGATTACACCCTCCAGTCTCAGGTAGGATTCCACCAAATTTGCACACCTGAATTTGTGGATTTTCTGCCATTTTTCTCTGCTCTGACAGGCTGGGTAATACTGTTGGTGGACATCCATTTTTAGGTCTTTCCAGAGATATTCCATTGGGTTCAAGTCAGGACTCTGGCTGGGCCACGCAAGGACATTTACGGCATTGTTCCTAAGATACTCCTGTGTTGTTTAGGCTGTGTGCATAGGGTCATTATCTTGTAGAAAGGTGAAACTTTGGCCCAGAACACCCTGGATCAGGTTTTCATTACACATATATCTGTACTTTGCTTCATTCAGCTTTCCCTCAACTATGACCAGTCTCCCTGTCCCAGCCGCTGAAAAACACCCCACAGCATGATGCTGCTGCCAGAACCATGCTTAACCCCTTAAGGACACAGGGTTTTTACATTTTTGCGTTTTCGTTTTGCGCTCTATGCCTTCCAAGAGCCATAACTTTTTTATTTTTCCGTTCACATGGCCATATGAGGGCTTATTTTTTGCGGGACAAGTTGTACTTTCCAACGCCATCATTTAATAATGCATACGGTGTAGTGGGAAGCGGGAAAAAAATTCCAAATGGGGTGAAATTGCAAAAAAAAAGCAATTTCACCACAGTTTTACGGGTTTCTAAATTACGACGTTTGATTTGCGATAAAACTGACCATTTAGTTTTATTCTACAGGTCAGTACGAATCCGGCGATACCCAATATGTATAGCTTTTCTTGCGTTTTGATAGTGAAAAAAAATTCAAAAGTGGGAATAAAATATTTTTTTTTTTTGTTGCCATGTTTTGACCGCTATAACGTATTTGTAAATAAGTGTATGGCGTTGTATGGGGGCTTATTTTTTGCGGGGCGATCTTAACTTTTAGTTGATACCATTATGGGGTGTGTAGGACTTTTTGATCGCTTTTATTTAATTTTTTGAGGAAATGAAGCGTCCAAAACGGCAAATCGGCCATTTGGGCGCTTTTTCCGTTTTTCTGTTTACCGTATGGGAAATATATTTTTATATTTTTATACTATGGGCGTTTTCACACATTGCGACACCCATGATGTGTATTTTTTTATTTTTTTATTATTTTATTTTAATTTTGGGGAAAGGGGGTGATTTAAATTTTTAGGTTTTTTTATTTATTTTTTATTTTTTTATTTTTTTATTTTTTTACACTTTTATATAGATCCCATAGGGACCTATATAAATCAGTTACCTGATTGCTTTATCATAAACTCCAATACACTTGTATTGGAGTTTATGAGCATTTTACTACTTTCCTATGAAGCCCTATTGCTAACAAGGGCTCCATAGGAAATAGTAAGTGATAGCCTCAAGCTGAATGAAAGGCTTAAGGCTATCCCTTACAGCGCTCCAATTCTCCCGATCACCACTAGGGGGAGCCTGAGCGCTGCCGAAAGTTTTACTTTCGGTTTTAGCGCGTGCAGATGCCGTGATCAGGATTGATCACGGCATCTGCGGGGTTAAATGATCGCGGTCGGCAGCGCTGCCGACCGCGATCATCAGCTGCGGGGGTCAGCTACAGGAATCAGCCGGACCCCCGCAGCGATGGTGCCCGCAGCGGCCAGGAGCGGGCGCCATCTTCAGGGACCGGACACATGACGTACCCATACGTCATGTGTCCTTAAGGAGTTAACTGTAAGGATGGTATTGGGTGATGAGCAGTGCTTGGTTACCTCCAGACACGACTTTTAAGCCAAAAAATTCAATCTTGGTTTCATCAGACCAGAGAATCTTATTTTTGATAAAGTCCTTTCGGTTCTTTTTTGAAACCTTTCATGTGTCTTTTACTGGAGAGGCTTCTTTCTGGCCACTCTACCATAATGCCCAGATTGGTGGAGTGTTGCAGTGATGGTTGACCTTCTGGGAGTTTCTCCTGTCTCCTACAAAGGATCTTTTGAGCTCAGCCAGAGTGACCATTGGGTTCTTGGTGATCTCTCTTACAATGGGTCTTTTGCCCCAATTAGTTTGGTGGAGAGGCTAGCTCTAGTAAGAGTGCTAGTTGTTCCAAATTCCTTACATTTAAGAATTAAATGTTTTGTACCCATCTCCAGATCTCTGCCTCCAAACAAACATGCCTCTGGACTCCACAGGCAGTTCTTTCCTCCTCATGGCTTGGAGTTTGCTCTGGTATGCATTTTAGCTTTGAGACCTGCTATAGACAGGGGACTGTGATTCCAATCAAGGTCTAAAAAATTCTGAGATGATCAAGAGAAACGGACCTCCACAGCTAAATTTAACGTGTCGCATCAAATGGTTTTCTAAAATTCTGTTTTCATTTTCTTATAAAGAGAAATTGAGTATAACCTGATGAGAGAAGACTTTATTTATTTTAATTTTAGCACAAGGCTGCAACAAAGTAAAATGTGAAAGAAGTTAAAGAGAACCTGTCATTAACTTTATGCTGCCCATACTAAAGGCAGAATAAAGTAGAGACAGGTGAGTTGATTTCAGTGAAAGTTAAAAGTAAGTGGTTGCCGAGAACCAACATCACAATCATCGCAGATTGGGCCTGGAAAAGAGTCCCGGCCACCTGAGAAGAGTCCTGGTTATTCATGAATTCCTGCTCTCCCTGCCCACCTGCTGATGGCTGACAGGCTTCTACCTAGTTTTCTCCCTTTCTCTCTAGGAGAGAACTTCCAATCATCAGCAGATGGACGGGAGAGCAGGAGATTAGGAATAACCAGGACTCTTCTCAGGTAGATTTGACTCTTTTCCAGGTCTGTGCTGCAATTATTTTGATACTGGTTCTCAGCAACCACTTACTTTTAGCTCATGAGTGACACACCACTGAAATCAGAATTTTTGTCACTATTTTATGCTGCTCTCAGTGAGGTCAGCATAAAGTTGATGACAGGTTCCCTTTAAAGGTTCTGAAGACTTTCCAAATGCAATGTATATCATACAGACCGGCACAAAATAGGAGATTCTGAATTAGGAGGGCACTCAAAATATCTGGGGTTGCAAGGAAGCATATGAATGTCTAAAGATATTTATTTAATATATACATAAAACGTTAAATTCAATTGCGCTTAAGAAAAAATAATATAAACAGATAAAAACAAAATGCTTGAAAAACAAAATACCTAAAAAGGGCATCAATGTATACACATACTCTGATATAGTGTGTGTAACATTCAGTACATAGTTGGTCAGTTCCTTATATATTTGATATAATTCAATAACTGATGTTGGTACACCTTATATAGTCACTGAAGAATCAGGTCGTGTGAACCAGATCAGCATATGGCAGTGGTGGCTAACCTATGGCACGGAGCAGGAGAACGGAGCCTTAGTAAGAAACAAATCGGCAGTTGTTTGATTAACTAGCTGGTATTTTGATATGTCCAGTTAGTATTTGAGCAGTTCCCCTTGTCTGTTTCCTAATTGAACTAGCAATTGTATCTCAAAGATGTATCAAAGGTTTGTATGGCAATCGGTGTCCTTTTATATGTGAACAAATTACTCTTGTGGTTAGTCTGTTACAGTTACAACTTAGCATTAGGTGTTAAGATATCTAATCAAATGTGCTCATTATTGTAACGTTAATATTGTTACATTACCAGTCTTCTTATGTGGCTGAGGGACTCTGCTTCCAAGGTGGAACACGTATTGCTGCGGCCGCTGAACTGTGTTCGCTTGATTCCCTCGGCCTTCCACGTGTCACCCACGTGATCGGGAGCCAGGGGCGTAGCTATAGGGGGGGCAGAGGTAGCAGTCGCTACCGGGCCCAGGAGCCAAAAACACTTGTGCTGCATAAGAAGACACACAAAGCACTGAGGGAAGAGGGGCCCAAGCTGAACTCTTGCACCAGGGCTCATTAGCCTGTCGGGAGCTATTGGTCTTACTCAACCCGTCGACTGTCAGCTGATCAGTGAAGATTCTGGAGAACTCTGCATTCTATAAGGATTTGAATGATTCAAAATTCATCTGTTTAGAGATCGTTAGTAGCGGCTCTCATGTTTGCTGTCTCCTCCTTTTACACCAAACGCGTTTCAGAGCCTCGTGCTCCTTCTTTAGTGGTGGACAGCAAACTTCTTTCTAAATCCTTTTAAAGGTGATTCATTAATTAGGGGGAGGGGATTGTTTCAATATCGAGTGAGTTCATCAGTATATCAAATATATGGACTGGATTCCTTTAACCCAGTGGTTTTGTATAGCATGTTTATATCATATAAAGCAGCATAGGAAAGGAAATATAAAAAATGTATAAAAACATATATAAGAAACATATGAATTAAGGTAACAAGTAACTAAAGACCTCAATTGTTACATTCATTAGAAACAAGTATATTTTTAAAAAATGCGTTATTGATGAGTTTTTTCATTTATTGATGCGTTTTTTTTTTCGTTATAAACATCTATGGGTTGCTAAATTAATTATGCATATACCAAAAAACAAACAATTGTATATTAAATTGTATAAAGTTGTATAAAATGTTGAATCATCCCAAGAGTCAATCTTGATCCACAAATTCAATGAATCTCATATTAGTATTCCTTGAAATACATGCATATCATTATTTCATGTTTCAACATATTATTTCATATTTCAACATAATTATTCCTTGTTTTCTTTATATTTCCTAATTTCATTTTTACTTTTTCTTTTTGTTTTTCTCATTATTCTTTTTCATTCTCATTTCATTGTACATTTCTCTTATGTACATTTTATACATTTTTCTAAACTTATCTCTATCCATTTTCCTAACAGGTACAGTATCATACAAGGAAAGTACAATGCTTAAATTGCTGTTCCAGGACTAGAGCTGAGGACTAGGACTCCTAGTAATCCAGGTAGTTATTCTGTGATGTGACAGAACAGGTAGAAGGTAAGAGAGGAGAGAACTACGAGTCCCAGCATGCCCTGGCTGGAGGTAGAAGAGGTGAGGACTGGGACTCCTAGTAATCCAGGTAGTTATTCTGTGATGTGACAGAACAGGTAGAAGGTAAGAGAGGAGAGAACTACAAGCCCCAGCATGCCCTGGCTAGAGGTAGAAGAGGTGAGGACTAGGACTCCTAGTAATCCAGGTAGTTATTCTGTGATGTGACAGAACAGGTAGAAGGTAAGAGAGGAGAGAACTACGAGTCCCAGCATGCCCTGGCTGGAGGTAGAAGAGGTGAGGACTGGGACTCCTAATAATCCAGGTAGTTATTCTGTGATGTGACAGAACAGGTAGAAGGTAAGAGAGGAGAGAACTACAAGCCCCAGCATGCCCTGGCTGGAGGTAGAAGAGGTGAGGACGCGGACTCCTAGTAATCCAGGTAGTTATTCTGTGATGTGACAGAACAGATAGAAGATAAGAGAGGGGAGAACTACGAGTCCCAGCATGCCCTGGCTGGAGGTAGAAGAGCTGAGGACTGGGACTCCTAGTAATCCAGGTAGTTATTCTGTGATGTGACAGAACAGGTAGAAGGTAAGAGAGGAGAGAACTACAATTCCCAGCATGCCCTGGCTGGAGGTAGAAGAGGTGAGGACTGGGACTCCTAGTAATCCAGGTAGTTATTCTGTGATGTGACAGAACAGGTAGAAGGTAAGACAGGAGAGAACTACAAGTCCCAGCATGCCCTGGCTGGAGGTAGAAGAGGTGAGGACTGGGACTCCTAATAATCCAGGTAGTTATTCTGTGATGTGACAGAACAGGTAGAAGGTAAGAGAGGAGAGAACTACGAGTCCCAGCATGCCCTGGCTAGAGGTGGAAGAGCTGAGGACTAGGACTCCTAGTAATCCAGGTAGTTATTCTGTGATGTGACAGAACAGGTAGAAGGTAAGAGAGGAGAGAACTACAAGTCCCAGCATGCCCTGGCTGGAGGTAGAAGAGGTGAGGACTGGGACTCCTAATAATCCAGGTAGTTATTCTGTGATGTGACAGAACAGGTAGAAGGTAAGAGAGGAGAGAACTACAAGTCCCAGCATGCCCTGGCTGGAGGTGGAAGAGCTGAGGACGCGGACTCCTAGTAATCCAGGTAGTTATTCTGTGATGTGACAGAACAGGTAGAAGGTAAGAGAGGAGAGAACTACAAGTCCCAGCATGCCCTGGCTAGAGGTGGAAGAGCTGAGGACGCGGACTCCTAGTAATCCAGGTAGTTATTCTGTGATGTGACAGAACAGGTAGAAGGTAAGAGAGGAGAGAACTACAAGTCCCAGCATGCCCTGGCTGGAGGTGGAAGAGCTGAGTACTGGGACTCCTAGTAATCCAGGTAGTTATTCTGTGATGTGACAGAACAGATAGAAGATAAGAGAGGGGAGAACTACGAGTCCCAGCATGCCCTGGCTGGAGGAGAAGAGGTGAGGACGCGGACTCCTAGTAATCCAGGTAGTTATTCTGTGATGTGACAGAACTGGTAGAAGGTAAGAGAGGAGAGAACTACAAGTCCCAGCATGCCCTGGCTAGAGGTGGAAGAGCTGAGGACTAGGACTCCTAGTAATCCAGGTAGTTATTCTGTGATGTGACAGAACAGGTAGAAGGTAAGAGAGGAGAGAACTACAAGTCCCAGCATGCCCTGGCTAGAGGTAGAAGAGGTGAGGACGCGGACTCCTAGTAATCCAGGTAGTTATTCTGTGATGTGACAGAACAGGTAGAAGGTAAGAGAGGAGAGAACTACAAGTCCCAGCATGCCCTGGCTAGAGGTGGAAGAGCTGAGGACGCGGACTCCTAGTAATCCAGGTAGTTATTCTGTGATGTGACAGAACAGGTAGAAGGTAAGAGAGGAGAGAACTACGAGTCCCAGCATGCCCTGGCTGGAGGTAGAAGAGGTGAGGACTGGGACTCCTAGTAATCCAGGTAGTTATTCTGTGATGTGACAGAACAGGTAGAAGGTAAGAGAGGAAAGAACTACAAGTCCCAGCATGCCCTGGCTGGAGGTAGAAGAGCTGAGGACTGGGACTCCTAGTAATCCAGGTAGTTATTCTGTGATGTGACAGAACAGGTAGAAGGTAAGAGAGGAGAGAACTACAAGTCCCAGCATGCCCTGGCTGTTATTATGGGACATTAGAGGACATAACATAGGCTGGAGGTAGAAGAGGTCAGGACTATGACTCCTAGTCATTCAGGTAGTTTTTCTGTGAAAAGACAGCTCTCCCGCAATAGGTGACCACCTACAGAAGAAGAAAACACTGCATCCATCAGGTCTCCACATTCACCTCCTTACAAACCTCTCAGCACTGCAGCCCTTACAGCCCAGCCTCTCACAGCTGACTAGCCCCGCCCCTCCACACTCAACTCCGCCCCTCTTGTAATTGATCACATGACGGTGACATCATCGCAGGTCCTTCAGCCACTAGGATCGAGCTGCTATATATCAGGTTCTGGTCCGGTACGTATGTTCTTACTATTGTAGGGCTGGCTGCCATCCTCCTGCAGCCTCGGGAGTGTGTTATGCTGTTTTGCAGCAACTGGAACACAAAATTGCATAGTGCACGCTGCTGCTGAACCTCTTTTTCTAAAGGATGTGTAGCAGAAATAGTGTGGTACTATATTAGCCAAAATATCCATGTGCTGTTACATGGTTTTATGTTAAAAAGGACAAAAGTATTATTATACAGTTTCCTATAGCCATATTACAGCAGCCATACCTGCACTGCCAAGTTCTGCTGAGCTGAACTTAAAGGGGGTGCACATGACAGCTGCACTGCAGCCAACAGGGAGCAGGTCAGGATGCAGCCAGAAATTGGCTGCAGCAATCAAATGCCCCCCTTTGTCAACAGGATGTTGAAATCAGTGTAGCAGAGAGATGAAAAGCCAGCCATGGAGCAATAGAGACCGAACCCAGTGGTGAGGACCAGGTAAGGGCTCGTTCACGTCATCACCGTTTCTCCTTTCCGTTCTCCGGCTCCGTTAAGGAGCAGGAGAACGGAAAGGACGGATTCTGCAGATAACGGACCCCTAACTGAGCATAACGGAGTATAAAGACCCCATTGACTATAATGGGGTCCGTTCCGTGTGCGCTCAGAACATGATTTTTGAGCGGAGACGAAAGTATTGCATGCAGGACTTTCATCTCCGCTCAAAAATCATGTTCTGAGCGCACACGGAACAGTCCCCATTATAGTCTATGGGGTCTTTAGGCCCCGATATGCTCAGTTAGGGGTCAGTATCTGCAAAATCCGTCCTTTCCGTTCTCCGGCTCCTTAACGGAGCCGGAGAACGGAAAGGAGAAACGGTGATGTGAATGGAGCCTTAGCCTACTTTCACATTCGCATTTTGGCTTTCCGTTTGTGAGATCCGTTCAGGGGTCTCACAAGCGGTCCAAAACCGATCAGTTTGCATTCTAATGCATTCTGAATGGAAAATGATCCGCTCAGAATGCATCAGTTCAGTCTCCATTCCGCTTTGGAGACGGACACCAAAACGCAAGTGTGAAAGTAGCCTAGGTAGGATCACCACCATGGGTTGGCCACTCTGTGAGGTCTGCCCCTTTAAATCACTATAGGCTTGTTGTCCAGGCATTGCGGGTGTAACATGTTAGCTGAGATAGGCCCTGTGAAACTGGGCTTAGAGTAAAAGAATAACAGTGTGACCTAGCCAATAGTGAGTCTCAGAGAAGAGTAAGACTTGATTGGCACAACAGGCTGCACTCGGACAGCACATGGACCCATTAAAGTTAAAAGGGTTTTCCGATATTTTCTTACTGACACCTGGGACCCCCACTGATCAGCTGTTTGAGAAGGCAGCGGCGCTGTGGCTCCTGTGAGCACTGCAGCCTTTTGTCAGCTTTTCCTAGGCCAGTAACGACTCAGGAGCAGCTCAGCCCCACTAAAGTGAATGGTACTGAGTGCAATACCAAGCACAGCCACTATACAATGTACGGCGCTGTGCTTGGTAAGCTGTGAGAAGGCAGTGGAGCTCACAGGAGCGCTGCTGCCTTCTCAAAACAGCTGACGAGCTGGGGTCCCAGGTGTCGGACCCCCACCGATCAGTAAAGAAATGCTGGAAAACCCTTTTAATGAGGGGCTTCGATTCCCCCCTACGCTGCCACAGGATGCACCTAATTTATGAAGAGGCGCATCCTCCAGCAGTCCATGCGCGTGGAGTGAATAAGTACTTCAGTCCCTGGCTGGAGTAGTTTTTCGCCAACATTTATGCCTGTTTCCGGATGTAAATGTTGGCCCCAGCACCTCGCACACTGCCAAAGGCATAGAATTGCGTAATGGAATCCATAACGCAATCCTGCTTTTACCACCAAACGAAGCGTGAACGATTTTCAAAATATGAAATTCGCTCATCTCTAGACCCAATGTTTCAATTCAGAAACTCGCAGTATGCATTATCCTTGTCAGCTTTCCATCAAGGCTCAATCACTCAAGTGTATTGCAGCAGGGAAAAAAAAAGTGGACTCCATATGAGCATTCACACGTTATGTTTTTTCAGGAACGTAAATCGCAACGGGCATTTGATTCAGGCCTTCTAAATAGAGAGTACTCCCAGAAAGAATAGGGATAATTATTTACGTTTCCTCCATTAGTGGCCCCAGTATTATTAATGCCCCCTTAACACTCTGCTTGTGCAAAAAAAAACAACAAAAAACTCGCCTAATCCATTTGATCCCGCCACGTCTCTACGGCAGCAAGCCTATTCAGTCCAGTGGCCTAAGAGTTCTGTGATCTGTGCCTGGTAGTGGGATGGGAGAGATGGAATGTTACCGACGAAGGGCATGAAACCAATGGCTCCATGGTACTTGCCAAGGGCACCAGGATGGTATTTGCCACACTACTGGTTCCCCGAATGGAGTTGTGCTTTTAACGTGGTAATGGTCAGTGGCGGGGAAAGGGTGGGTTGTACCTTGGTTGGGCTTCATAGCCTGGTAGAGATGGCCCAGGGACCCATGTTCTGTGGACTGCTGCTTGTTCTGTGTAAGTCTTAAAGGCGACTAGCACGGTCAAAATCCACCAGAAGCTCGCTAAGAATGAAGCTATCATATACTGAGGCCCCCAGAATGGAGCAGACTGGCTGCCAAGTTTTGAGGTTTGCCAGTTTTCAGCATAAATCTCAACCTTTACACAGTGAGAGGTAACTTGTCCGGTGAACGGATGCCGATGAATGGGCACTTTGATTATTGTACGCTCAGGTTTATTTCAGAACGCTGAGAAGGTTGCCTGATCTATTAGTATTGCTAAGTAACTGACTGTTAGGCCTGATGCTGTTTTTTGAGTTCCGTATACGGTCCGTATAGGGAATCATTCATTTCAATGGCTCCGCAAAAAAAAAAAAGAATGTTCTCCGTATGCCTTCCGTTTCCGTATTTCTGTTCCGTTCAGAGATAAAACATGTCCTATTATTGTCCGCATAACGGACAAGGATAATACTGTTCTATCAGGGGCCAGCTGTTCTGTTCTGCAAAAAACGTATTGCACACGGACGTCATCCGTATTTTTTGCGGATCCGTTTTTTGCGGACCACAAAATACTGAAAAAGCCATACGGTCATGTGCAATGGGCCTTATACAGATGTGATTGAGATACTGAGCTGCTATCCCCGCCATGTAGAGCAGATAGAATATAGAACTGTGGCTTGTACGTATCCTGCTAGGAACTAGTCCTTAGTGATCGGCTTCATTCTGGAGAAAATGTTCTTTAAATCTACATGCAAATGAGCAGTTAAAGAGGACCTGTCACCACTCCTGACATGCCTATTTTAATAGTTTCATGCATTCCCCATGTAATATCAATTTTGGAGCATCTATTCTTATGGCTCTATGTTGTGCCATTCCTTTGTTATTTCTGCTAGACGTTATGAATAAATTACTAGCAGTCTGCAGTAAGGGTACAAAGGGGCGTTAACCAGTTGGGGGGTGTACCTGCACAGTCTGAAAATGGCAGCACTGATTGGATAGAGTGAGTCTGTGCAGGTACACCACACCTCCAACTGGTTTCCACCCCTCTGTAGCCTTACTGCAGACTGCTAGCAATCCATTCATAACTCGAAATAATAAAGAAATGGCACAACATAGAGACATAAGAATAGATGTTCCAGAATTGTTATTACTTGGGGAATGCATGAAGCTATTAAAACTGGTATGTCAGGAGTGGTGAAAGGTCCTCTTTAAGTGCACCGAGGTAGGGCTCAAGCGTCCCTCTCCTTCTTGGTTGACATAGCCAGGTGAGATGACTATGCAGGAACCTGAACCTGTCAATCAAGAAGAGATGGAGAAGCTGTTGGGGAAGGGGGAGGAGCAATAGTGCACAGAGTGGCTTGGACCCACCTTCAGTGCATTTAACTGCTCATTTGCATAAGGATTAAAAGTACTTTAGGTCCTGATGCTCTGGCAGATTATTAGGGATAAGCATTTCTATGAACAACGTTCCTGAAAATTGGCCTATCTGCTGCGCAAGAACAATGATTTTCTATGGGGACAAGCGATCGATGTACCGATTGCTTGTCCCTATAAAGCAGAGGTGATTGCTGCATATACAGGTGCATCTCAATAATTTAATTTATTTCTAATTTATTTCTTAAAGCTAATGAAAATACCCATATTGTAGGCTCATGGTGTCGTACTGTAATCAGGTAATCAACACAAAACACCTGCAAAGGTTTCCTAAGGCCATGTTCACATATGAGCTGTGAATTCCGGCACTCTTTTTTTTTTTTTTTTCCTGTGGAGGAACAGACTGACAGATTTCACTATATCTGGCATAGCCAGACACCAACGTGCACAGTAGGATCTCCCCGTTCATTATAATAGGATCCGGCCACTTTCCGGCATATATGATGGCTTTCGGCCCGACAAAAAATGCTTAGTGTAGTATTTTTTTGTCCGGCCAAAAGCTGGCATATATGGCGGTTACAGTGACCGGATCAGAGTGCCGGAGTTCACATTACAGATGTAAACCCGGCCTAAGCCATTAAATAGTCCTGTAGTGTGGTTCAATAGGCTCACAATTGTGGGGTAGACTTCTGACTTGACAGTTGTCCAGAAGACAGTCATTGACGCCCTCCACAAGGAGGGTAAGCCGCAAAAGGTCATTGCTAAAGAAGCTGGCTGTTCACAGAGTGCTGTATCCAAGCATACTAATGGAAAGTTGAGTGAAAGTAAAAAGTGTGGTAGAAAAAGGTGCACAAGCAACAGGGATAACCACAGCCTTGAAAGTATTGTCAAGACAAGGCCATTGAAGAATTTTGGGGAGATTAAAGTGGACTGCGGCTGGAGTCAGAGCTTTAAGAGCCACCACACAGAGACGTATTCGGGACATGGGCTACAACTGTCACATTCCTTGTGTCAAGCCACTCATGACCCAGAGACAACGTCAGAAGCATCTTACATGGGCTGAGAAAAATGACGACCGTTGCTGTGTGATCCAAAGTCCTGTTTTCAGATGAAAGTAAATTTTGCATTTCTTTTATTTGGAAATCAAGGTCCCAGAGTCTGGAAGAAAAGTGGAGAGGTACACAATCCAAGTTGCTTGAGGTCCAGTGTGAAGTTTCCACAGTCAGTGCTCCTTTGGGGCGCCATGTCATCTGCTGGTGTTGGTCCACTGTGTTATATCAAGTCCAAAGTCAGCGAAGCCGTCTACCAGGAAATTTTAGAGTACTTCATCCTTCCCTCTGCTGACAAGCTTCATGGAGATGCTGATCTCATTTTCCAGCAGAATTTATAACCTGTCCACACCTCCAATAGTATCAATACTGGTTTAATAACCACAGTATCATTGGGCTTGATTGTCCAGCAAACTTGCCTGACCTAAACCCCATAGAAAATCTATGGGGTATTGTCAAGAGGAAGATGAGAAACACCAGACACAACAGTGTAGACGAGCTGAAGGCCGATATCAAAGCAACTTGGGCTTCCATAACACCTCAGCAGTGCCACAGGCTGATTACCTCCACGTCACGCCGCATGGATGCAAAAGGACTACCAACCAAGTATTGAGGAACAACATTTCTAAAAATAATTTTTTTAATTGATCTTGTACAATATTCTAATTTCTGAGATACTGACTTTTGGGTTTTTATTAGCTGTAAGTTGTAATCAGCAACATTAAAAGAAATAAACTCTTGAAATAGATCACTGTATATGTTGAATCTATTCACATTTTGAATTGAATTACTGAAATAAATGAACCTTTTGATGATGCACCTGTAAATGATTGTTGGTCCATGTAAAAGGACCCTTTTTCTCCAGAACGAAGCAATGGATCACTAACGGAAAGTTATCAATGCATACAGCTAAGCCAGCTCTACAAGGCATGGACGGCAGGAAATTTATCAAACTAGTGTAAATTAAAACTTGCTTAGTTGCCCAAAGCAACCGATCAGATTCCACCTTTAATTTTCCAATGGAGCTCTGAAAAATGATCTTCCTGCCGAAGGAGGCGCTTGAGCCTCCGTAACGCTTGTTTTTACACATACAATAAAGGATAATACCGAACCATCATCCCAACGGTCCCCTGTATTCTGTGACAGTGCTGCTCCTTTAGAGTCTACTTTTTCTTCCAGTGCAAGTATCATTATGGACCCCGGGAGGCCCGATCAACCTGAAGCCAGGAAGGACTACGGCAGCAGCACAGAAGTGACCAGCACACGGAGGTCCGAGCTGTTGTGACTGTTTCAAAACTAAAGAAGGTGAGCGTTTTAGCCATCGTTTACCTATAACCTAGAAACCTCTGCCGTATTAGACCAGAGGCGCTGCTTTTATATTTTCTCTCGTCCTAAAAAGGTGAAATTTGATTGGTTGCTGTGGGAAACTGAGCCAGTTTTCCTTTACACCAGTTTTGGTAAATCTCCCCCATTGTGACTGCTTTACCAGTAAATTCCCTGGTGACCGACTCTCTTTAAAGAGGTTCTCCAGTGAGCACGTCTGTCTCCCGCTTCTCTTCCTGCCCGCTGCTGCTGTCCCATAGACATACAGCAGTGAGCAGGAAGAGAGAAGGGAGACGGCACGTGCATACTGCGCGCGCCGTCTCCTCAAACAGCTGATCAGCGGAGGGGCCGGGTGTCAGACTCCCGCCAATCTAATATTGATGACCTATCCTGAGGATAGGTCATCAATAAAATAAAGCCCGGAGAACGCCTTTAAGGTTAATTTCCTAGCCTGGATATCTGGTGGGATATATTAAGGAATAGACTTTCTTTTTGCAGGCTCGTGGTGACACAAGTCACATAATACTCTAAATAAATAAAAGGACACCAAAACATGTATTTGGATAAACAGGGCCACGTTGCTTTATTTTGGGGTTACCCATAAAATTGCACCAATAAATATTTAATTAAATAATCCATAATTAATAAATAATCATAAATAGATAAAATTTGTCTCATCAATAACCCTAAATCTTGACCAAAAGTCCACCCAGCATTAGCTGGGCGACAAAATCCCCCAAATGAAGGCAACACGACTAGAACAAGGGAGGGAGGGTGGTAAGCTGGTCCTGATCTTCTTCAACTGCCAGGTACTAATGGCGATGTCCCTTCTTTTGAAACCCCAGGTTTCCCACCGCCAGAGGATCCAGCCAATCAGCTGAGAAGAATTCTCCCACCTCAAGACACCGGAACCAATGAACAGCTGGAACATCTGGAACCGTCGCTGGACAGAAGAACCGAGACCAGCTGGAACTGGATTCATCTCAGGTAAGACCTGTGAACACAAAACACAAATATGTGGGGTTGGGGGAGTGAACACAAAACCACCGAACAGCCAAAACATTAAAACACCAAACACCAAAACCCACATAATCCTAGTGACTGTGCCCCCATGAGTCCCCCAAGCTAAACGCTCTGGGGGGCCCCATGCATTCTTTAATTTTCTATGCTTGTTGGATTTTCTTTGTAGTGCTCAGAGCTGTCTCTTTGGAGAGATAAGACTGAAGCTCTTTCCTCCATTAATAATCGATTGCACAACAACAGGTATGGTATTCATTTTTCACAGCTATCTGTCTATTGAATATAGTATGTCCCTCCCTAGAAGAATGTGCTCAGGCATTGGACTTAAAGGCACTGTCAAACCACAGGATAGGTGATAAATGTCTGCTTGCTTGCAGGGGGGGGGGGGGCCCATTAATCTCTAGAATGACCTTCCAGAGACCTTGTCCACCCCCCGACTCCGATCTCCAATGTGCATGTCCACAGTGAGGCAGATTTTGTAGCAGAGTCTCAGCATGCGCCATGCTGCTCGGTTTAATGTCTGTGGGGCCCGCAGAAACAGCTGTGCGCTCTATAGTATGGATAGGTGGTTAATGTTTATTGTGTGACAACCCTTAGATTTATGGTATGGTAATGCTAAGCAGCACGTAATATACAGTCCTGCAACAGCAGCGATAGGTGCATGTCTGATCCCAGTTGTTTAACGCTTAAGATGCCACAGGGTCCCTCCGTTACCTCTATTGCATATTGCTGTTTCTTTTCATTCTGCTTAATAAAAAGTGATCAAAACGTCATATATCGAGACCAAAAAACAGTAGGGGTTATGTGACCCCTGGAATGCCCCCCCCCCACCCCATATGCCCGGGCCCCTCACACACAATGTACTTACCTCGCTCCTGGGCACCCATGTCGCTTCTGAAGCCTGAACGGCCACTGCTGCATCTCCCTGTCGCGTGGATGAAAACATCATGGCCTGCTATTGGCTAAACCCCATCCACGCGACCCCCATCCACGGAAATGCAGCGGTGGCATCAGAAGCGACGCGGGTGCCAGGAAGCAAGGTAAGTACATTATGGCTAACCCCCATCCACGGAGATGCAGCGGTGGCATCAGAAGCGACGCGGGTGCCAGGAAGCAAGGTAAATGGGGGACATTTTAGGGGTCGGATAGCCCCTTTAACAATTATTCGCACAGCACACAATCTACTACCGGATGTCTGAACTCCTGCCATCCAGAGAAACTCAGTTCAGTTTATATCTGTAGCTGTCCTGAAACTTTTAAATTTGCATTATGTAATAGCACTGGTGCATTGCAGACAGTGCTGGAGTCCTATGTTTAAATCCGACCAAGGACAACATCTGCATGGACTTTGGACATCAATTTGGCACAGATTATTTTTTTTTCTTTTCACCACCAAAGCAATTCCGGAATAACCACTTGCATTTTTTTGGCCACCCATAGTTTTGCAGCATCTTTGGTGGTGGTTTATCTGGTGTTTTTTTGTAAATGGTAGCCCAGTTTTACTAATCCTAAACATGGTCACCAGATTTCCCCCAGTGACTCAGGCTGGATGATAAATCTGGTGCAGGGACAGACACATTTTTCTATCTCTATACCAACCGAGTTTTATGCCAGAATTGTGTTAAAATTTGGGCGCGAAATGGTAAGTTAGGCCCTGCCCCTTTCCAGTGATGCTTTGCCTACTTTCAGATAAGCCCCACCCCTTCTTAAGCATGTCGGAAAAAAACTATGGAATCCCTAGATGTGCTAAATTGCTCCATTTTGCGCCACTCCTTTAGACACATTTTTGGAGCAGATACTTTAGTAAATCTGGCCCAGTAGAGGTCGCAATAACGCCTGTACAAGTGTCTATGACGCTTGTTCAGGCCATTTTACTCCCTGGAAAAAGTCTAAGGGAGTCTAAGTCCCTAAGGCGTCTAAGACTTCTCCCCCACATTCATCAGCGCAGTGAGCGCTGTGAATGGCACAGGCAGCGCAGCGATGCTGCCTGTGCTTGAAATAACAAATAACAAAGCTCCTTACAGCAAAAAGCTTTGTTATTGGTTGGGTATTGGCGTGCCAGAGCGATACAGGACGGGTCAGGCAAGGGAAGCCAGCGGGAGCTGGAAGCAGGAGGGGCCGGGTCCCAGGGGTGGCTGTAGTAAGGAGAGCAGGGCGCGCTGCCCAAGAACCCTGGCAAACGTGACAGGGCCGCTGGAGAGCTAAGGAGCCGCGGACTCATGTGACTGGTCCCCGGTCTAAGAGAAGAGCTGTCCCCGGGCCTGTATGTCTGCCCCCAACTGGGAGAGTTGTGGCAGTGAAAAGCTTGGCCTTTCAGTCTTCAAGTGAGTGATTTCCCCCTCCCCCAATCATGGTTCTGTCCAGTCACCCAGTTCTCTGCTCCCCCCACTAGTGATCCTGCTCCCCCCTGCTTCTGTCACCCCACTAGTAAAACTGCTCCTCCCCACTAGCGACCCTGCTCCCCCCTCCTCCTGTCACCCCACTAGTGACCCTGTTTCTTTCCTCCTCCTGTCACCCCACTAGTAGCCCTGCTCCCCCCCACTAGTGACCCTGCTCCCCCTCCTCCTGTCACCCCAATAGTGACCCTGCTCCTCCCTCCTCCTGTAACCCCACCAGTGACCCTGCTCCCCCTCCTCCTGTCACCCAACTAGTGATCCTGCTCCCCGCCTACTCCTGTCACCCCACAAGGAAGAAGCTGAACAGACTCTGCCGACTATGACGGGATCCGTTCAGTTTCCGTTCAAGATCCTGTCTTTTTACCAGATAAAAAAGTGCTGCATATAAGGCTTTTTTGTCTGGTCTTTCAACAGAATCATTGCAACAAAGGCTCCAAATGCAGCCTCCACCGCAGATGTGAGCGAGTGCAGGACTATGTATTATGTGTTTTAATTACTGCAACTTTCGTACTCCTCCTCGGGTAAAAATACTCCTCAAAAATTAGGAGTATTTTTACTCTTCTGGAAAAAACGTAGTGCGACCTCTGTGGCCCAGTGTGTCTTGCTGCTAGCATTTTCTTCATTGCATTTTTCTCCTTTATGTGAAACATCTGAAAAAAGGAGAGCTACAGTATGCTGCATTTTTGAAGCCGGGAAGACAAAAAAGCCACGTAATTAAAAGAAGGCGCCAATAGCAAAAAAAAAAAAAAGCACTCGTGTGTCGTGCATTTCATACTTCGTATAAGCCTTCGCGTAACTTCTGGAGGGGGCATTTTATAGCAAAGAAATACGATTTGTGCCAAGTTGGCGTTGACAATATAGCAGATGACTGTACTACTTGGGTTAACAGCAATTTTGTTCAAATACAGTTACAACAATTAGGAACAGATTAAACATGGATCACAATCAGCTTTAGACCTGGTATTAGATCAGATCAGTGACAAGGTAATGAAAAACAGACATAACTACTGGGTCCAGCATATAGGGCAAGTAGAGCAATCAAGGTTACTGGGAATGACCAATGGTCTAGGAGAGACCCATAGAAGTTATCAGAGGACTCGCAGAGTGTATGATTATATGTGTGGCGTGTACTTATTGGCACGGGTGTAATAGTTGAGTCAAGGAGAATGTGCAACGTTGTACCAGGCCTGCCAAGGAGCCCACATTTTAAGGAACTTATCATGGGATAAGGATTCCCAGCTAGATAATTCCTCAAATCTGTATATTTCGTATAATTTGTCTATCCATTCCCCTCTGGTCGGGATAGTGGTGGAGAGCCAATAGCGGGGTATCAGTACTTTGGCTGCCGCTATAAAATGTGGTATTGGGGAGTATTTTGTCAGGGGATAATCTGAGGACGGTAGGTTCAGGAGAACTAGAGTAGGAGTAAGAGGGGTGTTAGTGGAACAGACTGAACGTCTGTTGATACAGAACTCCAGAATGGAGCGAGTAATGGGCATGTCCACCATATATGGTAATTTGTGCCTAAATCATTATGGCATATCCAACAACACGGAGATATGGAAGGATCTATTTTGTGTAAAATGCTGGGAGCTCGATACCATTGTGTGATCAATTTATAAGAGTTCTCCTGAACTCTAACACATCTAGAAAGGCTATGGGAATGTTGGAGAATCACCTCACTGTCTGCAGTGTCTAAAGACATTCCCATGTCTCTCTCCCATGTGGAGATATAAGGAGGAGTTTCCACAGTTTTGGCTTCTTGTATTTTGTCATATATTAGTAAAACTTCAATTACAGAAAAACACCACCAAAAACCTATGTGTGAAAGACAAAGCAGTCTGTGGAACCTCTTCTGCTCATGCTCCATTTTATGCAAAACAAAACATAATATTCCATGTACTTATGGAATGTATATCTTTATTCATGTTCCTGTATAACAGGGCCCTTCCTGCTCAGCGCTTCTTATGACGAGTGTCTCCACCCCAACAGACCCACTGAGGATGGACAAGGAGAAAATCAAGAAGACCAAGCGGATATTAAATCTTACACTGGAGATTATCTACCTGCTGACAGGAGAGGTGAGAAAATCTCTATAGGGCTGATGGAGTCTGGAAAAATGTACTGTGGTTACCGGCCCTTCTCTCCATCCATAGGATTACACAGTAGTGAAGAAGACCTCTGGTGACTGTGTGACCCCTAGTAGCTCTCCCCACTCAGGAGATTTGAACCCCATCACAGAGAGTCCACCACACTCACAGATACCCCAGACGAACAATGAGCAGAAAATCCTAGAAATCACCAACAAGATAATTGAGCTGCTGACTGAAGAGGTGAGCGCCGCTGGGTCAGGACTGTGTGATTGTTTGTTCTACAGTAGTTTATTACCACGTTCCCATATATATCACTTTCTTCTTCAATTTATGATTGTAGATTGTTTTATTCTACTTTTTATGCTTTTTATGCATTATTATGATGGCTGCTATCTCGAGCTGCTACTTTGTTTTGTTAACAGAAGTTTAAGAGGAATGCTTTACAAGTAGTCACACATACATAGGAATCAGGATTCTGGAGAAGACTTGTTGATTTCTATGGGAGATTGTTGTGGGCGACGCGTGCTCTGTGACGTTTCAAGATCACTGTGCAGGAAGGTGGAGGGATTGAACTGCCCATCATCTGTTGTGATTGGTGCAATCCCATGTGTTTTTTTTTTTCCTATTTAAAGGGGTTTCCTAGTTTTTATTTATTTGTTTATATAATAGGAAATCATACCGTTTTCTAATATGCATGAATTTAAAATTCTGCATACATAGTTACATAGTTAATACGGTTGAAAAAAGACATAAGTCCATCAAGTTTAACCAAGGGATAGGTGGGGACATGAATCCCAGAAGGAATTGAGACTCAGATTTCTCTTCTCCAGTCGGAGGCAGTGCCCTCTTGTCTTTTGAGGGCATTTTACATGGACGAGTTTTTCACCGTATTTTTTTGCATGGCCCATTTATATATATATAGGTTAATCATGTACCCCTTAGACGTCTCTTCTCAAGACTAAATTAATTTAATTCTTTCAATCTTTCCTTATAACTAAGACCATCCATGCCCCTTATCAGTTTAGTGGCTCTCCTTTGTAGTTTTTCCAGTTCCAAAGCATCCTTTCTATGGACTGGTTCCCAGAACTGAACCATATATTCCAGTTGAGGCCGCATCAACGCTTTGTAAAGTGGTAACATTACATCCCTGTCCCGCGAGTCCATGCCTCGTTTAATGCACGACAATATCCTGGTGGCCTTAGAAGCAGCTGATTGACATTGTATGCTGTTATTTAATCTACCATCTACAAGGACACCCAAATCCTTCTCTATAAGTGACTCTCCTATTGTTACATCCCCCTAGGACAGGGATGGTCAAACTGCGGCTCTCCAGCTGTTGCAAAACTACAGTGCTGGGGAGCCGCAGTTTGCCCATCACTGCCCTAGGACTAATAAAGCACAGAGATTATTACTACCAAGATGCATAACTTTACATTTTTCTACATTGAACCTCATTTGCCAAGTTGATGCCCAATCACTCAGTGTTCAAGTCAGCTTGTAGTTTATGGACATCTTCCATAGACTGCACAGTACTACATAGCTTTGTGTCATCTGCAAAAATAGAAATGGTGCTATTAATCCCATCCTCGATATCATTAATAAATAAATAATAGAGGACCCCGCACTGAACCTTGTGATACACCATTTATAAACCGGGACCATTCAGGATAGGAATCGTTGACCACAACTCTCTAAACACGGTCATTCAGACAGTTTTCAATCCAATTACAAACTATACTTTCCAAGCCTATAGACCTTTACCTATTAAACGTCTATGAGGGACGGTATCAAATGCCTTTGCAAAATCCATAAACACTACATCCACAGCCACCCCTCTGTCTCTGTCCAGGCTAATACTCACCTCCTCATAAAAACCAATCAGGTTCTGTTGCTGGTTATCCCTTATGATATTATGAGCAGTCACATACTCCTGTATATAGTCCCCTAAGAGTCCTTCAAACATTTTTACCACAACAGAAGTTTAACTAACTAGTCTGTAATTACCTGTGGAGGACCTAGATCCTTTTCTGAATATGAACACCACAGTTGCCTTGCGCCAATCACTTGGTGCCGTACAGTACATAACCTTCTTAGATCAGGTGGTTGACCACAATATGCAGTAGAATGGTATACTACAGTATATCAGTTACGTGTAATGTATCCATGGCCTAACTGAAACATGGTAACAGTCATGTGACACTCTTCACATCATATAATCTCTGACATTCAGTAAGCAGCAGTGTTACATGACATACATATGCTGGGTCAGCACACAGGACACATTCATGTGATAATTAAATATGACTAGTGGTCATGATTTTTCTGTGGTTTTTACAGTACCTACATTACTTTCTGTATTTACATGGCTGTCTGTCTGTAGCTGATTTAAAATGGCTGCCTGTCTCTAGGTGATGTCATGTTGTTTATAAAGTTTAGTGTGAAAATAAACAAACACAGCACACACAGATCTACACAGACACTGTCAGACATGATACTGCTACAGGTAGTAATATTGTATATACTCTACAAGTTCTGCTGCTCAGTACCATACTATACATCTGTTAGATAAATGGGCAGATAAACAGGTATTCCGTTTGTAATGATTACATTTATTTATGTAGAGAAGAGGATGTTGAATAATTTTCTAATATACATCTATTTAAAATGTTGCGCCAGACCTTTATGATATCTATACAGTAACCTCCCCCTAAAGCTAAACATTTTATGCCCCATTTTAGTCCTGTAAAATGCATCCATAGGAGAACTGGATAGGACTTAGCATGGTGTCAGTCATATGAGTCATCATGTGACCTGGCTTTCAGTTAACTGCCCAGGTATCTAACAGGTGACTAGTAGTGTATTGGGGAGCAGAACCTATACTTCATCATGTCTGTGCAAAAACAGATCTGTGTGTGTTTATTAACAACATGACAATATAACCTAGAGACAGGAAGCCATTTTACAACATCACCTAGAGACAGGCGGCCATGTAAATACACATAATAATGTAGTTATTGTAATAACCACAAAAAAACGTTATTCCACATGAATGTGTGCTGACCCAGCACACAGATGTCATATAACACTGCTGTTTACTGAATGTCAAGTATTCTGTGATATGTAGGGTTTCACATAACTAATGCCATGTTTCAGTTAGGTCATGGATACATTACACAGGATTGATACATGGGCTGTACCATTCTACTGCATGTAGGGGTGAACTGTCTGATATAAGAAAAATGTTTTTATGCAGAATTTTAAATACATGAATATTCTAAAATCGTATGATTTCCTATTATATAAATAAATAAATTAAAAATATAAAAACTGAAATACCCCTTTTAACTTTAATCCAGGTCCCATGATACTTGTGAAGGTCACATGACAGCTCTCATGACTGACGCCAGCTCTCCTCTTACAGGACTAAAATGGGCATGCCATATTTGTTCCTTTGGAAGAGGCTACTGTATGCATACAATGAAGGAAGAAAATTGCTCAACATGCTATTCTCTGAATAAATAAATGTAATTATTAAAAGAGGAATTAAGTTTAAAAGTTATCCCTTGAATTAAAAAATAAAATGCATCATTGAATGCAGGAGGTGGACCACAATAGAAACAGCAAGGGGTGCTACCAGAGATGAAAATGTATCGTACATAAAAAAAACTAACAATATTTTTATATTGTGAAGATAATGAGATGACAAACAAGTGTCCGCATATTATGAGGCTCAGTGACCAGGACTTCTTTCTAATATAAGTAGTGACATGGAAAATTAGTAAAACACCACCAAATATGTAGGACTAATATATTTAACATAAAAACTTGATTTAAACAATAATCCATTTTCTGATCCCTTTAAGATGTTACTTTATATGCAGGAAAAGGATTGTTTAAGAGGACACAAAGATGTCACGGAAAAGGCTATACACAAAGATGTCATGGAAAAGACTTGTCGGCCCCCCACATCACCAGGTAAGGAACTTTCATTGGCTGTAATGAGAGACCTAGATACACGCATCAGTCTTAACTTGTAATATGTATGCCCATTGCAGATAGGACTCCTAAAGGAGCTACAGAAGAGAGCAGTCCCAGTCCTTGTTATATTGAGGATTGTAAACAGATGAATAGCAGTGACCCACCGGTCCATGAAGTTGGAGTCTCTACAAACATCAAAGTATATCTACACTTTTTGATTTGCAGATTGGCTGAATGGATCGTATTTTCTCTAATTACCCTTCATTAGATCAGACATTAATGAGTGGTTTCTGTTGTGTTATCTCTTAGAATAATGACTTCTTCATTGTTAAAGTTGAAGCCACTGAGGAAGATGAGATGTATATAAATGGCGGAAAACGGTGCAAGGAGGAAAGCAATACTACGGATATCAGCATAGGTAAGAAAAGTGTCCATCGGCCTATAGGTAAGAAGAACCCCCTATGCTGATGTAGAAACCTTTATTCTTGTAAGGCTATCTTTACCTCATTCTGCCAAACTCAATGCGGCTGTCTTATGTCCTTTTTTTTTTGCCGGAATCTGTGACTGAGGCTCCTAATGGACCCTCCACCACATTTGTAAACCTAGCCTACATTTAGTGAATGCCCTTTCCCTGTCACGGTTTTCGGAGTTGTAAATTATTATTATTATTATTATTATTATTATTTATTTTTAGAGCGCCATTCATTCCATAGCGCTGTACATATCATAAGCGGTGCACATACATAATAAGGCAATAGCCTTAAGCATGAACGAGACAAGTTACAGACTGGTACAGAAGGACAGAGGGCCCTGCCCGTGAGGGCTTACAATCTACGTGGTATGGGGGATGGAGACAGTAGGCGTGGGTGAAGCTGGTCATGGCGGTATAGAAGCAGCAGTGTCACTAGTCGTAGGCTTGTCTGAAGAGGTGGGTTTTCAGGTTGCTTTTGAAGGATTCCACTGTAGGTGAGAGTCTGATATGTTGGGGTAGCGAGTTCCAGAGTATAGGGGATGCACGGGAGAAATCCTGGAGGCGAGTGTGGGAAGAGGTGATAAGAGGAGAGGAGAGAAGGAGGTCCTGTGAGGATCGAAGATTGCGTGTGGGGATGTATCGGGAAGTAGCTCAGAGATGTAGGGAGGGGACCGATTGTGGACGGCCTTGTATGTGTGGGTTAGTATTTTAAACTGAATTCGCTGGGCAATGGGGAGCCAGTGCAGGGACTGGCAGAGGGGAGATGCAGAGGAGTAACGGGGGAGAGATGGATTAGTCGGGCAGCAGAGTTGAGGATAGATTGTAGGGGTGCGAGAGAGCTAGATGGAAGGCCACAGAGGAGAATGTTGCAGTAGTCTAGGCGGGAGATGATGAGGGAATGTATAAGCATTTTTGCCGATTCAAAGTTGAGGAAAGGGCGGATGCGGGAGATGTTTTTGAGTTGGAAACGGCAGGTGGTGGAAAGGGCTTGGATGTGTGGTCGGAAGGAGAGGGCAGAATCCAAGGTCACTCCAAGGCAGCGGACTTGGTTGACCGGGAGAGTGTGCAGTCATTGATTGTGATAGATATGTCTGTTGGGGGAGTGAGCAAGATGGGGGAAAGATGATAAATTCTGTTTTATCCATATTAAGTTTTAGAAAGCGAGAGGAAAAGAAGGAGGATATGCGAGATAGGCATTGTGGGATTCTGGATAGTAAGGTTGTGATGTCTGGACCAGAGAGGTAGATTTGTGTGTCGTCAGCATAAAAGTGATACTGGAAACCATGGGACTCTATAAGCTGTCCCAGGCCGAAGGTGTAGATAGAGAAGAGCAGGGGTCCTAGTACGGAGCCTTATGGGACACCAACAGAGAAGGAGTGAGACGAGGAGGTGGCGTGAGAGTGGGAGACGCTAAATGTCCGGTCTGTGAGGTATGATGTGATCCAAGAGAGGGCCAGGTCAGTGATGCCAAGAGATGAGAGAGTTTGTAACAGAAGGGAGTGGTCGACAGTGTCAAAGGCAGAGGACAAGTCAAGTAGAAGGAGGACAGAGTAATGTTTTTTGGTTTTGGCAAGTAGTAGGTCATTGGTGACTTTGGTGAGGGCAGTCTCGGTTGAGTGGTGGGGTCGGAAGCCAGATTGTAGCCGGTCAAAGAGGGAGCAGGAGGAGAGGTGAGAGGACAGTTCAGAATGGACATGTTGCTCAAGTAGCTTTGAGGCATATGGAAGAAGTGATATGGGGCGATAACTGGACAAAGAAGATGGGTCAAGTGATGGCTTTTTGAGGATGGGTGTAATTGTAGCATGTTTAAAAGCAGAGGGGAAGAGACCAGAAGTTAGTGATAGGTTGAAGAGATGAGTTAGGGCTGGAATAAACACTGTGGTGAGGTTAGGGATGAGGTGGGATGGGATTGGGTCAAGTGCACAGGTGGTGAGATGGGATTTGGAGAGTAGAGTGGAGAGTTTTTCTTCTGTAATAGCGGAGAAGCTGGTTTTGGGTGAAGAGGACAGAGCAGCTGTGTGGAGGGTCTGTGGAGACTGTGTGTTGAAGCTTCTCTGATGTTGACTATCTTTTGTTTGAAGAATGTGGCGAAATCCTCAGCTGAGATGAGAGGAGAGGGTGGGGGCGCTGGTGGACGGAGAAGAGAATTAAAGGTGTTAAAAAGTTGTTTTGGGTTGTGGGATAGGGAAGATATGAGAGATGAGAAGTAGGCCTGTTTTGCATCAGCAAGTGAGGATTTGAAAATGAGGAGGGATTGCTTGTATGCGGTGAATTCATCTTTAGAATGGGATTTCTTCCATCGCCGCTCTGCAGCCCTGGAAGCTTGTCTGAGATTTTTGGTCAGGTCGGTATGCCAGGGTTGTCTGTTGATTTTTCTGGTTTTGTTGTGTGTAAGTGGGGCAATAGTGTCCAGAGTTGCACTTATTGTGGTGTTATATAGGGTGGTGGCAGTATCTGGGTCTTGGAGGGAAAAATTGAAGAGAGCGGCAGAAGAGAGTCGGAGAGCAAGCGAAAGTCAAGATGTTTAAGGTTCCTGTGGGATGTGTTAGTGTGTGGACCGAGGGAGCAGCAGAAGAGACCAGTGAAGAGAAGGTGAGTAGGTTGTGGTCGGATAGGGGAGAGGCGAATTAGAAAGGTTAGATAGGAGCAGAGGCGGGTAAAGATAAGATCCAGAGTGTGACCATCTCTGTGTGTGGGAGCGGAAGACCACTGTGAGAGGCCGAAGGAGGAAGAGAGCGATAGGAGTTTAGAGGCGGCTGAGTGGCAGGTGTCAATGGGGATGTTGAAGTCACCTATGATGATAGTGGGGATGTCAGCAGAAAGAAAGTGTAGGAGCCAGGTGTTAAAGTGGTCAAGAAAGATGGTGGCTGGGCCTGGGGGCGGTAAATAACAGCTACTTGGAGGTTGGAGGGAGAGTAGATGCGAACAGAGTGTACTTCAAATGAAGTGGGTGCAATGGAGGGCGGCAGTGGAGTTGGGCTGTAGGAGCAGGTATCTGATAGGAGAAGACCAACTCCTCCACCATGTTTGCTGCCAGGGCGGGGGTGTGAGTGAAATGAAATCCACTATACGAGAGTGCAGCAGGGGAGGAGGTGTCGGACGGTGTCAGCCATGTTTCTGTGAGACCCAGAAAGGAAAGTTTTTGAGAGATAAAGAGATCATGAATGTAGGAGAGTTTGTTACAGACAGAGCGAAGCGTTCCATAATGCTCCTGAAAGAGGAGCCAAAGGAGCAGGGGTGAGAGGAATGGTTATTAGGTTTAAGGGGTTGCAGAAATTTGTGGAATGAGATTTGTAGTAGGAGGTAGAGGTGATAGTGGGGATTTGCTGAGGGGGCCTGGATTTGGTGAGATATCACCAGCAATAAGGAGAAGCAGAGAAAGTGTTAGTAGGTGAGAAAAAGAAAGGGCAGGAGGTATATGTGTGTGTTTGGGAAGGAAGTGTTTTACATTGCCAAACAAGTTTGTGCAATCAGTCAGATGAGAAGGTAAGATGGAGGGAGATATGAATAGTTCCTTGCTGGGAGGATGGATGTGGGGGTATTTTAGGAGGTTTAGGAAAAGTGGGAAGAGTAAGATGAAAAAGTGAAACATTGTTTACATTAACTTTTTTGTAGTTACCTTTGGGTCCCTTCTGGTTCAATTCTGGTATAATTCGGTCTCAGCACTTAGAATGTTGCACTTTGAAGATGTTGCATGTTGGAATGACCAAGGTCTGGAATGACCTAAGAACTTAGATTTATACCACTCAGTGTTCAATCAGGTGTGAACAAGAGGGGAGGGGGCTACTTATGGCCTAATCAAGGGAGGACCAGATACAGAAATAGTCAATGTAAACAAATACTCAATAAATCCAGCAGGGATTGGATCATTAGTCAGATTAGCCACAAATTAACTGGCTAATATACACTTTTGGGAGAAAAAGTGCGTCTTATGGAGGGAAAAATTCCTTAACTTGTCCCACATAAAACATGATATGGCTATATTGACAGAAAAATAAAAATGTTATAGTTCTTGAAAGAGACAATGGAAAATCTAAAATAGTTGCTTTGTCTTAAAGGCCTCGAACACAGTATAGGCCACTCCTGAGGGGGGTGAAAGTAACTGATTTCCACGCCAGTATGATTTCCTTTTTCGTGTTAAAGATGATGATTACTTTAGTAATCTTACAATATCTATAGATTTGTAGAAATTAAGCAGAAAATATTAAAAACCCTTCTTAATTTTCAGAAGAAGGATGCAGTGACAGCTCAGGTGGATATCTTGTAACTCCAGATTCAGAAGCCGAAGATGATGATATCAATCAACATTCCACAGGAAAGAAACTTTCCAGCCCTAACATACATGCAGAACTTTCCAGTCAAAATCTGTTTTATGATCCCCCTAGTTATGAGGAACTTCCTGATAAACATGTTAAAAAAAGTAAAAGTCATAAAGGGGTTGAAATACTTCCATGTTGCCAGTGTGGGAGGTTCTCCTCATTTTCTTGTTCCAGTTGTGGTACAGAGGGAACGACTATTATTACACATGAGGAAATTAAGAAAAAAAAGCGTTCATTTTCATGTAACGAATGCAGTAAAACTTATACTCATAAATCACATCTTGTACAGCATCAGAGAGTTCACACGGGTGAGAAGCCATATTCATGTGAGGATTGCGATAAGTGTTTTTCAAGGAAATCGCATCTTGTTGAACATCAGAGAACTCACACGGGGAAGAAGCCGTTTACATGTCCAGAATGTGGGAAATGTTTTAGCAAGAAATCGAATCTAATTCAGCACAAGAGAAGTCACACAGGGGAGAAGCCATTTTCATGTTCAGAATGTGGGAGATGTTTCACCGTTAAAGGAAACCTCGAGAGACATCAGAGAACTCACAGAGATGAGAGATTATTTTCATGTTCGGAGTGTGGAAAGTTCTTTTCCCAGAAATCACATCTCCTTGAACATCAGAGAATTCACACAGGGGACAAGCTGTTTCAATGTCTGGATTGTGAGAAGTGTTTTAACGACATGCCCGATCTTGTTAAACATCAGAGAGTTCACATGGAGGAGCAGGACTTCCAGCTTCCATCTGATGGGATCTGGTCCCATCATTTGCAATAAGTGTGTGATCCATTCTCACACAGACTGTTAAAATGGATGTGGGACTACTGTTTAAAGGGGGTGTAAAAAAATGAGCAAAGAGCAGGTAAGTTATAAATATTTCAAAAAAGGCCTATACTGACCTGTTCCATCACTTGCTCCTCCAGTGGTCACAACTGGTCTCTGTTTACATTCCAGCAGCGATGATGAGCCGTACATGCATATGACCGCTGCAGCCATTCACTAGCATGTGACCACAGAGGCCAGTTATTAGCGGTCTGATGGATGTACATGATAACATCACTGCAGGAGAAATAGATAGGGATTGGCGGGGAACAGACAAGCGGCAGGCGATTGAACAGTAGATATTGAATTTGAACAGTAGATAATATGACAGCTTTATTCTTTGCCAAATTTTCAAAATCCTGAACAACCCCTTTAAAGGGCATCTGTCAGCAGTTTTGTACCTATGAGACCGGCTGACCTGTTACATGGGCACTTGGCAGCTGAAGGCATCTGTGCTTATGTGCCTGCATTGCTGAGAAAAAGAAAGCTTTGATATATACAAATGAGCCTCTAGAAGCAATGAGGGTGTTGACATTACTCCTAGAGGCTCTTCTCTCTCTACAACTGCCGCACCCGCTCCTTTTTGTTTAAGGCCCCTTTCACATCAGCGTTTTTGCTTTCCATCCTAGAGTTCCGTCCTCGGGGCTCTAGGACGGAAAGATACTGATCAAGATTATCCTAATGCATCCTGAATGGAGAGCAATCCGTTCAGGATGCATCAGGATGTCTTCCGTTCAGTATGTGAACGCTTTTTGGACGTTGACAAAAGCGCAGCATGCTGCGGATTTGTCTCCGTCCAAAAATCCGGAAGACATGCCGTAACGCCGGATCCAGAATTAATGCCCATTGAAGTGCATTAGTCCGGATCCGGCATTAAATCCTGTCCGGAGTCCGGAGCCGGATCCGACGTTTAGCTTTTTCTCAATGGTTACCATGGCAGCCAGGACGCTAAAGTCCTTGTTGCCATGGTAAAATGTAGTGGGGAGTGGGGGAGCAGTATACTTACCATCCGTGCGGCTCCCGGGGCGCTCCAGAGTGACGTCAGGGCGCCCCACATGCACGGATCACGTGAGCCACACGGACTGTAAGTATACCGCTCCCCACTACTACTATGGCAACTAGGACTTTAATAGCGTCCTGGCTGCCATAGTAACCTCAAAGCATTTCGAAGACTGATCAGGATCCTGATCAGTCTTCTAATGCTTTCAGGCGACTTGCGTTCTGACGGATCCGGCGGGACGGAAGTGCCCGCCGGATCCTCAGAACGCAAGTGTGAAAGAGGCCTAACAGGGCAAGGCAGTTTAAACATAATCACACCTGACCCTGTTAATCAAAGTGGAGAGGGTGCAGCAGTTGCAGAGAGAGCAGAGCCTGTAGGAGTAAAGGCAACGCCCCTGTTGCTCCTAGAAGCTCATTTGCATATATCAAAACTTAATTTTTCTCCACAATTTGGGCATTAAATGGGGCCAAGCGCACATGCAATAGGTCAGCCAGTTTCATAGAAACCAATCTGCGGACAGATGTCCTTTAATGGAATGTTTCTCACAATAAAAGCTTGGTAATGTTCCAACCACAAAGTAAACCACCTTCTCTAACAGAAAGTATTCTTGCATCCATGCTATGAAATATGCAATTGTTGTGTGTCACCTTATATAAAACTGTATTGTGTTTTTCCCGTCACTCTTCCCATGCAGTATGTTTAGCATAGTGTATTAGAAAGGATCTGTAAATGTATATCTCATGTAATTTTTATACATATAATATATATTTACCTTGTATATTGAGGTTATGTTTTCCAGTTATTGAAGAAGAAATACCAAAAGATTTTACCCACCACATCAAAAAGTAATATGTATTTTACTGAGCTGGTCACTCTTAATACATAGCAAGTAATCCTCCAGGGTGAGCATTTGCACCTCATGCAGAAATCACTAAAATGTCCCAAATACAACACTTCCTAACCCTGTGGCCTAGCAAGACTGAGCTTCATATCAACACAATGATACTGTGTATGGCTACTTTCACACTAGCGTTTTTACTGGATCCAGCAGGGTTCAGCAAAAACGCTTCCGTTAGGCTAATTTCACACTTGCGTTGTTGAATCCGTAAATCCGTATGCAAACAGATTGCAATTGCATCCGGATGCGGATCCGGCTGACAAATGCATTGAAACACTTGATCCGTCTCTCCGGTGTCATCCGGAAAGACGGATCTGGTATTTATTTATTTTTCAAATTTTTAAAGGTCTGCGCATGCGCAGATCGGGAAACCGGTTCCGGTTTTCCGGGAACACTTGATACCGGATCTGGCATTAATACATTTCAATGGAAGTTAATGCCGGATCCAGCATTCTGGCAAGTGTTCCGGAATTTTGGCCGGAGAAAATACATACCGTAAGAGTGACTGAACTGAAGACATCCTGATGCATACTAACCTGAACTTTCCATTCGGAATGCATTAGGATAAAACTGAAGCGTTTTTTTCCGGTATTGAGCCCCTGTGATGGAACTCAAGACCGGAAAACTTAAACGCAAGTGTGAAAGTACCCTTACGGATACGGATACAACCATCTGCATCCGTTATGAACGGATCCAGTTATATTATCTGTAAGTTACCCAAGACGGATCGGTCTTGAACTCCGTTGAAAGTCAATGGGAGACAGATCAGTTTTCTATTGTGGCCGATGGTGTCAGAGAAAAAACAGATCCGTCCCCGTTGACTTGCTTTGGGGGTCATGGCCAGGACGGAAAAGCAAACTACGCATCCCAGGACGGAAAGCAAACTACAACATGCTGTGGTTTGCTCTCCTGTATGAGAACGCAACTAAACGGAACAGAATGCATTTTGGAGCATTCCGTTCAGTTTAGTCCCCATTGACAAAGAATGGGGACAAAATGGAAGCTTTGTTTTGCGGTATGAGACCCTATGACTGATCTCAATAGCGGAAAACTAAACCGCTAGTGTGAAAGTAGCCTATGATGTGCAATATATTATGGTAATTTTACATGGTCTCTTTAAGGGCTCATGCACACGGCCGTTCCGTGCATTTGGGACCGCAATTTGCAGTCCCCAGTGTACGGGCAGCATGCGTGCGGCTGCCGCAGGCGAATCCAGACCGATTCAACTTGAATAGTTCCACGATCCGTCCATGTTCTATTTTTTTGCTTTGCGGAGGCACGGAGAGAAACCCCACAGAATCATTCTGTGACATGGTGCACAAACAGCCGGGGACCGTATGTTGCGCAGCCGCTGTCTGCGGGTCGCAATACGGGTACGGCCGTCTGCATGAGCCCTAAGGCTCATTACTCCTATAATTTTATTCCTCCATATAACTTAGAACGTCATCTAAGGAGATTAATCACATTTTAAAGCAAACTTAGGAAACTTTAATGGGCATCTTTTTGGTAGCTCTCTTTTAACACTTCGTGTTCTGGTAATACAGATGCTATGCAGGCTTTACAGATTGTACAGTGTTAACTGCGAGAAGGCTATAGGCTGCTCGTGGTCCCTTAGTGGACCCCATATTACAGGTAGCCATATTTATTGCTACTAGGTTCATGTATTCTTTGATGAACACTAACGCATAGATACTTTGGTCTTAGTTCTACATTTTAAAGGAAAAATGAAGTAAAAAACTGAATGTATGTGTTATTATATTGTCCGCCCAGTACATAAATGTAGGGGTGGACAAGTTCCAGGATCACCAGGAAGTCATCTGCCGCTGGCACCTAACTTTTTGGACTATTTTCTAGTGATGTCTATGAGCAGAAAGGTTTTGGATAGGCCTAACAAACTCTTTAATGTGAAATAATCTGCAGGAAGAATATTATAAAGCAGGACGAGCTGAGCAGATTAATATAGTTTCATGGGAAAAGATTCAATTAGGGTGGCCGCACCAAACCCGCACATAAATCCACTGTTTTGTGCGGTTTTTATGTGGATTTTCCGCAGATCTCACCCTTCCATTCAAAAGGGGTAGAATCCGCACTAGAAAAACACAATAACAGTCGACATGCTGCAGATTTCAAAATCCGCACAGCAATTTCTGTACCTAAGAAAAAAAATAAAAGTACATGAGATTTATCTCATACACGTTGCTGGTACTGCTGCGTTTTTTCCGCATGAAGTCCACGCGGAATAAACGTGCATAGTCCACATCGTGTGCAGGCATCCTTAAACTTGTATATTATACAGGTCAATTCTTGCCCACTCTGGGCTTTGACGGTCCTATCAGTGATTGACAGCCTTCTCTCTATGACTGTGTATACAGAGATAGCTGTCAATCACTGATAGGACCGTCTCCATGACTTCAAAGCTCAGAAGGAGCAGAAATTTAAAGGGGTACACTTTTTTTATATTGATGACCTTTCCTCAGGATCAATATCAGATAAGCTGTTAAGAGAGGAGAAAGCAGCGCTCGATTGATTACCTGGTCACCGTTGCAACTTCAGCGGTGAGCTGGTGTAATTGCAATTGCCTAGTCCCCGTTCACTATAATGGGACGGCTCCTTCCTATTCAAGTAAATACTACCGAGCCGTACCACTGAAGTGAATGGAATAGTTTAGTTGTAATTACACCTGCTAACCTCTGCGGTTGCGATGGCGAGCAGGTAAACAATTAAGAGAAGGCTGCTTTCTCTTCAAACTGGTGATCAGCAGGGGTCCTGGGAGTTGGTCCCCACCCCCCACCCCACCGACCTGATATTGATGACCTATCCTGAGGCTAGATCAGGCATGCTCAACCTGTGGCCCTCCAGCTGTTGCAAAACTACAACTCCCAGCATGCCCGAACAGCCGGCAGCTATCAGCCTACAGCAGGGAATTGTGGGAGTTGTAGTTTTACAACAGCTGGAGGGCCGCAGGTTGAGCATGCCTGGGCTAGATCATCAATATAAAAACAAAAGTGGACAACCCCTTTAAATGAATGAAATACACGTTATACTGAATATTTTCCCATAAAACTATATATCTGTCTGCCCAGCTCCTCTATAACATGCTGCCTGCAGCTGAGACACTGTGGCAGTTAAATGCTCATTTAGATAAATGATTTCCTGTCCAAACGTAGAACGGACCGCACCAGTACTCAACACGGACCCATTTAAGTCAATGGGGTCATTTACATGTGCAATTAACCGCATGGACCCTCAAGTACATGGCTGTGCTTGGTCCAGGAAACACAGCCCAGTAGTCAACCGCATCTCCTGGACTAACGGCGGATCTTCTAATCATAGTGGGTTCCTATCTGATAGCAGGTCTGTTGTACAATGCTGACATTATCATGTGAGTACAGTACAGTAGACCCACGATCAGATAGGAACTCACTGAGTCATAAATCACTGTGATGGTCAGTTTGCATCAGAAGAGCCGCCATTCAGAAGAGCCGCCATTGGTTCCGGGAGATGTGACCGACACACGGGGTCCGTCTTTCCTGGAGCGAGGACAGGCGTGTGCATGAGCCCCAAGTCACAGCATGTATCTGATTTTTCCCACTCACTCGTTCAAATGAGTTGATCTGTGTCAAAAATGGACCGCACATGGGCGCCGTCAGTGTAAAGTCGATTTAAAAACTGTGCCTACTGTTTGGAAGGGAGGAGTTTCATATTGTTCTTCTGAATAAGCCTGAAATATCCAGTAATTTGTCCATCCCTATATTAAAGAGCAACCACTAGACTTGTGAAAACGAGTGTTGAAATGCGATATGTGAAACTAGCCTTAAAAGAAATGTATCACTTCATTTTGTAAAATGATTGTTTACAGTGAAATATATTTTTTTAATAAATGTTAGTTTTTTTTGTACTGTATATTTCTTTAAAGAAAATCTGTTTATTAAAAAGGATTTGCAGGCCAAGTAATAAAAGTAGCAAAAAGCAACTAAGGCTCCTTTCACACCAGCGTTCTTTGCTGGATTCGTCATGGATCAGCAAAAACTCTTCCGTCACGATAATACAACCCTCTGCATCCGTTATGAAGGGATCCGGTTGTATTATCTTTAAAATAGCCATGATGGATCCGCCATGAACACCATTGAAAGTCAAGGGAGGACGGATCCATTTTCTATGGTGTCCGAGAAAACGGATCCGTCCCCATTGACTTACATTGTGAGTCATGACGGATCGCGGACAGAAAAACGCTGCTTGCAGCAACCAAACTGAACATTTCGTTCAGTTTTGTCCCCATTGACAATGAATGGGGGCAAAACAGAAGCGTTTTACCCCGCTATTGAGATCCTATGGCGACTTTCAATACCAGAAAGGGAAAGCACAGGTGTCAAAGTAGCCTAAAGGGGCATAAAACACTAGTGACCAAGCCTTTTACTATAAGGCTAAACTTTATGAATATATATTAAACTTTTCAGTTGGGAGGCCTATGAGAAGTGAAGAAAATGAAAGATTTGTGTTACAAATGTATTAATATCACATTACTCTACATTCTAGTCAGCAAGGACAGTTCTGGCAGGTTGGACGTCTGCAGGACCGGCCTTAGGTTTCATGGCGTCCTGTGTGGGAAGTAATTTTGCCCTCCCCTTCCTCACACATATACACGCACACACCCGCACACACCCCTCAGCAACCATTATTGGGTATTAAATACAATAAATTAGTAACATCAAATTTAAAATTAGTCCACAGGAAGGCCCCTGGTGGTTTGTTCACACAGCAGAAAATACACATTGGAAAACTCTGACCCTCAGATTTCTGCCACGGGTTTGTAGTTTGAATGTCTCAGATCCAATTGGATTCGCCTATTTGACTTGATCCGAAAGACAAACCCCAAAATGGTATCAATAAAAAGTACAGATCGTCCTGCAAAAAATGAGCCCTCACACTGCTCCGTAGACATAACTACAGTATAACAAAAGTTATGGGGGTCAGAATATGGCAGTGAAAAAAAAACTAACTTTTTCTTAAGTTTATTTTTTCAGTATTAAAACACAAGAAAAACTATACAAATGTGGTATCGCCGTAATCGTACTGACCCAGAGAATAAAGGTAACCTTTTTTTAGGAGTTTGTTTTGTTATGTGTGGTAAAAGCATTACAAGCATCTTGTCGTATACATTATTAAATGATTTTATTCACTTAAAAAGAAAACCCAGAGTCTCTAAATGAGAGTTGCTAATAAAAATCCATCTTCAGCTTCAGTCTCGCTGCTGCCTATATACATATATGGATATGACTATCCCTATTTTATGTCATGGAAAACTGTTTCCCAGTGTCTGCTGGACTTTTACACTGTCATCACTGATCGCTGACAGCATGTCTCTCCTTTATCTCCCCTAGCCGCCACGACGTACCACAAAACAGGACAGACACGCCGTCTGCGATCAGTACTGGCAGTCAGTGTAAAACTCAGGGAGATAGTTTTCCAGTACACAGGGACAGTTATTTATATAGATGTATGTAGGCAGTAGCAAGGAGACCTGAGGCAGGCTAAGAAGCCTGTTTTCGCATGTAACAGTGATTACATGCTGAAGATTACATGCTGGATTTTCCTTAGCAACACTCATTTAGAGCATTGCTGATGGACAACTTCAGATATAACGTACATTTGGTGACCACTGCAGCCCATCACGAGCCTCAGCAGTGATGCTTGGATGTACGGCGAATGCAGGGTTGCATCTACCATGATGTAGGTTGAGTATCTCGCCCTCAGGACAGCCTACTTCTTGGTCATGGAGACAGCATTTGGACTAAGACAATCATAGCCTGAGTGAGCAACGTGAAGGCAGACATCATACAGCCAGTGTGCTGCTCTCCTCACCTTCTCTGAGAAGCTCAAACAATACAGAGGTCCTAAGGAAGAAGTAGGCAAGTCAAAGGCAGGGACCGGTAGCAAATTAGAGCTTGGAGGGGGCAGTCTCTAGTGGTTCTAACTGAATTTTGGGACATGTACCTGCGAGGCAGACATCAGAAGAGGAGCCTGAGGGAAGTCCTCATTATCCCCGCCACCTCCATCACTTATCTTTATGCGCAGGATTTGAATTCTGCATGCCCCTCCTTTAAAGAAAGTTCTCTCACTGTGTCATGACACTTAGCAAACACCTAGCAAAAAGTAGAGCACATTTCAAAGCCTCAGTGTACACTTACTGTCCTTTTCTCTGTCCAGCACTGCACTCCAGTGCATACAGAGGCTCTCTCTTCCTCCTCCTATCTGTCAAAACTATTGTAATCCTCCACCATCCACTGCAGTCCTACAGAGGTCCTACTACTTACAACACTACCTGCATGATAGAAGTCCGTCCACCAAAGGTTGAGTTATTTATTAAGTTTGTGTGTCCATCCATACAGAAATTGGAAATAGAACATCTAGAAATAGTTAAGATAAAAAGCCTATTTTACAATATGGCAATGCTGGTGGTCGTTACTTGTAGTGATCAAAGTTCCTGGATCCTTACTTTACATGCGGAGGCTCCACAGACTTTTTTTTGTCTGGCATCACTAGTGCTGCTTTTTGGCTGACAGCACCGTTTTTTGTCTATTGATTGGGTGTTGTTGAAGTGTTTATTATGAGGGCTAGACAAAGGCTAGCATCATTTGTACAATTAACAGACTTTGAAAAGGGCCAAATAGTGGGACTTTAAGAAGCTTGATGGCCCATCCATCAGATCTAAGAAAGAGTTGGGAAAGCAGCTTCTGAAGTGCATCGGTGGTGTCGATATTGGTCAGAGGAGGGCACTCGCATATGTAGAGAAGGATTAGGTAGTCAAGACAAACAGATCAAAAAGCTGCTGTATCTGGTCTTGCTGTCCCAGGCAGGCACGGACATCGCTCTGATCTCCCTCTGTGGATTGGTATTGGAGCTCTGTGAACTTTCCTTCAGCACTGAGAGAATGAATGCTTTCCCCCTGTCCCTGTCCAGATGCTGGTTAAATTGCTGATTAGATGGGCTGTGCTTTTACCTCCTCGCCTAAACTTTGAGATTATTGCTCGCTAGTAGGGATGAGCGAACTTGTGTTTTCAAGTTTGGCGTACAAGGTTCAGGTTATCTAAAAATTCCATTATGGATTCCGCTATAACTTATGGTCCGTGGTAATGCTACATGATGTGCTCTCCACGGTGTCCAGCAGCTCCCTGTCCAGCTTGATCTCCAGATCTCTCCCTCATTGAGAATGTCGGACTGGATGTGGTGATGACCCTCCCATGCACAGCAACCATGAACCACCTTGGCTGAAATACAGGCCCATGTTGAAAAAGCTTGGAATGACATACCACAGAAGGATATCCAGCATCTGTATGACCATCTGTGACGCTTTGCGATCCACATCGATACTAGGAAATCGCAAATGCGCCATATTTCACAATCACAGAGACACCAGAGCCTTCACTAAAAAAAATCTTCTCTTTTCACTAAAGGGGTAATTCACAGAGCAGAGGTGCCATTATCACCTCCTTGTGACAAACCTTTCCTGCCCCATGCCAAGTTGAGTGGCCATCCATCTAGTTCTCTGGTGACAGAACCTCATAAACCTGGTCTTTCTGCAGCCATAGTGTCTCCAATACCAGCAGGGTCCTCACACCTTCAGTCTTGCCAGTGCGCTTCAAAGAGAGCAGGACAGATTCTTATCAGACAGCTGTTTGAGACACAAAAATAGGTCACTGGGCAGCCACCTCTAATACATAGCTTTCATATTTGCATCCATATTTCCTAGGTTCGGAACCAGTGCACTGAACCATCTCTTCAGGGATTATTCCGGCCCCAATAATACACCTTTCAGGGAATCGGCCAGTCAATCAGAGATTCTCTCTCTCAGATATCAAAGCTCTCAGGGAATCCAAATGGTAATTCTATCCTGTTTGGTATCAGAGGATCTGTAAAATTGTGCTGATTCTCTATATGACCTCTATGTCCTAATTTGACCCACGGATGCGGAGAAACTGGCACAGCAAAGATTCAGCCAGATTTTCTCTGTCCAGGGCAGGAACTGCCCCTCTTCCAATTACCCAAGGCCGGACTTGTGCGGGTCACAACCCCTCCCCGCTACAGAGGGGGTGAAACCCTGTGACACATTCAGCCCTGGGTCCTTCTTTCTTTGATTCTGACGTCGAACAACATCCCGACCGCCCGCTGGACACGGGCACACCACCATCTTGGATTATACCTTACAAAGACTTTGCCTTTTACTGGACTTTACTACGGTAATTCAGAACTTACAGACATTTTATTCCCTTCCATCTCTTCTATTTCTATCCAAACCAAATTTGTTCACTGGCCGGTATATTGATCTGTCGGTTTTAATGTATATCTTTTTTGTGTATAGTTTAGAATAAAAACTAATGATTTCATCGTTCCAGTTTTGCCCTTGTTACTTGATCATCTGATCTATGCTAAGAACTCTGTCCTCAGGAGACATACTACCAAATTGTTTTATTTTTATAATTTGTTGATTTACTAGCTAGGTTACAAATAACCGTTCTTCCATTTAGGAATAGCTAGGTGGGGTATCTTCGCCCCGATTCAATACGAAGAGTGGTGGCAGCAAATTAAATCGATTTCCGGTGTGTAATTGATAATTTTATTTTTTACCGATTGTATATGCAATCGCGATTGTATCATTTCTGGGCCCACCAACCAATCTTAAACGTCTACTGTGCTCACACAACTGTGGCCTAGTACGACGGGATTGGGGGGTGGTTGTCACACCATCACCATGCCAGAGTGGCAGCCTGTATCACAGCAAGGGTGCCGCCAGTATTAGTCTGCATTCACACGTCCGTGGAACACGGACTGTGTGATACCGGACTGGCACCCTGCTTAGAGCAGGAGCGCACAGCGTCATTCGTTGCTATAATGCCGTGCGCTTCCTGCTGCCGCCGCTGCACAGTTATACATTCCTATGATCTATACGAGTGTCTTACTGTACTGTGGCTGCAGCAGGAACCGCACGGCGTCATAGGGACCAATGACACCGTGCGCTCCTGCTCTAAGCAGGGTGCCAGTCCGGTATCACACGGTCCGTGTTCCACGGACGTGTGAATGCAGCCTTAGTGTGACCCTGCCTCAAACTATACCCTGCTGGCTGCTGCTGAACCCAAAATAAAGGGTGCAGCACCTTGGTTATGTGATGATAAACCAACCTTTACCAGTGCTAGTTTATAGTTTTCCAGATTTCATTTTTCAGCGTATACTGTATATCTAGCCCTGCAGAGGTCGGCATTAAAGGGGTTGTCCGGGCTTTTAATATTGAGATCCTATCCTCAGGATAGGTCATCAATATCAGATCGAGCAAAATAAGTAGAAATAAATTCCTGTATACCACTGGATTGCTTAAAGTGCTTTATTCATTTGTTACGTGGGTATCCAGCAAATAAGGGTACTTTCACACTAGCGTTGGTGCGGATCCGTCTGTTTATTTGCACAGACGGATCCGCACCTCTAATGCAAACGTTTGTATCCGTTCAGAACGGATCCGTTTGCATTAGCTTAAAAGAAAAATGACAAAGTCCAAAACGGATCTGTTTTGAATTACATTTAAAGTCAATGGGGAACGGATCCGTTTTCAAATGCACCATATTGTGTTATTTAAAACGGATCCGTCCCCATTGACTTACATTGTAATTCAAAACGGATCCGTTAAGCTCCGCCTCTTCAGACAGACACCAAAATGCTGCATGCTGAGTTTTGGTGTCCGCCTGAAAAACAGAATAGAAGCGGAACGGAGCCAAACTGATGCATTCTGAACGGATCCTTATCCATTCAGAATGCATTGGGGCTTAACTGAACGGAATCCAAAACGCTAGTGTGAAAGTACCCTAACTGAATGTTTTCGGCAAGGAGCCTTCTTCAGAGCACTGGAATACATGTATATATAAAGAAGGACATAAGTATGTATGTTCTGTGAGCACTCAAAAACGCAACCATTGACTTCAATAAAACTTGGTATACACATCCCTTGCTACCTGGAAAGAAATCTTGTGGGGGTCACAGCTCTCTAGGACGTACCGTTCCCGAGATATTCCCCAAAAATGACCTGCATTAGCCAATACAGGCCTGCAATGTCTTTCTCTTCATATCCCAACTGCCATACACACGGTCACATGTCCCTTATCAGCCAATAGAAGCTCACAGGCCCTTAGTCTCCACATACATACAGTTTACTCCAGGTTTACATAACAACCCAGCCATTTTTCTTCAGTGCTGTAGGTCAGTTTTAGGCTAGGGCTACACAACGACATGTGTCGCACAACAATAAGTCGCACGACACGTAGGGCACAATTACACTGCTCCATGTGTCATGCGACATTGATGTCGCACCAATGTCACGCAACAATTGTTATAATGATAGTCTATGGTGTTGCACTGCGACAGTTGCAGAAAAATCCATCTTGGATGGATTTTTTGCAACTGTCTTCTCGCAGTCGCAGCATGTCACATGTCGCAGTGCAATACCATAGACTATCATTATAAAAATTGTTGAGACAAAATGTCGTGCTACAAATGTCGTCGTGTAGCCCTAACATTAAAGGGGCAGGGCACTGTCAAGCTCACTGTTAAAGAGGCGTATACTGTAGATGTTACTGTTAAGGGGGCAGGCCACTGTGGAGGTCATTGTTAAGGGGGCAGGGGCCACTATTAAAGGGGCAACTTCTGTGGAGGTCACTCTTAAGGCAGCAGGGTACTGTGAGGTCACTGTTAAGGGAGCAGGGTACTGTGAAGTTCACTGTTAAGGGGGCAGGCCCCTGAGAAGGTCACTGTCAAGGGAGTGGCATGCTGTGAACTTACTGTTAAAGGGACTGGCTGCTGTGAAGGTCAAAATTAAGGGGATGGGCTGCTGTGGAGGTCTCATTTTAAAGTGGCTGGGCACTGTGGGGGGTCAGTGTTAAGGGGTGGGGGACTATGGAGTTCACTGTTAAAGGGGTGGGGTGCTATAGATTTTTCTGTTATGGGGGATACTGTCGATATCTTTTAACAACACACACAAGCATTAAATGAAATAGATAAAATATACCGGTCCTTCTGCTAGTGTATATATAAAGAAGTGCAATCAATATTTTATACAAATAGTGATGCAGTCTCAGAGTCAATTAGTGCAGCGCTCACCTGTATGTAATCCTAGGAGGCATGGATACAGCCTGGACTTGGCTGTAAAACAGCTTGAATTTAAAAGTAGCGGTGGAGTCCAGCTTCCCATAAAACATGGATACTTTATTTTGTTGCGGTAAATCCAAGCACAAGATTACATAGGAAATCTACGCATTTTGGACCCCCAAATCACGGTCCTTACTCATGACATTTCTTATAGCGGGTAATCCACTCCTTATAACCATGCAATGCACTAATCAGTCATGACTTGGAACATCACATGGTCAACAAGGATAGGAAACCCACAGAACATGAAAAAAATATATGAATAACACTAGATAAAAAACATATAAGTAATCAACATTATCGATATTGTAAAATCAAATCATATTTCTAATTCAGGCCTTTGGGAAAGCAGCTGCCAAGTTCAAACATTCAGTATGTTTCTCGACTTAGAAGCTTACGTTTATGGTCTCCACCCCTGATTGGGAAGGTGACCCTCTCCACTCCCTGGACTACAAACACTTTCACATCACCTTTTGTGAACGGTGGCAAAATTCAAGCTTGCGTCGGAAACATTTTGGGTCTTGTAGTGGGGGATATCTGGTCTTGATCTGCTTTGTGGTGCATCCTATGTATTGTACTGAGCACTCCTTGCAGGTGATTACATGTACTGCATACTCAGTATTACAATTTATATATTGTTTTATTGCAGGCATCCTCAAACTGCGGCCCTCCAGCTGTTGCAAAACTACAACTCCCAGAATGCCCCGAACAGCCTACAGGTATCAGCCTACAGCAGGGCATTCTGGGAGTTGTAGTTTTACAACATCTGGAGGGCCGCAGTTTGAGGATGTCTGTTTTATTGTATGGCTTCTGCCATTAGTTGTTGAAGTCACTGTTTGGCAAATAGACATATGTTCACAGCAGATATACCTGTTGTACCCGCACCTATAGCTCCCCTTATAGGACAGTTTAGACGAGGTACTGTATGAGGACAGGGAATCCCCACGACTAGGGGAGATCCCTGGGCTGAGGCTTCAGTTAAGGATACATCAGGGACAGATATCATTGTTCTAACTGAGCCATTTATCCTTCACTAGTATTATCCTCTACCTAAGGGTCGCAGGTGACGGGTACCACTGGCGTGCAGAGTTTGTTCCCCTATGTTTGTAGTTCAAGGGGTATTGGCCCCACATTTTATCAAAACAATAAAAGTTATGTTTTAGGGGATGTAAATTGCTGGATTTTGACTGTTTGACTATTCCCCAAATTATATATATATATACTGGTTGGAATTGTCCTTATAGGACAGCCAAGCAGGTTTAGTCACTGGCCGGTCCTGAAAAAGACTCGGGCTGATTGTTTGCCCTAAAGTCGGGGCACTGCGCGCAGCACATCTTACTCCTGCTGTGACCACATCACTCCACTCCTTGTTAAAATTCAATACTGGTAGGTGTTGTTTTATAATTTTAGAAATATCCCCATATTCCTCACTCTATCTAGTGGTACATGTAACTGGTTTTCCTTTGTCTCGATACTTGCCTCCAGTATTGCTCTCACCATTTCCCCTCTGGGAATATTCCTAATGACATGAGTCTAATGGCATGATGTAGCCAATAGTGCGGTGTTACCTGCGGTTTCTTTTCTATGTGTTGATGTAAATACTGTTGCATTGGCACTATCTCCATATTAAATCCCAAAACACCATAGATTGTGAATCTTGGCATAAACTGAACCTAAGTGAATCAATGTTGTGGTTCAAAAACTTTCTAAAAAATGGTATGGCCGCCACATCACCTGATCATACGAATAACAGGTCGTCGATGTAGCGACCATAACATTTAATATTCCGAAAATGGAGGTTGGTATTAACAAACAAAAACTGTTTCTCCCATCAGACCATGAATATGTCGGCTATAGAAGGCGAGAATTTTGCTCCCATGGATACTCCAGAGATTTGACGATAAAAACTACCATCAAACATAAAGAAATTATGTTTTAATAAAAAGTCTACTGCTATACAAATGAAGTCCTGGAGTTCCAAGGTGTAATTGCTTTAAAAACCATTGTAAAGCTTGAATTGCCAAATTGTGAGGAATGTGGGTGTATAAGGACACTACATCTGCAGTGATCCAGGTCTATTCATCACACCACTCAATATTGGCAAACGATTGTAATACCGGCCGGGTATCTTTCAGATAACCCGGAATCTGCTGTGGAACCAACGGTTGAAGGAGAGAATCCACCCACTCCGAGAAATTCTCCGAATATGATCCCATACCTGCCACTATCGGCCTCATAGGGGGTAGAAACTCCCCCTTATGAACCTTTGGTAAAGCATGAAATATGGATATAATTGGATGTATTACATACAGTTGTGTTCAAAATTATTCAACCCCCACTGAAATTGAGTGTTTTGGCCAGTTTGACATTGATTTTGATCATTTCAGTCATCTTGTTTACAATTAAATCAAAGAGGCCCTTGTAAGTCAGACAAATATAACATAACATTTATAATGAAATAACCACAAATGTCTTTTCTGTGCTCACATCATTATCAGTTTTATTCAACCCCCAAGTGACATTCAATCTTAGTACTTAGTACAACATCCTTTTCCAGTTATAACGGCTTTTAAACGTGAAGCATAGCTTGACACAAGTGTCTTGCAGCGATCTACGGGTATCTTCGCCCATTCTTCATGGGCAAAAGCCTCCAGTTCAGTCACATTCTTAGGCTTGCACGCTGCAACTGCTTTCTTTAAGTCCCACCAGAGGTTCTCAATCGGATTTAAGTCTGGTGACTGCGATGGCCACTTCAAAATGTTCCAGCCTTTAATCTGCAACCATGCTCTAGTGGACTTGGAGGTATGCTTGGGATCATTGTCCTGTTGAAAGGTCCAACGTCTCCCAAGCCTCAGGTCTGTGACGGACTGCATCACATTTTCATCCAATATCTCCTGGTACTGAAGAGAATTCATGGTACCTTGCACACGCTGAAGCTTCCCTGTACCTGTAGAAGCAAAACAGCCCCAAAGCATGATTGACCCCCGCCATGCTTCACAGTAGGCAAGGTGTTCTTTTCTTCATAGGCCTTGTTCTTCCTCCTCCAAACATAGCATTGATCCATGGGCCCAAACAGTTCTAATTTTGTTTCATCAGTCCACAGAACACTATCCCAAAACTTTTGTGGTTTGTCCACATGACTTTTGGCATACTGCAGTCGACTCTTCTTATTCTTTGGAGACAGCAAGGGGGTGCACCTGGGAGTTCTGGCATGGAGGCCTTCATTACACAGTGTGCGCCTTATTGTCTGAGCTGAAACTTCAGTACCCGCATCTGACAAATCTTTTTTCAGTTCCTCAGCAGTCACACGGGGACTTTTCTCCACTTCGAAGTCAAAGTCAGCATCTTGTTTCTGCCACGACTAGGTAGCGTCTTAACAGTGCCCTTTGCCTTGAATTTGCGAATGATGCTTCCTATGGTGTCTCTTTGTATGTTTATCATCTTTGCCATCTTCTTATAGCCATTGCCCTTCCTGTGAAGAGAAATCCCCTCTTCTCTTGTCTTCCTGGACCATTCTCTTGACTTGTAAACACACCAGTAAATGTCTAGAAGGAGCTGAGTATCACAGTCATTTTACATCTGCCTAATTGGTGCTTATTATGTTGATTGCTGCTACTTGACATCCACAGGAGTTTTCAATACCTGATCGAAAACACTTGAATGAACCTCTGTTCTTAAGAGTGGTCGTCTTTAAGGGGTTGAATAATTGTGTCAATGAAGAAATCACAAAAAATACATTTAATACTGTATTACAAAAATAATTGATGTCATTTTAGTTGCATTTGGTTCTTTAAAAAGTCCTTGTAAGATTTCATTCTGAACACAATTACAAATGTACACTAAATTCCCTAAAACCCTTTACAGCATTGGGGGTTGATTAATTTTGAACACAACTGTATATATATTACATTTCCCTTTGATTCAGAATACCCACAGAGAAACCTTTTTGTAGAATCCCTCGCAATTTTTGCTGAAAAAGGGGGAGATGGCTGCTTTTCAATGGAGCATACACAGTTGTATCTCCTAACATTTTTAAGATCTGCAATTTATATATATAACTATCCTTTATTACAACCGCTCAGCCTTTGTCAGCTTCCTTGATTACTATATTGGATTTTTCCATTAACTCCCTTAAGGCATTAGATTCATCAAAAGACATATTGTTTCTCCCTATTCCTCCATTATATGGTTTCATTTTCTCATGCAAGGCACACAGATCTTTATCAACCAAATCCTGGAAGCGGTCAAGTGCAGGAGATCTTGATTGTATGAGATAAAAATCCCTATTGAATATTTTAAAAGATGATTGCGTAGAATTATATCCTGCTCTGAGCGCATCTCCTGAAGGGAAGAAATGTGTGCCAGCTCCTTAAAATCAAAAGAGTATATCGAAGCGTGCTCAACATCTGCATTGTCATTGTATGAACTGTTGGAAGGAGAGTCTTCCACAGTTTTAAAATGTCTTTTCAAGGTTAAATTCCGTGCCAACCGATTTACATCCATGATTGTCTGGTATAGATCGAAATGGCATGTAGATGAAAAAGATAGTCCTCTTTTCAATAGATCCCCTTGTGCTTGTGACAGAATAGTAGAAGATACATTGATTATCTGAAGATCACTTACTCCAGTTTGTTGCGGGATGGTTACTGGCGCCCTTTTTAGCCGCCCGCCGTTTTTTGAAGTTTTTGAAGTAGATATTTCCTTGCTGGAACCTTTTCCTGAAGCTGTACATGAGGCGTCGATGTTGGAGTGTGGAGGTCGTTTGTTCACATCCGGAGCTGAATCAGTTTACTCCAAATCCGTGGAACTGAAAGAAACTCTGGAGGAACGATTCCTTCTGGAGCGGCACATTTTTCTGAGGATTGAACGAGGAGTATTTGCCCTGGCTGCAGGCCAGGAATATACTGCATCGGTCTTATAATCCAACATATCCCTGTAAACTTCTTTTGTTTATATTGTATAAGACCTTCCTGCATTTTATTTAGGTTTTCGTTTAGTTTTTCATCCAATTTCACAAAAAGTGGATTGTTTATGTGGCAGAGCAAGGACTCCTGTTTCTCCTTGATTTCTTTCCGTAACTCCACTAGAGCCATATCCTCATGTTTAATAATCAATTGCATGAGCTTTATGGAGCAGTCCGACAGGATGTCTTGCCACTGTGCCTGAAATGATTCAGAATATATTGTGGTGGGTTTCTTTTTTATTCTTAATCCCCGAGGAATTACGGTATATTTTTTTTCCATATACCATTAGGGAAGTAAAATCCCACCATGTGCGCATCTCTTTAGTTAATAATTTCTCTAATGATGACCTAAGAATATTAAGATCTAGTGTTTCTTGTGTTATATGGTCCGGAATATTAAATATAGCCTCCGTTTTCTTGATGCGATCTCGGCACTCCTCAACTGACCTCAAGGCTATGTGCGACATTTTCCAGACCAGACATATAGTATCAAAAACCGCTTATAGACCAATGCATTCACAGCTGCTTTCCCACAAGCCTGAATAAGAAATAGGATTTGATTTTACAATATCGATAATGCTGATTATTTATATGTTTTTTATCTGGCGTTATTCATATAAATATTTTTTTCATGTTCTGTGGGTTTCCTATCCTTGTGGACCATGTGATGTTCCAAGTCATGACTGATTGGTGCATTGCATGGTTATAAGGAGTGAATTACCTGCTATAAGAAATGGCATTACTAAGGACTGTGATTTGGGGGTCCGAAACACGTAGATTTCGTATGTAATCTTGTACTTGGATTTTACCGCAACAAAATAAAGCATGTATGTTTTATAGGAAGCTGGACTCCACCGCTACTTTTTAATGCAAATAGTGATGTACAGTGTAGAACAAATTAGAATATTGTTCAGGTACGTTTGGCCCACACTATTGAAGTAGGAGAAACAACATCCTACTTTAATAGTGTGGCCCAAACGTACCAGTAGGGTTGCACCAGGTATTAAAGCATCGATACGACACCGGGTCTTACTATTTAACGATAGTAGGCTGTGCTGCTGAGCAGCCTAGTATCATTTAGGGAACATGGCATGCGCCGCTCTCAGCGCGCGCCATGTTCTCTTCACTTGCACAGTGGAGAAGGAGGGAGTCCAACCCCCCCCCCTCCCCACTGCCACTGCCACGGCTTATCCATTAGGCACTGCCTATCAGTGAGTACGGTATATTATGGAAGCGATCAAAGGATCACATAGTCAAGTCTCATAGTTGGACTAAAAAAAAAAGTAAATAATAAAATCTTTCTTTTTCCAATAAAAAATCCCTATATAGTTCAAATTAAGAAAAAAATATATACATATTATATGAATATACCACATGGTGAACAGCATAAAGAAAATCCCCCAAAATAATGGTGGAATTGCATAACAAATGAATAAATAATATAACGCGTCCTGAAAACAAACAAACTCCCATGAAGTGAAATACAGAAAAATTAAAAAAAGTTTCAAAATAGATTTTTTTTTTTATAATAAAATACTTTTATTATACAAAGTGTAGAAGAAGAGGTAAAGAAGTAAACATATTTTCTACTGCTATAAACCTACAATTAATGGCATACAAACTACAACAAACTACAATAACCCTATGAGGTGTCTTTATTTATTTATTTTAAATGGAAAAAAAATATCTGTTTTTGGCCGAATTTGCACTAAAAGGAGCCTCCAACACAGATGAGAACATAAGAATGCACAGACCTTTACAAATGTCAACTACTTGTAGTCGCCACTAGGGGGCATCTATAAAGATAAAAGGAAGGCTGTACGTGGACGCCAATTATGTATTTTCACTTGACCGCCAATGGCTTTTGTTTGTGTGGTGTTTTTCGTCTGTGTCCAGCTTTAATATGTGCAGTTTACCACACTACAATCTATTGCCTATTGTGCCCCGGGCTTTGCCATAGGAAATTTTTTCCTGTAGGAACACACCCTGCTCTATAGCCAATGCCAAAGAAAACTAGAGTGAAACCAACCCCGCTAACAAAGTGGATGCAAGGGTGCTGCCTTGTGTCATCTGCTTATCACGTGCTAATCCTCTCAGAATTTCATGGAGAATCGACCAACACAAAATGGCCTTCGTCGGTTATCAACGCTACAAGAAAATGGCCGCTAGGTTACAGCGGCTTTGTATTGTTATCAAACGCTTGCGTGTTTTACACTCACTGGCGCCGTGGCCATTTTGGATTCTGGCACTGCCAGATAATAAAACCAATCACGTGCGACTAGAAAGTCACGTGTACTCTACGAAGCAGAAGCTCCGGAAGTAATAGGGTAGGAGTACTTCTGGGACAGAGTACAGTCGGGTGTTAAGTGAAGAGAGAGGGGTCTGTTTGGCGTATGTATTGGCCTATGTCTATAGGGTTTTATGTATTAGATATGGCGGATAGGTTATAGGGTGGTGTCTTCCAGGGGATGGGGCTTATTGCCTTGGTTTAAAGCGCCTCCCCTGTCCACAGGTTGTGTACTATGTTGCAGCTCTGCTGCATTGATTCCAATGGAGCAGAGCTGCCATGCCAGAAAGAAACCATGGACAGAAATTGTTTTTTTTTTTTTTTTGTTTGTAATTAAGTACCATGTTTTTCTAATCCTGGACAATCCCTTTAAGACCTTTAGGTGATAAAGCAAATTCATAGTGATTTCTAAGATTTTTCTTTAGTTGTGTCTGGAGGCAGCCATTGAAAGTCTGCCCTATGTTATGTATGGGTATCTTCTAGTACTATCCTTTAAATTAAAGGGGGTTCCGGAATTTTGATACTGACAAATGGGGATGAGCGAATCGACTTCGATTCGCGTAAAACTTAGTTTCAATACTGTACAGAGCGAGCGCTCCGTACAGTATTAGAATGTATTGCCTCCAATGAACCGAAGTTATTACTTCACGAAACCCGAGTTCGGGAAATGGATTTTTACATTAGAAATCAATTTATGAAGTTATTACGCAAAGTCACGCGAGACTTCACAAAGTAATAACTTCGGCTCATCGGAGCCAATACATTCTAATACTGTATGGAGCGCTCGCTCTGTACAGTATTGAAACTAAGTTTTATGGGAATCGATAAAGTTGATTCGCTCATCCTTACTGATGAACTATCCTCAGGACAGGTCACAGGTATGTAATCGGTGGGAATCCTACACCCGGGACCCCCGCTGTTTGAGAAGTCACTGGCGCTGCTGTGTGTTGCAGCCTTCTCCGTGCTTACCAAGCATAGTGCCGTACATTGTATAGTGGCTATGCTTGGTATCTCGCTCCGTCGCATTGAAGTAAATGGGACTGAGCGTGATACCAAGCGTAGCCACTATACAATGTATGGCGCTAAGCTTGGAGAGCTGTGAGAAGGCCACCATGCTCATAGGAATGCCTTCTCAAACAGCTGATCAGTGGAGGTCCCGGGTGTCGGACCCTCACCCATCAAATAGTGATGGCCTATCCTGAGAATATGTCATCAGTATCAAAATAGTGGTTTCCATAATTTTCCAGAATTGGTCCCGCTGGCTTGTTTGGCATGTGACCACTTAGTCAGTGATCGGTTGCAGCAGTTATGTAGATTGTATGTGACATCATTGCTGCAGGACTGCTGGGGAGCTCCAGAGCAGAGAGTGGTTCTATGGGTAAGGCTTCTTTCACACTTGCGGTATAATTCTGGCAGGCTGTTTTCTGGATATGGCATTGCCAGATGTTACCGCAATGCCCACTGGCCCTATTGACTGTAATGGGATCCAGCTGATATCTGGCTGCTACCCCACAAATATGCCAGGATTCGGCCAGGTCTCCGCCGAACCAGATTATAGTCAATAGGGTCCGCGGGCATTGCCGTAATATCCAGCAACTACACTGCACGTGTGAAACCAGCCTATACAAGTCTATACAATTACCTACCGCAGCAAGACAGTCTATGGTGTGACACTGCGACACGACAGTTGCAACAAATCCAACCAAGTTGGATTTTTTAGTAACTGTCACGTTGCAGCATGTCGCAGAGCGACACCATTGACTGTTGCGCGACACATGTCGCAATGTAGTTGTACCCTTTTTTGTCATCCGGCTCATGTCGCCTTGTAGCCTAGCCCAACTTGTTCAACAGAGATGGTGCCCACCAAACATAGAGAATCTTGTGCTGGTGTACTTTATCATGTATTACGTCAGGGCTCGACAAATCCCAGGTCGCCATGGCGACCAGGAATTTGGTTCTGGCGCCTGGGTATTTGTCAGCCTGTTCTCTCAGGTGCCCGGGCGCAGGGCCGGCGCGTCCTATATGCGGACTAGGAGCGCCGGCCCCCCTCATGCTGCAGCCGCCCGAGCGCTCTATATAGAGCCTCAGGCGGCTGCAGCACTGCCCGGGCTGGCGCGTCCATGAGGGCACACCGCCCGGGCGCAGCATGAAGAGAGGGACTGACAGGAGGGAAGCGCTCAGCGCTCCCTCCTGTCAGTCCCTCATTGTAGCGTGGCCGAGCCCTGTATGGCCCGCGGGTACAGGGGGCATCTGTCTCCTGTACCCGGCCGGACTGACAAGAAGTGCTCACACAGTGTGCACCTCCTGTCAGTCCGCCCGGGTACAGGAAACAAAAGCTCCTGTACCCGTGGGACCATACAGAGCTCGGCCACGCTACATTACAGGCGGGGGCGGGAGGGGAGAAAATGACAAGGGGGGAAAGATATTGAAAGGGGGGGGGGGAGTGAATGACGAGGGGGGGGAGAAAGTGAATGACGAGGGGGAAAGAGATTGACAAGACAAGAGGGGGAAAGAGAATGACAAGGGGGGAAAGAGAATGACAAGAGGGGAAAGTGAATGACAAGAGGGTGAAAGAGCTGGGCGTTGTAGTGATGCGGGGACTGAGCGCCAGCTGGGGGTTGTGTAGTGCTCAGTAAAATGTCATGGTGCCCGCTGTGTTTGTGCCCTCCGGACCCCTCTGCCCTCCCCTCCGGACCCTGTAATCCTTGTAAGGGTTTCCATATGTCATGACGGCCGCAAGTGGCGATCACTTAGACGCTGGCAGCGTCTGACGTGTCATATAACCTATTGAAGAGGGGAAGCATTATGGGGGGGCCCTATATACTCGCACATTATGGGGGGCACTATGGAGAACAGGGGAAGAAACACTATGGGGGCATCTACTGGGGGCTCTATGTACTGGCATGCATTATTGGGGGGCTCTATGGAGAAGTGGGGGGGGGGAGGACTATGGGGGCATCTATTGGGGGCTTTATGACGCGGCTCCGCCTGGCTCCTAACTTTTTTAGCTGGCTCCTAGATTCCAAGGAAATTTGTCAAGCCCTGTATTACGTGTTTATTGATCGGGTAACGGGTTGAGTGGGGTTTGTATAATACTACGTAGTAGTAGCTGATTTTTGGCTCCAATGTTGGACAGCTTTTAAGGGGTTGTCTGGGTTCAGAGCTGAACCCGGTCATACCCACAATTTCACCCAGGCATTTCATGCTCCGATGCTCTTCTTTGCCCTGCACTGGATCGCACAGGGCAAAGGCATTTTATGGAGTTCCGGTGACGTACCAGGCTCTCCATAAGGACTGCTAGGTGGAGGCTTCTGCCCAGCAGTGATCCTGGTGACATCACCAGCACGAATGGGTGGGCTTTAGCGCTGCCCTAGCCTGTAAAACAGCTAGGGCAGCGCTAAAGCCCGCCCATTATCACGTCTCATGGAGGAAAAAAAAAGGTTTTCATTTCACTGCATTTCCAGAGCCATAACTATTCATTTTTACCTATGTAGTTGTATGTAGGGTTGATTTTCATCGGCTTAGATATATGCCTTTAGAGGCATTCCGTTATAATAGAAGTCTATGGCCAGCATAACAGATCCGTCCAATTTCCGTTATGCAGGAGAGGACTATGAAATAAAATGAGTGTGGCTGTGCCTGCAAAAAGATTGGTCACAAGATGATTGTTTGTTCAACTGATGTTCAGCAATCAACCAACTTCTAAAATGTATTGCACTCAAGACTGCTAGGCTGTAAGGTTGTGTGTGTGGCACCTCCTAATTAGTCATGCAGTAATGACGGACCTGGGGGTGTTTGTTAGATACCCTGTGATTATATTCACAGGGGGCTGCTGGGTTCTGAGGAAACCCCCTCCACTGTCTAATGACTAGCACAGGCCTAATTTCATCTTAATCGATGACAATGCTCCAGCTCATCGAGGTCCCATCATTAGGGAGCGGCTGCTGGAGACTGGGGTACCTCAAATGGAGTGGTCTGCACTTTCTCCAGACCTGAATCCCATTAAAAGCTTATGGGATCAGCTGATTCGCCATGGAGGGCCACCCTTCAAGAAGAGTAGGATGCCATGCCTCAGCAGACAATAAGTCAACTTGTGAACAGCAGGAGACGTCGTTGTCAAGCTGTAATTGATTCTCAAGGCCACATGACAAGTTATTGAGACATTGACATTCTTTGTGGGGGTACCTACCAGTGTTGTTGGCTTTTGTTTCAATAAATTGTGTGAGATGAAGAAATCACCATTGCTGCTTCTACTTAAATGCCCTACTTTCATTATGTAATATCACTATAGAGTGAACGTTTTACGTTTTCCATAAATTTCACCCAACCAAATATCCCAAATTTTTTGTGAGTAGTGTATATGCATACACGTACCGTACCAGATTTTGCAGCAGGTCTGCAGCTTTATATTGAAGATAGATAACACCCATTTTTCATGACCTAGCCACATCTCCAGTGCCCTTTTTACATTTGTACCATAGATGTGCAGTGTGAAAACGCCTTATAGGTCTTATAAACTGACTAGGCAGTAAGGGTGATGATTGGTTCTTATCTGGCCACTGAGACTATCACTGTCAGCAGAACTAATACAATTTGGTGGTCACAGGATTGAATAAATGCTGCTGTGTTTGGTATCGCAGATCTGCCACATAAAGGGGTATTCCCATGTCAAACGTAAATGTCTGATAGATGCAGGAGCCGCACATATAAGTAGGATGGCTCATTGACCTCCTTGCAGAGGTCCAAGGCAGTAGGATCTTCGAAAACAGTCGGGTAGTCTTCAAGTCTACAAGTGAATCTTGAGATGGGAATTAAAACTTTAGGAAAATGTTAGTAGAGCAGAATTGTACAAAATCCAGGGGTCCCAAAACTAATGTTTTTAGAAATTTAACTTTAGCCCCTATCTATTTTGGCTTGTGTGGAATCATTACTTGGCCACTAACTGTACAGTATGTAGTCCAGCCGTGCCTTGTTGGGCAGTAGACCATAGTTTCCTGGTGGACTTAAAGGAAGCACTATTATGACTATACTAGGGATTTTTTTATCGTACAATTCTCTTAATATTGGATCACTGGAGGTCATCTGATGAGTCCTGGATACACTACAGATTTGTTTCCTAAATGCTTTGGAGAAACATCTTATTTAGTTGTATACAATTAAATTCTTCAGCTGCAGGAAGAAAAGTCATAACTCACTCTTTGAGATGTTCTCTTCCCCATTCAGGGGCTTTCAGTACTGGATCCTCCCGGTCAAAGCCTCCTCTTAATTTCTGCAAGACAATGGTACTTTCCCCAACTGACCCATCAAGGATGGATAAGGACAAGAACAACAAAATATTAAACCTCACCCTGGAGATCATCTACCTGCTGACCGGAGAGGTGAGGGATTCTGGGATGTAAGTCACATGACATGCCTATCAAAACAGGAAAATGACTAGAGAAGTGAGAGAATCTAAATTTGCCATGCAAAATTGCAAAGAGTTGAGTGATCCTGTTAATATATAATAAGATATTTTGATGTCTTACGTAGGATTACACCATAGTTAAGAAGACATCTGGTGAACGTGTGAACCCCAGTAGTCCTACTGATGACTCAGAAGGATATAGCAGAGTCCAGATTCCCATCAAGCTGTCACCATCTCACTCGATAATACATGACAAAGAAAATGAGCAGAAGATCCTGGAACTTACCAACAAGATCATTGAGCTCCTTACTGGGGAGGTGAGCGCTGGTGGGATATTAAACAGTCATTTTGGGGGGTTAGCATCTGCCAGCTTTGTGTAAGGGTACACTGTCCATTACATTCCATGCATAAAAAATTCTCTGCAGGGAGAAGAATATTTCAAAGGACACAATGATTTGTATCAGCATGTCATCATGGAGGACCACCAGGATCCCACATCACCAGGTACAAGGAGCATTTCATATATTATCGACGAAAGTAGCTTTGCAGGTACTAGATACTCTTTGTCTGAATAACATATTTAAAGAATATTAGTCACTGTGTACATTTTCTGCAGATGGATCCAGTAATAAAAATACACCAGAGAGATGTCCCAGTCCCCATTATTCCCAGGATTGTTCAGGGGAAAATGACCCAGATGACAACCAGGAAGAGGAAGCTGAGGATTTTCAAAAAACCAAGATCTCCTCTGTATGTTCTGTAGATAATATGTGTAGATCTGGATAATTTGATTTGAAAATAAAATAAATCTGGAAATATTATTTCCAGTTTATCCCTCATGACAGCACAACAGGAGGATGCTGCCCTTTGACCTTCTTGGGACAGGAAACAGAGAGGTTTAAAAGGTCCCTCCCACCTCCACTCACCAGTGTTCTTCCCGTCCTGTTCTTGGAAGGACGCAGAGAGGTTCCCTGCTCTAGGGTTGAAGAGATTCTACAATAACTTTTAGGGCCTAAGGCTGGCACTAGGATCGGGGGGTGTTGGGCCTCCCCTTCCATGTCTCAAATAGCCTTGCTAAAACCTCTCAGGATAGAGGTCCCTTAGCAGCCCGGAACCAATCTGGCGGTGCATGGCTTGCTGTCTGACTCTGGGGAGTCCAAGCCTATAGGTGGGTTCTCTGATGGCCTAGGTTCGATCGTTGGTTTATCCTCATCCTTCCTACCCAATAAGTGGCCATGTCAGTACCTCTTATGCGGAGGTCCCCAGGCTTTATCCTAACCCTGATGAAGTGGGTAATGCAGCTGGTGGTTACCTCACTGTGGATGGTATAGGTTTATGGAGCTTAGATCCGCTGTTCCTAATCCTGCCTCTGTTCATGTGGAGTTCAGCAGGATCGCGCCTCAGTGCGCCTAAAAAAGTCAGCAGCTGGAATGGGGCCCTTTCTCCTCTTCTTACCAACGCTCTGTATGCAGGTGTTGTCAGAAGCTGCATGACATTATTGGTGCTTGCTTTTGATTGGTAAGTAAACCAGGCAAACTACTTGTCGGGTAAGTAAGCCAGACGTGTTTAACCAACTGGATTGCCTCAACAGTTTAATTACTTTAATTAAGAACCTATGTGTGAATCTAAATAGGAACTCAAACAATAGTACAGTGCTCCAGACTAAAAAAAAATATCAAGGAGCAATTGGCTCCTAACCTGAAAATTTTTGCAGCCAAATTAAATTTTTAGTCGCTAAATTTAAAATCCATATAATATAGCTGGGATTCTTAGGAACATTGGGTTTTCTAAGCTACAGCCCACGCAGTTAAATGGGTTGTGCACTCATTTCTATGACCTGTCAGGCTAGCCAGATTTGCATTGATAATCTGTAGGTGCTGGGTCCTGGCTCATTCACCTCCAGGCCTCCGCTGCTTATCTTGGGTTTCTCCCTGAAACAGTTTGGCTGCAGTGGCATCAAAACAATAACTGGCCACAGTGGGGATCTTCTCTCCTTGCATCACATGACCATTTAACATAATGCAAGGGAAGCAGACAGGGGTCCATGGGTGCAGCCACTGGCATCCAATGTGTATGGAGAACCTTAGTCCTGAAGAGGGGGGTATCGGACAGGGCAGAGGGCGGCTGTGGCAGTGGTCGGACTATCAGACAGGGCAGGGAGCGGCTATGGCTGTGACCGGACTATCAGACAGGGCGGATGGCAGCTATGGCTGTGACCGGACTATCGGACAGAGCGCGGGGCGGCTATGGCAGTGACTGGACTATCAGACAGGGCAGAGGGCGGCTATGGCAATGACCGGACTATCAGACAGAGCGGAGGGCGGCTATGGCTGTGACCAGGCTATCAGACAGGGCAGACGGCGGCTATGGCTGTGACCGGACTATCGGGGGGCTGACTGTGGTGACTGTCACCAGGTCTCCAAACACAGCGAATACTCCTAACCGAACTTCACCTCCGCCCCACTGCCTGTATCCTGCACAGTAGGAATTGTCAGAGTCACCATTCAGAGAAAACTCCAGTGGGACACTTTACCTAGCACTGTGACCCCTTGGGTCTATGGACTGGTGGGGACCCCAGTTTAAGAAAACCCATTCTTTGCTGTAACACATGGCAGTTATGATGCTGGAACCCAGGATTGTAAAGGGTACTCCAACCTGGAACATAAAACTAGAAGACGCCATAAACGTGCGACAGCAGCAGGCTGTAGATCTATACTAATAAAATTCCTATGTGCATGGTGTCCGTGCGTCTGTGCCGATTTATCAAGTGCGCATGCACGGCGCAGAGACCAATTGGCACACATTTAAGGACACTACATGGGTGGCATCCCATTCAGTGGCGTAGGGATCGCCATAGCAAGGAGGCGGCGCTGGGCGGGGAGGAGATCTGTGGATGACACTGAGGGGGGGGGGATCAGTGGAGTAGCCCACAGTGCCTATTCACGATCTACAGTTTAGCGCAAAGCTGTATTTGGAGCCACATTCCTCCTTGGACAATGTAGACAATATTAATAGAAATCGTATGTAATTCAAGGAGTACAAGACATGTATGTATACCGGCCATGTGATTTATGGGGTATAGTATACTCTACACCTGGAGACAGTATCGGTCAGCCTGAAGTTAATGGAACATTAGTGTGACCAGAGCACTGAAATTTAGTAATCTGGAAAAATACTGGTGAGTGGAGGTGGGAGAGACCTTTTAACCTCTCCGTTTCCTGTCCCAAGAAGGTCAAAGGGTAACATCCACCTGTTGTGCTGTCATGAGGGACTCTCTGGAAAGCGAATTACCGGTAAGTCTAATTCCTATTTTTGCTTTTAGGTTGATAACATATATTTTATTAATGTTGATGACGCGGAGGAAGAGCAGATGTATGTCGTGAATGATTATCAGGAGGAGAATGAGGGGAAAATTCCTGCACCTGTCATATCGGGTAAGATGTTGCACATGAGACGTGGTAGCTACTGGCTAGAACAGGCAATTCTTCGCTGTGATGGGTCATTCACGTTGTCTTGACATAGGTAATGTGGTCAATTTTAACTGCATATTGTCCTTCTCTTTGCAATCGTCTACATTGTTCAGATAGTGTTTAATGAAACTTTTTGAAAGATAGGGAACTTAAAGAAACCCCTCTCTCCAGCCTTCCTATCCTCTCACTCTTTCCAACCTCATCCACTTTGCTTGAGTATAGTCCACATATATTGAAAATGTCTCAGTTAAAAAGCTCCAGCCAGGGAGAAGAGAAGGAGTTTATACTGGGAAAAGTCCAATTAGGAAGATAGCTTGCATGAAGGTGGCTTATAGCATCTTCACTAGACAAACCCAGTGACCCACCAACAGTTCGTCAGACCCATTTCTCATATGATCAATAAGTAAGCATGTTCACATTCTACTAATCCCTACCAACAGTTGCAGCTCATGTACTACATAAATAGGACATATAGAGATGGGGAGGAAGAGCGATCAATTAAAAACATTCCAGGCCTCAGCTCATCAAGGGATGAGTTCGCAGGATCCAACTTATAATAAGGGTACCTCGAGCGAGACCTCGAGCATCCTACCAAGACCACAAAACCTCGAATTTTTGTATTGCTCCTTGTTTCTGAAAATCATATTTCTCCCATCTTAAAGCCATTTCGACTTTAGCAGTAAACTTTGAGAATACAAGTGGCACTGTGTCTTTCCAATGGAAAGTGATCAGTTTGAGTTATATAAAAAGGCCAGTCTATGACTCTTTCATACAGGCCGTTCAGAAGTATACTCTACAACACAAATAGGTAGGTCAAGAGGTATGGTACAATCATACACTGACCTGATAAGGTTAACAACTTCTCTCCCAAAACTCTGTAGTCTAGGACATGACCACATGAGATGGATAAAGTCAGCACCAGATGCCCCATTTTATGTAGCAATAATGGAGTTTTATATATTCTATGCACTAGGTAGATCTGAGGCATACAATACTAAATCTCAGAAACTGAAGCATCTCCTCCTATTTATGCTCCCAGGTCTTTTTCCCTCCTCTTCTTCAAGAAAACAGTACTTTTTGAGAAATTCCACTAGAAGGCATCTGTAGTGTAGAGAAATTACCCCTTTAGTACCCTCTGCTGTGCTGTGATAGGTAATCAATGTATATGGCAGGACAACTCCTTTAACATACTACTTCATGGTGGCTTTATCCTCTTTCATATTGATGTAATAAATCTACTAAATCTTGACACGTCATTGTTTTGGTCAGTGAGTTCCATCAGTGAGTTTGAGTCAAGACCAGAAGTGGAGGCTACACTGATGGAAATCACTGACTGTGTGAATTAAGTCTAAATGAGTGTCCAGAGCTTCAGACTTCTCCCACATACATTATGATTGGTTTTGTTTTCTGAATCTCCTGTTTTGTTTTTATCCTCAGAACCGGTAAGGAGATATACATGTGAGCTTTGCTGCAAATCTTTTACTCGGAAATCGCACCTTGTTGAACATCAAAAAACCCACACTGGGGAGAAGCCGTTCATATGTTCTGAATGTGGGGACTGTTTTACACTTAAGGGAAACCTTGAGAGACATAAGAGAATACACAGAGATGAAAGGCCATTTCAGTGTTTAGATTGTGGGAAATCATTTTTTCAGAAATCGGATCTTGTTGAACATCAGAGAATTCACACAGGGGAAAAGCCGTATCCATGTATAGTATGTGGGAAATGCTTTATCAAAAAATCAGCCCTTGTGAAACATCAGAGGACTCACATAGCAGAGAAGCCATTTTCTTGTACAGAGTGTGGGAAGCGTTTTAGCCAGAATACAGGACTTGTAGAACATCAAAAAATTCATAGAAATGAGAGACCGTTTTCGTGTTCATATTGTGGGAAAAGTTTTACCCAGAAAGGAGGCCTCGCTGAACATCAGAGGATTCACACAGGAGAGAACCTTTTCTCGTGTTCCCAATGTGGCAAATCATTTACTAAGAATTCAGCTCTAATTATTCATCAGAGATTTCATACGGGAGAGAAGCCATTTATGTGCTCAGTATGTGAGAAAGGCTTTACCCAGAAGTCAGATCTTGTGAAACATCTTCGAATCCACTCAGGAGAGAAGCCGTATGCATGTTCCGTGTGTGCAAAGCGATTTACCCAGAAGCCAGATCTTATTGAACATGAGAGAATTCACACAGGGGAGAAGCCATATTCATGTACGCAATGTGGAAGATGTTTTACCCACAGATCAAACTTTGTAAAACATCAAGTTATTCACTCTCAGTTAAGTGTCATTTCAAAGTCACAGCCTGCGGTAGAAAAACCCTTGATCTCCCATACCCCTATTTTAAACTGTGAATCAACGAATGAAGATAAATCTTAAGATGCTTGGTATGAACATTTTGAAGCACTGTGTGGAGTTGCTTTGCAATCCTGTCTTCATGGTCATATCAGAACCTAAGGCTTCTGAGTCTACTCGGTGTTTGGACCCTGTAGAGCTTATAATGTTTTGATAATACTGAAATGGGTAGCAAATATCAGAGAGACACTCCTATTTATTAGGTAGTGGAGGTACGCTCCGGTCTCTCTTTTTAAAGAAGACAGACTTCATTAGCATTATTTTAAAGGCATTCGCCAGTTTTGAAGTAAAGTCATCATTTTCAAGATTTCCACTTGCAGTTGGTGACTGGAAACCCCTGCGGTATCTGCTGATTAACCTTTTACATACCGCGGTCAGTACTGCTGGCGGCACGTGCAGAGATTACAGAGAGAGGGGGCTCCCTCTGACTTCATCGGCCCCTCATGCTGTGGTGACAGGGGGCTGATGGTTGTTATGGCAGCCCCGATGTCTTACACAGGCAACGGAGCCTGCCAGCTATGGAAGCCGAGGAGATCCAGTCCCCAAGGCTGGTTATCCTAGGCAACTGTCCGCGTCTTACCGTGTAAGATGCTGACAGTTTAATTCAGTACAATACAGAATGTATTGTACTGAATTGAAACAGGCATCGAACCCTAAAAAGGTCTCACAGTGGGACAAAAATAGTGTTTTTTAATAATAAAATAAATTAAAGTTTCAAGGGAAAAAAACTCCTTTCACCATAAAATAATGTATAATAAAAAAATAAACACATTGGGTATTGCCACGTCTGTAACAACCTGTTGTACAAAATATCGCATGATCTACCCCCTCAGGTGAACTCCGTAAAAAAATTAAAACAGTGCCAAAAATGCAATTTTTTTGTCACCTTACATCACAAAAGTGTAATACCAAACGATCAAAAAGACATATGTACCCCAAAATAGTACCAATCAAACAGTCACCTCATCCCACAAAAAATGAGCCCCCACATAAGACAATCGTCCAAAGTTTTTTGGTCAAATACAATACAAAAGTATAGGCAGATACAAAATCAACAAATCAGTAATATATTGTAAAGTTATCCAAAGCTAAATCAGGTAGATAAACCAATCAGAGACATTACTGTGCAAAAACAATACATGTAAGCCTTCAATAACCCAAATTTTAATTACATGTAATTACAAAAGTATCTAGTATCCAGCTGCTGTTTTGAAAACTGTAGAATATTTTTTTGTGGGACAACCCCTTCAACTCCAATGTCGGCTCTTAAATAAAAAATAAAAAAAAATATTGCTTTCAGAAAATGGAGACACTAAAACATGATGATTTTGTTCAAAAATGCTTTTATTGTGAAAAATATTTTTTTAAAAGTAGACATATTAGGTAGTGCCATGTCCGTAACAACCTGCTCTATAAAAAATATCACATGATCTACCCCCAAAGGTGGACGGAGGTTAAAAAATAAAAACTGTGCCAAAATAGCAATTATTTGATCACCTTGCCCCAAAAAAGTGTAATATTGAATGATTAAAAAATGAAAAAATTGTACCAATAAAAATGTAATCTCTTCCTGCAAAAACCAAGCACCAACATAAAGACGATTGGCAGAAAAATAAAAGAAATGTAGCTTTCAGAAAATGAAGACTCAAAAATATGATAAAACTATGTCCCCTAGAGGAACAAAAAGGAACAAAAAGAATAATAGTTGTAGGTTAATAAAGTTTATTGGAATAAAAAGCGTCTTTATTTTGTAGAAGTGGTAGAAAACACACAATATCAAATGTATAATAAATATATCATGCTATTTAAGCTTCCCAGTGAACAACGTAAGAAAATGCAAAAAAAATAAAATAGCTAAATCAAAGTTAAATAAATGTTAATCAATAAGTTCCATGTACCCCCAAAATGGTACCAATGAAAACTACAAGTCAATCTCAAAAAACAAAGCCTCATAGAGCAAAAGTGAATAAATTCTGGCTTTTGAAATACAGCAACATAATGAGGCATGCTATTGTAGTGCAGTAGTAGTATAACTATACATATTTGGTATCACCATAATTGTACCGACCCATAAAATAACAGCAACGAAGCCGCAAAGAACATCTTTCATAAAACAATGGCGGAATATATCCCCCAAAAAGCAATAAAGTTAATAAGTTATATGTACCCCAAAAAGGTGTCACTAAAGATACAATTTGCCCTGCAAAAAACAAGCCCTCATACTGCTACGTGCATCTGTGTCAGTTGAAGGGGTTTTTGAGACCTATATAATGATGAGCTATCCTCTGGATAGGTCATCAGTATATAAGTCTCAGAAAACCCCTTTAAATGTGGTTAGGGTAGGTTTTCCGACTCTGAAGGTAAATTAGACCCTTTCCATTCACTGACTACCTGTCATTATAAAAATCAAATCTTAATCCCTCCAGTAAATCATGGACATGTGCTGTCTGTGATCTCCACGGACAGCTCGATGATTTATTGAGTTCAATGAGTATACTCGGACATCTGCTTGTACTACCATGGGTCTGTTTTCATATCCATTGGGTCAGCAGACAGAAGTCCTCAGTTTTTCACAGACGTTCTGGAATTCCCCTTTTCCACTAGCAGTGCATGTGAGAAATGCAACACGGACATCTTCATGGATGAAAACCTTACAACTTACAAATCAGTTGCCTCCCTCTCACCTCATGAGTGTCGCAGAATCAGTCCCTTTATCTGCAGCCGAAATCCAAAGCAGAGCAGGATTAAGGAGCATTCACATGACCATTGCCGTTTTGCGGTTCTCAAAACACGGGTCCATGAGGCCGCATTTTTGTCCGTAGAGTTTCCATATTCTTTTCGCAAGTACACAAAATATGGTCATGTTGTTTCCATTTGGAAGGAGAAAATTGTCACTATTTAGGCCGCAACCTCCAGAAACGCCCATAGGAAGGTAAAGTGATCACTCAAGCGCCAATTTGTTTTGTAGGCTGTGGAAGGGCTTCGAAAAGTTTCACTTTCTTTACATGTAGAAAGGTGCCAGTGAACTCACTTAACCATTTTGGCCCACTGTGTGCATTCTTCCATTTGCCAGGATTCATTTCTTTGGCAGTCTATTACCATGACGCCTCGGTCATCATAACTGCTTTGGAGTCCTACAGTTTGGGCATATCATGAAGTTGTACTTTGCAGCGTGAAATATTTATAGAGATGACACAATCCGCTATGATTCAGCAGAGACCTGGATCTGCCACTCCTTTCCCCATGCCTAAGGGCCATTTGTGGAACGGGTGCGGACCCATTCATTTCAATGGCGCCCAAAAGATGCGGACAGCACACCGTATGCTGTCCACATCCATAGTTCTGTTCTGCGGTTCAGCAAAAAAAGATAGAGCATGTCCTATTCTTGTCCGCAATTGCGGACAAGAATAGACATTTTCTATGATAGGGCCGGCCATGTGCGGTCCATAAATTGCGGAATGCACACGGATAGGCATCCGTGTTCTGCAGATCTGCTAAACACTACGGTCATCTAATTGAGCCCTAAAAGAGGATTTCCCAGGCATTTCTAATGAACTGATCAGCAATTTTTTGAGGATGCATGCGGAAGCCATCCGTGTGCAATCTGCAAAAATTGTGGACCCATTGACTTGAATAGGACAAGGTACTGCAATATATGGCCAAGAACAGGTCGTATATGTCCTATAATTTGCGGAATGGCCGCACGAATGAAAAGACAAATATGGTCATGTGAATGTTCCCTTACGGGGTAGAATTTTTCGTAAACATGGCTGTACTGTATTAACTGACAATAGCTTTTTAAAGGCTGACGTGGTCTGTAAACATATACGGAGAGCCTGTAGGAAGAGAAAGAGGCACTAGAGTCTGCACTTGATGTATATATCATAGTCAGGGAGAGTTCAAATCACTATTAATTTTCCGTTATTCTGATCCATCAGAACAGAAAAATAAAGGAAAAAAAAACGGATTCTGTGCATCAGTTATGCACAGGCACCTGTTTTGTGATGGGAAAAAAAGTCCTGCATGTAAGACTTTTTTTCCGCCTAAAAAAAAACAGATCTCAGATAGAAATGGTTAAACGGATCCCAAATGTGCATAACTGGTGCACAGGATCTTTTTTTCCCTTTATTCTGTTCTGATGGATCAGAAGAATGGAGAAATAATGGTGAAATAAACTGTCCCTTTCATAGTCAATATGTTTGAAAAAAAGACACAAGTCCATCTATTTCAACTTATAATCCTATTGTGTTGAGCCAAATAAAATTCAAAACCGCTAAGGGGTGGTCGCCAATTAGCGTTCCGATACTAGAGGAAAAATAGTTGCAATCAGAATAAAACCCTGGGCATACGTCCCATCTCCAAAAACCTACCTATAATTTGTAATGTTAATACATTTAAGAAAAAAGCATCTACAAGCGTTCTTGAACTTGTACAATCAGCAATCGCTACATCTTGAGGCAGAGGGTTCCATAGTCTCAGTGCTCTTACAGTAAAGAATCTCTGTGTTAGTGGTGAAACAAAGTATTTTAGATTCACTTATACGGCTGACTGATTTATACAAAAATAATTATAATGTCACTTTAAGATTCAAACTGGAAAAACACTTTAGGGTATGCGGAAACCCATAAAAATGTATGTATTTTTATTTTGGAATGCTGTGTATCAGCTGTTGTACTCCCTCCCTGTAGAAAAACATTTTCTCATCCATTATCCTAATATAAGGAAAGCTGTTGGTGGATGTATCTCATTTAAAGGATTTAAAGGAAATATAGTGCCCTAGCTAAGGACAACGTAAGCTGATGACAGATGCCGAAGGCAAAATGCAGAGTCACTTACTTGAATTGACCCCAATATCTGTAGCACTATGCACAACACATGCTGGTGAGTCCTTGTATTCATGAGTTACTGGCTCTCCTCCTTACCTGCTACGGTTCCTACCTTTAGTCTATGTTTATAGACTGCAGGGGTGACAGAGTCTTATACAGCACTTGACCGCTGAAACCAATCAGTAACCTCAGTAGTTCTGTGCTATCTACCTTTGAAGGTAAGTGCTATATAAAGCTGTGTCACTGCTGCACACCAGAGGTAAGGAACATAGCGGCAGAGCAGGAAACGGCTGGGGGTTAAAGGGGTTTTCCAAGATTTTTATACTGATAAGATGACCTATCCTCTGGAGAAGTCATCAGTATCTAATCGGTTGGGGTCCATCTCTCAGCTTTCTGTAGGCTAGTGACAACACATTCATCGATCACGGGATAGGCACAGCTTAGTGAATAGGGCTGAGCGCGATACCAAGCATTGTCACTATACAGTGTACGGTGCTGTACTTGTTAACCACGGTGAAGGCTCACAGGAGTGCCGGTGCCTCCCCAAACAGCTGATCAGCGGGGGTCCCAGGTGTCAGACCCCATCGATCAGCTACTGATGACCTAACCAGAGGATTTACGTTGTCAGTAGCTTCTTTTTATTTTAACATTTAGAGGCTTTGGGGCATTTGAGAATTAAGTTGGACATGGTGGCTATTCCAGTGGTCAGTCTGGGTCGGTCCACCAGATACTTGGTGTCTCCCCATTATGGCTTATAAAATGTGGGCTTAAAGCGGTTTTCTGGTTTGTGCTGTGATCCCGTGTGGTGACCACTTTGGGATCACGTGCCGTACTTTGGGCATGTGATCCTAGCCTGTGGTTAGAACCCATCGCACATGCATGAGACTGAATCCTTCGCTAGCGCTAAGAAAAAATGATTGTAGGGAAGGATGCCTTTTACAAGAAGTCCAGCTTATCCTGTATATTCTCTTCTAGAGTTGCCCATGTTCTTTTGTAGTTTAATGGTGTAGCTATGGTTAAACAGTAAGGATTCATAGAAAGTGGTAGGCAGTGGTCCGCATGGCTACACTGTGTAGTGGCAAAGTTACCTCACATGCTGAAGGAACACTAAACAGAAAATTCACAAAAGATACTTATGCAGCATTTCCTCACATAATCTCGTCTTCTGCTTTGAACCTATTTTGTCTCGCATTACAATTAAAACAGAACTATAAAACAAGAAATCCTTTCTCTGTATCCCAGGAAATTAGCCATGTCCTGTTCCCCTCACAATGCTGCAGTAGGAGCCTCTTCCCTGTATGTAGGACTCCACATAGATTGTCAATCCCTGTCTCCAGCCAAAAATGGAAGAGACCAGCAGAAAATTTACCATTGTGGTTTTTTTTTTGTTTGCAGGGGAACAAGACTGACTGGAGGAATGTGCAAAAATGTAACCCTTAATTTTTTATCTTTCAGTTTAAGGTACATTTACACGGCCCAAGAATCAGGCAGATTATCGGGAATGACCATTCCTGCGAATAGTTGTTCCCGACCATCTAGCCAGGTTACCCTGTCGTTCATGCAGGCACCACCGATCATGGCTTCTAGGCAGCAGATATCGCTATAGCGTCTCTCATACAGTGAAGGAGATCGCTGCATGTAAATGTAGCGGTCTCCCTTACTGAATGAGCAGCCAACAATTGGCCGCTCAGTCGGCCCGTGTAAATCCAGCTTTAGAGTTTCTTTAATATTTATCAACTTGGTTTATGGCTTCCTGCTTTGTGTACTAATTGTGGAAAACTCAGCCACAATGTTGTTGAGCTTCAGCTGGAGTCTTGTACCAATGGTGTTAAAAGCTGCATGTAGTTGGCACTAGTATATATGGAAAATGTTCAGTGGGGCTCATTCTGAACTGTCGTTATTGGTATCATTATAATAAATATATTTTTTTAAATTCTGTGTATGCAGTTATTTCTAATTTATTTGAATCCATCACAGTATGACCGCAAGGCTATATTAGGGTCCTCTGTCACAGATTCCATTAAGGCTATTTTCACACTAGTATTTTGGCTTTCCGTTTGTGAGATCCGTTCAGGGCTCTCAAAAGCGGTCCAAAATGGATGAGTTTTGCCCTAATGAATTCTGAATGGAAACGGATCCGCTCAGAATGCATCAGTTTGCCTCCGTTCAGTCACCATTCCGCTCTGGAGGCGGACACCAAAACGCTGCTTGCATCCGTCCCCCATTGACCTTTAATGGTGTTCAAGGCAGATCCCTCATGGCAATAGTAGACCATAATACAACCAGATCTGTTCATGACGGATGCAGGTGGTTGTATTATTGTAACAGAAGCTTTTTGCAGATCCATGACTAAACCGCTAGTGTGAAAGTAGCCTAAAAATAACTATTGTGTATTCTGGAGTGCCCATAGTTTTCTCAGTGGTGTGGTTTCATATGCTCTTTTGATAATTTTCCAGATCATTGCAAAAGACAGAATGATGCAAAAATAAAAAATACAACTTGAAAAGTGTATATGTGCCTTATTACTTAGGCCCCATTAAAATTCAGTCAGCTTTCATCTTATTCAGGGGATGTTGCCTTATAAATATTTTAGAGCGCTTACTTTCTTGTATGTAAAGAGTTTAACCAGCAAGGAAATTGTTGGCAAAGGTCTCAGTGAATTCAAAAAATAAGTGATACCTCACCAATTCCCCACTACTCCTGGTTCAGGTTGGGGTCCTGTGACACAGTGAAAGGTCTGGTGTGGAGAGGAAGGTATTTTCCTCCCAGCATGTCCTACTGGACTGATTGACACCCAGGTCAGGTCAAGCACTGGACTGGACCTCATATGCCCGACCGGGCTTTGCTGACAACCGACTGTCTTAAAAGGCCAGCTGGACTGCAAGAAGGTGGTGTGAGGCCTGTTGCTGGACTCAGGCTTGCAGCCTGTCTGGGAAGACAGGTCGGCGAACACCTGGACTTGTCCCTCTTCCGCGGTACCCGCAGCACGGTGTGAATTAAACACCAGGATTGGACCTACTTACGCGGTACCTGCTGCACGGTGTGAATTGAGCACCAGGACTTAAAACCTAAGGTGGCTTTTGATTTTGTTAACCTGCTTGTGTGAATAAACACTGAACTTGTGTTTTAAGAACTGTTTTGTGCCTCTGTACTGTGTCCGCTTACCCTGCCTACCAGAGCGAATCCTCACACTTCCTACTAGTCTTAATTTCTTGTTCTTTCTCGTCACAAAGGAAATGCCCACTCAGCCAAACACTGGCTGCAGCAGTGACCGAGAATTTTCTCTGTCACGATGGAAGTTTTTCACATCCTCCCCCCAGAACCTCAACAATGGCACTGACAGGAGGATTTTCTCTCCTTTTAGGAACAGTAAACAATGTAGAAGCAAAAATGGTTAAAAGCCCTCTCCCCTTTACCTATTACTGCAGTTTCCTGCCCTGCATTGGATGCATAGAAGCATGTCCTTCCAGTGCATCAGTGCATCTCTTGGTAGCTACTCCTTTCAAGCTCCCAGCTCTCTGGGAAGGCTAGTGCACAGGTCAGAGATTCCAGGGTGATTGTTAACACCCTTATCTGTCCTGGGCCTAAGTCCTTTGGGTTGGAGGCAGCTACAGGCTTCACGTGCCGACACTAGTTCCTGCACATGGGGATTGCATGCACCAAGCAGACTAGGAATCCTTCTGGGCTGAGGATTTCCTACTCCTGTCTTCCTCCATGTCACTTTCAGCGGCACCTGAGATCAGTGGCCAGATATAGCACATATATATTGCAATGCAGATCATTTCACGCCAACTCTACTAATGGCAGTACTGTCTTTTGGATGCAGGATGTTGGCACCCATGAAACCTTCGTACTGCACTGAGCCCAGTAAGCCATCTGGTCTGTGCATCACTATTTCACCTGTGGGTGATTCTATATTTGCACTATTATTCATTTATATATTGTGGCAGTGACATACTTTTTATATGTGTTCCCTTTTTGGACAATCCCCCTCCCCCCGTTTAGTTTCTTTACTTTGTAAATTCTTATGGACCCTGCAGACAACTTTTCCAAAATCTTCCGCTAAGGATTTGTCTCATATAAAGTTTGAATCACAAAAATAAACGTGGCCTAAATGGGTGGGACTGCTCCAAACCCCGAACACTGTGGCGTGTTTCTAACTGGGGGGGCAGTTCCTCCGCATGTGGTTCGCAGCGAACGGCTATCCCCAGCAAAAATTGCATACAATGGAGGATACCGGCGCGAACCACAAGCACCACACAAACATCCTACACAAAATAAAACGTGCGGATGAAAATATATAAACACATAACTCACAGAAAAAAGATGCACCACATGGATAAGCACCTGACAACACTGGCTAATCCCTCACTCTGGTGTTAAAAGCTGAGAGATTCGCCAATATTTCCAATCAGGAACATATCGGAGCCCCTTTAGGCACCACTTCACGGTTTCTCAGCATGACATGGGGTCCTACCACTAGACTACCTATGGTGTGTGAACAAGGTCTGAACAGGTATTAAGCAGCCTACAGCCCCTCCCACTCACCTGCATTGCAGGACCAACAATGCAATGGGGAACAAATGAGGCCATAAGCTACACCTACAACAGACCATGTGACACCGGCTTCCAGGTGCAACAGAATGTTTAACAGCCATATACAATGGCACATTCAATACATATAAAACAAGAATCACAAAAATAACGTGGCCTAAATGGGTGGGACTGCTCCAGACCCCGAACACTGTGGCGTGTTTCTAACTGGGGGGCAGTTCCTCCGCATGTGGTTCGCAGCGACGGCTATCCCCAGCAAAAATTGCATACAATGGAGGATACCGGCGCGAACCACAAGCATCACACAAACATCCTACACAAAATAAAACATGTGCGGATGAAAATATATAAACACATAACTCACAGAAAAAAGATGCACCACATGGATAAGCAACTGACAACACTGGCTAATCCCTCACTCTGGTGTTAAAAGCTGAGAGATTCGCCAATATTTCCAATCAGGAACATATCGGAGCCCCTTTAGGCACCACTTCACGGTTTCTCAGCATGACATGGGGTCCTACCACTAGACTACCTATGGTGTGTGAACATGAGTTATGTGTTTATATATTTTCATCCGCACATGTTTTATTTTGTGTAGGATGTTTGTGTGATGCTTGTGGTTCGCGCCGGTATCCTCCATTGTATGCAATTTTTGCTGGGGATAGCCGTTCGCTGCGAACCACATGCGAGGAACTGCTCCCTCAGTTAGAAACACGCCACAGTGTTTGGGGTCTGGAGCAGTCCCACCCATTTAGGCCACGTTATTTTTGTGATTCTTGTTTTATATGTATTGAATGTGCCATTGCATATGGCTGGTAAACATTCTGTTGCACCTGGAAGCCGGTGTCACATGGTCTGTTGTAGGTGTAGCTTGCGGCCTCATTTGTTCCCCATTGCATTGTTGGTCCTGCAATGCAGGTGAGTGGGAGGGGCTGTAGGCTGCTTAATACCTGTTCAGACCTTGTTCACACACCATAGGTAGTCTAGTGGTAGGACCCCATGTCATGCTGAGAAACCGTGAAGTGGTGCCTAAAGGGGCTCCGATATGTTCCTGATTGGAAATATTGGCGAATCTCTCAGCTTTTAACACCAGAGTGAGGGATTAGCCAGTGTTGTCAGGTGCTTATCCATGTGGTGCATCTTTTTTCTGTGAGTTATGTGTTTATATATTTTCATCCGCACATGTTTTATTTTGTGTAGGATGTTTGTGTGATGCTTGTGGTTCGCGCCGGTATCCTCCATTGTATGCAATTTTTGCTGGGGATAGCCGTTCGCTGCGAACCACATGCGAAGGAACTGCCCCCCCAGTTAGAAACACGCCACAGTGTTCGGGGTTTGGAGCAGTCCCACCCATTTAGGCCACGTTTATTTTTGTGATTCTTGTTTTATATGTATTGAATGTGCCATTGTATATGGCTGTTAAACATTCTGTTGCACCTGGAAGCCGGTGTCACATGGTCTGTTGTAGGTGTAGCTTGCAGCCTCATTTGTTCCCCATTGCATTGTTGGTCCTGCAATGCAGGTGAGTGGGAGGGGGCTGTAGGCTGCTTAATACCTGTTCAGACCTTGTTCACACACCATAGGTAGTCTAGTGGTAGGACCCCATGTCATGCTGAGAAACCGTGAAGTGGTGCCTAAAGGGGCTCCAATATGTTCCTGATTGGAAATATTGGCGAATCTCTCAGCTTTTGACACCAGAGTGAGGGATTAGCCAGTGTTGTCAGGTGCTTATCCATGTGGTGCATCTTTTTTCATATAAAGTTTGCCAAATGTGGGAAATCTTTATCTCTTTCATTTAAAAAACTGCTTTACCCAAGAGGCGTGGATGAGGTAGTCTTGGAGGAAGCTCCTTGTTGGATAGCTTAAGGACCCTTATTAAAAATAGAAATGAACTATTCCAGTACATCCCTCCATGACAGCACCCATGGAGGTTGTCCTATTGGTCTCTGTAGGGACAGGAAGCGAGAGAGATTAAAAGGCCCCTCCCCACCCCTCTCTCCAGTGTTCTTCCTGTCCCTACAGGGATAGGAGCAGAGAGAGTAGCTTCCCTGCTCTAGGGAAATCCCAGAGGGCCGAATCTGGTCGGGGGGTCCTGCCTCTCTTCTTCAGGTTCTGAAGGCCGGCAGCTAACACCCCTCTGGGTAAGGGTCCCTTAGCGTTCTCCCCGTTTGCATACCTGGCCGCAGCATCGGGGCAGCTGGAGCCGCTTCTCCTTGGGGAGCTCTCCGGGCTCCTCCCCCTCATGCGCGCGCGCGCGGGTCTTGTGACCGGATCTAGAGGTCACATGACCGGAAGAAGATGGCGACGCCCAGGCATCGCAGAGAGGCCGGAATCCGGCGCTTCCCGACGGAAGCTCCACCTGGGGGGAGGAGGCGGAGCCAAGCGGCGACGGGAGTGGACCAGGTAAGAATAAAAATGAGCCCAGTCATGCTGTTCTTGGTCTCATGGAGGTCCAGATGTCCACTATGGATGCTAGTGCCGACATCCCCGTCCTGGCGCATGTAAGTTCCCCGAGGGGGGTAGACCCAGGGGTCTGTGAATAGCAGTTAATGGGGCTATTTTCTATTTCTTATAGGGAGCAAAGGACGCTCCGCCTAAGGGGGACTCTAAGAAAAGATCTAAAAGATGTGCCACCTGCACAAAAAAATTATCTGAGGCATACAAAAAAGCTTTATGTGAGGATTGTTTAGCAAGGATCCTGAAAGAGGAGCAACCCTCCTTCTTGTCAGACTTAAGCGCAATTGTGAAAGAGGAGATCCAGGCGGCTTCTTCCAGTCGGGTGCAGAAGCCCGGCTCCGTGTCCCCTCCGGCAAAAAGACCCAGAGTTCTGATGCAATCAGACTCGGAGGAAGAGGGGTTATGTCTGTCAGAAGACATGGAGGAGGAACAGGGAGCGACCTTCGGTGCCAACGAACAAAAGAGATAAATGTTCGCACTAGAAGCGTTAGACTCCCTCTTGTCAGCAGTCAGACAGACAATGGCGCTGGAGGAGGAGGAGCAGTCCCGTTCAGTGCAGGATGAAATGTTCGGGGGATTAAAAGCAAAGAGAAGGAAACTATTTCCAGTGAATGAGAATTTAAAGGATTTAGTGGTGGACGAGTGGGCAGATGCGGAGAAAAGGCTATACGTCCCACGTGAATTTAAAAACAGACTGCTCTTTAACCCTGATGATACAATAATGTGGGATATTGTCCCTAAAGTGGACATCCAGCTGGCAAAGGTGGTTAAACGAACCACTATACCCTTTGAAGACTCAGCGCAATTAAAGGATCCGATGGATCACAAGATAGACGGGCTGCTTAAAAAAGCTTGGGAGGTTTCTGCAAACACGATTAACACAAACATAGCAGCAACTTCGGTGGCCAGATCGATGAGTTTGTGGGTTAATCAGTTGGAGGATCATCTAAAAAGAGATACCCCGAAGGAGGAGATTTTAGATTCTCTGCCCTTATTCAGAATGGCGGCGTCTTTTGTAGCTGACGCTTCAGCCGAATCAATAAGATTCGCGGCAAAAACAGATGCCTTAACGAATACAGCCAGGAGGGCCCTATGGCTAAAATCCTGGTCCGGTGATGTAGCCTCCAAAAATAAACTATGTGCAATACCTTTAGAGGGATCCCACCTCTTCGGTCCAGTTTTAGACGCAATTCTAGAAAATACAGCGGACAAGAAGAAGGGGTTTCCAGAGGAAAAAAGTAAAAGACCTTTGCCCTTTCGCAGGCCGGGCAGTGGGCTCCAGAATACTTCGAGGGGTAAAGGGAAGTCCGGTAGGTGGAGCTACCCCAAAGGGGGAAGAGGCAGGGGGTTCCTCTTTAATCCCAGTCCTAAGACAGAAAGACAATGACGCCAGGCCAGTAGGGGCCAGACTTCAGTTTTTCTGGGAGAATTGGGCCATAATAACCAGAAATCAGTGGATCCTAGATTCCATCCGCAATGGATTCAAGATAAAGTTTCGAAGTCCCCCTCCTCAGAGATTCCAGACCACAGACTTTCAATCAGTGACGCTGCAGACTCAACTGTGTGCGGATATCCAGAAATTAATAGAACTAGGAGCGATAATACCAGTTCCACCGACTCAGAAGTTCAGAGGCCACTATTCAAAACTTTTTTCATAAAAAACGGACGGCTCGCTGAGAACCATTATAAACCTCAAGTTCTTAAACAGATGGATTTCGCACAATCACTTCAAGATGGAGTCAATAAAATCGACAATCCCGTTGATAAAACCCGAGCCTGGCTGTGCACCCTGGATCTAAAGGATGCATATTACCACATCCCCATACATCATCAATACCAGCAATATCTAAGATTTGCAATAAAAGAAGAAGGAAGGATAAAACATTATCAGTTTCAGTGCCTGCCGTTTGGGAGATCGTCAGCTCCGCATATCTTTACCAAGGTAGTGGCAGAGATAGTGGCCTATCTAAGACAGAGGCGCTTGATCCTAGTACCATACCTGGACGACTTTCTGTTGGTGGCGGAATCACCATAGGAATTGAAAGAACACAGGCAGATGACGCTGTCGCTGCTCACAGACCTCGGATGGAAAATAAATCTCGAGAAATCGGACTTGGATCCCGAGACGAGGAAAAAGTTCCTAGGAACTTTACTGGATTCAGTACTTCAACGTTCTTTCCTGCCCCACGACAAGCAGATCAACGTAAGAAGAAAGATAAGTGCCTTCAGACGGAAGGAAAGAAGGTCCTTAAGGGAAGCCATGCAGATCTTGGGCCTAATGACCTCATGCATCACTACAGTGCCTTGGGCTCAGTTTCATTCGAGAATCCTCCAGAAAGAAACCCTCTCGGCCTGGGACAGGGACCACCGTTCCCTAAACTCCAGAATAGAGCTCTCACAAGAAGCAGTGGATTCCCTCTCCTGGTGGTTAATAGCAGAGAACCTGTCCAGAGGTGTATCTTGGAACACGACTCCGAGCAGAACAATAACCACGGACGCAAGCAGCGAGGGGTGGGGTGCTCATTTAGACGACCAGTTATTCCAGGGCAGATGGACCACCTCAGTCGCCCAGAAATCCTCAAACTTCATGGAGCTAATGGCGGTTTGGGAATCCCTGAGAGCGGCCGAACATCTTCTCATAGGATATCACGTCAGAGTCCTATCGGACAATGTGACGGCAGTGTGTTATTTAAAGCGGCAGGGGGGGACAAAGAACCCTCAGCTCCAAAAGATGGCAGAGATGATCTTCAGATGGGCAGAGGAGAGAATCCTGTCTGTCTCGGCAACGCATCTAAAAGGCGAACTCAATGCCACAGCCGACTTCCTCAGCCGACACAGGATCCAGCCGGGGGAGTGGGAATTAAACAGGGAAGTATTCCAACAGATATGTCGGGAATACGGCAATCCGCAGGTGGATCTATTCGCATCAAGCCGCAATACCCAGCTGGACTGTTTTTTCTCACTAGATCCAGGAGGGAGACAGCTAGCAGTGGATGCTCTCTCCCAGAAATGGGACATGGACCTAGCTTATGCTTTTCCACCTATTCCCCTCATCCCGTTAATCCTAAAGAAGCTGAGGTCAAGCTCAACAACCTTGATCTTAGTGGCTCCATCATGGCCCAAGAGAGCTTGGTATTCAATCCTGAAGATAATGTCCATCAGAGATCCAATATCGCTTCCCAGAAGACAGGACCTCTTGTCACAGGGCCCACTGTTTCATCCCAACCTGGACCGTCTGAACTTAACAGCCTGGATCCTGAGAGGCAGACCTTGAGACTCAAGGGGCTGTCCGACAAGGTAATCTCAACGCTTCAGGGTTCCCGGAAACCAGTCACAAAGGCGATATACAATAAAATATGGAAGAGATTCTCAACCTGGTTATCTCAAAATCAACGAAATTCAGGGTATCCTTCAGTGGGATGTATTCTAGATTTCCTGCAGGATGGATTTGATGCAGGCCTTAAGCCTAGCACGCTTAGGGTCCAGGTTTCCGCGCTCAGTTGTGCCCTAGATACCCCCTTGGCAGAACATAGGTGGATCAAGGGGTTCTTCAGAGCAGTAACTAGAATGAGACCCACCTTCAGGCAGTCTATTCCTCCTTGGAGCCTGAATATAGTTTTAGAAGGTCTCTGCGATCCCCCCTTTGAACCTATTGAATTGATAGACGAAAAATTCCTCTCCTTTAAAGCTGTATTTCTGTTAGCTATAACCACAGCCCGTAGGATAGGAGAGATCCAGGCTTTGTCCATCAAAGAGCCATACTTAAGGATCCTGGACGACCGCATAATTTTAAAACTAGATCCATCATTCCTGCCGAAAGTTGTCTCGACGTTCCATAGGGAACAGATTCTAACTCTTCCTTCATTTTTTACCTCCCCAAAAAATGTGCAGGAAGAGAGGTTCCAGTGCCTGGACGTAAGAAGATCTATACTGACTTATCTCAACCGAACGGAATCCTGGAGACAGTCTAATAATCTTTTTATCCAATACGGAGGGAAAAATAGAGGCAAGAAAGCCTCAAAACAGACACTAGCAAGATGGATAAAGGAGACCATCAAAGAAGCATACAGCGGGCAGAAGAAGACCTGTCCTCTAGTATTAAAAGCCCATTCTACCCGAGCAGTGGCGACTTCGTGGGCAGAGAAAGCAGATGCCAAAGTAGATCAGATTTGCAGAGCTGCAACCTGGTCTAGTTTTCTGACGTTTGCAAAGCATTACAGACTAGATACAATGGCCAGCCAGGACCTAGCTTTCGGAAAAAAAATCCTGCAGGCAGTAGTCCCTCCCTGAAGATTTCAGTTGTTAGTTCTCCATGGGTGTTGTCATGGAGGGACGTACTGGAAATACTTTTCCAGGAGTCCGACATGACAGCACCCTGTATTACCCCCCCCCCCCGTAGCAAATATGGTATCCGACAAGGAATGACAGTGTGAAAATAACATTGTTATAAATAAAGGTGTTGGATCCTATCCGGTGTAGTAATTTGTAAAACACTGGAGAGAGGGGTGGGGAGGGGCCTTTTAATCTCTCTCACTTCCTGTCCCTACAGAGACCAATAGGACAACCTCCATGGGTGCTGTCATGTCGGACTCCTGGAAAAGGTTTTACCGGTAAACTAAACCAGTATTTTGATTTCAGACTGCCCCCATCTTCTCTTGGACCTCTACCTCTATGAGACCACAGGTCCCAGTTTCTTATAATGTTATAAGGATAAGACCTCTAATGTTGATGCCCTAATTGCCTGTATTTCTAAAAAGATCTCTCTTTCATTTGACTATATGGATCTATTAAGAGACCCCATGGATAAAAAATGTGTTTCCTGAAGTGCTCCTGGAAATTTACCACTGCTATGTTCTAACCTGGTATTGCTGCCATTTTAATTCCAGGATTCCTACACTACTCAAGAAGCATGTCCTACCACTACTACCTCAGGAGCAAGGAGCAGTGGGGTGTAGGATTTTATTCTCCAGTATTTCTTGTAAAAATTGATCGATTTATAAATCTCAAAACACTAAATAGGTTTATTGTTTACAAAAAAATTCAAGATGGAGACCATCAAATCCACCATGAACCTACTGACCCATGAGTGCTTCATGGGAACCTTAGATCTCTCAGATGGAATACAAGAAGACTACCAGCAATATCTCAGGATTGCCCAGTTCTAGAAAAACAATATTTGTTACTTTCAGTTTCAAGCCCTTCCTTTTCAGCCCGCAGAATTTGCCCAAGATTATGGCAGAGGTCTCAGGAGCTCTTTATCTTCAGAGAGTCATGGTGGTTCCAGACCTGGACAACTTCTTGATTTCTGCTACATTAAATGAAACTCTACTTTTCCATCTTTTTTTATAGAATATTTTATTAATTTTTGTCACAGATAAAGTAAATACAATGCTTGTGTACATTAGATATCCGTGTGACATATGTTATCCCTCCAACACAAAAAAGATAGCTGTGCAAGGATAACACAACACTTCACATATCCCATAACCTTCCCCCTCCCCTTCCCACCCTTATACCCAACTGCAGTCATCTCCAGTCCACCATCACCCAAACAAAAGGTGTCTCCCTGAATAATCTTTAAATGACAGTTTGCTCAGCCTATGAGTTCTCTAATTTGCATTTTGCCCGGTTCTAGACCCCCCCCCCCAAATTTCCCCAGAAGCGTAACACGTTACTAGGAATTTGCACCGTTTTTGAAAGAATGGTTAGGCAAGTGTAGACTTGCTCCTTTCCGTGTCAATTTTGTCAAGGATCAAGAAATGCTTCATCCTCGACACCACCTGTTAAAGTAGACCGCATCGCCACCTGCAGAGCTCCTAAGACCCCTAGGGGTACATGCTTAGTCTTATAAAATAATACAACTAGAGGATCCCAGGGTAAATAGATTGCCCAGGTAGTCTGAATCCAATTCACTATCCCCTTCCAATATTCCCGGACCGGACCTGGAGACACTCCCACACACAATGGTATAGGTCCACTTTTAGGAAGGTGCATTTGGGGCAAGAGACAATTCTGTGGGGTGCTCCGGATGATGCTGGTGTATTGAAGGCATATATTACTGCATACAGGTCGTGATAATGTAATTCCCTCCAATTCTCACATACCACTGCTATCCTAACTCTGTGCCAGCCCTGAAGTAATATGTCACAGAGGTCAGGTGCCTGGAGTTTTGTTTCCCAATAATGGAAAAGGGAACCCTTTCATCTCACATCTCTCAGTCTTTCCTTCACAAAATGACTGACTTGGTGATAGGGTATAAGACAGAGTTCAGACTAAGCAGATATGCATCTACACTCACAAGTGCATAGCCATAAGGCAAACAAAGTTGGTTAAAAAATGGCTGCACAATACATCATAAACTGGGATAGGAAAAGGGGCTCATTCCAGATTTTGATTGTGATTCTGGATCTTCTGTGCCAGTGCCCAGTTACTCATCCAGACTTTGTCTGGCAGCTTGAATACTCAAATAGACATGTCCTTGTGCTTTCTGGACACGTTTAAATATTGGAAGATGCATCCTTTATCGGTAGTAGGTATGTTCTGGCATTGGTTAGGTTCTGGTATTAAAACCCAGTCAGGTTGATGTGGCCGCTCCCAATTATATATACGTGCACGGAGAGGAAATGCAGACACAAGAGTCTACGTAATCTCTAAGTTTATTTTAGAAAGCAAGCGGTATATACATTCTTCGAAAAGGGCTGTGCTTCCTGAGGACAAAACATTATTTTATTGGTTAAAAGAGAAGAAGAGATAACAAAATAAGAGATAACAGTGGACCTGCGCACTGGACACTACTTTGGAATGTGAACATAAGATAAACATATAAAGTTGGGCCATCTTCTAATGGCGTCTATCCTAACAATAATACTACATACAGTCATGTGAAAAAATTAGGACACCCTTTGAAAGCATGTGGTTTTTTGTAACATTTTTAATAAATGGTTATTTCATCTCCGTTTCAACAATACAGAGAGATTAAAGTAATCCAACTAAACAAAGAAAACTGAAGAAAAGTCTTTTCAAGATCTTCTGTAAATGTCATTCTACAAAAATGCCTATTCTAACTGAGGAAAAAGATAGGACACCCTTGCCCCTAATAGCGAGTGTTACCTCCTTTGGCTGAAATAACTGCAGTGAGACGGTTCTTGTAGCCATCTACCAGTCTTCGACATCGGTCTGAGGAAATTTTACCCCACTCCTCAATGCAGAACTTTTTCAGCTGTGAGATGTTTGAGGGGTTTCTTGCACGTACAGCCCTTTTCAAGTCACCCCACAGCATCTCAATGGGATTCAAATCTGGACTTTGACTTGGCCATTCCAGGACTCTCCATTTCTTCTTTTTCAGCCAATCTTTGGTTGATTTACTAGTATGTTTTGGGTCATTGTCATGTTGCATGGTCCAGTTCCGCTTCAGCTTTAATTTTCTAACTGATGGTCTCACATGTTCTTCAAGCACCTTCTGATACACAGTAGAATTCATCGTGGATTCTATGATGGTGAGCTGACCAGGTCCTGCTGCAGCAAAGCAGCCCCAAACCATGACACTTCCACCTCCATGCTTCACAGTTGGTATGAGGTTCTTTTCTTGGAATGCTGTGTTTGGTTTTACGCCAAACATGTCCTCTGCTGTTGTGTCCAAATAATTCAATTTTGGACTCATCTGTCCAAAGAACATTATTCCAGAAGTCCTGGTCTTTGTCAACTTTATCTCTGGCAAATGTCAGTCTGGCCTCGATGTTTCTCTTGGAAAGCAAAGGTTTCCTCCTTGCACACCTCCCATGCAAGTTAAACTTGTACAGTCTCTTTCTGATTGTAGAGGCATGTACTTCTACATCAACAGTAGCCAGAGCCTGCTGTAGTTCTCGAGATGACACTTTAGGGTTTTTGGAGACCTCTTTTAGCATCTTGCGGTCTGCTCTTGGGGTGAACTTGCTGGGGCGACCAGTCCTGGGCATGTTGGCAGTTGTTTTGAAAGCCCTCCACTTGTAGACTATCTTCCGGACAGTGGAATGGCTGATTTCAAAATCTTTTGAGATCTTTTTAAATCCCTTCCCAGACTCATAGGCTGCTACAATCTTTTTCTGAAGTCCTCTGACAGCTCTTTTGCTCTCACCATGGTGCTCACTCTCACTTCAACAGTCAGGAGCACACCAAACTAAATGTCTGAGGTTTAAATAGGGCAAGCCTCATTCAACATGCAGAGTAACGATCTACTAATTATGTGCACCTGGTGTGATATACCTGTGTGAGATCTGAGCCAATTTAAGAGGGAATACATGTGAGGGTGTCCTATCTTTTTCCTCAGTTAGAATAGGCATTTTTGTAGAATGACATTTACAGAAGATCTTGAAAAGACTTTTCTTCAGTTTTCTTTGTTTAGTTGGATTACTTTAATCTCTCTGTATTGTTGAAACGGAGATGAAATAACCATTTATTAAAAATGTTACAAAAAACCACATGCTTTCAAAGGGTGTCCTAATTTTTTCACATGACTGTACATCATATGTGACACTTCATAGAGCTGCTCTTCTATAGTTTGTGCGTACTATGTGTCCAGCATAAAACATTTAAGGTATTGGCTCAAGCATGTACATCGAAGCATCAGTAGGGAGAGAGAGAGACAGTGCCCAGATTCGTGCCCCCCTTTATCCTCTCCACGAACAGATAACTTGTACAGCACAGAGAGAAGGGGGAGGGAGAAAGGTGTGTACAGCCGCTCTGAAGCTGCAACCCGGCTCAAAGCTGACCACAAAACAAGCCAGAATCCATTTAAAGAAGAAAAGTCCTTTTTCCATCACAGGTACTCAACTTTATCAAAATGATATTACTCCCTAAAGCTCTGTATTTATTAGACCATGCCTGCACTCCCCTTTCATGTGTTTTTTTTTTTTTTTTTTTTTTTTGATTGCCTGCACTCACTGATGGCTAATTCATACCCCTTTGAGAAAGCTAACGCGAAACGCGCGTCAGGGGCTCTGGACTGGTGGTGCATGTGTTTGGTGCCACTTTTTGCGCACTTATCTTGTATAATACTTGGATGTAATTCCTAAATTCATGACTCTTCTGTTCACCATATAAACTACTGGTGTTATAGTGTGCATTGTCCATTATATACTAACTAGCCACCTTGTTTTGGTTGCACTGGCCTTTATAATTTTGGTTGCACCTTTTTCCCATGCATCACCAGTCCTTTGATATGTGTTATTTGTTTTTAAGTGATTTTAACTTGTTTGTCCAGTGATGTCCAGTTTTGTTTTCATGATCTTATGTGTATAAATAAAGTATTAAAGCTTTAAATTAAGTGATGTTTTTTAGAATTTTTTGTCCATTTATTTTTGATTGGTTTATAATTTTAAATAGGGGTCAGCTAGACATAAACTTGCTCTTCTTACCTTACAGTGTCCCAAGAGACATGGAGGAGCATCACTGCCAGATTTTTATTTCTATTATTTAGCTGGCCAGTTAAGGTTTCTCTCCTCTTGCGTGACAACCACCACATTACCCAACTCTGAGTATTATTTGGGACAATATTTTCAAATATCTAGCTTATGGCCTTTTCTAGATTGCATTCATTTATTCTATAGAGAAGCTCTCCCAATACATCGCCTAGCTCATCAGGTATGGAAAGCAGCAAAGCTCCGTCAATATAATGATCTCCCAGATGTAGTTCCGCTGTGGGACAACTCTATGTTCCCCATTTTACAAGCTTTAGAAGGTGTGGAGCTATGGATGGAATATGGGATTTGTACTCAGTGATATTTAAACAGATTGCGTTTTGCTCTCCTTCATGCAACTGCAGGAGAAATTTGGGGTGGTGCATATTTATTTTTATAGATATTTGCAGTTGTGCCACGCCCTTCACGTTCAGTTGCTTGGGGACAGATGTAGCATCCCTGTATATCCTTTAGTAGGTATTTTCACAGCACAAGGCCCAAAAGGTATTATATCCATCTTATATACTCATTTATTAAGCCCCTGTACAGCTTTCACACCACTTTTGATAGAGGCTAAATAGTAAGAATGCAAAAAAACAAAACACATATTGCTTAACCTAAATATATATGACAAAGCTTTAATAAAAATACCATAACAGCACAATACAACAGCTTAGTAATATATATAAATCAGCCAGAAGCCCAAATGACTGTAATAATAAAAGTATGAGGACCCATACTGCGACAATACGCAGAAAGCTGCGGCTACACAATATATAAGCAGACCCTCGTGCTCCAGTGTAGTCCTTCAACAATGTCCACAAAACCTATAAGCTCCTATAGGGTTATATATGCTCCAGTATAGTTCTCAAATAAGTCCATATATTCTGTATAGTTAAATGTACATTCTGCTATAGCAATCATCCACCATAGAAAGCTGGGCCGTAAACATAAGTGGCAGCAAAGCCAAAATATGGGACTTCTCCCTTTGCCAATGATCGAGGGAGATGAATGAACCAATAGTATAAAGTAGCCGGAAGAAGAGTTCACCGACCTGGTAGCCGTATAGTAAATAGTTTCTTCCCGGACCCTGCCTGAAAGACAAAGTAACACTTACCAGACCCGTTCTCCTGATGTGGAGTTGCCTCCGCTGCTGTACACCTCACCACTCACGCGGCGCCCCACGTGGTATTGCGGGCCTGTAGGGGCGTCCCACGTTACCCGGAGGAAGCACTTATGTTCGGGGCACTGGTAGCGCTGGTCCTACTAGTGAGCCCATCCATACATGCACTTAAACTATATGGATTAAAAGAAGATAAAAGCCCTTTCTTTATCATAGGAAAAAAGTCCGGACGCTAGGACCCAAAATATCACCAGCGCTACCAGTGCCCCGAACATAAGTGCTTCCTCCGGGTCATGTGGGACGCCGCGCACAGGCCCGCAACACCACATGGGACGCCGCGTGAGTGGTGAGGTGTCAAAAGCGAAATCTCGTCCAAGACTCAATTCCCCTGCGCCGAACTGTCCATCACATATTTAGGGATTCAACTTACTACCTCAACTAAACAGCTGATACATGCTATCTTCCCCTCATTACTTGCATCCCTGCAAAAAGAAATGGACTGAGTTGCAAAATGTGAGTTCAGTTAGATGGGCAGGATTATCCTATACAAGATGCTGTTCTTGTTCTTATTTTACACACACTACCCATTCCTATCCCAGCAGCAGTTTTTCATTCACTCAGATCTCAAATGTCTTCTTTTATTTGCAAACAAATGAAGCCACGAGTGTCAGTGGGAGGTATGGGTGTGCCAGACTTGGGCCAGTACCACAATGCTTTCCTCATCACCCAATCGTATGATTGGTCCCATCCTGAGACAAACTATGGCCAGCCATGGAAGCCTCTATGTCAGCCCTCAAGAAATTGCATCTGATCCACTTCATACCTACCGCTATTTCAACATTGCCTCCAGAGACTCCCCCAACAGTTCTAGCAACACTACAGGCATGGAATGCAGGTATAACAACTAGGGTTAACCCTTCCTCCATGACCATTATTCAGATCGCCATACAAGCATTAGAAAACCATATACCAGACCTAGACCTGAAGGAATGGACGAATCAGGGCATTCAAAATATTTCCCAAATACTCCATCAGAATGGTTTCATGGCCTTTAGCCACCTTAAGGAGCATTTCCACATCCCTGACACGGAGCAATTTAGTTATAACCAGATTGTGTCCTACCTTGCTAAACTCAAGTCACATAACCTGTCAATTCCTGAACCACTTAATAAGACTGTACAAACCTCTCCTCTGCTGCTTCAAAGAGGAATCAGGCCATATTATACCTTATTAACGCAGAGCTTGACTTTTCAAAAGGGACCTCAATTGATTCAATGGGAGAACGACCTAACCAAATTATTTTCCCAGACTGAATGGACATCTGCCTTTAACTGGGCCCATAAGGCAACGAATTGCGCATTGCACTGAGAACAATATTATAAACTACTGCTGCACTGGTATTATACACCGCTAAGGTTGTCTAAGATATATCCAACCTCGCCTCCCTATTGCTGGAGGGGATGGGGATGTGGGCTCTCTCTTCCATATTTTCTGGTCCTGTCCCAGACTACGTCCATTTTGGGAATCTGTCAGGGCACTGATCCAGACTCTCTATCTCGAGCTGGACAAATTTATCCCAGCTTAAGAACTATTGTTAATAGGCATTGACTAATAGTCCCACTCCAGTGCCGAGCTATAGCCTGTCATATCTTACATGCTGCTAAACTTTTGATCGCTAGGAACTGGAAAGGGGCAGCCATACTCTCTAGAGGAGAAGTACACTCCATGGTGTCTAACAACTATCTCCTTAGCTTTCCAGAGAGTTAAATTACAGTCATTTACTCGCCTCTGGTCTAAATGGGGTTCCTTACACCCAAATCTATTGACATACACCCTGAAAATGTATGCTCCTAAGATGTAACTAATTTGCTCACTAATGTGCTAAGTGTAGCCCATGTTGGCGATATTCTCAGCTGTCAAGTGTACCTAACGCATACCATACAATGCTTCTTATGATACACAAACCCTGTAATTTCATGGCTTTTGTTCTTTATTTCAGTTTATGTTATAATTTTGTTGGCTTGTTATATGCCTCCTAATTTTTCATCGTACCAACAGAAGGACTCAGGAGCATGGACTCTCATGGAGCTCTTTATTGGACTGCAGGGACTCTACTGTCGGTCAAATGAGAGCACTCAATCCACGACTGACTCTAACTAGCCAATTTCTCCCTACAATACCCTATGTTCATTGTCCATGTGTATTATAAAAAGAATTTCAGGCCATCTCCTTCAAAAACAGGGCTCGAAGTGATATGCAGCTACAAAGCTATTATTGTCTGTTGAATTAAGTCTACCACCTGTCTTTGTTATTAACAGAAGGGGTTATCCTCTTCAGAAGTCCTCAGGGCTCATTCCATTAGAGCTGTCTCTACCTCGTTGGCTGAGGATGCTCCGGCTTCCATCGAACAGGCAGCTACCTGGGCAAACCCAAAGACCGTGTTTTAAGCATTATAAATTGGACAATTTAGCCAACCACTTATTTTTAGTCAGCAAGGTCTTGTCTGCTGCAGTCCCACTCTGATTTATTTATTTCTCCGTTATTCCTTCTGTCAGTGATGTTGTGGAAGTGCTTGGGAAAAGATTTTTTTTTTAAGCCAGAAAGAAAAAAAAAATGCAACTTAATAATCAAAAATGACAGTAAAAAAATAAACCAAAAAAATACTTGTGTCCTACGTTTCATACAATCATTGACAAAAAAGAACCATCTTGGGCCTCATCTAGCCTGGATACAATATGAGATACAGTTGGGCATGGAGGCATACAGGTTCGGTATGGTATCATGCATCGCATTTTCCCAGAAATGTTGCAGCTGGTCCTGTAGATCCTGTACAATGGTAGGTTGCCAAAGCTGGTGTCCCAGCTGATCCCATGAATCCAAAGCATAGCCTGGTTTTGACAATACGGTTCCAGTCTCTAGCAGTTCAGGTTAGGCTATTTTCACACTCGCATTTTGGGCAGATGGATCTGCAAAAACGGATCCGTTACAATAATACAACCGCATGCATCCATCATGAACGGATCCGTTTGTATTATCTGTAAGGCTACCTTCACACTAGCGTTTTTTGCGGATCCGTCATGGATCTGCAAAAACGCTTCCGTTACAATAATACAACCGCATCCAGATCCGGTTGTATTATGTCTTCTATAGCCACGATGGATCCGTCTTGAACACCACTGAAAGTCAATGGGGGACGGATCCGTTTTCTATTGTGCCAGATTGTGTCAGAGAAAATGGATCCGTCCCCATTGACTTACAGTTTCATCAAGCCAAAACGCGAGTGTGAAAGTAGCCTTACTTGTTCATAATGCCACTGCAAACGATGACAATAGCTGGTTGTCTCTGGCAGAATATATAATGGGCGCCATGACACCAAACCTCTCCCTGCTAAGCACCTGAATTGGTCTGGCCAGAGACAGGGGTATGCAATGAAGGTCTGGGTAGTGGACAATGAAACTGTGGATGCTGCTCATGCTTGTCGTGGATCTAACATCCTTTCTACTGGTGGTCTGTCTTGGCCATCTGGAGCCTTGTTCACCTCCTAACAGCCAGGTCAAAACAACCTAGATGGCAGGCAATCACCCTGCTTCTTTCATTACAATGATGTCCCCCCTGTCTTTAAGTGCGCCGTAGAGGCATGTTTTGCTGTCAACGATCTCTGACCAAGAGGTCACTACCCAAAGGTAGTCTCGGAGAGCCTTTTCATAGGGCAGCAAAGGAAGCGTTTTTACATTCGCTTGTGGCAAGACTCAGTGTGTTATCAAACCCCACCTGTAATCATTTACATGTCTGCCTGAGCCATAACTCCATGCTGAGATTTGCAACAATCCACCTTTCTTTCAGGGTCCGTTTTCCATTTTTTGTTAATGAGTGCATTTCCCATAGACCTCAGCTAACAGCTGGTATTTGTTTAAAAAAAAAGTGCAGAAAAACCACTAAAAACGTATGCAAGAGACTACCTTACTCTGCTTTCACATTTTTTTCACAGTTATTTCATGGTGTTTTTCTAAGCTTTTGCATATTTTTTTTGTCAGAAGATCTATACCATATTATATTACTATATCTATACCAGGCATGCTCAACCTGCGGCCCTCCAGCTGTTGTAAAACTACAACTCCCACAATGCCCTGCTGTAGGCTGTTCAGGCATGCTGGGAGTTGTAGTTTTGTAACATCTGGAGGGCCACAGGTTGAGCATGCCTGATCTATACTATAGACCAGCGATGGCGAACTTGTGGCATGAGTGCCATAGGCAGCACTCTGAGCCCTCTCTGTGGGCACCTGTACCCTGGAAAAAGTCTACGGTGTACCAATATGCCTTACACTTTTCCTACCATTTATCAGCGCAGGGCGCGCTATGACCGACACAGGCAGCGCACTGAATGTAGGCAGGATATTATAGCTAAGTGATAAAGTACATGGAAGATATACTATATTGAACAGTGGTATTCAGGTTTAATTGCTGAGTTGGCACTTTGCTATAAATAAGTAGGTTTTGGGTTGCAGTTTGGGCACTCGGTCTCTAAAAGGTTCACCATCACTGCTATAGACTCTATAGGAAGAATAAGTCCAGGAGTTACAGAAGCAGCATAGCTCCAATTCACTACAATGGGAGTTACAGAAACAGCAAAGCGCCGGCCTTTTTGGCTGTTTCCACAAGCCCGACCACCTGGGGTCTGTGCTTAGTCCCATCTCACCATCCAAACAGGACAACCCCTTTATTGAGATTTCCAGGGAATTGATACAGTGTGAGAAATATTGAAAAGTGTGTACGGGGTGTGTTTTTCTCTGTGTTCTTTTGGGACACTGTACAAATTCTCTGCATACAACAAAGGGTATTCTGCCCCATCTGTCTTTTCCTGCAATCCTTGAGCTGGGTGCACCAAGCCCAACTTTATCCTGAAAGCTAAACCCTTGTTGGCATTCTGACTGATGATTGAGATTACTGGTCAGAGGGCACACATTGACCAGTCACTCCCTGTGAGGCAACTGTTATGGAGGCATATTGACTGGACGTTGTGTTTGGGGGCACTCGTTAATGTTTGTGGGGCTCACTGCCTTTATTATGAGGTTTTGTAGCTAGATAATTTTAGGATACAGCTTAACCCCTTAAGGACCGGGGGTTTTGGGATTTTTGCGTTTTTGTTTTGCGCTCCCTGCCTTCCAAAAGCCATAACATTTTTATATTTCCGCTCACATAGCCATATGACGGCTTATTTTTTGCGGGACAAGTTGTACTTTTTAACGCTACCATTTATTTTTGCATGTGATGTAGTGGGAAACGGGAAAAAAATTCCAAATGGGGTGAAATTGCAAAAAAAAAAGCAATTTCACCACAGTTTTACGGGTTTTTAAATTACAACGTTCGATTTGCGATAAAACTGACTGGTTAATTTTATTCTTCAGGTCAGTACGAATCCGGCAATACCTAATATGTATAGTTTTTATTGCGTTTTGATAGTGAAAAAAATTAAAAGTGGGAATTTTTTTATTTTATTTTTTGTCGCCATGTTTTGACCCCTATAACTTTTTTGTAATTATGCGTACGGAGCAGTGTAGGGGCTCATATTTTGCTGGGCAATCTGAACTTTTAATTGATACCATTATGGGGTGCGTATGATGTTTTGATCACTTTTTATTCATTTTTTTAGGAATTTAGGAATTAGCCATTTGGACGCTTTCTTTCCGTTTTATGTTTACCGTATGGTGAATATTTTTAATATTATTATAGTATGGGCGTTTTCGCACATTGCGACACCCATTATGTGTAATTTTTTATTTTTATTTATTTTATTTTCATTTTGGGGAAAGGGGGTGATTTGAATTTTTATATTTTTTTATTAAATTTTTATTTTTTAAACTTTTTTTTTTTTTTTTACCACTTTCTTATAGTTCCCATAGGGAACTATAAGATGCAATCATCAGATTGCTATTCTCATATATTCCAATGCAATAGCATTGGAATATATGAGAAAATCGCATATTTCCTATGGAGCCTATTACAGTCATAGGCTCCATAGGAATACTGTAGTAGTAACCTAGGTTTCATTCACAGAAACCTAGGGTACTACATGCATGCTCCGGCTCCCCTTGTGGCCATCAGGAGCCGAGCAAAACCGAAAGTGAAACTTTCGGTTTTGCGTGATCAGATGCCATGGTCAGGATTGACCACGGCATCTGAGGGGTTAAATGTCCGCGATCGGCATCGCTGCCGGTCGCGGACATGAGCTGCGGGTGTCAGCTTGATGAATCAAGCTTTTACCCGCAGCTCGGGCGCCCGCTCCGTGCGGGAGCGGGCGCCATCTTTAAAGTGCGGACGAAGGGCGTACATGTACGCCCTTCGTCCTTAAGAGGTTAAAGGGGTTATCCCATGATTAATGTAAAAAAATTTAATCAGACATCATGTACTACATGACAATGTCTTTCTAACAATGCTAGAACCAGCCCTGTGCCTCACATGGATCCACAGATCTCCCCATTCATTGCTCTAAATGCTCTGCTAGATTTATTTCCAGCTGACAGCTCAGGGGGCATGTCCTTCCTCAGAACGCCTCTATATGGGGACGAGCGATGACATTAGTGATCACTGCTCCCCATACTGTGGAGAGTATCACTGCATGTAAATGTGTCTCCTCCACTGAAAAGCATTTTCACCCAGGCAGCCCCCCTGAATTGAGCATACGAGCAGTGCAAAGGCATTTTCCGGAGTTCCGGTGATGAACCGGGCTCTCCATGGGGCTGCCAGGAAACCCGGTGACGTCACCGGCACTGATGGGCGGGTTTTAGCACTGCCCTAGCCTGTAAAACGGCTAGCGCAGCCCTAAAGAATGCCCATCAGAGCCGGTGACGTCACCGAACTCACTGCCAGGCAGAAGCTTCCGGCCGGCAGTGTGTTATTGTAAACAAGAGCATCAGGGGTGCTGCCTTGGTGAAATTATGGGTATGTCCAGGTTCAGCTCTGAACCTTGACAACCCCTTTAACTGGAAGGAACGCTTCTGTATTGAGACGAGCGATGGCGTTAGAGATCACTGCTCCCCACACAGTGGAGAAGATCACTGCATGTAAAAAAGATTAGTCCAATTTATGACGAGGCGTGTCATGGTCTTTGGTGAGCTCCGTGACACGGTTGCCATGAATGCTGTTGCCAGCGGCAACGTGTTGTGCTTGCAGCATGTAGGTGCCTCCTTCTTTCTCCTGGGGCCTTCGTGTCTGGTGCCGGAGGGGTTAATTATCTAGCTTGGGGGATTTAGGTGTGTCCTGGGTGTGGCCACGAGGTTTATGTTACCTGTGGCTGTACCTTGTACTCCAGCCTTTGTTGGTGCTGGAGCTTTGCTCCTTTCCTGGGTGCATCTGCCCAGTCCTTGAGGGCAACCTGGTGGGACATTGATGTCTCTCTGATGTCACCTTGATGTTTCCGCTTTGTCCTCTTCCCATCCTCACTTGTTGTCTTGTTTGGTGTGATGGGAATGTGTTTATGTCGGTGTTCCATGTCTGGTACGTTTGGTGTTGAATTCCTTCATGGTTGCTAGACATTGCTCCCTGTCTGTTGTTGCCTGCGGAAGTGGGCTCCATGGTTTCCTGGAGGGGTGAACCACAAGTCTGTATGCTGCTCTGCATGCGTCCTTTTTGCATGGGGATTTCCGGGCAGTAACTGGTGTGTGGGATACCTGGGTGTGGTTGTACTTTGTCCTGTATGGTGTGTGGGCACCAGTACTCTTGTTTGGGTTTCAGTCGGTGTTGCTGCAGCAGGTGTGTTGTATGGTGTGCTTACCTGCCGATCCAGTTACTGTATACAGTTACTGTATACAGTCTCCTCTGTTTCCTTGCAGCTAGGCCGGTGGAGACTCCTGTCCATCCATGTCTGGGATGAACAGGTCGTCTCTTATTCCTGACTCCTATTTCAGGGATCGTTGGGGTCAAAAGGATCCAGGTTCCAGAGTATAAGCCCCCTTACTATCGGGGCCAGCTCATACAGTTAGGAGGTCAGGGACAGCATGAAGTGGCGTTAGGAGGAGACCTGCTTCCTTTATCCAGGCCTAGTTGCTTTCCTTTATTCCCTACTATATACAGTGGGGGGTTTCCCCCACTGTGACAGAGTGCCCCTCATTATAAACTAGGAGCATGTACGGCAATCCTTGTGCCTGGCACGCCTGCAATCTGCCCAACTGGCGAACACAGCGTAAAACTTTACAGCCGGTTAAAAAAGGAGGCTTGAGACTATTTTTCGACGTAGCTTGCTATGCTGTTTCCGTAGCTCCCACACGTCGCAATAGGAGCTACTGAAACAGCGAGCAGCAACGCACTCCACTGTTTCCCGGCCGGTTGATGGTTGGGACTGTGTCTCATCTCGACTTTAAGGACGAACCACAGTCAGATCTCAGACCACATGTACATACCAGGATTTTGTTCCCCCTACAACTCCCTTAAAGCCACTCTTCAGCTATTAGTTTACGTCCCACACTTTTCCAACCTATAACACATCCTAGCATCTTCCCTACCCTGGTACAGACTGCACACTACAACCCATGGTGACTGCCCCCCTCATAGACTACACCCCTTAAAAACCCACTACATGACACAGCCTGACAACTGCTCTGGGTGCCACACCCTTCACAAACTCAACCCCATAGCCACTAAACTTCACCTCATGCTGCTCGAAGACTGCCCTCTAAATCCAATTTTCTCACTAAGGGTCCTATTACATCTGGAGATGCTGCAGGCGATTGTCAGGAGGGAAGCATTCCTTCCCGGCATTCGTCTGCTCGTTAGTGTTGGAGACACATTTACATGCAGTGATCTTCTCCACGGTGTGGGGAGCAGTGCTCTCTAAGGCCATCGCTCGTTTCTATACAGAAGCCTTCCTTCCAGTTATTCATCTGCTTGTCAATGGAGGAGATACATTTACATGCAGATATTCCCTCCACAGTATGGGGAGCAATGATCACTAATGTCATCGCTCGTCCCCATACAGAAGCGTTCCTTCCCAGCAATCACCTGGCTTGCTAGTGGAGGAGACTGCTGCTATTACATGCCTCGATCACCTCCTCAGTGTGTGGAGGGGTGATCGCTAATGAACTACTGAATCATTGTTTGGCGACCGCAGAGGGCTGATTACATGGCACAATCTGTCTCCGGCAAACGATTATTTTTAAACCTGTTGAGAGACTCTGATTACTTGATGAAAAAGCGTTTGCTTCTTCATCATGTAATTGGCAGCTGTATTGCAATGTCAGCCTTCGTAGGATCGTTAGCGATGATCTTCACGATTATCTGCAAGTGTAAAAGGACCCTAACACTAATGGGCAAGGTTCCCTTACACCCACTTTCTCATCCTGAAACCTCAGACCTAAAAAGTGATCTTGAACAGCTTTCTATAAAGTATCCTTGCCTCACACAGAATACACCTCCATGACTACGCACACTCACAGCCTCCTGACTGCTCTCCATTCTGCCCACCCTTTCGCAAACTGCACCATCCACCAATGTTTGTACTCTAAAACTACAATCTAAAGCCACCGGACTGATATATCCAGCCCCAGAGACTCAACCACACAGCCACATATGTCCTGTTATTACACTTGGCCTCTGTCTGTACAGGATCCAGCACTGGAGCGCTCCTCTCCTTCTGTACAGGATCCAGCACTGGAGAGCTCCTCCCTGTCTGTACAGGATCCAGCACTGGAGCGCTCCTCCCTGTCTGTACAGGATCCAGCACTGGAGCGCTCCTCTCTGTCTGTACAGGATCCAACACTGGAGCGCTCCTCTCTGTCTGTACAGGATCCAGCACTGGAGAGCTCCTCCCTTTCTGTACAGGATTCAGCACTGGAGAGCTCCTCCCTGTCTGTACAGGATCCAGCACTGGAGAGCTCCTCCCTGTCTGTACAGGATCCAGCACTGGAGAGCTCCTCCCTGTCTGTACAGGATCCAGCACTGGAGCGCTCCTCCCTGTCTGTACAGGATCCAGCACTGGAGCGCTCCTCCCTGTCTGTACAGGATCCAGCACTGGAGCGCTCCTCCCTGTCTGTACAGGGTCCAGCACTAAAGCGCTCCTCCCTGTCTGTACAGGATCCAGCACTAAAGCGCTCCTTCCTGTCTGTACAGGATCCAGCACTGGAGCGCTCCTCCCTGTCTGTACAGGATCCAGCACTGGAGTGCTCCTCTCTGTCTGTACAGGATCCAACACTGGAGCGCTCCTCCCTGTCTGTACAGGATCCAACACTGGAGCGCTCCTCCCTGTCTGTACAGGATCCAACACTGGAGCGCTCCTCCCTGTCTGTACAGGATCCAGCACTGGAGCACTCCTTCCTGTCTGTACAGAATCCAACACTGGAGCGCTCCTCTCTGTCTGTGCAGGATCCAGCACTGGACCGCTCTCCCCTGTCTGTACAGGATCCAGCACTGGAGCGCTCCTCCCTGTCTGTACAGGATCCAGCACTGGAGGGCTCCTCCCTGTCTGTACAGGATCCAGCACTGGAGTGCTCCTCCCTGTCTGTACAGGAACCAGCACTGGAGCGCTCCTCCCTGTCTGTACAGGATATAGCACTGGAGTGCTCCTCTCTGTCTGTACAGGATCCAGCACTGGAGCGCTCCTCTCCTTCTGTACAGGATCCAGCACTGGAGCGCTCCTCCCTGTCTGTACAGGATCCAGCACTGGAGCGCTCCTCCCTGTCTGTACAGGATCCAGCACTGGAGAGCTCCTCCCTGTCTGTACAGGATCCAGCACTAAAGCGCTCCTCCCTGTCTGTACAGGATCCAGCACTAAAGCGCTCCTTCCTGTCTGTACAGGATCCAGCACTGGAGCGCTCCTCCCTGTCTGTACAGGATCCAGCACTGGAGTGCTCCTCTCTGTCTGTACAGGATCCAACACTGGAGCGCTCCTCCCTGTCTGTACAGGATCCAACACTGGAGCGCTCCTCCCTGTCTGTACAGGATCCAGCACTGGAGCGCTCCTTCCTGTCTGTACAGAATCCAACACTGGAGCACTCCTCTCTGTCTGTGCAGAATCCAGCACTGGACCGCTCTCCCCTGTCTGTACAGGATCCAGCACTAAAGCGCTCCTCCCTGTCTGTACAGGATCCAGCACTAAAGCGCTCCTTCCTGTCTGTACAGGATCCAGCACTGGAGCGCTCCTCCCTGTCTGTACAGGATCCAGCACTGGAGCGCTCCTTCCTGTCTGTACAGGATCCAGCACTGGAGCGCTCCTCCCTGTCTGTACAGGATCCAGCACTGGAGTGCTCCTCCCTTTCTGTACAGGATCCAGCACTGGAGTGCTCCTCCCTGTCTGTACAGGAACCAGCACTGGAGCGCTCCTCCCTGTCTGTACAGGATATAGCACTGGAGTGCTCCTCTCTGTCTGTACAGGATCCAGCACTGGAGCGCTCCTCTCCTTCTATACAGGATCCAGCACTGGAGCGCTCCTCCCTGTCTGTACAGGATCCAGCACCGGAGCGCTCCTCCCTGTCTGTACAGGATCCAGCACTGGAGCGCTCCTCCCTGTCTGTACAGGATCCAGCACTGGAGCGCTCCTCCCTGTCTGTACAGGATCCAGCACTGGAGTGCTCCTCTCTGTCTGTACAGGATCCAGCACTGGAGTGCTCCTCTCCTTCTGTACAGGATCCAGCACTGGAGCGCTCCTCTCCTTCTGTACAGGATCCAGCACTGGAGCGCTCCTCCCTGTCTGTACAGGATCCAGCACTGGCTTTAGTAACTGGACACCTCTCTCCTGTACCATTCATCTCCCAGGAATAACATCTATGGGGTGCAAAAAAAGAAAGATATCACCACACAGACACATAGCCTGGACTCCCTAACATTGAGACATCACTCTTGCACTCATGATCTCCCTGTCTGATCCTAATGGCTCCCACACAATACTCCCTGCTGACCCCCATATGCCCCAAAACAAGGGACTGCACGCCATCTAGCTAGACAGCTCCCCCAAGTATTATTATCTGATTAGGTGTCCCACAAAGCACACAAATATCACCATGTGCCCCGAATCTCACACAGACCTGACATAAGATATGCAGAACCATTGTCTGCACCCCGCACCCCCCGACTGCTGCTCCTGCCTCCCCAGCGAACTGTTCCAATGGTACAGACAGTACTCCTTCCCCCCAAATAACAGATCGCCATCTCTGCGCCCCCCCTCCCCTCGCCCCCAAGAACACAGATCGCCATCTCTGCCCCCCCCCCCCCCACTCCCTCAAAATCTGCACCCTCATGGCCCCAGAATACATCACATGCCCCCTCCTCACAGATTTACACCCTATACACTAGAATACACTCAGATCTGTACCCTAAACCCCTGGAATCGCACCAGATTCCACCCCCAGATACTCCTGCACTCTATGAACCCCACTACCCCCAGTGCTCCCCATGTAGTACTGTGTACCCCAGGACTGCCCCACCTCCTCCCTCACACTGCTGCCTGCAGGCACACAGCTCCTCCCGGTTCCACAGGCTTCTGCAGTCTGTGTTTACCAGCACTTCCCACATTACACCATGAAGGAGCATGTGACCAGTGACGTCACAAATCTCCTTCTCACAACTCCATTCTAGCATCTACCGTTTTTTTGTCGCACGGCCTTCATCAAGGGGCGTCCTTGGCGGGGACTTCAGTGACGCGTACCTGGCCCGTCCTTGTGTGTGGCAGCGCTCCGTGCAGGGTCCGTGTCCTGCCCCAGCCTGCATGTGAGTTCACACCCGTATCTCTCCTGCTGAGACCCCAGGAAGCTGGAGGCCCGGAAACCGCAACCTGCGCCCGAAAGTCTCCACTGGGACCGTTCTCTCATGGGGGAAGTCTGAGGACGGCGGCTGCCATGTTGTTATTGTACTCTGTGGCTTTTGGGTGCTTTTTTTGTCTTCTATGCTGGTGGCTATATTGGTCAGTGCAGGGACTCCATGGCCTTGTTATTTGTCTGCTGCACTGATTTGTATGGGCTGCGTATGGCCCTGTCACAGGCGGGCGGCGTATGGCCCTGTCACAGGCGGGCGGCGTATGGCCCTGTCACAGGCGGGCGGCGTATGGCCCTGTCACAGACGGGCGGCGTATGGCCCTGTCACAGACGGGCGGCGTATGGCCCTGTCACAGGCGGGCGGCGTATGGCCCTGTCACAGACGGCGGCGATGGCCCTGTCACAGACGGGCGGCGATGGCCCTGTCACAGACGGGCGGCGTATGGCCCTGTCACAGACGGGCGGCGTATGGCCCTGTCACAGACGGGCGGCGTATGGCCCTGTCACAGACGGGCGGCGTATGGCCCTGTCACAGACGGGCGGCGTATGGCCCTGTCACAGACGGGGGGGGGGGGGGGCGTATGGCCCTGTCACAGACGGGGTGTATGGCCCTGTCACAGACGGGGGGCGTTTGGTTTTTATGTTTCGGTTTATGGCCCTGTTATTTTGGAACAATATGACTTTTGGTTTGGCACAGTGTGGGCACTGTATAGGCCTGTTATTTTGGCACAGTGTGGGCGCTGTATAGACCTGTTGTTTTGGCACTGTATAGGCCTGTTATTTTGGCACAGTGTGGGCGCTGTATAGACCTGTTGTTTTGGCACTGTATAGGCCTGTTGTTTTGGCACAGTGTGGCACGGAAAATGCAGATGTAGCCCAATATCCTTCAAGAATCTACTGTGGGATGTTAGATCTGGCAGAGTTTTTCGGTTGTATTCACATTGGCATTGCATATTTGTTTTCGGCTTTGGGATCTTTGTCTTCTTGACTGCAATTAATAGCCCTAAATGCCGCACTGTTCTTACCTTCAAAAGTGAAGGAGCCCAGCACACGTGTGAACATGGCCTACAGCAGCAGAGCCATCGTTTGAAATGAACAGCTACAAAAGCTTCCGGTTGGCGCTACTCAGCGGCTCTGGCTCATGGCATGAGACTGTTGTAATGATGAAGCATCTCAGTTAGTGAAAATGAGTGGGGTCTTTGACTCTCAAGTTGCCGCAACTAGAGAGTCAAAGGAATCTTGCTGGTTTTCTAGCAGTTTTTGGGTCATGGTCACAACTACTTCTGGGTCGCAACACAACTGGGATGCTGCAGCTCTACACTGTGATCTGTGGCCAAAGTCACCAGATAGCCCCCGCCTAGGTAGGAGGTAAAGACTCCTACTCTACCGAGGGGTGGACATAACACAATCATATAGTCAGACAATACCAGAGGTTTTTTCATTTTAATTTTTCTTCTCTATCTTCCTTGAGCCATAACTTTTTTATTTTTCTGTTCACTCAGCAGTATTAGGGCTTATTTTTTGCGGGAGAAGTTGTACTTTCCATATGGCATACAATGTAGTGGGAAGCGGGGAAAAAATTACAAATGGGGGGGGGATTGGAAAAAAAACACAATTCCTCCGCTGTTTTACGGGTTTTGTTTCCACTCCGTTCCCTTTGTGGCAAAACTGACCCGCGCCCTTCATTCTCTGGGTCAGTATAATTACAACGATGCCACATATGTATAAATACTGTAAAAATAAAGTTAAACTTTTTTTTTTTTTTAGATCACCATATTCTGACCCCCATACTTTTCTATAGTTGCAGGCTCACTTTTTTGCAGGACAATTTTGGAGTGCGTGTGACTTTTGATAACATTCTATTAAATTTTTTTGGGGGGGTAAGAGAGGCAATGAAAAATGTCAGATTGGCCATTTTGACCCTTTTTTCCGTTACTCCATTCGCCCTATTGGAAAAATATTTTTATATTTTAATAATATGGGCGTTTTCGTATGCGGTGATGCCCATGATGTTTATATTTTTGTGCTACTTATGTTTTTTTTTTTATTCTACGGAAAGGGGGATGATTTAAACTTTAATATTTTTTATATATTTGTGTTTTTTTTTAAACTTTTTTTATGATTTTAAAGCTTGTAATTGAGCCTACAAAATCCATTAAAAAAATAAAAAAAAATCTTTTAGACCCATGATTTGTACAGAATTGCTCATTTCTTATGTTCGCCTGCTAACTGCTGCCCAAAATACGAAATGTAGCTTCAATACCCTGGGTCTCTTCAGAGAGAACCAGTATATTGAATTCTGGTAAGAAGAACGGAAGCGCGAACCTCCGGGTTTTTGACCCTTTAGATGCTGTAATCTCACTTGATCACGGCATCTAAAGGCTTTAATGACCGCGATCGGCTATTCGATTATTGCCGGTTGCGGTCATTAGCCGCAGGTCTCTGCTGTTTCAAACAGTGGTGACTTGCCGGCCATGACTCGCTGAACGCACAAGTGGGCGCCATGTTTGCACTGGCGCTGGTAGCAAACAGGTTAAATATCGGTATGGCTGTGTTTGCATCTCTGGTGCACTGTTTCGGCAGAGAACAGCCTGCCGTCATTCTCTGGAGCTGGATTCAACAGATTACCGCTGAATCCCTATTAACTATAATGGGATCCGGCAGTGATCTGGTTGCTTTGTGGCCTAAATGCCAGATTTCGGCTGGACAAAAACTGCTGCACGCAATCCAGCCAACAGTTGGCATTTATATTGGATCATCTCTAACGGAGATGTAAACACAGCCTAAGGCTACTTGCACACGAACGTTGTTTGTTTCCGTATCCGTTCCGTTTTTTTTGCAGATAGGATGCAGACCCATTCATTTTGCAATTTGCGGACCGCAAAACACATACGTTCGTGTGCATGTAGCCTAAGAGAAACCGAGAACACGTCTTGTTTTTTTAATCTGATCTGATTTTTGGATAAAAAGCATGCACACCAAATGTGACGCCACCACGTTGTGTTTAGCTGACCGTACATTGATCACAGTATATTTTACCAGGTTTGTAGACCAGGCCTACCATAGAATATATCGGATAAAGCATTTTGCTCCCAGTGTTTGGACCTGGATGTCATTTCAGGTTTGGTCAATAAAAGGGGTTCTCCATGTTCCTCCTAAAACCAAAAAGTATGGATGATGAGAATACCATATGAACACTTACATCAACCTGTGTCATCAGCCATCCCTCACTGATTTCTTTGGCCTTCTTTACAGTAATGAAGAATTGATCTGAGAAGTGTGAGCCTTTTCAGCATAATTAAAGAAGACGCAGTGGGCCACCACAAGAGACACAATAGAAGATCCTAGACCTCACCAACAAACTCACCACTGACCTGCTGACTGGAGAGGTGAGCGCTGCTGGGACCTTATACAGTCCCAATGAGGTATTATGTCTTTGGATGATGACCGTATCATTGTGTGTCAGGTTCCTGTAAGGTGTCAGGATGTCTCTGTCTGTTTCTCCTTGGAGGAGTGGGAGTATTTAGAAGAACACAAGGATCTCTACAAAGATTTCATGATGGAGGACCACCAACCCAACACATCACCGGGTAAGAGGAGACTTTCACTGATTGTAAATTAGGGGGAAGTTATGATAATGTAGACACAGACATGTAGTGTAAGTTCAACATTGATTATCTCATGACGGTGCTGCCTATCAAAGAGGTTTTGGGGGGAGGTATTGAACAGGCGGTTCTTGAAGCTGATGATTTGGAAACTAAAATGGTAAAGTATAAGTATCTGAGTAACTTTGACAAGTGTCAAATGGTGATAAATGATCAAAGCATCTCCAAAAGTTCTTGTGGGGTATTCCAAGTATACTGTGGTTTTACCTAATATATGTGGTCCAAGGAGGATCAACTGGTAAACCAGAAACAGGGTCATGGGCATGCGGTGGCTTCTTGATGCACGTCGGAAGCTAGGTTGATATGTTTGGGGCTGCTGAGCCCTGCTTACCATCTAAAGCACCTATAGTTGGCATGTGAGCATCAAAACTGTTTATTCACATTATGTGGTCCACTGGGTGAGTTTACATTACTCACCTGAGGATGAGGTGGCTCCAGGATGCCCTATGGGAAGAAGGTGGAGCTACTGGGCGACGTTATAATGGAAATCCTTGGTTTCTGGCACTGAAAGTTTCACAGATTTCAACCCAACCAAGCATATGTGGGATGTGCTGGAAAAGAAGTCCAATCCCTGACAACTTACAGGAGTTACAGGATCTTCTAGCATCTACCACAGGATGTATTCAGAGGTCATGTGGAGTCAGTGCCTCAACAGGTCAAGCTGTTTTGGTAGCTAGAGGGACCTACTCAAGATTAGGCAGGTAGTTTTCACTCCATGGCTAAACGGTTTATATGCATGGCAAGAAATCCATATGAAATACAGTTATTGAGATTAGAAGATGATCAAACTTACAGAATATCGTCGTAAATCTTGAACAACCTTAGGCCTCATGCACACGGCTGTTGCCGGCTGTGGCCCTTATTGCGGCCTGCAAACAGTGGGTCCACAATATGCGGGCCCCGGCCGTGTGCTCACCGCATCATAAATTAATGTTCTAATTTTTTGGACTGCAGATGGATCACGGGCCCATTCAAGTTGAATGGGTCTGGATCCGTCGTGGTAGCCGTACGGATATTGCCCGTGCATTGGGGATGGCAAACTGCGGTCCCCAATGCACAGAACGGCTGAGCAAGGGATTTTTCTTGCCCCTTGCTTCTTCCTTTCGTCCGCCGGAAATCTACCGTTGACTGCCTGAGCGATCATAAAGCTCCTGAGACATCAGCAATCAGATTACGTCACTAGGCTCGGCACATGCCCAGTGACACACTTGAGGCTGTTGCCCTCAGGAGCTTTATGATCGCGCAAGCAGTCGACAGTACTGCGCCTTTGCAAGATTTCCAGCATCCGAAAGGAAGAAGCAAGGGGCGTATTAGATGACGTAGCAGAGCAGGCAGCGCCGTTCACCTCGGCTGTGGGAGGATATTTATTGATGAGGAGGCGTGCTTGGGCTGGTAATTAGGGCGGGCTGGACACTGCAGGGGGTGTCACTGGGCTCAAAAGAAGAAGAATAATAACGCCCCCCTGGGCACCTTGGAGGTTCATTTGCATAACACAAAAAGCGCTTTTTTATCAAAATGACACCATGAAACGAAAAAAGAAGACCACAGCAGGATAGAAGGTAGTTTACTGCACATGGCAGTGGCGACAGCTTAATATGCTAAAGCCTGGTGACAGATTCTCTTAAAGTAACCAGAAATACATATAAATGCATTGCCCCATTGTTGTTGAGTGTATGTGGATGTAAGATCTATTTCCCATGACAATAAAGGTGTAGTTTTATGGAGCACATCTTTATCTCGGAGTAAATATGCCTGAGACCTTTTATTGTAGTTTGGTGCATGTCTGGGTCGGAGGTATTTGTAGAAATCGTGTTTAGGAATAGGATAGTTTTGCATCAGCGATATGAATGGCTTGAGGGTATCCCCTGGTAAAGCGAGGAAACCGATTTTTCGGGACAAAGTGTTCCATAGTTCTTAGAGGAACCCAATCAGATAGATTATAATTTTGGTTGGACGTTTTAAGATGAAACTGCTGCCAGTTGGTAATAGAAGATTTGACCATTTTTGGGAATCTGGTATTTAGGAGACAAGGAAGCTACTAAGAGGCCTTTCATAGTCCTTGAAGATGTAGTTGATTGTTCTATTTGTACCCAGCTGAGGGGCGTGTCCTCCCTCCACCAACTTTGTAGTAGCGACACCTGAGTAGCCAGGTAATAATCGTGTATATCGGGCAGCCCAGTCCCTCCTCTATGTTTATGTAGTATTTTGGCCCGCCAACCCTATGCTTTTTAGCTTGCCATATGTAATTGTTCAGTAGTTGTGAAACCTTTTGGAAGAAACTTTGTGGTGGCACAATGGGCACTGTGCGGAACAAATAAAGGAGGTCTGGTAGCGTGGACATTTTGAAAGCTGCTATGCGGCCAATCCTGGAAATTTTTAGTTCCTGTTCTATTGACTGAAGTAATGGAATATCATTTGTTTTGTACAAAGATTGTGGCGAGTGTATCACTTGTACCCCTAGGTATTTCATATGAGACGCCTGCCAGTCAAGTGAATCACTTTGTGTGTTTGGGCTTTGATGTTTAGTGGGGGGATCTGGGACTTGTAAAGTACTCAGGGAGTGATGTAATGAGGTTTCTGGGTTTGTGAGAGAGAGAATGATGTCATCAGCGAATAGTGAGATCTTATGTACCTTAGAGCCCGCTGTCATCCCTTCAATGGTTACATGCTGCCTGATCGCCTGAGCTAGGGCTTCGATAGTGAGTACCAACATTAGGGGGGATAACGGACACCCTTGACGGGTGCCATTTGTGATATTAAAGGCATCACACAACATACCATGTGCCAACACTCTGCCGAAGGGGCCTTGTATAATGATTTGATGGCATCTGCGATATATCCGGTAAATCCCAATCTTTCCAGCACCGAAAAGGCAAAGGACCGATTAATGCGGTCAAATGCCTTTTCGGCATCTAAGGCTACTAATAATGTCGGCCATTTAGTTTTTTCGGAATGATCTACCAGGTTCAACATGCGCCTAGTGTTGGCTGACGCTTGTCTGCTTTTGGTGAATCCAGCTGGATCAGGATGTATTATGCTAGGTAGAATTTTGGATATTCTGGAAGCTATAAGTTTGGAAAACAAATAAATTCTATGTAGTGAAATATAGACGGCTCCACTGGTTCAGTCTGATGATAGAGGTGCAGAAACTGCTTAGTCTGACTCACCCGGTCAGTTAGATGTGCAAAAAATTATTTGAAAAATAGCAGGCACTCTCTTATTTGGGGTCAAGTGTATAGATTTTATTAAGAAAATGGTGTATTGGGGAGTGAGTGGGCGAGGGAGGTGGTAATTGGTGAATATAAACACAATGGTAAAAATGACAAGTGGCCTATATAGAACTGGTCTTCAAAGATGTAAAATATATATGTATGATGAATCATAACTATAACTATGAATCATAATATATATGTATGATGAATCATAACTACATATATATTTTACATCTTTGAAGACCAGTTCTATATAGGCCACTTGTCATTTTGTGTTTATATTCACCAATTACCACCTCCCTCACCCACTCACTCCCCAATACACCATTTTCTTAATAAAATCTATATACTTGACCCCAAATAAGAGGGTGCCTGCTATTTTTCAAATAAGTTTGGAAAACAATTTGATGTCTGCATTAAGAAGGGATATCGGGCAAAGGTTTTGTGGAGTTGTTGGGTCTTTCCCTGGTTTGGGAAGGGTCACTATAGTAGCTGATAACATTTCTTTGTCGAAGGCTCCTGTCGAGATGACTTCCGAAAACAGCCTATGTATATGTGGTGCTAGGATATTTCCATAAGTTTTAAAATATGTGTTAGAGAGACCATCTGGGTAGGGTCCTGATGGTTTGTGATATTTCTTTTTCCATAATGGGAGTGTTTAGCGCCTGTACTTGGTCGGGAGATAGCTTCGGGAGCGATCATTTACCTAAGAAGGAGTTTATGTCTCCGTTTGTCGGCAGAACTATCCCATTCACCTCAAAGTTGTAGAGGGATGAATAATATTCCCGAAAACGGTTAGCTATGTCTTTAGGGTTGTATAATGTATGGGATCCGAGAGCAGGGAGCGGATAATCGATTCTAGACTTTTGGGTGCGTTGTTTTAGTTGTCTCACTAATAGTTCGCCACACTTATTGTTTTGGGAATACGGTAATATTGTACATTTAAGGATCTGGAACTGATCCTGGAGATTAATGGATGGGGATTTTTTTTGTTTATTGCTTCAATTTGTGGGAGTTGGTTTTTGTATTTCTGTGAAGCGTTTTTCTCTCTTTTTTTTTATTTTTTATTTGAGCTCCCAATTTAATAAAAATTCCCCGTATAAAGGCCTTATGGGCATTCCATAGTGTGGTGTATTTAGATACCGAACTGGAGTTCAGTTGAAAGTAGTCCGTGATTGCGTTTTGTACTTCTGCTTTGTAGGACGTGTGTTCCATTACAAAAGCGTTGTCTCTCCATGTGGACGTGTACGTGGACGGTTTAACAGGGGATTCTGGCAAAGTCATGGTGATAGCAGCATGGTCAGACCATGTAAGGCCTTATTCACACGTCCGTAGTGTTTTGCGGATCCAGCCACCTTGCCACCAGCCCTATAGAGATGCCTATACTTATCCGCAATTGCGGGCAAGAATAGGACATGCTCTATATTTTTGCGGAGCCGCCGTCCGGAAGATCGGCGGCGCGCTCTTCAAATGCGGAGAGCACAGTGCGTTTTCTCCGCATCCATCACGTCCCCATTCAAAATGAATGGGTCCGCACCCGTTCCGCAAATTTGCGGAACGGGTGCGGACGTAGATTGCGGACGTGTGAATTAGGCCTAATCGTTTCGATAGCGAATGAGGAGACCGTCTGTAGAATATTCCTATCCACTGAAAACCTGTCTATCTTAGAATATGAATTAAGGGGTGTGAGTAAAAGGTAAAATCCTTTTCTGGACCATGCTGTATACGCCATATATCAAACATCTGATGTCGGTGGATCCATTGAGCTATTGTGTGACATCTGGGACTGTATTAACCAGTCCTGGACCGCCGTACGCAGGATTGCGTCCTGCGGGCGGCCGGGATCTTCTGAGTGGACGCATCGGCGCGTCCTCTCGCGAGACCCGTGAGTTCCTGTGAACGCGCGCCTCGACAGTTAAACTACAGCCTGCCAGTGATGATCAATCGCTGACAGGCTGTAGATGTGATATAAATCGCATCAAACAATGTATACCAGACGCTGTTTTGTGAACAGCGTCTGGTATACCTAGCTACCTGGTCCTCTGGTGGTCCCATTTTCTGGGATCGACCACCAGAGGACCAGGTAACTACAGTAAAGTTGCACCAAACACTACACTAACCCCCACCCCCTCACCTATTAACCCCTTGATCACCCCATCTAGACCCCTGATCACCCCCTGTCATTGATCACACCCCTTGTAAGGCTCCATTCAGACGTCCATATGTGTTTTGCGGATCCGTGGATTCACGGATCCGTGGATCCGATCCGCGGATCCGATCCGCAGATCCTCAAAACACGGACACCGCCAATGTGCTTTCCGCATTTTGCAGATCCGCACATTGCCAGAACTATATAGAAAATGCTTTTTCTTGTCCGCAATTGCAGACAAGAATAGGACATGTTCTATATTTTTGCGAACGGAAGTGCAGACCCGGAGCGCGGATCTGTAATTCCGGATCCGAGCGGGACAAAGTCTGTCCCCATAGAAATGAATGGGTCCGCAATTCCGTTCCGCAAACAGAATTACGGACGTGTGAATGGGGCATAAGGGTCCCCTATCACCGCCAGTTAGCTAGCTACTTGTTAGGTAGCTAGCGCCCAGCCCACCGCACCGCAGTCACTGATTTTGGCAGAGATTTTTCATCCACATTGACCGATGCGAATGAAAAAATCTGTGCCGTTCATTTTTATTTTTTTTTCAGCGCAGAGGCTGAACGGAAAAAAATCTCATTACCCGTATGCTCAATATACGGAGAATCACAGAAACTCCTAATGCTGGCCATACGTGTAATGATTGCGGAGACCCTCAAATGCCAGGGCAGTACAAACACCTCACATGTGACCCCATTTTAGAAAGAAGACACCCCAAGGTATTCGCTGAGGGGTATGGTGAGTTCATGCAAAATTTTATTTTTGTCACAAGTTAGTGGAATATGAGACTGTAAAAAAAAAAACAATTTCCGCTAACTTGTGCCAAATTTTTTTTTCTGTGAACTCGCCATGCCCCTCACAGAATACCTTGGGGTGTCTTCATTCCAAAATGGGGTCACTTGTGGGGTATTTATACTGCCCTGGCATTTTAGGGGTCCTAAAGCGTGAGAATCCAAATGCGTAAAAATGGCCTGTGAAATCCTAAAGGTACTCATTGGTTTTAGGGCCCTTTGCGCATCTTGGCTGCAAAAAGTGTCACTCATGTGGTATCGCCGTACTCAGGAGAAGTAGGGCAATGTGTTTTAGGGTGTATTTTTACATATACCCATACTGGGTGAGAGAAATATCTCTGTAAACGACAACTTTTTAAATTTTTTTATTCAAAGTTGTCAATTTACAGAGATATTTCTCTCACCCAGCATGGGTATATGTAAAAATACACCCCAAAACACATTGCCCTACTTCTCCTGAGTACGGCGATACTACATGTGTGACACTTTTTTGCAGCCAAGATGCGCAAAGGGCCCAAATTCCAACGAGTACCTTTTAGGAGGGCATTTTACGCATTTTTCTTCTCACGCTTTAGGGACCCTAAATGCCAGGGCAGTATAAATACCCCACATGTGACCCCATTTTGGAAAGAAGACACCCCAAGGTATTCGCTGAGGGGCATAATGAGTCCATGAAAAATAAACTTTTTGTCAAAAGTTAGCGGAAAGGGAGACTTTGTGAGAAAAACAATAAAAATCAATTTCCACTAACTTGTGCCAAAAAAAAAAATCTTCTATGAACTCGCCATGCCCCTCATGGAATACCTTAGGGTGTCTTCTTTCCAAAATGGGGTCACATGTGGGGTATTTCTACTGCCCTGGCATTTTAGGGGCCCTAAAGCGTGAGAAGAAAAATGCGTAAAAATGCTCTCTCTAGAAGTACTCATTGGAATTTGGGCCCCTTTGCGATCTTGGCTGCAAAAAGTGTCACACATGGTATCGTTGCACTCAGGAGAAGTAGGGCATGTGTTTTGGGTGTATTTTTACATATACCCATACTGGGTGAGAGAAATATCTCTGTAAATTGACAACTTTGAATAAAAAAATGTAAAAAGTTGTCGTTTACAGCAATATTTCTCACACGAAGCATGGGTATATGTAAAAATACACCCCAAACCACATTGCCCTACTTCTCCTGAGTACGGCGATACCACATGTGTGAGACTTTTTTGCAGCCAAGATGCGCAAAGGGGCCCAAATTCCAATGAGTACCTTTAGGATTTCACAGGCCATTTTTATGCATTTGGATTCTCACACTTTATGGGCCCCTAAAATGCCAGGTGAGTATAAATACCCCACATGTGACCCCATTTTGGAAAGAAGACACCCCACGGTATTCCGTGAGGGGCATGGTGAGTCCACAGAATTTTTATTTTTTGGCACAAGTCAGCGGAAATTTTTTTTTTTTTTTTGTTTTTTACAAAGTCTCATATTCCACTAACTTGTGACAAAAATAAAATTTTACATGAACTCACCATACCCCTCACGGAATACCTTGGGGTGGCTTCTTTCTAACATGGGGTCACTTGTGGGGTATTTATACTGTCCTGGCATTTTAGGGGCCCCTAAAGCGTGAGAAGAAGTCTGGAATCTAAATGCGTAAAAATGCCCTGTGAAATCCTAAAGGTACTCATTGGTTTTAGGGCCCTTTGCATCCAGGCTGCAAAAAAGTGGCACACATGTGGTATCGCCGTACTCAGGAGAAGTAGGGCAATGTGTTTTGGGGTGTAATTTTATATATACCCATAGTTTGTGTGAGAAATATCTCTGTAAACGACAACTTTTTCAATTTTTTTATACAAAGTTGTCAATTTACAGAGATATTTCTCTCACTCAGCATGGGTATATGTAAAAATACACCCCAAAACACATTGCCCTACTTCTCTTGAGCACGGCGATACCACATGAGTGACATTTTTTTGCAGCCTGGGTGCACAAAGGAGCCCAAATCTCAATGAGTACCTTTAGGTTTTACATGGCGGCTCACAATTTAGCCCCGCCCAAAATGCCAGAACAGTAAACACACCCCACAAATGACCCCATTTTCGAAAGTAGACACCCCAAGGTATTCACTGAGGGGCATAGTGAGTCCGTCTGAGATTTTTTTTTTTTGCCAGAAGTTATCAGAAATTGAAACTTTTTTTTTTTTTCTCAGAAAGTGTCATTTTCCGCTAACTTGTGAAAAAAAATGAAATGATACATGAACTCACCATGCCCCTCCGTGAATACTTTGGGGTGTCTTCTTTCTAAAATGGTGTGATTTGGGGGGTATTTATACTTTCCTGACATTCTAGCACCTGAAGAAACATGACAGGCGCTCAGAAAGTCAGAGCTGCTTCAAAATGAGGAAATTCACTTTTTTGCACCATAGTTTGTAAATGCTATAACTTTTACCCAAACCAATAAATATACACTTATTGGACTTTTTTTATCAAAGACATGTAGAACAATAAATTTAGAGAAAAATTTATATAGAAATGTAGTTTTTTTTGAAAAAATTTACAACAGAAAGTGAAAAATGTCATTTTTTTTGCATACATTTCGGTAATTTTTGATTAATAGCAAAAAAAGTAAAAATGTCAGCAGCAATGAAATACCACCAAATGAAAGCTCTATTAGTGAGAAGAAAAGGAGGTAAAATTCATTTGGGTGGTAAGTTGTATGACGGAGCAATAAACGGTGAAAGTAGTGTAGTGCAGAATTGTAAAAAGTGGCCTGGTCATTAAGGGTGTTTAAGCTAGGGGGGCTGAAGCGGTTAAAGTCACCACAAAGGATCAGGTGACCCTTTCTGATTTTATCCACTTTTTGAAACACTCTATTGAGATAGTGAATTTGTCTATGGTTTGGAGCGTATAGCGTGACCAATGTGTATTCAACATTATTGATAAGTCCCACTAGAATGATGTATCTTCCCTTAGGATCAACCTTGAGAGAGCTCGTAGAAGGGGACTGAATTTTTCGATGGCTGCTAGGACTCCCCTTAGTTTTTTTCATAATGCGCTTGATATATCTGGGAGTATTGAGGATGTTTGATCCTGCGAGCATCTTTCTGTGTGATGTGTGTTTCTTGTGCACAAAATATATCTGATTTGAGATGATGCTTCTTTCCACATCCGAGAGCGCCTGTAAGGGCTATTAGGCCCCTTGACATTTAAGGAGGTTATCTTAATCACCATTATGTAACATATGATAGCTATACTGTATAGGGAGGAGAAGCAGGAAAGGCCGCGAGGGACATGTACGTGAGCCACGGATCGGAGTCTGAGGAGAGAGGGTGTCCTCGTCCTAGTAAAGAAAGAAGAAAAATACAGAACCAAATAAATCATAATGTGAACAATGGAAAGGGTTCCACTTAACGTGTGGAACCAACTCTTAAATTTAAACATCTTCTGTCAGAAGACGCTTCATCTCTTGTGGGCAGCCAGAAGGCTACTAGTGTCCAGCAAACTGAGTAGATTAAACTAGCAAATAGAACAAACTGGATAATAGCACGGTCCGACCTTTACCGCAGCATTTCTATGTTGAAGCCCAGATGATGAGGGTCTCGTCACTAGTTGGATGGTCATTTATACGCAGATCTCTTCCATTCGGATCTCACTTTGACCGGAGGTGGAGTAGGCAATGCTTCTGGTTGCTGTACTGTGATGGTCCATCCTGCCAGAAGTTTGGTCCCCTCTTTCACTGAAGAGATCGTGTGTATAGTGTTGTTGCGGGTAACCATGATTTTTACAGGGAAACCCCATCTGTAGAGTATGTTGTTTTCTCTTATTGAGGTAGTGATTGGTAAAAGCTGTCTCCTTGATTTCAAGATGGTGGCCGACAGGTCTGCGAATATTTTTACCGATTTACTGCGTGCTCCAGACATGACTTTTTGCTTGACATGGTAATGGTGTACTCTCACCAGTACGTCTGACAGTATATTTTCTGGTAAGTGTTTGGGGCGAATTACCCTATCCAGAGTAATGTCCAGAGGAGTACAATCGGGTACTAAAAGTAGTAGTATTTTTTTGTACGTAGGGAGTCGATTCTTGTTGCGAAATTTCTTCAGGAATCCCCCTAAGCTGTAAGTTGTTTCTTCTGGATCGATCCTCCAGATCTACCACTTTGGCTCTTAGTGCTATAACCTCCTCTTCTGATGCTTGGCGCGCATCTATCAAGTGGTTGTGTGAGCCAGCAAAGTCCCCCGTCTTGGTTTCAGTGTGGGTCACTCGGTGGTCTAAGTCTAAAACTGACTCTTGCAGTGGGGTCATCTGCTGAGTGAGACCCTGCTGTAAAGATTGATTAAACGCCACCTGAGTATGGCGCTGGAAGCTGGGGCATGAGAAGTAGGGATAGATGCAAAGCAATTTACTACTGAGGAATGAGCAGGAGAACTAGATGTTTCTGGGTCTGATACCTCGCGGTTGTTGTCCTAATAGTGTAATCTTTGCTTTTGTTTTGCAGGACTTGCGGATGGAGATGTCCAAGATGGCGCCCGAGCGTTGAGCCTTTTGCCGCCTCCTGTCCCCTCTGCTCTCTCCCGCGCTGAAGGTGTCCCCGGGACCACCGGAATATTTGCTTCGTCGGCTGGTAAGATGCAGTCTTCTGTACCTTGATCATTAGAGGTATCACAGTCTGCCTGGCTTTCTGGAAGTGGGGAATTCAGCGATTCAGACCAGTCAGTGTCTCTGGCGTCCCCTGTCTCCCTCTTGTCTTTGTCCGCCTCAAAGTAGAAATCCAACTTGCCTTGGTACTTAAGTCCTCTTTTCCCCCTTGTCATCATGGAGTCCGGGGTGTCGGAAAGGATAGCTGGAGTCACTTTTTCGCCCGGACTTTTGCTATAATGAGCTGCGTCTGTGCAGGAGCTCTATTCTTATGCGGCCATCTCTGCTCGCGGGCAAGCAACGCCTCTTTTTAAAGAGGTTTTTTTCAGGCGGAAAATATTGATGACCTGTCCTGAGGATTCGTTATCGATATCCGATCTGTTTGAAGGGGCACAGCCATCTCTTCCGTATACCAAGCACAGCACCCTACATTGTATAGCAGCTGTTCTCGTTATTGCAGCCCAGACCCATTCATTTGAATAGGACTGATATGTGCCTAGGCTATGTGACCGGTGAATGTGACTTAACTGGCCTAGGAAGAGACTGCAGCGTTCACCAGAGTACTGCGGGGGTGCCCGAAGTTGGACATTCACCAATTTAGATATCGATGACCTATTCTGAGGACAGGCCACATATTAAACTTCCAGAAAACCCTGTTTAAAAGCCCATGTAGTGTGTGGTCACTAACGAGAAAAAAAAATCATACTCGCCTGCTGCCTGCATAGCACTCCTGCTATGGTCGGTGATCTTCTGGTCCCCAGAAGGGGTCAGGTGTGCCGTTCCAGCCAGTCACTGGCCTCAAAGGTGATGTGTCGCCAAGCGGCATATGACTGCTGGTCATGGGTGTCACCCAGTGAGGGAGAGCTGGGTGTGAACTCGTATTGCTTGTCAACCAGCTTTCCCCTGAACGGTGTACAAATATTCAATTCAGTTTTGGAGGAGGAGGAGGACTTCTAGGGATTTGTCTCCATCTTAGAGACATTAGTTAGGTATTTCCTTAGGATTCTAATGGGGAAAAGAGTGACCTGGACTTATGTCTCCATGTGTAAAATGAGCCAAGGAGCCTTGAGTCTTCAGAGAGAAGCATGAAACAGAAATACAGTGGGATGCGAAAGTTTGGGCAACCTGTATAAATCGTCGGTTGTTACGATAAAAAATGTCAGTTAAATATATCATTTAGGAGACAAACAGTGATATTTGAGAAGTGAAATGAAGTTTATTGGATTTATAGTAAGTGTGCTATAATTGTTTAAACCAAATTAGGCCGGTGCAAAAATGTGGGCACTGTTATCATTTTATTGGTTCCAAAACCTTTAGAACTAATTATTGGACCTCAAATTGGCTTGGTAAGCTCAGTGACCCCTGACCTACATACACAGGTGAATCCAATTATAAGAGAGAGTATTTAAGGGGGTCAGTTGTAAGTTTCCCTCCTCTTTTCATTTTCTCTGAAGAATAGCAACATGGGGGTCTCAAAACAACTCTCAAATGACCTGAAGACAAAGATTGTTCACCATCATGGTTTAGGGGAAGGATACAGAAAGCTGTCGCAGAGATTTCAGCTGTCTGTTTCCACAGTTAGGAACATATTGAGGAAATGGAAGACCACAGGCTCAGTTCAAGTTAAGGCTCAAAGTGGCAGACCAAGAAAAATCTCGGATAGACAGAAGCGACGAATGGTGAGAACACACAGACCAGCACCAAAGACCTACAACATCATCTTGCTGCGGATGGAGTCACTGTGCATCGTTCAACCATTTGGCGCACTTTACACAAGGAGATGCTGTATGCGAGAGTGATGCAGAGGAAGCCTTTTCTTCGCCCACAGCACAAAAAGTGCCGCTTGAGATGGGCTAAAGCACATTTGGACAAGCCAGCTTCATTTTGGAATAAGGTGCTGTGGACTGATAAAACTAAAATTGAGTTATTTGGGCATAACAAGGGGCGTTATGCATGGAGGAAAAGGAACACAGCATTCCAAGAAAAACACCTGCTACCTACAGTAAAATGTGGTGGTGGTCCCATCATGCTGTGGGGCTGTGTGGCCAGTGCAGTGACTGGGAATCTTGTCAAAGTTGAGGGACGCATGGATTCCACTCAGTATCAGCAGATTCTGGAGACCAATGTCCAGGAATCAGTGACAAAGCTGAAGCTGCGCCGGGGCTGGATCTTTCAACAAGACAACGACCCTAAACGCTGCTCAAAATCCACTAAGGCATTTATGCAGAGGATCAAGTACAACGTTCTGGAATGGTCATCTCAGTCCCCAGACCTGAATATAATTGAAAATCTGTGGTATGACTTAAAGAGAGCTGTCCATGCTCGGAAGGCATCAAACCTGAATGAACTAAAGATGTTTTGTAAAGAGGATTCAGCCAGAATCCGGACTGTCATTGGGACCTACAGGAAGCGTTTAGAGGCCATAATTTCTGCAAAAGGAGGATCTACTAAATATTGATTTCACTTCTTTTTTGTGGTGCCCAAATTTATGCACCGGCCTAATTTTGTTTAAACAATTGCAGCACACTTTCTGTAAATCCAATAAACTTCCTTTCACTTCTCAGATATCACTGTGTGTGTCTCCTATATGATATATTTAACTGACATTTTTTATCGTAACAACCAACCATTTATACAGGAAAATCATGACGATTAACAAGGTTGCCCAAACTTTCGCATCCCACTGTAAGGTGGAAGGTTAACTGTCTAGCAGCCATCTTTCTTCCCAGCTTTACCTGTGTGACATGCCAGACTGCTTGAATCCGCTGCAAAGAAGAGTACGCTTCTCTCCGCATATTTGTGGATAACACACAGATATATTCATTTCTATGGGTCCACAAAAAAAAAACGAACAGCACATGGACATCATCCGTATCCTGTCCGCATGTCCCTTCCTGAAATGATGTAACAAGTCCTGTTCTGGTCCACATTGCGGATGAGAAAAGTCAGTTTCTGTTTTGTTTCTTACCAGATTTTACCTGAATTCTTTTAATTGCTCCTATAGCACACTGTAAGGCCCCTTTCACATGAGTGATAATTCCGCATTGGTGCAATGCGTGATGCAAACGTATAGCGCCCGCACGGAATCCGCACCCATTCATTTCAATGGGGCTGCGTACATGAGCGGTGTTTTTTTACGCATCACTTTCAAAATCGCAGCATGTTCTATATTCTCCGAGTTTCAGGCAACGCTGGCCCCATAGAAGTGAATGGGATGCGTGATAATTGCATCGCATCCGCAAACAAGTGCGGATTCCTCAGAGTATACAACAGGGCTTCACTCACCACCTTGAAAACAATATATTAAGAATATGTCCCACGAGTGTCTCCAGGCGCGTTATCCTTTAATCCACAATCTCCTTGTGTGATCTTCTATGTCGGCGTCTCATCCCCTGTACAGCGGTGCATATCGATGTTTGGTCCCAGATAGAATTGTAAACTGAAGTAGTTTTTATATACTCACAAAGTCAGTAAACCAAACTCCACAAACTAAAACAAGTAAAACCACGACAAACCTTTTCACCCGCCCCAGGGTTTTGCGCCTGTGTAGTGGCATCTTCCAGGGCATGGTTTGTTTGGTGTTTAAGTATTGTACTAATAATTGTTCTTCAGTTCATTTCATGTGTGTTTAAAGGCTATGTACACCTTTGGGGCAATTTATTTATTTTTCTATTGCATTGTACTAATTTTAATATATGTTTGTAAATTTTAACTTGTATTTAATAAAATATTAATTTATTTTCATACAAGGGTCCATTCATACGTCAGTATTTTTACCTTTCCAGATAAACGTTCAGTTTTTTTGCGGATCCATTTTTCTGTACAACCTTCCGTTTTTGTACTAAAGTGCATCCGAATCCGTTCCATGTTTCCGTTTTTCCAGGAGGAATACATGTTGCTAGGGTAAACGGATCCGCAAAATCGGATGACATTCGGATGCTAAACTGCATGTCTTCCGTTTATTTTGCGGATCAATTGACTACAATGTGAAACGGAACGAAAAGTTGGACAGAAAGTAGGACAAGGTGTTTCTTTTTTCAGGATCCGCATGCAAGGATCCCGAGGAACGGAGTCACGGATGCGGACAGCACCATGAGTGCTATCTGCATTTTTGCAGAGGCCATTGCAATGAATGGATCCGATTAAACATTCCGATTTTTTTCGGAACGGAATCGGATTGAAAAATCGGACGTGTGAATGGATTAAATCTGTGTATGCAGTGTGCATGCTATTTTTTTTTTTGGTGTTTATTATTTTGAGGTCAGGCTACTTTTACAACGGAAATCCAAACGCGATTGTGAAAGTAGACTAAAAATAATTTATTCAATTGGTCTTTATTAAAAGTATGGAATGCTTTTTTGTGTACATTGCTGAGATGCTGTAGTAGCAGCCTGTGGATTTGTTGTCTTTTCTGTCAGTTGGGGAGCAGCCAGACTCCTTATCTCTGCTCTGACATTATAAATATCAGTTACAGCTCAATCCTTATCTTACTTATAAGAATGTGACTTAAATAAGTGTTTATGAACTCTCAGTAGTTTAGAGATGAGGGTTATTGAAGTGAGTACCAGTCACACAGCTAGAAAAACAGTTAAGGCCTCTTGCACTCGACCGTATTGCAAAAAACGGATCTGCAAAAATACGTATGACGTCCGTGTGCATTCCGTTTCTTGCGGAACGAAACAGCTGGCCCCTGATAGAACAGTACTATCCTTGGCTGTTATGCGGACAATAATAGGACATATTCTATCTTTAAACGGAAATACGGAAACGGAAGGCATAAGGAGTACCTTAGTTTTTTTTTTTTTGCGTATCCATTAAAATGAATGGTTCCGTATATAGAACACAAAAAACTGAACAGAAACAGGGAAAAAAACGTTTGTGTGCAAGAGGCCTTACCCTTTGTGACAGAATGTCTTAATATAGAAATTAGTAAAATGCAATCATAAACAAAAATTGCCTCTAAAGGTGTACATAGCCTTTAAAGGGACACTGACAGGCCGATTTTGCATACAGACATATTGGTATCATGATATCAGTCTCCATTATGTCATTACAAATATACTAGTTTTACCCCCACCTGTAGTTTCATTTGCGATAAAAATAGGTTTTGTGTCCGAGGGGCTGTTCCTCCGGCCGTTTGTGCCCAGCCACGCCCCTGATCTCTGAGTCCATCGTGGCCCCACTGTTAATTTATTTACTCCTCTCTGTCCTTTTTTTTTTTTTTTTCTCAGTGCGCCATAATCCCGCGCATGCGCGGATGTCACACATGTCTGGGCCGCGTGGTGTCCTGGCAGCAGCCTCAGAGCCTGTTATCGCGCATGTGCCAGTGTGGGATTACGGCGCACTGAGTAAAAAAAAAATACGGAGAGAAATTAATAAATTAACAGCGACGCGGCGCTGGGCTCAGAGATCAGGGCCGTGGCTGGGCACAAACGGCCGGCGGAACAGCCCCTTGGACACAAAACCTATTTTTATCGCAAATGAAACTACAGGTGGGGGTAAAACTAGTATATTTTTAATGACATAATAGGGAATGATATCATGATACCAATATGTCTGTAGGCAAAATCGGCCTGTCAGTGTCCCTTTAAATCTAACATAAAATACATCCAGGACAAACGGACAAGTTCATTTTCATACCTTTATACTCACACCACCATCTGTTTTATTCCTATTCACTTCCCTAAATATCTAGTCATATCGCCTTTTATTTTTAACTTAAGATAATCACATCCCTAAAAATGGCAATTGGGTTAGGTTCACATCTCTGGTAGAGAGGCAGACTGCCGGAATCACCGTATCCAGAATAGCGGCATGCAGTAGTACTTTTCTGTCAGAAAGCTAGCATTTAAACCCACTGGAAACCCACTAGATCCCATTCTAGTAAATGAGGATCCAGCAGTGTCTGGCTATGCCTGGTAGCCTGCTGCTCTGCTGGATGTGAACCTAGCCTATATATAAAGCATGAGGACATCTGATGTTCACAAGCTGGGGTTTACCATCCGATGTTTCCATGCTTCAGATACACCGTAGTATGGTTGTGCACAGTTTTCTCCACTTTTCTCTCCCTTTAAAGCCTATTACATTATGTTTCGTGTTCATGTGGATATAGTAATGCTACTCTGAACCCATATTACTTTTTATGTTCTCCCCTGGGTACTCCGGTTTCCCCAACCCCTGAACCTCCCCACCACCACAGATACTCACACACAGACATACTAAAGGGGACAGCAAGTGATGATAATGTCTGTAAAGCGCTGCGGAATATGTCAGCCTTATTTAAGGCCCCATTCACATGATCGTATTTTTCTTTCACGTCCCATCCGTGTGCTGTCTCCATCGGTATGTCCGTTACGCCACCAGAAAGACAAAACATATCCAATTCTTGTCCTTTTTGTGGACATGGATAGACATTTTTATAACGTGTCCGTAAAAAAACGGATGCAACATGAATGTCATACATATTTTTGTGGATCTGCATTTTGCGGATCGCAAAATACAAACAGTCATGTGAACACACCTCTACAGCCAGGTGAGTTAAATAAATATAAATTGGATAGATATCAGCAGTTGTACACACGAAGGCATATACACATATGCATTCATAAACGGACGCTGCGCACATTATACGTATTCACAAGCATACAGTACAGCTATACACTGCACATGGTATATGCATACTGCACACATGCATATACACACACAACCAGGGCCGGTGCAAGGATTTTTGCCGCCCTAGGCAAAAGAAAAGTTTGCCGCCCCCCCCCCCCCCATGTGACATCACAATGCCGCACCCATATGATCTGCCAAATTAAAGGGGTTCTGCAGTTTATTTAAACTGATCGACAGGGGTCCGATACCCGGGACCCCTGCCAATTAGCTGTTTGAGAAGGCAGCGGCGCTGGCATTAGCGCCTCAGCCTTCTCGCAGTGACGTCACGATTAGTATCATTGGCCTGGGTGGGGCTAAGCTTCATTAAAGTGAAGAGAGCTTAACCCCGCCAAGGCCAGTGATACTAGTCGTGACGTCACTGCGCCTGCAGTAAACAGCGAGAAGGCCGAGGCGCTACTGCCAGTGTCAGACCCTGCCGATCAGTTTAAAACTGCAGAACCCCTTTAACTAACGCCAGTTTTCTCTCCCTCCCCATGTAATTCTCTCTCCTTTTCTTGTCATTCTCCCTCCCCCATGTAATTCTCTCTCCTTTTCTTGTCATTCTCCCCCCACCCATGTCATTCTCTCTCCTTTTCTTGTCATTCTCTTTCCTCCTTTTCATTCTCCCCTTGTCATCCTCTTTCTCAACCCCCCTCCCTTTGTCATCCTCTTTTCAATCCCCCCTTGTCATCCTCTTTCTCAATCATCCCCCATGTCATCCTCTTCTCAATCACCCCCTCCCCTTGTCATCCTCTTTCTCAATTTCTTCACCCCCTTACTTCTGGTGTAGCGTGGCTCAGCGCTGTATGCTCCACGGGTACAGGAGCTTTAGTCTCCTGTACCCGGGCGGACTGATAGGAAGCGCACACTGTGTGCACACCTCCTGTCAGTCCGGCCGGGTACAGGAGACAGATGCTCCTGTACCGCGGACCATACAGGGCTCGGCCACGCTACAATGAGGGAGTGACAGGAGGGAGCGCTGAGCGCTTCCCTCCTGTCAGCCCCTCTCTTCATGCTGCGCCCGGGCGGTGCGCCCTCATGGACGCGCCAGCCCGGGCAGTGCTGCAGCCGCCTGAGACTCTCTATAGAGCGCTCGGGCGGCTGCAGCATGAAGGGGGCCGGCGCTCCTAGCAGCGCCCCTTCCCAAGGGGCGCTCTACGCGGCTGCCTAGTCAGCCTATAGGACGCGCCGGCCCTGCACACAACATACTGCATACATGGATCTATACACACACGGGCACATTTATTAAGACTGGCGGTGGATCCTCTGAAGTTATAGAGACAACGGCCTCTGCTTAATTTTAAGTTCGAAATGAAAGCCAACTTCCTTGCTGTCTTACATTTAGACCGTTTTCTACACCTAAAACGGGTGTAGAAAATAATGAATAAGACGGGCCTGCAGGCCCATCCCCGCCCAAAATTTTATACCTTGCATGAGCGGGGTGAAGTCGCAGATAGCGCTGCAACTGACCTGACGTGTGCCTAATTTAGGCGTATTTCAGCATAGTAAATGACCCCCATAATACATACATGTACGCATATACTTCAGAAAGGTACTCGCATACTGCACACATGCATATATACTCATACTGCTCATATGCATACATATACACCTACAGACTGCATGCATGTACACACATAAGCATACATCTACACACACATTTTACATATTGTCGAGTTTATAAAGCTAATGCTTTATGTAAAAGAAAGGATTAAAGGGAAAAAAAAAATGTCAAGAGTATTTTCATCCGTGGAGGGCCGACGTAAAAACCCCAAACAAAAATTCAATCGAGAACCTAATTATTTGTGCAATCAGCAAAACAGGGACAAGTGTCTATGCAAAAATATAAATAATTTTATTATACAATAATTTTAGAAAATAATCAAAAACATCAATGAAAATATCTATGTAGAAAAAATGCAATACGAAAATGCGCCACTAGATAGAACCAACACACCCTAAATCTACCAACACTCTTTAGTTTCAAAACCAAATATGAAAACTAAGCAAATATAATTCACAAAATATGAAAACTGTGCCAGCAGTTGATATATGCACAGAAAATCAGCAAAGGAAACGATTATATATGAACCCTTTGCTCTGCTACAATTATGACCAAAATTCAGGTAATGGTAGCATTGCAATAAAGCGAATACATTATTAGCTCGATATAGGCTATGGAATAAATATTCCAATCAGAGAGTTTATACAATATTATCCCCTTATATTATCGCCCGGGTCCAGCCTAGTCACTACACTCTACTACTCTGACTCTCCAGGTCGATGTGACTAGTCAGTACCGAAGAACAAAGAAATTCTTTCTGTTGTGCTAAAAAGGCAACAGGGAGGAAGTTAAAGGGGCAGTGCAGGAAATAGAATACATGCATTTTATGGACGATCGTATAAAAAGGAAAACAAAGAATAATTTTTGGTGGTTGTTCCCATGTCTTACATCTCCACACATGTGTCTCCTGCAGGTGGGTCCAGTAACAGAACCGCTCAGAGAGGTCTCCTAGTCATCTTTATTCCCAGGATTCTCCAGAGGAAAATCACAGTGTCCCAGAGGGTCATCAGTTAGATGACGCTGAGGTGAGTCTACATTTTATGATCTGTCCAAGACATATTTTGGTCATATGATCTTAGGGTCCAATTACAACTTGTTATATTAATGGGGTTTTCCATCTCAGACAATGGGGCATATCGCTAGGATATGCCCCCATTGTCTGATTAATCTGAGTCCCACTGCTGTATATTAAGAACGGAGTATTCACAAGCATACAGTACAGCTATACACTGCACATGGTATATGCATACTGCACACATGCATATACACACACAACCAGGGCCGGTGCAAGGATTTTTGCCGCCCTAGGCAAAAGAAAAGTTTGCCGCCCCCCATGTGACATCACAATGCCGCACCCATATGATCTGCCAAATTAAAGGGGTTCTGCAGTTTATTTAAACTGATCGACAGGGGTCCGATACCGGGACCCCTGCCAATTAGCTGTTTGAGAAGGCAGCGGCGCTGGCATTAGCGCCTCAGCCTTCTCGCAGTGACGTCACGATTAGTATCATTGGCCTGGGTGGGGCTAAGCTTCATTAAAGTGAAGAGAGCTTAACCCCGCCAAGGCCAGTGATACTAGTCGTGACGTCACTGCGCCTGCAGTAAACAGCGAGAAGGCCGAGGCGCTACTGCCAGTGTCAGACCCTGCCGATCAGTTTAAAACTGCAGAACCCCTTTAACTAACGCCAGTTTTCTCTCCCTCCCCCATGTAATTCTCTCTCCTTTTCTTGTCATTCTCCCTCCCCCATGTAATTCTCTCTCCTTTTCTTGTCATTCTCCCCCACCCATGTCATTCTCTCTCCTTTTCTTGTCATTCTCTTTCCCCCTTTTCATTCTCCCCCTTGTCATCCTCTTTCTCAACCCCCCTCCCTTTGTCATCCTCTTTTCAATCCCCCCTTGTCATCCTCTTTCTCAATCATCCCCCATGTCATCCTCTTCTCAATCACCCCCTCCCCTTGTCATCCTCTTTCTCAATTTCTTCACCCCCTTACTTCTGGTGTAGCGTGGCTCAGCGCTGTATGCTCCACGGGTACAGGAGCTTTAGTCTCCTGTACCCGGGCGGACTGATAGGAAGCGCACACTGTGTGCACACCTCCTGTCAGTCCGGCCGGGTACAGGAGACAGATGCTCCTGTACCGCGGACCATACAGGGCTCGGCCACGCTACATGAGGGAGTGACAGGAGGGAGCGCTGAGCGCTTCCCTCCTGTCAGCCCTCTCTCATGCTGCGCCCGGGCGGTGCGCCCTCATGGACGCGCCAGCCCGGGCAGTGCTGCAGCCGCCTGAGACTCTCTATAGAGCGCTCGGGCGGCTGCAGCATGAAGGCCGGCGCTCTAGCAGCGCCCTTCCCAAGGGCGCTCTACGCGGCTGCCTAGTCAGCCTATAGGACGCGCTCGGCCCTGCACACAACATACTGCATACATGGATCTATACACACACGGGCACATTTATTAAGACTGGCGGTGGATCCTCTGAAGTTATAGAGACAACGGCCTCTGCTTAATTTTAAGTTCGAAATGAAAGCCAACTTCCTTGCTGTCTTACATTTAGACCGTTTTCTACACCTAAAACGGGTGTAGAAAATAATGAATAAGACGGGCCTGCAGGCCCATCCCGCCAAAATTTTATACCTTGCATGAGCGGGGTGAAGTCGCAGATAGCGCTGCAACTGACCTGACGTGTGCCTAATTTAGGCGTATTTCAGCATAGTAAATGACCCCCATAATACATACATGTACGCATATACTTCAGAAAGGTACTCGCATACTGCACACATGCATATATACTCATACTGCTCATATGCATACATATACACCTACAGACTGCATGCATGTACACACATAAGCATACATCTACACACACATTTTACATATTGTCGAGTTTATAAAGCTAATGCTTTATGTAAAAGAAAGGATTAAAGGGAAAAAAAAAATGTCAAGAGTATTTTCATCCGTGGAGGGGGCCGACGTAAAAACCCCCAAACAAAAATTCAATCGAGAACCTAATTATTTGTGCAATCAGCAAAACAGGGACAAGTGTCTATGCAAAAATATAAATAATTTTATTATACAATAATTTTAGAAAATAATCAAAAACATCAATGAAAATATCTATGTAGAAAAAATGCAATACGAAAATGCGCCACTAGATAGAACCAACACACCCTAAATCTACCAACACTCTTTAGTTTCAAAACCAAATATGAAAACTAAGCAAATATAATTCACAAAATATGAAAACTGTGCCAGCAGTTGATATATGCACAGAAAATCAGCAAAGGAAACGATTATATATGAACCCTTTGCTCTGCTACAATTATGACCAAAATTCAGGTAATGGTAGCATTGCAATAAAACGAATACATTATTAGCTCGATATAGGCTATGGAATAAATATTCCAATCAGAGAGTTTATACAATATTATCCCCTTATATTATCGCCCGGGTCCAGCCTAGTCACTACACTCTACTACTCTGACTCTCCAGGTCGATGTGACTAGTCAGTACCGAAGAACAAAGAAATTCTTTCTGTTGTGCTAAAAAGGCAACAGGGAGGAAGTTAAAGGGGCAGTGCAGGAAATAGAATACATGCATTTTATGGACGATCGTATAAAAAAGGAAAACAAAGAATAATTTTTGGTGGTTGTTCCCATGTCTTACATCTCCACACATGTGTCTCCTGCAGGTGGGTCCAGTAACAGAACCGCTCCAGAGAGGTCTCCTAGTCATCTTTATTCCCAGGATTCTCCAGAGGAAAATCACAGTGTCCCAGAGGGTCATCAGTTAGATGACGCTGAGGTGAGTCTACATTTTATGATCTGTCCAAGACATATTTTGGTCATATGATCTTAGGGTCCAATTACAACTTGTTATATTAATGGGGTTTTCCCATCTCAGACAATGGGGGCATATCGCTAGGATATGCCCCCATTGTCTGATTGGTGCGGGTCCCACTGCTGTATATTAAGAACGGAGCGGGGAAATAAACGCCACCCTCCATTCATTTCTATGGGGCTACAGAAAATAGCCGAGTGTTGGCTCGGCTATTTCCGTCTGTCCCAAAGAAATGAATGGGAGCATGGGCCGCGCATGTGCGGTGTGCTCCCATTCACTTCTATGGGAACAGCGCTTGGTGGTGGACGGACCCCAGGAAATCCGGGGTCCTCCAGCCACAGTGCTCCCTGTTTCGTTCTCATTGTAGGTGCGGGTCCCAGCGGTGGGACCCGCACCAGACAATGGGGGCATATCCTAGCGATATGCCACCATTGTCTGAGATGGGAATACCCCTTTAATATACAATGAATAATATAAAATAGTATTTCTTTAATAAAATGTGTAATCAGAAAATGACCTATTGTTTAAACCACGTTTATGTTTAACATATTTTTGAAGAATTTTTGGAGGTTATTTTTAATTTTCCATGTCAATATCTGTATTTAAACAAAAAACATAAAATCCTGCAGTTTTTGCACTAGCCACTAAGCCTAATAATAGGAGACACTTCTTGGTCTCACTTTACTGCAGTTACCTGCTTATCTATACACAGAGGTGATATCATTACAGGCAGGATCATATTGACAGATAAGACAGGATCCACCATTCACAATAGGTGATTGTCAAAGCTTATCTATTCTTTCTGGTTTTAAATGGCAGATAACATTTTTGGTAACACATTACCTTTAACAGTTTGGTCAGCTTTCTTTATTACTTTGTGGACTCTTTAAGGCTGAAGAACAGCTGATCATAGAAGTTGAAGATCCAGAGGATGAAGCATTATATGTTATGAGTGATGGTCGGTATCAAGAGGAAGGAGTTTCTGCAGACATCAGCACAGGTATGTAAAATACCGGCCCATTGAGAAGCCATTACTCCCCATTTTATCTCATTCTACTTAAGGATTTCCCATTCCGTAATGTACTGGTGGCTTGGTTCGCTGTCCCTAACATACACGGATACTCAAGTTTATTTCAGTATAAGTCTCTTTGGTCGTTTACAACAAATTTACCTGTTTGATATCTGCTGTTTTTGATAGAGATTTCAGAACTGGGAAAGACCTATGAGAATTGCAGTGAATCTTCAATTGAGAAGTTAGATTCTGCTGAGCATACAAAAACCCAAGAAAAAAAGAAGCCATATGTTTGTCCTGAATGTGGGGACTGTTTTACATTTAAGGGAAACCTTGAGAGACACAAGAGGATTCACAGAGGCGATAAGCCATTTCAGTGTCTGGAATGTGAGAAGCGCTTTCTTCATAGATCAGATCTTGTTAACCACCAGAGAAATCACACTGGAGACAAGCCATTTGCATGTTTGGAATGTGGAAAGTCTTTTATTAGGAAAACGGTTCTCATGAAACATCAGAGAATTCACACAGTCGGGAAGCCATTTTCATGTTCTGAATGTGGGAAACGGTTTTCCCAGGAAACTCGTCTCTTTGAACATCAAAAAGTTCATAGAAATGAGAGACCATTTACGTGTTCATATTGTGGGAAAAGTTTTACCCAGAAAGCAGGCCTTGCTGAACATCGGAGGATTCACACAGGAGAGAACCTTTTTTCGTGTTCCGAATGTGGGAAATCATTTACCAAGAATTCTGCTCTGATTATACATCAGAGATTTCATACGGGAGAAAAACCGTTTACGTGTCCCTTGTGTTCAAAAAGTTTTACTCAGAAGTCAGATCTTATTAAACATCTTCGAATCCACTCAGGAGAGAAGCCGTTCTCATGTTCAGTGTGTGCAAAGCGTTTTACCCAGAAGCCAGATCTTCTTGAACACGAGAGAATTCACACAGGGGAGAAGCCATATTCATGCTTGGAATGTGGAAGATGTTTTACCCACAGATCAAATTTTGTGAAACATCAAGTTATTCACAAATAGTGTTTTTGGTTGTGTGTGAAATCACGAAAAGCTACAATACACTTAAAGATGGAGCCAATTGGTCCTTAAACACAGAACTGAGTTGTGTTTTTAAATATCCCTCCTTGGCGTTAAGATTCCTAGATTCTTTCCCTGATATCATGAGAAGGATTTAATCGGGAACGCAAATTATTGACCCCGGAACACTGCAGACTTTTCAAATAATAGCGAGATAAGCGGAATCTTTTCTATAGTACTTCACAACGGCACTACGCTAAGATGGCCCTCCTTCAACCAGGTAGAGCTAGGAAGAATACATTTGACCACCCTCTTCCTCAGTGTCTTCCTGTCCCCTTCAGGTGGGGAGAGGATCACCAGCACCACAGTATGTGTCCTGCTCCCTGTGAAGGCAGACAGTAGAGGAATGTCAAGAAATGCCTGCCATAAGTTGGAAATGCAAGGCAGTGAATGCAATATACGCTACGAATAGCTCCTTTCCGGCCAGGCAGCAGGCCGCATGTGACCGGACCCTCGTTGAGTCCATATGGTCGTGGATGATGTCAGAGGGGGCTTGATTGAGGCATCTGTATTGTACTTGTTTGGCCACTTCTGGTGTTGAACCACGCTCTATAGCAGGCATGCTCAACCTGCGGCCCTCCAGCTGTTGCAAAACTACAACTCCCATCATTCCTGGGCAGCCTACAGCTATCAGCCTGCATAAGGGCATGCTGGGAGTTGTAGTTTTACAACAGCTGGAGGGCCGCAGGTTGAGCATCCCTGCTCTATAGAGTGGTGTGGGCGGAAATGACTGGCGCAGAACTTCATGGCGGATTTCACCGCTGATCTGAGGTAGGAAAAACTATTTAAAGGGGTTCTCTGTGAATGATTTAAGATGGCTGCTAGCCAAACCTGGTTGCTATTACTTGCAGAGATGCCTCGGGGGTGGGGGACCCTCAATATGGGGCCTCTGGCCCTTGCATATACTACATATTAGTGAGTTTTCCTGTCAGCTGCTGAGCCATATTGGCACATTAAAAGCAGGATCATATTATTACCATCTATTGTGAGGACCCGCTCATCACCCCCCTAGACAGCCCTGCAAGTGGCCACAACCAGTCCTGGCAGCCATTTTAAATTATTCCCAGAGAACCCCTTTAAGAAATCATTTGAGACCTGGCTGTTCTCCTACAATCATGTCTGAATTAGGAGACAGCATGGAAACTTCTCAGTGCTCTACTGTTATAACGGTATATGGGGGTGTTGTTTCTGTCCCATATTATGGATCCCTTACGTTGTTTTCCTCCCTTGTGTGCATGGTGATACCTCTCATAAGATTTGATCTTAAAGGGGTTGTGCAGTCAGTAATCTTGATGACCTATCCTCAGTACAGGTCACTATTATCTGATCGGCGAAGGTCCGACTTTTGGCATCCCCGCCAATCAGCTGTCTGAAGAGGAGGCAGAGCTCGTACAAGCGCTGCTTCCTATTCAGGATTACACTGCGCATCGTTTTGCTTGCAGCTGTGGCGCTAAGATTTACATGGCGACACTGTAATCTTGACGAGGAAGCAGCGGTCATACGAGCTCGGCCTCGTCCACAAACGGCTGATCGACAGGTTGCCAGGAGTTGGACCCCAAGTGATCAGATATTGATGACCTATCCTGTGGGTATGTCATCAGTATTTCTGGCTGCACAACCCCCTTAACTATTTGGGGCTCATTTGCATAAACATTGTCTAGGAACCTGTGCGAACTACAACTTATCGAAGGGAAAGCAAAGTGATTTAAACTCTGAGATTTTGTACCAGGAACTCTGAATATAAAAAGGGAATCTGTCAGCAGTTTTATGGTGTCCTAAGGGCAACATAAACTAGTGACAGGTCTCCTTAGCAAAATAATGGGTCACCTTCTTTAATTGACTCCTGTATAGAAAAGCTCCAGTACATGCCAATGAGTCCCTATATTTATGAGCTCATGTCTCTCCCCGCCCACCTTCTGCTGATTCATATGGGGAAATAAGCTGTCGATCAGAGGCAGGAGGGCGCGGGGGGGGGGGGGGGGGCTGTGAGCTCATCAATATCAAGAGCTGTTAGAACTTGGCAGCATAAACTGCTGACAGATTCCCTTTAATAAAAGCCGTATCTGCACCTATGAAATTGTTGGATGAAAACATTCAAAGGACAGTCCAGGACAAAACTGTTTTAGTAGCTATCTTGTCAACTAGAAGAACGAGTGAAATTCAGGCCCTGAGGATAGGGGAGCCATTTTCCTGGGTCTTGGAAGAAAGGATTGTGAGGTCTGATCAGGTTTTCTTGCCGAAAGCGGTATAAGATTTTCACAGACAAGATATTTCTTCCCATAAATCTGATGTTGGACAGTGTGTCCTACAATATATAGAAGCTACCAAAGAATGTTATTCAGTTCCACACAGCAGACATTCACTGGTAGTGTCTGTGATTGTGGATCACTCAATTTCTGGACTCATTTTTACTTTACAGTGAACCCCATAAAAAAAAGTAAAACAATGGCGCGATTGTGTTTCTTCCATTTCCACCCATTTAGAATTTTTTTCAGAATATATCGTATGGAATATTAAATGAAGCCATTAGAACATACAACTTCTTACGTTAAAAAAAAAGCCCTCATACAGTTATGTGAACGGAGAAATAAAGAATCGATGGCACTTGGAAGGTGAGGGGAAAAAACAAAGATGGGGGGAAAAGAAAATTGGGTGCTTCGAGAAGGGGTTAATCAAAGCCAGAAGTGGATGGGAAATGTAAAGGAAGGACTACTGGATCCACTTCTGGCTTTGGCTCAAAAGATGACATCTAAAGTACATACTATTCCAACCTTTTGTAGAACATGATCACTTGTAGTTTTCTTTGCAATGTATATATCTTTTTATTATGTCACTGTGTATTCCATTGATAACTCGCTTCTATTTCCTTTCGAAAACTGTCAGCAAGCTGTAGGCTGGAGTATCAGATCCAAGCTATTTGTAAGGCCTCATGCACACAGCCGTTGCCTGGCCGTATTGCAGCCCGCAAACAGCGGGTCCGCAATATGCGGGCACCAGCCGTGTGCTCACTTGAATAGGTCCGCAATCTGGAGCTGCGGTGCAGAACGGAGGTACAAAACCCCAATGAGTGCTTCCGTGGTGTTTCTATCCATGCCTCCGCACCGCAAAAAAATAGAACATGTTCTATTTTTTTTGCGGTGCGGACGGATTACGGACCCATTCAAGTAGCATGGGTCTCGATCCCTGCTGGCCGCCGCACAGACATTGCCCGTGCATTGGGGACCGCAAATTGCGGTCCCCAATTCATGGAACGGCCGTGTGCATGAGGCCTAATGCTGTATCTCCTAAGGGGATGAGAAGAAGGCCTTTTCAGCATGGCGTTTGATAAAATGAATATATTACTGTAGGACCACCAGAAATAAATGTGAACCAAGAACGATAAATTTTAACAGGATTAACCAACTCAGAAGCGATTGAGAAATGTGTATGGTTCACCAAAGAGGACCTTTTGTAAAGGAAAAAAACTAACGATTTTGTGTGGCCTTCCTATCCATATACTGTTATTAAGTTAGCCTCTGTTCACATCTGCATTGTGGCTGTTGATAAGAAGCACCGTGGACATCAGCAGTGCTCGATTGACCCTTGACCTATAACGGAGTCCATCAGGTTCCACCAAGGTGTCTTTCATTCGGACAGAAAAAATAGCGCTCCATCCAAATGACGCAATTTCAAATGTGATGGAATCTGCAACAGAGACTTTGAATTTTAAGTGGGACTTGACTGTAGCAGTTTAATTCCTTTTTAAAGCAGAATATTTTATTTGACATATTTTATTTGGTAGAAGCTTTTGTGACAGGTGTTTAACTCTGCTTGAAGGGGTTGTGTCACTTCAGCAAGTGGCATTTATCATGTAGAGGAAGTTAAAGAGGACCTTTCACCGGTCCAAAGTTTGTTAGGTAAAGCTATGTACATGCAGAGCGGCACCCAGGGATGTCCCTGCACTTACTTGTATCCCTGGGTGCCGCTCTGTTCGCCCGCTGTAGCCCCCGGTACCGGCGCACCTGCTGCTGCTAGTTTTGCCTTGGGCAGAGACATCCTCTTTTGCCCTGGGCGTCTCCTTCTCCCAGGCTGGAGCGCTGGCCAATCGCAGCGCTCAGCTCATATCCTGCAACCTCCCAGTACCAATACATTAGTAAGTAGCTTGTATTAAAGGGCTTATCCAGTTCTAAAAATACCCCCCTCAATGGCCGTGCCCCTCCTGAAGAACATGCTTACCGCGCTCCCCAGTACCCGCATCACTGCGGATCCCTGTACGGCTGCCGCTACATCTCCCCGTCGTGCAGATCAAAACATCAGACAGGGGAGTGCAGCCAATAGCAGGCTGTGACGGTGACCAGCCCCCGTGCATCACAGCTGATGTCACCCATGCTGGGATCCGGGGAGCGGGTTAAGTATGATCTATAGGTGTGGGGGACAAAATTAGAATTGGATAACCCTTTAACTTTCTGTAAATGATAACTGCTCTTTGCGGAAGTGACAAAACCACTAAGTAATGTCTATAAAGAGGTGTACTTCTAAAGGCTTTGCAATTTGATTGAAAGCTGTATTCCACTATTAAATTATTATGGTTGATACCCTTCTTTTTGCATTTCTTTCCATGCTCTCACAAGTTTGTTTGCAGTGCTGCTTCTTACCATTACAGGGGTTATCCCATGATTGAACTGCTGACAGCACTAGGTCCTGAGGAGAGCAGGACAAACATACATTTTGTGGAGCTTTTAATATCAGGAGTAGTTTGAATATGAACTTTTATTTTGCTAGGTACTGCTCCTGTAAGTGCACTGGAAGCAGCTGTAGTGGTCTCCTGGTTGGATGCTACAGCTGTCACTCAGAGCAGAGGAGGGTCTGTGAAACGGCTCAATGCAGCGAGCACTTCACGATGAAGCTCCGCCTCCAGTGCACAAGCCGCTTTCATTAAAAGGCACTGACAAATATAGCCTAGCATCATATTTGCTATCATAACTGTACTAACCCGTAAAATAAAGTTCATGGGGGAGATTTATCAAAACTGGTGTGAAGTCCACCTTTAATATTTTTTTCCCCCCAAAAGGATTGATCTAGCAATTATCACTCATAATCCTGTTTCAAACTAAAAATCTCAGCCTGACCAATCTGCCCTTTAAAGAGGTTTACCAGGTCCTTAGGATAGGCCATCAGTATCTGCTTGGTGGGGATCCGACTCCAGGCACCCCCGCTGATCAGCTGTTTGAAGAAGCTGCATCGCTCTGTGAGCACCATGGCCTCTTCCTAGATCAGTGACCTCACGTTCATCGGTCACGTCCAAGGCACAGCCTAGTACCCATCATTTAATAATTCGTGTAAGCCAGGCATCCTCAAACTGCAGTCCTCCAGCTGTTGTAAAACTACAACTCCCACAATGCCCAGCTGTAGGCTAATACCTGTAAGGCTGTTCGGGCATGCTGGGAGTTGTAGTTTTGCAACAGCTGGAGGGCCGCAGTTTGAGGATGCCTGCTGTAAACTGTGAGGAAGCCATGGTGCTCACAGGAACTCAATGGGCTCTTCAAACAGCTAGTCGGTGGGGATGGTAGGTGCCGGACCCCCGTCGGAATTGATCAATATTAAACACATGGGAAATCTCTTTAAAGGGAAGAATGTGCAGACTGAGGAGAACTTCTGATTAAAATAGGAGTATGAGTGACAATGATTACATCGATCCTTCTGGGGAAGGATTGATTAAAGGTGTTTACCAAGATTTTCTTACTGATGACCTATCCTCAGGATAGGTCATCAGTATTTGATCGGTGAGGGTCCAACACCTGGGACCCCCGCCAATCAGCCGTTTGAGAAGGCTGCAGCGCTCCTGTGAGGGCTGCGACCTTCTCTCTGCTTTCCCTAGGCCAGTGATGACACATTCATCGATCTTGTGGCCTAAGAGCTACTTCAAGTGAGTGAGGCTGAGTGTGATACAAAGCACAGCCGCTATACAATCTACGGCTCCTTGTTTCTTTTTTTTCTTTTTTTTTAAGTGGTTCTCTAGATGGAGAAAAGAATGACACATTGTATTCCTGTAAAACACTGCAATAAACAATGGATATAAAAATACCAGCGTCTGTTGTCCAATCATTTTCTGTTTAGTAGAGAAAGAGCAAACCTCTGGACTACATTAGAGTCGGAGAAGACACTCAGGGCTGCCATTAGAAACTTCTAGGCCCTGTATAAACAAATTCAAAGGACCCTCCATTGGAATAAAAAAAAAATTGTGGGGAAAAAAAAAATTTCATGCAGAAATGCTAGTCTCAACTGGAGTCTTCCCTGCTGCACTTCTTGTAATCTTCTGTATTGTAGCAAAAAATATAATACAACCATGATGTATGAATTAATGACTACATGCTTGTATGTCAACTATTTTCATACACATCATCTTCCGTCAGTTGGCAGTTAGTTGCCAGAACATCTCTTACCAAAGGTCCATGAAATTCACTGAATGCAATCTGTGATTGGTTTTCATGGACCCCATAGTCTTCACAGGGAGTGTGGTCACTGGAAAATCACTAATGCGTAAATAGACACATTATAATAAGTCACTGATGTGACTTGCTCTCCCTGTCCACCTGCCACAGCCTTAGGCTACATTCACACGACCGTATTTTTTTTTCCGCGTCCGATCCGCATTTTGCGGAATAAATGCGGACCCATTTATTCCTATGGGTGAATAAAATATGCGGACAACATTCAGTATGTTGTCCGCATCCGTGGTTCCGCATTTATACTCCGCAAAAATATGAAGCATGTCCTATCATTGTCCGGAGAAATTGTTCCGCAGCCCCATAGAAGTGAATGGATCCGCAAATTGCGGATGACATACGGAAAGGTTTCCGTATGTCATCCGCAATTTGCAGATCCGTTTCCGTATTTTTATTATAATATTTTATTCTCTCCCCCTTTTTTTTTTTTCCTCATCCGTTTTTTGCGGATGACATACGGAAGACACTCTTCAGTATTTTGCGTACATGCGGATCCGTTTTTTGCGGATCCGCAAATACATACGGTCGTGTGAATGTAGCCTTAACCTAGAAAGAAAAATTTCTATCTGCATCAGGTGGGTGAGGAGAGCGGGCGCTCAAGCTCTCATGACCACTGAGGTCCAGTGACTGGTTAGGTGAACAATGACATAGGCATATGAAGGCTGCAGGCCCACAATGGGGATCGGAGTGGCAGGGACCAAAGCAGTGTCTTGGGAGAAGTGGGACATTTGAAAGAGTGAGGATTTCTCTTCATTTCATACAGCCCCTGCTCTCTGACACTTGGCCAATCCCTTTAAATGTTGTTATAAATCTCTATATCTCCAATACACCTGAAGCACAAAAAGTTAATTTAGCACATGTACAATCTTTAATAGTGCAAGTAAGGCTCGCTTATTAAACGGTACTTTACTAGCCACAGATTTGGGGTGACGAGTACTTCTCCCTAATGCTTTCTGCATTAATATCGCTAGTGAAATAGACCAAAGCCATTGGGCTTGACTGTGGCATAGTTAGGGTCATAAAAGGGTTTTCATAATGGCCCCAAATATGCTGGGGAAGTGACAGCCAACCAAGCATTTGCAAGAAAAATGCAATATAACATGGCAACCATTTAGATGATTGGCGGCCCCTGCATATAAGGACAACTCGAGTCCACCAGAACGGGAGCCACTCCTACAGAGCAGCTCTCCATTCTGAATCGTAGAGGAGAGTCTGTAGTGGAGAACCCACTCTATTGTCCATATGACCTAATAAGACCTATGAATAGGGGTCCTCTTGAGATACTTTTTATGTGAAAAGAAGTGCTAATATTTACAGCCCAAATGTCTCTGGTCAAAATGCAGGGAGAAGCAGAAGAAAAGGGAGCAGAGAGCAATCGGTGTTAACAGCTATAGGTGCAGGAACATTGCAGGGGTGCAATATCGGCCGAGCACGGAGTGTCTTTTTTGGCGATATGTGATATCAGCTTCCAGGGATCAGCCCTGTGCGGAGTGTCCTGGCTATGTCCTGTTTGGGTCAAACACAGGAAATCACAGAAATGCAGTTTGCCGGACTTCACTTGATCTTCCAATCTTAGCTTGGCCTTCTGACCCTGTCTATATATCATCTATGATAATCATCTGCATGTTGCTGACCCAGATCTGTCCTGACTATGTCTTCAGCCCAGTCCGCTAACAACTGTTCAGCTGTCTATTGGAGACTATCCTGGGGATCATAACCTGAGTATGTATAGTTAAAGTTTACATTTTCAAATCTAATGTGGTCTCAGTCACTCTTCATGCGGTGACATTCTTTATTACTGTGTGGAAAAGCTGCTGTCTGCAACTTGGGCAGGAACTGGAATACAAATACACGAAGCATAACTGGTGTTAACCCCTTGGTACCAGAGTTTTTTTTTGCATTTTCATTATTCATCGCTTCCTTGAGCCATATTATTATAATTTTTTTCTGTTCACATATCCATATGAGGGCTAATTATTTTTTTTTATATATTCTTTATCAGTTTTCATAATAAAGTCATAATCTTGACACTACCATGTACAATCGAAGAACAAGGTGAATGAAATGTCACAGAAGGAGAAACAGCAAATAGCTAAATACACAGTGATGACAACTGAAATACAGTACAATTATTCAAAAGGTCTCTCTTAGGGTACGTTCACACGACGACAATTGTCGCGCGACAAAAAGTCGCACTATTGTCGCGCGACAATTTTTATAATGGGAGTCTATGGTGTCGCAGTGCGACATGCGACATGCTGCGACTGCGACACGAAAGTCGGAGAAAATCCATTCAAGATGGGTTTTTCTGCGACTGTCGCGCCGCAGTCGCAGCATGTCGCATACGCACTGCGACACCATAGACTCCCATTATAAAAATTGTCGCGCGACAATAGTGCGACAAAATGTCGCGCGACAAATGTTGCAGTGAAGTTGTGCCCTAAAAGTCGCGCGACAATTGTCGTCGTGTGAACGTACCCTTACAATGAGCACTGCCAAAGAAGGATCTTCAATACCAGTAACCTTAAGCACAATATGTTAATTAGAGCTGTCCTAAGAGACATTATAAGGGAAGAGATAGAAGAATAGAAAGGAATAAGAACGGAAAATACTAGAGAAGGGGGAAGGGGGACACAAACAATGACTGACTCTTCTAGTGATAGATGAGATAAGACAATCAACCAGGATTCCCCTCCTTCAGGGACCTCTAAGGGTTCCATAGCTTCAAGAATTTGTCATGGGTCCTATTGATCCACTCAGTCATCTCCTCGAACCTACAGATTTGATTTACCTTGGCTATCCATTCCATCTTAGAGGGGGGATTCGTATCGAGCCAATGTAAGGGGATAAGCAATTTGGCCACTGCCAGAAGGTGCGAAAGTAAGTTCCGTTTGGACGGAAAGTATTGGGGGGTGGGAAGGGCCAAGACCACCATTTCTAGCGTAAGCTTGAAGTCTGGGGTAGAGAGTTTACGCATCAACGTTTCAACTGTCTCCCAGTAGGATTTAATCTTAGAGCAGTCCCACCAGATATGTGACAGGGAGCCCACTCCTTCTCCACACCTTCCCACTCCTTCTCCAACACTGCCTAGTAGCCGATAAGCCTCTTTTAAAGAGAAAGTCTGGGGTCTTGTACCATCTAGAAAGTAGCTTAAAATGGTTCTCCTGTAATCTAATACAGGTAGAAAAACCATGGGAGCATCTCAGCACCCTTTTGACTCCTGCATCATCTAGGACCTTGTTCAATTCCTTCTCCCACTCTCTGAGGTAGAGTGGTTTTACAGGTTCGACCCGGCCTCCCACCAGCGGATAAAGCTTAGCTACTTTCTTGTTAACAGGGAGCGGCAATAAGACCAACTTTTCAAAATCAGTTAAAGACCTTTGAAAGGAGTACTGCTCCTTTAACCCACCGCACATAGCTCGAATATGGGGCATCATGAGAAAGAATCCCGGGGAGTCAAGTGTAGAGCATGGTAGCTTTTCAAGGATAAAGGATTCAATGTCAGAGGGAGCGTCGCAGATCCTGAACTGCTCTAATGAGGTCCATATGTGTGGCTTATCCGATCCTGCTTGATTAAGAAGTTTCGGTATGAGGCTCACTGGCATCAGGGGGGACGGAGTAGGAGCTAAAGTCTTATTTACATCTCTCCAAACTGCTCCAAGCCCCTGTAGCATAGGGTCTATAGTCAAGTCACTCTGTATGCGTTTGTCTGGGAGCCAGAGATGTTTTAGGAAATGCTGGCCTGCACTATGCTTACATATGGCATATACATCAGGTTGCCTTTTAGGGTCTACTAACTCCAGCCATCGATTGAGCTGTACCGCTTTGTAGTACCTAGCCACATCAGGCATACCTAGGCCTCCCCTTTCTCTATTCCTGACTAGGATGTTGTGTGAGATCCGGGGCTTCTTCCCATTCCATAAGAATCTGGGGAACGTGCCCCGTATGCTCGAAAAAAAGGAGTTAGGGAGCCATATTGGTACTAATTGTAGGATATATAAAATTTTGGGTAGTACATAAGCTTTCAGTACATTTTTCCGTCCCATCCACCACAGGTATGGTAGGTTGTACTTCTGTAGAAGGTGTTGTATGTCTCCCGGGAGGGGGGTGTAGTTGTGTAAGTATAAATCTAAATCGTCGGTGTTCTTAGGGATTTGAATCCCCAAGTATTTAATTGGGCCCATGGTCCAGTGGAAGGGGAAGCGAGCGCGTAAGTCATCAGCTTTAGGTGCAGGCAGGGTGACATTTAAAAGTTCTGATTTCGAATGATTCACTTTAAAATCCAAGAGTGAGCTATACTGATTTATCCTCTGTACTAGAGGGTCTAAGCTTCTCTCGGGGTCTACTACCAGGAATAGTAAGTCATCTGCAAACGCAGTGCATTTGAGTTCCCTCTGACCATATTTAACTCCAGATATATCAGGGGATTGTCTGACTAATTGTAAAAGTGTCTTTACCACTGATATGAATTAAAAGGGGGACAGGGGGCACCCCTGCCTGGTCCCATTGGAGATGTTAAAGGCCGGTGAGAGGGTACCATAGATCTTCAGTCTGGCATGGGGTTCATGGTAAAGTATAAATATCGCCTGTATAAAGGCGTCAGGAAAGGCGAAGCGTTGTAGGGTCAGCCTCATGAATAGCCAGTTGACCCTATCAAACGCCTTTTTAGCGTCTATGCTGAGCAGTGCTAGTGGGAAGTTTATTTTATGCGCCATATGTATAGCGTGGAATATCCTACGGGAGTTATCTTTCCCCTCTCGGCCTTGTACAAACCCTGATTGCTCTTTCCCAACCAGGTCTGGTAGGAGTGTACCCAATCTACATGCTAGGATTTGAGGGATAATTTTTTTCGGGACAAGTTGTACTTTCTAATGCCACTATTTAATATGGCATACAATGTAGTGGGAAGAGGGAAAAAAATTACAAAAGGGGTAGAATTGGGAATAAAAATGCAATTCCTCCACCGTTTTGTCCCTACAGCATTCGCTTTGCGGTGAAACTGACATGTGCCCTTCATTTAGTAAGAAGAAAAGATCCAGCACTGACGTCATCAATTGAAAAAGCCAATTTTACCTTTATTCCGTTGCATAAAATACAAGCAACAGCTCTGCCTTGACACATGGAAACACACTCGGAGTGTGTTTCCATGTGTCAAGGCAGAGCTGTCGCTTGTATTTTATGCAACGGAATAAAGGTAAAATTGGCTTTTTCAATTGATGACGTCAGTGCTGGATCTTTTCTTCTTACTATATGCACAAGTCTTTGCTTGATGGTCCGTGCACTTCAACGGATTAAGCTACCTCAAACACAGCAGGAGAGCTGGTTTTCCATTTATGTCTTATGTGCCCTTCATTCTCTGGGTCAGTACGATTACCATATATGTATAAGTTTTTTATGTCTAAATAGTGTAAAAACTTTTTTTTACATCACTATATTCTAACCCCCATAACTTTTTTTTTTTTTATAGTTATACCTACTGAGCTGTGTGGGGGCTCAATTTTTACTGGATGATGTGTAGTTTTTATTGATACCATATTGGTGTGACTTTTTGATCACATTTCATTACATTTTTTGGGTAAGAGTAGCAATGAAAAAGTGGCGAATTGGCTATCTTGACCCTTTTTTTCAATTACGCCATTTACCGTATTGGAAAAATATTTTTATATTTCAATAGTACGGGTCGTTTTCAGACGCTGAAAATGACGCACATGATGTTTATATTTTTTAGTTATTTATGCATTTTTTTATTCTATGGAAAGGGGGTTTTTTATATTTTTTATGGTTTTCTAGCTCATATTTGAGGCTACAAGACTCCATTTTTTTTTTTATTCTGTACCATCATGTTTCTTATAGATCCATGATGAGAGCAGAATTGCTCATTTACTATGTTGGCCTGCCACCTGCTGGCCAAAATAAGAATTGCAGTTCCAATACCCTGGGTTTCTTTAGAGAGACCCAGTGTATTGAAACCAATTGCCGGCATCCTCATTGGCCTCAGAGGATGCCTGGAAGGGCATGCTTCCAGGTTTTTGAGCTTTTAGATGCCGAGATCACACTTGATCACGGCATCTAAAGGCTTTAATGACTGCGATTGGTATGACATACAAAGCATCTCAGAAAACTGTATTTGGAGTGCCAGTGGTCCAGTATGCAAGACAATATGGGTCCATTTTACTAATTAAGGGTCCATTCACACGTCCGTTGTTTAGTTCCGCATCTGATCCCGATTTTTCGGAATAGTTGCGGACAGAATTCGGACCCATTGATTTTCAATGGGTCTATAAAATATGCGGACAGCACAAAGTGTGCTGTCCGCATAATTTTCTCAGTACATAGTGTCCGTCAAAAAATAAAACATGTCCTATTCTAATCCGAAAATTGCGGATAAAACTTCATTGGAATAGGAAAATGTATTCTTCTATCCGCTTTTTTTGCGGATCCGCAAAAACGGATGACAAACGGAAAGAATTCTTGGAAAATAGGATCCGCAAAAAACGGACGTGTGAATGGACCCTTAATGTGTGATCTACTTAATGAGGCTCCTAGCAGATTAACTAACGTGATAAAGAAATAATATTTGCACACATTGATGCGTTTCCCCATACTTAACGCCGATTCACATCTGTATTTAACTGATCTGGCAGAGTAACAGCCTGCCAGAGTTCACTGGACATGGCCAGACCCCATTGACTATAATAGCAATTCGGCATAAGTGCCATACTATGCTGTAAAGTGGCTGGATCATCATCAGATCCTATCATGGTAAATGGGTTTTCCACCAGGATTTAATGTATTATGCTGCATTCAATTAATCCTCTATCTTCACGGGGGAAGCATTCCAACACTCTGATGCAGATATCTCCATACTTTATGGTAAGGATGTTGTCTTTTGGTGGTGTGTGGCTGATGCCAAATTTAGCATTTTGTTTATAGCTAAAAATTTTAATTCTTTTCTAGCCAGGTCACAGAACCTTTCTCCCATAAAGCTTCCCAAACATCATTTGACAAGTTTACAACTATAAGTCTGTTAAATGACTGACTTACTAGCTCTTTTATATTCTCTGCTGAAACAGCCTGTCGGATCTGTCTGCATTGCCGGAAGCTACTGTTCACTATAATGGGGACCAGTGGAGATCTGGCTGCATCTATGCGGAGAATAGTCTGGCCAAAAACCGCTGCATGCATTAGTTTTCAGCCAGCGGCACGGTTGCTGCCAGATCTCCGCTGGTCCCCATTATATTCTTTTACCGGTGGGTGTAAAGAAGTGTCCTGTAGTGCTGATACTGACATCTCCTGCAGGCTACTCCTTGCCAGAACAGCCTGCCAGAGATCTCTAAAACTTGTATGAAGAAAAAAAAGACATCTGTCCATCTCGTTCAGCCTGTTATCCTGCAAGTTGATCCAGAGAAAGGCAAAAAGACCCCTGTGAGGTAGAAGCCAATCAGAATAACTCGCTGGATCAACGACCGCTTTCTATTAGGATGGGTTCACACTAGCGTTATGGCCTTCCGTTATAACGGAACATAACGGAATCCATAAGACGGAAGGACGGATCCGTTCTTTTGCCCATAGACTTCTATTATGACGGAATGCAAAACGGAAGCCTTTAAAAGGAATTCCGTTTGCTTTCCGTCATAATACAAGTCTATAGGAAAGCATAACGGATCCGCCTGGTTCCCGTTATGCAAGACGGAAAACAAAGTCCTGTGGCCTTTTAAAGGCTTCCGTTTTGCATTCTGTCTGGGCATTCTGTTATTTTCCGTTATAACGGAAAGCAATAACGGAATACCTAACGCTAGTGTGAACCCACCCTTAACTATAACCTGTAATATTATTACACTCCAGAAATACATCCAGGCCCCTCTTGAATTCCTTTATTGTACTCACCATCACCACCTCCTCAGGCAGAGAGTTCCAGTCTCACTGCTCTTACCATAAAGAATCCTCTTCTATGTTTGTGTACAAACCTTCTTTCCTCCAGACGCAGAGGATGTCCCCTCGTCACAGTCACAGTCCTGGGGATAAATAGATGATGGGAGAGATCTCTGTACTGACCCCTGATATATTTATACGTAGTAATTAGATCTCCCCTCAGTCATCTTTTTTCTAAAGTGAATAACCCTAATTTTGATAATCTTTCAGGGTACTGTAGTTGCCCCATTCCAGTTATTACTTTAGTTGCCCTCCTCTGAACCCTCTCCAGCTCTGCTGTCTGCCTTGTTCACAGGAGCTCAGAACTGTACACAGTACTCCATGTGTGGTCTGACTAGTGATTTGTAAAGTGGTAGGACTATGTTCTGATCACGGGCATCTATGCCCCTTTTAATGCAACCCATTATCTTATTGGCCTTGGCAGCAGCTGCCTGACACTGGTTTCTACAGCTTAGTTTTCTGTTCACTAAAATTCCTAAGTCCTTTTCCATGTTAGTGTTACCGAGTGTTTTACCATTTAGTATGTAGGGGTGATATGTATATTTCCTTCCAATATACATAACCTTACATTTGTCAGTGTTAAACCTCATCTGCCATTTCTCTGCCCAAGCCTCCAATCTATCCAGATCCCTCTGTAGCAGAAAACTGTCCTCTTCTGTGTAAATTACTATACCCAGTTTATTGTTACTTGCAAAAATAGATATTTTACTGTGCAGGCCTTCTACAAGATCATTAATAAATATATTGAAGAGAATAGGACCCAATACTGACCCCTGAGGTACCCCACTAGTTACAGTGACCCAATCTGAGTGTGTACTGTTAATAACCACCCTCTGTTTTCTATTTCTCAGCCAGTTACTTACCCACATACAGACATTTTCTTCCAGTCCAAGCATTTTCATTTTATATACTAACCTTTCATGCGGTACAGTGTCAAATGCTTTGGAGAAGTCCAGATATACGACATCCATCAATTTGTCTCTGTCAAGTCTAGAACTTACCTTCTCATAGAAACTGATTTAACTAGTTTGACATGACCGATCCCTCATGAAGCCATGCTGATATGGCGTTTTTTACTTATTTTCATTGAGGTACTCCAAGATAGCACCTCTCAGAAAACCTTCAGTTTACCCACAACAGATGTTAAAGAGGACCTTTCTTCTGTTGCTATATAATGATTCTCTTTTTCAATAAAAATGATTTGATTTAAAAAAAAAAAAGAGGACCTTTCACCGGTCCAAAAGTTTGTTAGGTAAAGCTATGTACATGCAGAGCGGCACCCAGGGATGTCCCTGCACTTACTATTATTCCTGGGTGCCGCTCCGTTCGTCCGCTGTAGCCCCCGGTACCGGCGCACGTGCTGCTGCTAATTTTGCTGTGGGAGGAGACATCCTCTTTTGCCCTGGGCATCTTCTTCTCCCAGGCTGAAGCGCTGGCCAATCGCAGTGCTCAGCTCATATGCTGGGAGGTTGCAGGATATGAGCTGAGCGCTGCGATTGGCCAGAATCTGGGAGAAGGAGACGCCCAGGGCAAAAGAGGATGTCTCCTCCCACAGCAATATTAGCAGCAGCACGTGCGCCGGTACCGGGGGCTACAGTGGACGAACGGAGCGGCACCCAGGGATAATAGTAAGTGCAGGGACATCCCTGGGTGCCGCTGTGCATGTACATAGCTTTACCTTACAAACTTTGGACCGGTGAAAGGTCCTCTTTAAACTTACCGGCCAATAGTTTCCGGGCTCTGTTTTTGGACCCTTTCTGAATATTGGCGCCACATTTGCTATTATCAATATAGAGTACTGAAATATCAGAAATAAAGGTCTGGCTATGACATTACTTAATTCTCTTAGGATACGGGGGTGTATGCCATCTGGTTCCGGTGATTTGTCTATTTTAATCTTAGAAAGCCGCTGTACTTCTTCCTGGGTCAGACAGGACACTTTTAATGGGGTATTTACTTTTACACACTGCATTTCATCTGGCAGTTAAATTTTTTTCAGTGAATACAGTGGAGAAAAAAATATTTTATAGCTTTGCTTCATTGCTGTCTGTAACTCCGCTCTCATCACTCTGTAAAGGGCCAACACCTTCAGATTTATACTTTTTACCATTTATATAATTGAAGAACATTTTAGGATTAGTTTTACTCTCTTTGGCAATAAATCTCTGTTTTTAGTTTGGCTGCTTTTATTTGTCTTTTACTTACTGTATTTTTCGCTTTATAAGACATACTTTTCCACCCTAAAGTGGGGTGAAAATGTCAATGCGTCTTATAAAGCGAACCTGCCCAGAAACATGGCCGCAATATGGGCGGGCTGAGGACCCAGCGTGCCTGTGGCGCAGGCACCACACTGCACTTATAAAGAGGCGGGGCCCGGCCCACTGTTTAAAAAGATGGCAGGTAGGCTGGCGGCACATTGCTGGCTGTTAACCAGGAGTGCACCACCAGCAAGTGAAGCGGCGCCCTCTAGGAGAAGTGTGGGGCCGGCTGCAGCCATTGAAGCTGAATGCCGCCAGCCTGCATGTCTTATCCTATGCAGCTGGGATCACGCGCCAAGGCAGAGAAGGGGCGATTCTCCCTCTCCTCTTCAGTGCCACTCTGCATGTTGAGCTGATGTTGGTAAGCGCCGGGAAACTGCTGCTCGGCTGCTTGAACTAATCGGCTTAGTCAGTCTCCTGCCCAGCCACTATTAAGCCTCTCATTCATAGGAATACACCCATGTGCTGCAGTATATGGGTGCATTCCTATGGATGAGGGAGGTTATAGTCAGATTTAATATAAACACAGTCCAGGGATTGTACTGTAATTGGCCTAAGTGTTTACTGTATATTAAATGTGACCATAACCCCCTTTATCCAAAGGAATACACTCATGTACTGCACATATTTTACCACACCTTTTGGTGCGTCTTATAAAGCAGAAAATACGGTATTCTAATTTTTCAATGCTTCCTAGCTAGTCCCCTGTATTAGTGATTTAAAATTATTTTTTTTCGTTTATTGCTTTCTTTACAGTTCTATTTATCCACATTGTTTTTTTCTTGTACCTTACTCTTTTATTCCCATAAGGTATGTATGTATGTATCTCACAATTAGGGCTTTTGCACACGGCCGTTGAATGGGTCCGTGATCCGTCCGCAACGCAAAAAAAAAGTTCTATTTTTTTGCGGTGCGGAGGCACGGACAGAAACCCCACCACGGAGTGCTTCCGTTCTGCACCGTAGCCCCGGATTGTGGACCCATTCAAGTGAATAAGGGTCTGGTGTTTGCGAGAATTCCAGTATGGCTATCTCTCTAGTCAGGTCATGAACCAGTTGGGAAAGGTGATTGTCTTTGGTTATTGCCAAGAACCTGTTTCCTAGTCTATATCTGGGTAGTTGGAGTCCCCCATAATAACAATCTCATTATGATTTGCCATCTCATATAGGGAACATGATATCTGGCCTTATCTCCCGTTAGGCACACATCCAAAAAAGGAATCAAGATGTCATTATTAAAAAAATGTATATCAAAATGACAAATTATATTGATTATCACGTATGCCAAAGAAGAGGGGACTGACATCGGCGACCCACTCCAAAAATTGATGTCATCAATGTACCTCCATTACACTATACTGTCAATGAACGGGTTGGAGAGAGAATACAAAAAATTCCTTTCCCAATACCACATATACAAATTTGCAAGTGATGGTGAGAAAGAAACGCCCATGGGGCCACTCTGTAGTTGCAAAAAATACTGTCTGTGACATTAAAAATAATTGTGCTACAAAAAAAAGGGTGATCTACAAAATATACTCCCTAATTTCCAAAGTATAAGAAGTAAATTCTAGCGAGGCTTGGGTTAATGCTGTAATGGCTGTCTCATGGAAGTATAAAAGGCTGAGACATCGCAAGACAACCAAGAATATTCCTCCCTCCACTGCATGTCACCAATCTGCTTCACCAGATCTGTGGTGTCCATTATATAGCCCAGAATACACAGTACTATAGTTTGTAAAATGCTGTCTAACCGAATACCCAAGTTCTCCATAAGGACCCCATGCTGTAAATAATGGGCCTCAATGGAAGGGGAAAAGTCCCTTTATTAACCTTGGGTAAGGAATGGAATATAAGAACTGGAGGAAACTGGATGTGTTCAATCAGTTTGGAAGAAAATATACCTATACGTTGTAACTCCCCACTGCAGAAGATATTGAATCCTATGCAGCGGGTCTCAGCACTTGGATCTCCACCGATCAAAAACTTTGATATGTCACTATGATATATCAAACGTTTTTTGAAAGTTCAGTCCTCTCATCACAGAGGTTTATGGTATGGTTGGTTTGAAGACTAGTCATTATAATTAGGGATGCGCGAATTTTTTAATAATTCGATTCGGCAGGTTCGCCGAATTTTCCGAAAAAAAATTTGGTTCGATCCGAAATTATTCGCGGTAAATCGCATTTTAAAAAAAGGCTATTTCCTGGCTGCAGAGCCTTTATAGTGGTGTAGAACACTGTGCCTAGCAGTAACACGCATAGGGAGTCTGCTGTGGTAGTGAAATAATACTGTGAGTCTGTATGACACGCAGATGACAGGCGTCGTTCTTAGAATCACTGTACACGTCACTTATTTGGGCAGTCATGGGCCAAAACTGACCAAATAACTCAAGTATGAACTCAGCCTTACAGGTCGATGTTAGCGTCAAAAAGAAGTGCACTCCTTTTACATCGTCGGCAGCTGTTCTAGTAAACGCTTATACAAGTAGAGCCCAATCCCCCCCGACAGAGTGGAAAAGGTGTCAGCAGTAAGTTTGTGTTGACATCACTGATTATTTTGCCCTTCCTCTGAACAATAACCCCCAAAAACAGATCCTGTCTGTGGGGCATCCACTGTCACTCAGTCAGCATTTGGTCAGTAATCCAGCAGTATTGCTAATGCCGGAAAAAAAAAGGAGTGAATCCTAAACAGGAATGACCATTCAAGAACCGCTGGGTTGCTGGTCAAGATCCGATCGTTAGATGACTGTAGGAGCTCAGGCATCTCGCTGCGACTCCTGCTGCCACGCCCCCTTGCTCTGCTGTGACCTGTGCCTACTCCAGAAACATTTATGCCTCTGCCACTCCCCTGTGCAGGGCCTGGCACTGTTCTGTCTGACATACTGTTAGATCAAATAAAAAAAATATAAAGGAAATTAAAACACCCCAAAAAAGTCTGTAATTTTCTCACTTCAGCACACAATGGCAAATACTTTTTGTGCCACTAATACACGCAAAAAAGGGCTTTAGTACATATAACTGCACTGCTGAACGGCAAATATATTTTTCTTTTGCCACTAATACATGCCACAAAAGGCTATAGAACATATAACTGCAACGCTATACAGCAAATATATAATTGTTTTTGCCACTAATACACAACAAAAATGGGTTTAGAATATATAACTGCCCCGCTGAACGGCAGATATATTTTGTTTTTGCCACTAATGCACGACAAAAAGGGCTTTAGAACATATAACTGCACAGTTAAATAGCAAATTTTACTTTTGCCACTAATAATGACAAAAAGGGCTGCAATTTTTGCACTTCACGAAACAACTGTTAATATGCTCTTTCTTCCCCCATTAATAGAAGCCAAAAAATGCTTTAGAACAAATAACTGCACCGCACAAGGGCAAATAAGACGTAGAAATATTTCCTTGTAATTAAAAATGTTAATGGCTGTATCAAACAGCACTTGCACCCCAATAACAAGAACGGTTTGCTGGAATTACAGAGCTGTATAATGGCAATTTGAGTCCCCAGTCAGTGCAGCAAGGTGTAATAGGATTATTCCTATTACCCAGGCTGTAACCTCCCCTACTAAACCCTGTTCAACATAAATGCTGTGGAATGATTCCTCCCCATCCGTTTCCTACACCTTGAATAATCTCTCCCCGCACTTGTAAATCGTTTTTTTAGCACAATAAAGTTTTTTCTAGCACTGATCCTGCCTTCCCAGAGTTCCTTGCTCTATGTCCTCACACGTGCAGCAGCCATTTTAGGAAAAAATGCGATTCGTTACCACGAAGCCTGAGGAAATTCGGATTCGGTGCGAATCGAATAATTCCTGAAAGGGTAATCAAAATAAGAATATTGATGGGGCACTCTCAAAAATTTTGAACCAAATAGGGATCTTGATTAAAAATTGATAGATATTTATTAAATCTTAAGACACTAAATACATCAGAATATATAAACCAAAAATACGCCAAACTCCTATGCTAACAAATAAAATCGCGATCAGTAGAGATACAATGGCTAGCCACTTTGACAAATATAGAGGAATCTCAAACAAGAATAGTTCACAATGTCCTTTAAAAATCACTGTTAGCCGCACCATAAATGGTTAAACCTGGGATTTGCCGTTATAAGGGAACATAAAACTCATAATGTGCCATTCAAAAGCATAAACTATTTCATGCGTCTGCAGTCTGTAATCGCATGAATCAAAATGTCCAGTCCTTGAAATAAGATAAACTGTTGCCGGTTAGATCTATTGTAGCACGAGCGGCGTCCCACTGCTTCAGTTCATAAAGCGATCGCACATGTAGTTCAATAAGAGTTATGGAACAGTCTTACCAGATGTTAGTGGGTTAAAAAGACTCCCTGCGAGGTGCTGTAGTGGTGTTTTAGTTGTATTTCATTGACACTCCGGTGTCGGGGGTGAAGCCTCTATTGAATACCTCACATGCAATCCTCTGGTATCTTTCTTAGAAGAATTTCAACTGAAAAAACTCTTATTTGGGGGGTCAGTCAGATCCCTATTTGGTTCCAAATTTTTTAGAGTGCCCCATCAATATTCTTATTTTGATTACCCTTTTTTTGGGGTGGAGTGAGTGACTTCATCCAGTGCGTAGCACCCAATTATCTTACATCTAATTTTCTTGTGCGACATTCCTGACCTTTTAGTTTTATAATTCCTGAAAGGCTTTTACAATTGTTCATACTGCAGACACTGTACGTTTTGTAGCGTCTGTGCTTGGTACTGCAGCTTTGTCCCGTTGAAGTTATAATATAAACCATCAATTTTAAAATCCTGGATGACTCCTTTATCCCCTTAACGAAGAGGCCTGTCTACCCATTAAATGACCAAGTATTTTTTTTAGACCCATAACTTTTTTTTTTTTTTTTCTATCAAGGGGGGTATTTATTGTTTGGAGGCTTTTACATTTAAATGAAAGTTTACTAAACATAATTTGACATTTTTTCCCACTGGGGGGCTTAGCAGCGATTTATTGCTTGCCTGTATCATACTTTGTAAATCATAGTGTTCTCGGGGAAAAAAAGATACATTTGACACTGTACCGCATAAAAGGTTAGTATATAAATTGAGAATGCTCGGCCTGGGAGAAAATGTCTCTAAGTGGGTAAGTAACTGGCTGAGTGATAATAACCACCCTCTGGTTATTAACGGTAGACACTCAGATTGGGTCACTGTCACTAGTGGAGTACCTCAGGGGTCAGTATTGGGTCCTATTATTTTCAATATATTTATTAATAAACTAAACTGTGTAAAGTAATTAACACTGAAGAGGACAATATATTGCTACACAGGGATCTGGATAGATTGGAGGCTTGGACAGATAAGTGGCAGATGAGGTTTAACACTAACAAATGTAAAGTTATGCACATGGGAAGGAATAATGCAAGTCACCCGTACATACTAAATGGTAAAACACTCGGTAACACTGACATGGAAAAGGATCAAGGAATTATAATAAACTTCAAACTAAGCTGCAAAAAACAGTGTCAGGCAGCTGCCGCCAAGGCCAATAAGATAATGGGTTGCATCAAAAGGGGCATAGACGCCCGTGATGAGAACATAGTCCTACCACTTTATAAATCTCTAGTCAGACCCCACGTGGAGTACTGTGTACAGTTCTGGGCTCCTGTCACCAAGGCAGACATAGCAGAGCTGGAGAGGGTTCAGAGGAGGGCAACTAAAGTAATAACTGGAATGGGGCAACTACAGTACCCTGAAAGATTATCAAAATTAGGGTTATTCACTTTAGGAAAAAGACAACTGAGGGAGGGGAGATCTAATAACTATGTATAAATATATCAGGGGTCAGTACAGAGATCTGTCCCATCATTCATTTATCCCAAGGACTGTGACGAGGGGACATCCTCTGCGTCTGGATAAAAGAAGGTCTGTAGACAAACATAGAAGAGGATTCTTTACAGTAAGAGCAGTGAGACTATGGAACTCTCTGCCTGAGGAGGTGGTGATGGTGAGTACAATAAAGGAATTCAAGAGGGGCCTGGATGTATTTCTGGAGTGTAAATACATTTCTGGAGTGTAAATAAGTCTGTAGGAATTTTTTATTCCCCCAAAAAGTGGGGAATTGTAATGCAACGTGAATGGGATTCTAAAATGGAGTCTCTCTTGTATTATAAGTATATTTTAGAATAATATTAATAGAGATGCTGACCTTTGCAATGTTTAATGGAATGTTGGTTATCAGTGAGACGCGGTTCTTATCAAGAGCCAAAACATCCTGGCGGGAGTTGGCCCCTCCTGACTGGATGGATGGCTTGTTTACTGACAACGCCTCCTAGATGCCCACGGTGGGCATGTGGGATGCAAGTCATGGTTGTGTAACGAGAACTGGTATATAGCCTTGGGAGGTTTCCTTGGTCAAGTGTGCACAAATCTGATTCACTAGATGAGGACGCTTGTCTAGTTGAAGATTCCCGTCACATCGGACTCGGGAGACTCCCTGAAGCTTATGCCGATGCGTCATAATCATTGACTGCTTGACGGTGAAGTAAGTGTTGTTTCTGCTGAAGTGCTATTCTTATATATGCTGACCTTATATAAGTGCTATATGCTATTTTTGAGTTTAATACATACTGAATAAATTACTTATTCTTTATGTGTCTGGTTTTTATTGTCATTTAACTATTCCCGAACTGTAAGCAAAACAGGAATATTGGCTTCTACCTCACAGGTTTTTTTTTTTTGCCTTCCTCTGGATCAACTAGCAGGATGACAGGCCGAACTGGATAGACAGATGTCTTTTTTTCAGCCTTATGTACTAGGTTACATCCTGCACGATATTTAAATATTCAGGAGAGCAGACCCTGCACATATAGTGTGTTGCTCCTAGTTACCTCTGTGTGCATCAGCAACCAATATGTGCAGGGTCTGCTCTCCTGAATATAGATGCAACTGCATAGGTAGGTTTAGCGTAGGACCTGCCTGAACTGAGACCACTGTGGTGCTGGGTAGGTGGGCACAGATGTGTTTTGATCAAAATATATTGGCTAAGAGTCTCAGATTTTATCGTTAGCGTGAGGGCTTAGTCCATGTATTATGTTTGCATCTATTCTTCTAGTGCATTATTTTCCGTGACTTTGAAAACATAGTGTTCTACAGCATTAAACAGAATACCCTGGCAACCTGTTAGGTCCTGATGGCATGCCTGGGGGGGCTTTAATCTGCACCCTACGATCATGCTGAGGATGCAATGACTAGACAGAGGGAGCCCCTCAGTCAACCACTAAGGTCAATAGCGACTGTATGATCTAAGGGGTTAAACTGCTGGGGCCAAAGCTAGTTCTGGTCCCGGCTGTCTAATACAGCTGATCTCCCACCACGATCTTGTGGGGACATCGAGCATAGCCCACAAGATCATCATTACGGATATATTCGTCATGATGCAGGAACTAGCAATCAATCATGACAGGCATATCCGTAGTTCGTCATTAAAGGTTTACGTAAATAACTTTGCACCGATTCATTTTTACTTAGGCATTAGAGCATCCACTGAATGAGCAATGCCATTCTGCTTGTCCTGAGGCCAGCAGGTTACTACCATATATTAATCTTTCTGCATTAGAAAGCATAAGTAAATCCTCATCTGGCATCAGGCAGCTCATTTCTAGCCACCGGATTAATAAAAAGCAATGCCCTGGAGTCATATTTAGTTTTAAAAAGTTTAAGGGGGATAGGATCAATTTATACAAGTATACAGATGGCCCATATGAATTACTGTGAAAGATGAAAGGTACTTACTGTACATACTGCAACTGAAGGTAAAAAAACGTTTCCTCCCCAGCTGTAAAATGGTCTCAATGAGGGTTCAACGTTATTGAAATTAAAAAAAAAATATATATATATGTACACGAGGTGGCCCATGAAAAAGTAGCCCGTCTCTAATATCTACACATCATCCTGCCTAACAGTAAATGTGTCTTAGCTGCCCATAACAACCAAGACAGATTTAAAATATATATATATATATATATATATATATATATATATATATCTACACCGTATGTAAAATGTTGGTCCTGTTTGCTTTAAGGAACAGGAAGGACATTTTTTTCATTTTAGGGCAAATTGAATGATTCCATATTGAGGTGGGTATGTTGGGTCTTAGCTTAATCCAGAACAACCCCTCCCATTTCCCTGGTTGAACTTCATGGATATGTTTTTTAAACATAATTATATAACTATACATATAGAACTTTGGGACCCTACTGGGCCTCAACATGGTTCTAGGTGTGCTGCAAGGATGAAAGCAGACAATCTTGGAAGTTGCAAAAGACTTCAGGCGTCTTCTGCAACTTCCATATTGTCCGCTTTCATCCTTGCAGCGCCGCCACAGCTCCTTTTTTAACTTTGAATTCTCTATGCTTACCGGAATTACCTGTGCCAGTGGGAGGGTGTGCAGCAGCAAATACCGTGGTCATTACAAGCGAATGGGGTAGTTGCACAGCAGTATCAGGTAAGGCGACAAAAATTAATTATTGTCTCTGATATATTTGTTTGGACTTCAAAGTTGCGCTGCAGATCACCAAAATGTGACGTGGGTTTTTATCACCTGCAAAACTTGAGTAAAGGTTGATGAGATCGCGCTGCAGTATAATGTGGACTCCACTTTCAAAAACAATGGTAGAATATATTCCTCCCAAAAGACACAGAAAACAACAGGAATCTTAGGTTCTGGAGGTATAGAAAAAAGGAACCCAAGATTCCTGCTGTTTTGGTGTCTTTTGGTAGGAATATATTCTACTATTATTTTTGAAAGTGGAGTCCACGTTATACTGCAGCGCGATCCCATCAACCTTTACTCAAGTATCAGGTAAGGGGCTTTCTTCACACTGAGATTCCCCCAGTTATTGTGGTCCCACATATGCGGATCTTCTGTCTTCCTTTGTAGCTTCTGTACTGGGTTTAATCAGATATGCCTTTCATGTTTCACTCTGCTAGTTAAAGAAGCACTCCCACAAAAAAAACTTTGCTCTCTGGCCCATAAGAAATGTAAATTGTAGTGAAGGTAATCATCTTACCAGTGAAAGTATTTGGGAGTTATAACCTCCCTTTTAATTCTCAGCTGTGTCATGTATTCAACACTCTGCCTCTCCAACTCACACAAGACAGAAAGTCAGTTTCTCTGTTCATTCCTAGGAGACTGACATTGAGGCTCCCATAGGAATACATAGATAAACTGTCTTCCTGTCAACACATAAGATGCTTTGTTATTTGGAGAGTCAGAGTATTGGCCACATAACACAGCTGAGGATCAGCAGGGAGGTTATAACTCATGAATACAGTCACTGGCAAGAAGACTACCTTCACTAACAGTTCAGAGAATAACAATTTTGTGGGAGTGCTACTTTAATCTACTAATGTTCTTATATTAGATACCTGTTACCTTGTCTTTGCAAGTAAATTACGCATTTATCCAAACTTTTTTTTCTGGAATACACTAGAAATACACAGTGACATGCTTCAATCACAAAACATAACATTTAGGGGTAAAACAACTATTTTATAGAAAAACATCCGACAACAGCGCATTCCTTCTATCGGCAACACTGGGATATGTCTTGATCAGACTGTCGTGCATAAAGCATGAGACTTCTCCACAATTACAGAAGGTGACAACTCTGTTCCACTGCCCGAAGTGACCCCGTTTATTGCATTTCCAAAGCACTTTTTTTTTTTTTAAAGTCAAATTTTCACACAAAACACTGCATCACAGATCCATGTTGGAGAATATCCTTAAAGCTGTTTTTTTTTATCTTTAAGGGCTCATGCACATGACCGTGGTTTTGGTCCACATCCGTTCTGCGTTGGATGCGGACCCATTGACTTCAATGGGGCTGCAAAAGATGCCGACAGCACACTGTGTGGCAGAGCTGATAGGGCGAAGGGCCAAAGACTGGGGCATCATTTTCATATTGTGGTGATGTGTACAGTAAAAGTCCTGGAAGGGGTGTATATCTCACCCATGTTTCTCAACTGGTTTCAGAAAACATAGTTGCTGGAGCTATTTTGGTTTGTTAGTACAAGGGTTGGATTTTATTTGGACTGGGAGGGTAGGTTTGATAGTGGGACATTCCCAGTCCACCCCATTCCAGGGCATGTTTTTTTCCCTAAGCTGAGGTGATCGCAGGTGAGGCCTGCTGTAATCAAGGAGGGATAAAACCAACCCTCTGTGTGTCAGTCTGAGAACGAGGACTTGGAAACAGAGACCTGCAGAGGCTCTGGGTGGTCTCAGCCAGGAGGGCTGAGGGGCCACGAGGCTGTGTGAAGCCGGATCTCTTCCTTGCCGGAACTTGTGTTTGATGAACGAACCTGCTAAGGGTTGGAGCCTAAGACCCTGTGTATAAGCTGTTCTTAGAGGTGAGTCAGGGAAAAGAACACGTGTATTAGGTAGAGCCCAGACGGGTAGGTGTTTGTTTATGCTGTTAATGTTTGTGCTGGTGCTAAAATAAAGGATCAATTGGACTGTAAATCCGTTGTCTGACGAGACTTCTGTGATTGCAACCCCCTACAATATGTTTAGAATACATTTTCTATATATTTTTTTTACACTTTGTCACAGGTTGCCAGGCCATGCTGGGAGTTGTCATTTTGTAAAAGCTGGTAAACAAAATCTTGGAGACCTCAGTCTTTGGCCTCTTGTATACGACCGTATGCGTTTTGTGGTCCACAAACTGCGGATCTGCAAAATACAGATGTGGTCCGTGTGCATGCCATATTTTGTTGTGGACCCATTGACTTCAATGGGTCTGCACTTTGCGGACAAGTACAGAAGTCAACGGGTCCGTAACAAAATGCAGCATGCACATAGACAGCATCCATATTTTGCAGACCGCAAAACAGACGCAGTTGTATGCATGAGGCCTTTCAGTATATTCACCTATATGGGATCTGCTGGAGAAATCTTTAGTAAATAAATTTGTACCATACAAAAAACCCACCAATCAGCTGTAGGAAATGGCTATAGTGCTGCTGCAATGTTTTGCCAGGTAAACGGGGCGTCCACATGCGTGGCTGTGCTGGGTACTACAAATGTGGCTAAGAAGCAACACTGATGTCCATCAGGAGTTCAAGGCCCAGCTGCACAGTGTCTGGCCAGTGTCTGGACAAACAAGGAAGGGGCAGCAGAACTCTAGTGAATACCAAGGGCTTCTTCATGCTACTGATCAGTGGAGGTCTTGCCACTATCACACATTAATAGTCGATCCTAAGCATACGCAATCAATGTTTTTTCTAGACAGACTGCACTCCAGTTAATATCATGAATGGCTTCTAACGTGTGTGAATTTTTTGAAGTAAAAAGTCATGATTTCTGGATCCTTTTCCACATTTTGAAGAGTAAAACAGCCGTTTGCCTCAAAGAGTTTTCCACTGGTGAGTTTGATCTGATTTCTCTGGAAAATGTTTTCCCATTTTGATCATGAATGTGGAATCTCCTCTGTGTGACTTCCCTCATGGGAAATAAGATCCGATTTCTGGGTAAAGAACTTCCCACATTGTGAGCATGGAAACTGTTCCCCCTCTGTGTGACTTTTAAGATGTCTATCAAGAACTGTTTTCCGAATAAAACATTTCCCGCATTGAGTGCATACAAATGGCTTCTCCCCTGTGTGAATCCTGAGATGCTGAATAAGATCTGAGCTTTGATTGAAAGTTTTCCCACATTCTGGACATGTATACGGCCTCTCCCCTGTATGAAGTCGAACATGCTTGACAAGATCTGATTTCTGGGAAAAACTTCTCCCACACTCTGAACATGAAAATGGCTTCTCCCCTGTGTGACTCCTCTGATGCTGTACAAGTCCTGATTTTTTGGAAAAACATTTCCCACATTCCAAACATGGAAAAGGCTTCAACCCTGTGTGAATTGTATGATGTCTGAACAGAGCAGATTTTTGGACAAAACTTTTTCCACATTCAGAACATGAAAAGAGCTTCTCTCCTGTGTGGATTCTCTGATGATGAAGAACAGCCGATTTCTGAGTAAATCGTTTCCCACACTCTGAACATGAAAATGGCTTCTCCCCAGTGTGAACTCTGCGATGATCATTAAGTCCTGATTTATATCTGAAACACTTTCCACATTCGGAACATACATATGGCCTCTTCACAGTGTGAATTTTCTGATGTTCAGTAACATCGGATTGCTGGCTAAAACAGTTTCCACACTGTGAACACAAAAATGGATTCCCCCCTGTTTCAATTGAATGCATGAAATGATTAGGAAATTCCTTAAATGGAAATATTTTATCATTTTTTTGACCTGTACTTTGGGTGCAATCAAGCTGTGACTGATCCAGAGGAAGTTGCTGTGGTGTGAACGTGTCTCCACTGGGAAGTTCTGGATGTATAGTTTTGGGAATAGGTTTATCTCCTGGTGAATACCTAGTGACTTCATATGTTCCCTCCAAATCTATAGATGTAATGACATTGTCTTCCAAGCTCTTGATGCAACCAACTGCTGAAGAAAAAAACAATACATAAAAATTCTCATTTACTAAGACATCCATATGTAATAACTGATCAAAATGTACTTGAACATACTAATAAATTGTTATACAATAAACACACTTCCTAAGAATCACGGTACCTCACGTCTTTGACAAGGTATAACCATTTCCTTAAGGCCTCATGCACACAACCGTTTTTTTATGCTGTCCGCAAAAAGGGGTTCCGTTGTTCAGTGATCCGTGTCCGTTTTTGCCTTCCGTTGTGTTTGTGTGTCTTCCGTTTTTTTTTAGCGGACATGACCCAAAAGATTTTACCAAAAGACAGGCTGACAATTTTTCCCAAGTGCCTGCCAAGGGATCCACAAAAAAACGCACACGGAACGGGGATGACACACGGATGGCCATCCACATTTTTTCACGGACCCGTTGACTTGAATGGGTCTGTGAACCTTTTTTACGGACAAGAATAGGACAGGTTATATTTTTTTGACGGACTGGAATCACGGACCACGGACGCAGGGGACAAACGGTGCATTTGCAGAGGTTTCCACGGACCCATTGAAAACCAATGGGTCCGCAGAAAGTCACGAAAAACGGAGCAACGGACACGGAATCAAACAACAGTCGTGTGCATGAGGCCTAAAGGGAATCTGTCAGCTCCAAAACACCTCCAAAACTAGAGTCTCTGGGTCCAGTGCAAACAGGAGCTGCTGTGCTAAAACCAGGATGCTCTGAGTGATTTGTACACCATTTCCAGGTTCTTGAAAATCTTTGTCTAGTTTTAAAAACAGGTCAGAATGTATGATTAACAACCCATGCGCTAATTTGTCAACTTGTCTTGGTTTTTGGATGTGATGTAGTCAGGGCTCGAGTCCTGCAGGAAAGCGTGGGAACAGCGTTCCTGCACTTTTTTCATAGCAGGAACGCCGTTCCTTTTCAGGGCCGTCTTTAACGCCGGGCAAAAGGACCAGGAAGAAGTGAACTAGGCTTTGTACTTACCGCTTCCTGGTCCACGGCTGTCGGCTGTGCAGGGCTACGCACAAGCATGAGGGCTGAGGCGCTCTGTGACGTCACACTGTGCGCAGGCTTCACAGCACAGCCGACAGCAGGAGGATGCAGATAAAAAAAAAATTCTTATTGTCCCCCTCTAAAACCTAGGTGCGTCTTATGGGCCGGCGCATGCTATAGGGTGAAAAATACGGTGCTTGCTCCTCCTCCCAACCTCCCCTGCCCTTTGCGTACGAAGCACGCAGTGACGTCACGCGGAGGCACTGGATCTTGGTGAGTTCCCACACTTTTTTTTTCCAGGACTTGACCCCTGGATGTAGTGTGATGCAGCTGACAATTTGTCAGTAAGTGATAGTATTCACTGAGCCATGCAACGTAAACTTCTTTCACACAGGCAGCAGAACAATGTAGCAGAGAAAAGCCTGCTGGAGGTCTTCGGCTCTGGCATAGCCGCACCCCATAGCCCTATTTCACCCTAAGGACCCAGCCATTTTTTGCAAATCTGACCAGTGTCACTTTATGTGGTGATAACTTTTAAACGCTTTTACTTATCCAGGCCATTCTGAGATAGTTTTTTCGTCACATATTGTACTTCATGACAGTGGTAAAATGGAGTAAACATTTTTTATTTTTATTTATAAAAAAAATACCAAATTTACCAAAAATATGGAAAAATTTGCAATTTTCAAAGTTTCAATTTCTCTACTTCTATAATGCATATTAATACCGCTGAAAAAAGTTATTGATTTACATTCCCCATATGTCTACTTCATGTATCGATCGTTTTGGGAATGCCATTTCATTTATGGGGATGTTACAAGGCTTAGAAGTTTAGAAGCAAATCTTGAAATTTTTCAGAAATTTTCAAAAACCCACTTTTTAGGGACCAGTTCAGGTCTGAAGTCACTTTGTGAGGCTTACATAATAGAAACCACCCAAAAATGACTCCATTCTAGGAACTACACCCCTCAAGGTATTCAAAACTGATTTTACAAACGTTGTTAGCCCTTTAAATTTTCCACAAGAGTTAATGGTAAAGGGAGAAAAATTTCAGAATTTTCGATTTTTTTTTTTGAAAATTTTCCATTTTAATCTATTTTTTCCAGTAACAAAGCAAGGGTTAACAGCCAAACAAAACTCAATATTTATTGCCCTGATTCTGTAGTTTGCAGAAACGCCCCATATGTGTCCGTAAAAGGCTGTATGGCCAAACTCCATAAAAGTGACTCCATCTAAGAAACTTCATCCCTCGAGGTATTCAAAACCGGTTTTACAAACTTTGTTAACCCTTAAGGTGTTCCACAAGAGTTATTGGCAAATGGAGATTAAATTTTAGAATTTCTATTTTTTGTTACCTTGCCTAAAAAAAAAGTGTAATATAGAGCAATCAAAAATCATATTTACCCTAAAATAATGCAAACAAAACTGCCACCTTATCCCGAAGTTTCCAAAATGGAGTCACTTTTTTGGAGTTTCTACTGTAGGGGTGCATCAGGGGGGCTTCAAATGGGACATGGTGTCAAAAAACCAGTCCAGCAAAATCTGCCTTCCAAAAACCATATGGCGTTCCCTTCCTTCTACGCCCTTCCGTTTGGCCATACAGCAGTTTACGACCACATATGGGGTGTTTCTGCAAACTAGAGAATCAGGGCAATAAATATTGAGTTTTGTTTAGCTGTTAACCCTTGCTTAGTTACTGGAAAAATGGAAAATTTGCCAAAAAAATAGCTGTTTTGGGAACATTTTTATTTTTTGTTATTTACATTGTTGAACTGACAGGTTAGATTGTGTGCTATTTCCATAGAGCGAGTCTTTACGGATGCGACAATACAAAATATGACTATTTTTTTTTTTTGTTTCAATTTTTCATAAGAAAGCATTTTGAGAAAAATTATTTTTTAGTGTCTCCACATTCTGAAAGCCATATTTTTAATTCTTATTTTTTGGGCGACTGTCTTATGTAGGAGCTCATTTTTTGCGGGATGAGATGATGGTTTGATTGGCACTATTTTTGGGTGCATATAACTTTTTGCTCGCTTGCTATTACAGTTTGTTGAGATGTGAGGTGACAAAAATGTTTTTTTTACATTGTTTTTATTTTTATTTTTTTACGGAATATACCTGAGGGGTTAGATCATGTGATATTATTATAGAGCAGGTTTTTACAGATGCGGCGATACCCAATATGTATACTTTTTTTTCAATTTATTTTACTATTTTACACAATAACAGCATTTTAGAAAAAATAATAATGTTTTAGGGTCTCTATTGTTGAGATGGCGGTTTGATTGCTACTATTTTGAGAGGCATACGCCTTTTTGATCACTTGTTACTACACTATTTGTGATGTAAGGTGACAAAAAATGGCTTATTTTACACCATTTTTTTATTTTAATTTTTTTTACGGTATTTGCGTGAGGGGTTAGGTCATGTGATATTTTTATAGAGCAGGTTTGTACAGACGCGGCGATACCTAATATGTGTAGGGTATTTTATTTTTTTAATTTTTATTCAGTGATATGTGTTTTTTTATTTTTTTAAGCAGACCAACTTGGTTCTTGTAGATCCAGTAGATCTGGTGTCTATAATACAGTACAGTACACTATACAGTGTACTATACTGTATTTGTTTTACTTTACATAGTCTAAGCAGACTTCTGCTTAGGCTTTCAGCACCATGGAGAGCAGGACGCTTCTGAAAGCGTCCTGCTGTCATGGTAACCATCACCCGCTGCCAGAACTGATGGGAGAGGGAGGGAGCTCCCTCCCTGTTAACCCCCTCCATACTGCGGTCCGTACGGGGTTAAACGGCTGGCATCTGAACAAGCACAGATGCCAACCGTTTCTATCAGAGTGTCAGCGATGTGCTGACACTCTGATAGATCCACTAGACACCAGGGAATATTACAGAGGAGGCGGGCGATCGCAATTGCAATCCCGTCTACCGCACAGCCTCCTGCAACTAAACTCCCGCAGCCACAATATAATTGGGGGCTGCAGGGGGGTTAACTTGAACACTTTGGGGGCATTAACTCTCTGATCCCTGCGGTCACAGACCACAGGGATCAGAGATCGCTAAAAGCGCTGCAAACCGCAGGTCTGAATTGACCTGCGGTTTGCAGCGATCGCCGATATGACTCGGGAGCCATGCCGTACCGGTACGTCATGCGTCCTTAAGGGGATAATGGCACCCGGCGGGAATCCAGCATAAATACTGGGGAGCAGGCGGATCCCCACCAATTCCTACAGTGAAATAAAAAATTAACTCACTTTTCAATCCAATTCAGTCACCTCAAGGCAGAAACAAAGAACAATATCTGACGAAGGGGCTGCAGGGGAGGTAAGCGAAGTAGGTCCAGAAAACAAAAAATTACGAGACCCGAACCGAAAAACAAAAATTAGAAAGAGCCGACACACTAAGGCTACGTTCACACGACGACAAAAAGTCGCACTATGGTCGCGCGACAATTTTTATAATGGGAGTCTATGGTGTCGCATTGCGACATGCTGCGACTGCGACACGACAGTCGGAAAAAATCCATCCGGGACACCACCATAGACTCCCATTATAAAAATTGTCGCACGACATTAATGTGACATCAATGTCGCGCTACAAATGTTGCAGTGTAGTGGTTCCCGAATTGTCGTCGTGTGAACGTAGGCTAAGAGAAAAAGGTATATTCAACCTCTCAAACTATCAATTGAATACATCAGAGATAGAGGTTCTGTCTAAAGGACTATCTTTTTGCCCCTCAAAAGAGCCCAACATGTTAGAGTTGTTTGTTGAATTAAACCAATACATGCGGAAGCTAACATTAAAAAGACATTTTACATTGAAAAATCCACCAACAAACCTGACCCATCGAGAGGCGTCGAGCTATAATTAAAGAATACCTTATATTACCCGAAGTCCTTTTGGCTATCTATTCAACGGGACCATAAGGGATCTAAGACACTACAGGCGACCTTGGCGAGGGGTGGCTTTGGGCTTCAAATGTGTTGAGTTTATCTTGAGCCAACCCCCCTGGTAAAGTGAGTAATAACAAGTGGTATCCTTCCTAGCACCAAACGTATGTTTTATTTTATTCTATTTTATCTACCTACCATTTACTGTTTTACACCTGTGGTGAGGGTTCAGGAATTTCCCTCTCATAATTTTATCTTTAATGATCTAGTATAGAATATACTATTGGTATAACTTGTTCTTCTATTCTTCTGGTGCTCCACGTAATCGTCTGCATAACAATTCCTATTATAGTCAAAGGGCTTGAAATGTGCTGCCTCCGGGGCAAAGTTAATAATTCGCAAAGTCGTGCGAGACTTCGTTCAATAAGTTCAATAAAACCACTTTAAAACATGGAACCGAACTTGGCTTTAGTTCCAACTAGTACCTCGGAACCGAAGCAGAGTTTAGTTCCAAGTTTTAAAGAGGTTTTCCACTTTAAACATCAAGTACCGAAGTTATTCGCCGAAGTCTTGCACGACTCCACGAATAACTAACTTCGTCTCATTGGAGGCAGTACATTTTAATGATGCACGGAGATGGATCAGCATTAAAACGAAGTTTTTAGCATGCGCACATCCCTAATAATAAAGAAAATTCTTTATTTTTATTCAATATTACTCACCAGGGCTTATATCTACAGGAATCTCATCCTCCTGACACTCGTGATCATCACTCACATATGTCTCTTCTTCTCCCGTAATAACTTCAACTTTAAAGTCAATCAAATCTTCACCCTGTTTCCATTTGTGGGGAAAATAATGTATAAAGCACAATTAAGTACTTCAGTATAAAACACTTTAAAACAAATTTAAAACGGTGAAGAAAACAGGGACTAACGGTGTCCCCTAAAGGACTCTATAAGAGAAAAAAAAACTGACAACAGAAAAATCCTCTTTTCTCGTACACTTGAACCATGTAGCGGCCTTGCACATCTGTAAAGTTGATAACTTAGGGCATGATTCCCAGGAAGTAATATGTAAAAGGTGATTCCTTCCTTTAATATGCCCTTGCTTGCCTATAGGTGAATGGGTGAAATGGGATGTTGTTACCTTGGAGGCTGTAAACTCCTTACGTCATGTACCTGGAATAGCAAAGATTGAGTCCAATCACCTGAATGAACTGACAGATACAGGCAGACAGCAAGCATCCAACTTGTAGAGGGACCAGTACCTGGCCTGGTAAACGATCAAGAAACTTGGAAATTGAGGTCACCACAAAAAGAAAGGACAACTTCAAAGAGATAAAACTCATGGAAGCATCCATGAGAGGGATGCTGAAGGGCATCCAAACACAGGCCCCTATTCTTGGGGGTGGCCAAGGGCTGGAGGCTGTTATGGAGGAACTTAGGCTCTGATACTATAAGAGGGTAGGGGGCTGGAGGAACTGCAAGTGCAGGCTTTTGGAGGAAGGTCTTTAAAATGGGGCTTAAGAGGCTAGTCCACTGAAAAAGCATGGATAGGCAGCAACCTGGTCCATCAGACAACTAAGGGCTAGGCCAACTACAGACTGGACTGTGGGGAGCAAGAAGTATGCATGGAGGACACATCACTGCTAAGGCCTGTCACTGGCAGCAGCACCCCTGTCCAACCGGAAGGCAGATACTCACAGAAAATACTGTTCTAAAGCGCCCGGACTCCAGCCTGAAGAGCCACAATCTTGTGGTTTTGGAGAAGGACACATGCTTTTGACATGTTGAAAAGAAGCCCAGGAAAGAGGATGCAATGGGAAAACACTCAAGTTTTACAGACTGGAGACTCAGCCTCACTCAACAAGTGAGGGCCTCTCAAAATTCTGGAGGGGTCCTTGATGACGATGTTGTTCAGGTATGAAATGACTACAAGACACAAGGAGCAGAGGTGAACTTGAATGAAAGGGCATCAAATTGGAAGTGTGCAGACTGCAACACCAAACAGTGCAACTTGCTAATGAGGTGGCAAGATTGTGGAATATGCAGGTATGCGTGCTGAATGTCCACAGACCACATAAACTTGCAAAGATTGCAGAGTGGAATGGCTCCTTCTAAAAAGGCAGTCAGACATGTCTGTCAAGTCACTTCAGGTCCAGGATGGAACAGACTGCACCATACTTTTTTGAAACAACTAACCATTTAGAATAAAAACCTGTGAATCTCACCCTTCAGGAGGAACTAGCGCAATAAGGCCTTGGACCAGTAATCAGAATAAAGAGCTTGACAAAAAGTGAGAGAGAGAGAGATTAAAGGGGTCGTCCAACCCCCAAATTTTTTAGTGGCCACAGAGGCTCAGCTGTCAAGTGCTGCTTAGGGACACCTCAGTACTGGAGCCAATTAATGGGTGCGGGTGCACATGCCCATAGACATGACATCACACTTCCTGGACTGCAAAGGACCAGAAGGAGCAGGGATGTGGTCCTCAGCGCTGTAGCAGAGTGGCATTCAATAGGTGAGTGATTTCTTTTCTTTACAATAAACATTTACGTGGTCCTTAATAAATAAAAAATGGGGTTGGAAAGCACATTTAAATAGAACAAGATTGGAAAAAGTGGTAACTAGGATTAGAATAACATTCTATTATGTACCCAGTTAAAACAAGGTCACTGACCCCAATGTCCTCCACCAGAGACAGCCACACATCTTGGAAGAGAAGGAGACAGCCTTCAGGAGGGAGTGGATTTGTAAGCTCTGGCCTTGGTTAAAGTATAATCTGAAAACTAACTGTTTTCCAACTATTGCCTGGGTGTCTGGACTAAGATAGACGAGCACTCTTACTATGGCTTTCATCCACTCTGCTTCCAAACTGAAGAGTAAAAAGAAAACTAAACACCAGCCAGAGACGTCTTGGAAGCAAAGTAGATGCTGTAAGTTTTGAGCCACAGAAATGTGCACATAGGAACAATGGTACCTGGTGCCTGAGAAGAGCAACTCATAGAATGCTGCACGGAGATAGACCTACTAGGTTATCCACTGGGGCCCCAATTTGAATTCCTCGCAAATAAGAGATGATCACATCCAAAGGGAACCCAGAGGTGGATAGCAAAGCTAAGGTCTGCAGCGTTTGAAACTTCCCTTTTGATTGCTTAATCCCATAATCGTCCCATCATAGACTGAGAGATCCTGGGGAACTCCGTAACAACCTGGGTAGTCTGCAGGTACAGTGATGGCCAGAAGCAGGAGGAGCAAAACGGCTTGACCAGGACAAAGGTAAGTTTGCATATGCAAATGGATTAGACAAAATAAGTATGTGAGGAAGAAGTACTAAATGGTGGGATCCCACATCTGAGTTCTGAAATAGTGGGATAGTCAGTATTTATCACACTTTGGAGGAAGGGGGGGGGGCAGAATTGTTTTCTGGAGTGTAGGTACTGCGTGGAAATAAACTAAGGCTCTAGTATAGCAGCATACTGCATGGTCCCCCAAAAAAGAAGCAGAAATTACTTAAGTGCAGAGAAGAAAAAAAAGACTTGTCCCAGTTCGGCGCAGCAGGCATGTGCATCCATTTTTTCTCATGGAACAAACTAAGGCTCAGGCAAGAGCATACTGCAGAGGAGCAGTCATCAGCACATCCATTTGGTAAATGAAGGCAGAGAGAAAAAGAGGATCATATGCCATGAAACATGAGGGAAGGGGGCCTGCGTTGTTCTTTCAACAGGCAAAAAGGAAGAGCAGGGGAGTTTCTGCTGCAAAGCTGGAGATGAAATTGAAATCCTTTCTGGACAGTTCAAGAGGAGAAAAGCCTGACAGAATTTAAAAGAAAGGTTGCGATCTATGCTGGGGAAAGAAAGGGGTGGTAGGTAGGGACTTCAGAAAGAGAGGGGGAGGGAAGACACCATAGTGATTAAACCCAAGGAAGAAGGCCAAGATTAGGGGAGTCATACTCACTCACTATGGTTTTCAATGGAGCCTACCCAGGCAGCTTTGATGCAACATGCCATACTCTGGTAGGCAGAAGGGCAGGGGCAAAATTGTGGAGCATCAGTAGGACTGGTCAATTCTATTTGTGGCGTGGCCATCAGCAAACAAGGGGAGACAGTGTAACTTCCTTGACACTGTGCCCTTGATGCACTGTGGTTTGAACATGGAGGCCAAAACCTCCCCGATTACCCCAATCCTACAAGAAACAGATTGAAGTTAAGGTAAAATTATACTATAGGTAGAAAAAAAATGTGAAAAACCAGATCAGCTTCCACAACCTACAGGAAGCTAAAACTGGTTGGCTAAAAGCCAGTATGCTGGGTACTGCCGGCATAGCAGAGGCCAATATTTGTATATACCCCTCGTTCCTTTGTCCCCCAATGACATGTAAAAGAAAAAAAATTAGATGCCCCTGGGAGGCATTGTACTACAACTGTAGGGACTACTGCAAAGGGTCTGCGCTTGCAGAAATTCTGTGCACCTAAATTTACCTGACTTTTTAATACTATATTACAGTGATATTTCAAAAGGTGTCACAAATATATTGGAAATAAAATCTTACAGTTGTGAAGTCAGTACAAATGGTAACAGCTTATAGTTTTTCCGATGCCCCACATTTAATAAGGAACCCTGCCCCACTTTTTGCCCGTATAAAACAAAATGGTACCAATCCAAATTATGCCGGACAGAACGGGACAACACTATCATATGGCGTCAATCCGCATTTTTTTGGTAGGACCTCAGCTCTATCTACCTGATTTTCTGGGACACTGTGATTTTCCTCTGGACAGTGCTTGAAATACAGAGGACTTGGACAACTTTCTGGTAGATGCCTCTTACTCGATTCATCTGTAGGAGACACACGGTGACTGAATACATTGTGTATACATGAAGATCAGATGATGGGGCTAAGTGACCCTGAAAATCTCTCTCTACTTTACCATCAACGAAAGCCTTTTCTCTTACCCGGTGATGCGAGAGGTCTGGTGAGTCTCCATCATGACATCCTTGTACAGATCCTTGTGTTCTTCTAAATACTCCCACTCCTCCATGGAGAAATGGACTGTGACATCCTGACACCTTATAAGAACCTGACACACACAATGATAGTCATCATCCAGATGCCGTGACCCTTGTGTTACTGTATAATGTCCCGGAGATCCCAGCAGCGCTCACCTCTCCAGTCAGCAGCTCAATGATCGTGTTGGTGAGGTTCTAGGATCTTCTGCTTACAGTTTCTCTCATGTAGCAGTGATTGAGGTGGAGGCTCCATGATTGGAGACTGGGGCCTGCTCCATTCTCCTGACACACGGAGATGGCTGTTATGGTTCATCTTTTTATCAGATGTCTTCTTCTCCACGGTGTAGTCCTATGTATTGAGAAACCCTGAAAAATATCATGATAGTTTCCCAGAATCCCTCACCTCTCCACTCATGCGACATAACTACCAGAATCCCTCACCTCTCCAGTCAGCAAGTAGATGATCTCCAAGGTGAGGTTTAACAACGTTTCAGTCATCTTACTCCTATCCATCGCTCGCTGGTAACTCAAGGAGAGAACCATTGTTCTGTTGAATAGAAGAGATGTCAGCAGGGAGGATCATAAAACAAGATCCACTGTATCATTATTATTACTAACATGTGGAAGTCACAGCTACAACATAAGATCTATGGATCATACAGAACATACTGCAATTTCATTTTTGACTGGTCCAGCAATAGCTTATTAGACACAGACGGCCTCCAGGAGATGCCCTCTGGACTGAATCAGCTTTTCCAGTGCAGTCATCATGAGGCCTCATAGGTCGAATACATTTAGAAGAAACCAGACGGATCCGTTATGCGGCCTATAGACTTCTATCACGACAGAATGCCTCTTAAAGACATTTAGTTATGCATTCCGTCATAGAATTCCGTTATGGCCCGTGGTAACGGGATCCAGAGTTGTAATAAAACCCAAACTCGAACTTGTAAAACACATATTCACTCATCCCTACTAATAAATCCTTATCTCTAATTTACTAAGGGTACTTTCACACTTGCGTTGGTGTGGATCCGTCTGTTTATTTGCACAGACGGATCCGCACCTATAATGCAAACGTTTGTATCCGTTCAGAACCAATCCATTTGCATTAATTTGAAAGAAAAATGACAAAGTCCAAAACGGATCCGTTTTGAATTACATTGAAGATCAATGTGGAACGGGTCCGTTTTCAAATGCACCATATTGTGTCATTAAAAATGGATCAGTCCCCATTGACTTACATTGTAATTCAAAACGGATCCGTTAGGCTGCAAGCTGCGATTTGGTGTCGCTGCTCAAACCACGAATAGCAGCTGAACAGAGCCTAACTGATGCATTCTGAACGGATCCTTATCTATTCAGAATGCATTGGGGCTTAACTGATCCGTTTTGGACCGTTTGTGAGAGCCCTGAAACGGATCTCACAAACGGAATCCAAAACGCTAGTGTGAAAGTACCCTAAGGAGGTCAAAAACACTTATTTAAGCCACATTCTTATCAGTAAGATAAGAGCTGAGCTATAATGAGTGTTTAGAATGTCAGAGAGCAGAGATAAGGAGCCTGTCAGCTCCCCAACTGACGGAAAAGACAGAAAGTCCACATGCTGCTACTACAGCATCTCAGCTCTGTACAGAAAAAGGGGCTACATATTTTTAATAAAGACCACTTGAAAAAATTATTTTTAGCTTTAAAATAAGTACAAGGCAATCATTAAAAAAAATTGCCCCCAAAGGTGTTCATAGCCACTTTTCACACTAGCGAGTTCTCCATCCGGGTGTGATGCGTGAAGTGAATGCATGGCATCAGGACTGAATCCTGAACCATTCATTTCAATGGGTCGTTTTTCACACGTCATTTCTGCGATCAGGAAAAATCGCAGCATTGTTTATATTCCGCGTGTTTCATGCAGTTCTGGCTTCATAGAAGTGAATGGGGCTTCAGTGTGTTTTTCACTGATGGTTGCTAGGAGATGTAGATTGTTATTCGCGGAAAGAACTGAATGCAAACGCAGACAAAACTTTCTGAACTTGCGTGCAAAACCATCAGTTTTTCCTGAACAGACTCTGAGAGAATCCCTAACGCTCGTGTGAAAAAGGGCTAAGGCGTCTGTGTATAGAGCGTATGTATTATATATGTAGACACCCTCCTTCGTTGTCAATGCGGTTAGAGGTTTTCAGTAATAAATCAGTGCTGCCCCCTCTATGTATACAGTGAATGTGTTAGCTAGCAGTCACGCGACTGATTTTATCCAATGCCTTTAGACTATGTGGTCATGTGATTACAGCATTGGGGACGCTGACCACCTCTGTTTGCTGAAGTTCGTGAGACTGCGCGAAGTAATAACTTCGGCTCATAGGAGCCAATACATTCTAATACTGTACGGAGCTCCATACAGTATTGGAACAAAGTTTTATGCAAATCGACTTCAGATGTTTCATCTGAAGTCGATTTGATCATCCCTAGCTGTATGATTGGAAGGAAGGGGTTCCCTGGATACAGCAAATATCTCAGTAAACCCCTTTAAGGGACTTTGTCATATAATGTCACTAACAAATCTGTGCTGTTCTCCTCATATCAAAAAGCAGCAAACAGAGGTGGTCAGCGTCCCCAATGCTGTGATCACATGACCACATGGTCTAACGGCATTGGATAAAATCAGTCACGTGACTGCTAGCTAACACATTCACTGTATACATAGAGGGAGCAGTACTGATTTATTACTGAAAACCTCTAACCGCATTGACAACGAAGGAGGGAGTCCTGGTAAACCCCTGCCTACATATATAATACATAAGCTCTATACACAGACGAACTAGCGGTCATGCATACTAACCAGTCACTTATGTCTCTCCTACACACACGGCATTGGGAAGTAATCCTCTTTCTCTAGGGTCACTTCCGGTCACTGCACTCCCCGACTCATCCGCGCTTACACTACCTGCGCCACCTATCGACTGACTCTCTCATCGGAGTGCCCGGTCTGGACGGTGCCCAAATCCAAAATGGCCGCCACGTACATTTGTGCTACTGCGCATGATACCATTTTAAAAAGTTGCGTGGCAGACATTTTCTTGTAGTGTTTGGCAGATGATATGCGGCGGCCATTTTTTTGTAGTTTGCAATTAGCTACTCTTACATTATTATATCCAGACTGCAATTAGAAGGCTGTTGTGTTTGCCTGCACTCTTCATATTACAGCGGAAGTATACATATTTGGGTCTGGATTCTTCTCTGGCGATATGATTGTCTTTATTAAGGAATAAGCAACCTGGGTATGAAATTCAAAAAATTATGTCAGAGTTGCCAACTGTCCAGAAATTCTTGGCCAGTCTGTAACTGTGTCTGTGGGAAAAAAAAAAAAAAAGATGTGTCTTTGGCTGCAGAGGCCACATCATAAATGAAATGGTGGCGCAGATCCTATCAAGTCCGGCAGTCAAGTCAGTACTTTTTTTAAAAACTGGAGTCTGTACATTTCTCAAACTTCACCCGAAACTAGCTGCGACTATGCCCCCTTAAGTGCTTCCATGCAGAGTGATGCCCCCCATATAGTATAAGACCCCTTAAGTTCCCTCATACACAGTGATGCTCCCTTAAATGTCCCCCCATACAGTATGAGGCCCCCATGGATGCCCTTTATACATAGTGATGCCGCCTTAAATGTCCCCCATACAGTACGAGACCCCATAAGTGCCTATACACACAGTGATAGCACCTTAAGTGGCCCCACGCAGTATGATTCCCCCATGGATGTCCCTTATACACAGTAAGGGTGCATTAAATGCCCCCCCCCCCCCACACACACAACCCCACACACACACACACAGTATGATGCCTCCATAGAGTATGAGGCCTCCATATTTCCGTAAATTGAATATTGCCTACCTCGTGTTCCCATGAACACTGCAGAGCAGGTCTGTGCTGTCTGCTACTTGGGAGACATTAATGCAGGGACACAGCTCTACCCTCAGAATACAGCGAAGTTTCCATGCACTTACTACCAAAAGTCCTATAAAAGGGTGCCGATAAGAATTAATGTTTAAACTAGGACCTTATTAAGTAGACCGCCTGCTTGATACACTATTGTTTTTTTATCAAATAGTCCCTTCCGTTGCACCGCTATGTGTCCTGGCGACCAGTCGGTACAGGAACGAGGAGACCTCAGCTTTCCTCAGTGTCCTCTCTGGCTATGACACTGTCCAATCGCAGGGGACCACTCCACAGCCAGGGGGAAGATGAGCTGTTCTCGTGGGATTTGGTAAACATTTTGGATAAAACGTTTCCCACATTCGGAACACGAAAAGCGCTCTCCTATGTGGATTTTCAGATGCTCAATAACATTTGATTTCTTAGTAAATCGTTTCCCACACACCGAACATGAAAATGGCCTCTCCCCGGTGTGAACTCTCCAAACACTATTAAAACCTGATTTATATTTGAAAGACTTTCCAGATTTGGGACAGAAATATGGTGTCTTGTCTGTGTGAATTTTCTGATGTTCAGCAAGATTAGATTGCCGGCTAAAACAGTCCCCGCATTGTGCCCATGAAATTGATTCACCCTTGCATTAGTTGACTGCACAAAATCATTAGAAACTTCATTAAATTGAAATATTTTACCATCTCACCACCAGTACTTTGGGTGCAACCAAGCTGTGTATGATCCAGAGAAGGTTCCTGTGCTGTGAACATGTCTCCACTTGGAAGCTGGATGTATAGTTTGGGGAATGGGTTTATCTCCTGGTGAAGTCCTAGTGATATCATATGCAGGATCAACATGTACAGATGAAACACTATGTTCTTTAAATCTGCTGGATGGAAAAAAAACGATACCTAAATATTCTCATTTACTGAAAATACATAAACTGACGAGCAAAAGGGTAACAATATTTAGAACTTTTGACTTTCAGACTCCATATCTCACCATCCACTACAGCTTTGAATGCGAGACTACCATCATTTTATAGACAATCATCACAATTGGCTATCTTAATAAATTCTAATTATAAATTGGACTTGCAGTTATTTAGCATATGATTAGTTATGCAGGCTCTTGCATCATGTGAGTGCCAGGACAGGTGGAAGAATATGAAATTAAGGTTGTCCATCCATTTCAAAGCCAAGAGGTAGACGTGCAAGCAAAATATCGGAGTCAACAAGTTGGCTCATCACAATGCCAGGTTTAGGCAGAAACTGAGGCAACAGCGCTCGGAAAACGTCACTGGGCTCGGCGCATGCCCAGTGACACTATTGAGGCTGTTGCCCTCAGTTGGCGTAGCATCACGCAGGCAATTGCCGTCATTGCTCCTGCGCGAGAATTCCGCCGGCCGGCGAGATGAAGATGGGCTTTATTCCTGCCTGAAAGCGGGGGTAGCCAGGGGGCGGAGCCGTGGAATCCACAAGAACGCCTGCTGCTGGAGGCGTTCTTGTGGATTCAAATTTAGGCAGGCTGGGCACATCAGGGGCGTTCCTTTGGCAGAGAAAAAACGCTCCTCTGTGCTCCTTGGATCCTAATTTGCATAATTAATAAATCAGTTTTTAAGAAAAATGACAAGAGACAAAGCAAAAAGAAGAACAGATCCGGATATAAGGTACTTTATTACACATGGCTAAAGGAAAAAAAAAATGGTGATAGGCAGATGACAGATTCCCTTTAATTAATGCAATGCAAAGTGTGAAATCCGTGGCTGTATCAGCATGTCAGACATGCAGAATTAGATTTTTAAGCTGGCTCCACAGCATAATTTTGCATTGTGTGTGAACCGAGCCTTTATCACAGACAATCCACTCAATTTCTGGGCCTTATTACTCATGGTCAAAGTCTATACAACAATAAAACTGCTGCTCAAGGAACCTTTCATTTGACTCCTGCACCCACTATATAACTGTGTAAGGGTATTTTATACTGATTGTTTCTGACCCAGAGGCGTAACTACCATAGCGGCAGACAGGGGAGCACCCAGAAATTTTGTCTAGGGGGGGTCCGAAAAGAAAAAAAATTGTGCAGCGCCAAAAAATTGACCCCGCCCATTTTTCTAAGACCATCCTACATATAATAGGCCACTCCCAACAAACACTGTACAGCTGAAATGATATTGATGAGGATGACGGTAAGAGTCTCACCCTCATCCTACATAGACACACTGTACCTAATACTCCACCATACAGGGCCCAACATAAAGCCCCTGTACTCTCACTGCCCCCCACATAGCTCCGTGGCAGGAGCTGTTGCAGTTTCACTTCCTCCCTCCTAGTCCTGAAGGCACCAAAAGTGGAGTGGAGGAGGAGCTGCTGCGATATTAAGGTGTGTAGGTCCGGGTGGAGGAGCCGGGTCTACACATCATACCAAGGGGATGGCGTGTCCTGGCTGCACTGCCTGCTTCACATTATACAATGGACAACAGCAGGCTACAGCCAGGAAGCTCCTCCACTCTTCTCCCTCCCCAGATCTTGCTCAAGGCTTGTGATTCCCCCACCATCCGCCACCCGCCCCTGGCCTGCCACCCCCTTGGGCCGTCCTCACGTAGCTCTGAATCCTCCTTTTGCAAATGGCAGGAGGAGAAGCCGGTGCATCTCCTATCCTACATAGCGCCACATACCTCCTACATCCAGTGATGTCACCTTTGATGTAGACGTTCTCTTTTCTCATCTTCTCCATTCAGACCAGACCGCCATGATGATTTTTCACCCATCTCCTGTCTCTGCAGAGATTGACAAATAGACATTAGTTTCCCACTTTTCCATCATCTTCATATCTTCTGAACACCCCATCCTGCCATCCCCAATACTGTTCCCGCTGTGCTCCTCAATACTATACTGCAGAAACTATCCCTGAAAAATACCTGTACCACACAGATAGTGCCCCCTTCTACAAATATTGGCACACAGTGCTCTAAAAACATAACTGTGCCCAGTATATAGTATCCCTGACACTAATAGAATAAACATATTGTCCCCAAAAATAATTGTGCTAAGCTGATACTGTGTCAGGGTGCCCACCAAAGTAACAGTGCTCACCAAATTCCCACCAATAGAAATAATTCCCTGCCTGAGCACACTTAGTAATAATGCCCTCATAGTGCCCATACTAGTGTGATCATGTTCGCCATAGCCCCCAGTAGTAGTAAAGCTCACCATAATGCCCCCTAGTAGTAATAATTCTCCCTATAATATTACAGTACAAGAAATATACCTGCTTAGTGCCCGCAGTTGAGCTAATGTCCCCATAATGTATGCCAGTATAAAATACCTCTATATAGTGCCCCAGTAAATGCCCCCGTAGTGCTCCTCTCCCACTTGACCATAGTGCCCCGATAATTTGCCAGTATAAAATACCCCATCTTAGTGCCCCCAGCACATGCCTCCATGGTGCTTCTCTCCCCCTTCCCCATAGTGCCCCCTATAATATGCCAGCAAAAAATGCCCCTTTGTAGTGCCCCCAGCAGATGCCCCTATAGTGCTCCTCTCCCCATAATGTGCCAGTAGAAAATGCCCCTTCTTTGTGCCCTTCATATTGTGTCAGTAACAATTCCCTTCTTAGTGCCACCAGATGCCCCCATAGTGCTTCTTTCACCCATAATGCCCTCATAATGTGCCAGTTAAAAATGCCCTTCTTAGTGCCACCAGATGCCCCCATACTGCTCCTCTCCCCATAGTGCCCCCATAAAGTGCCAGTTAAAAATGCCCCTTCTTAGTGCCACCAGATGCCCCATAGTGATGCCCGGCCCTATAGTGCCTCCCATGTGCCAGTAAAAAATACACATTAGTGCCAGCCAGATACCATAGTGCATATAGGGGATATTGTGCCAGTAAAAAAAATACCATAGTGACCCCAAATAATGCCCCTATAGTGCCACCAGATGCCCCATAGTGCTGCTCTCCCTATAGTGCCTCCCATAATGTGCCAGTGAAAAATGCCCCCTTAGTGCCACCAGATGCCATAGTGCCCCCCATAATATGCCTATAAAAAAGCCCCTTTAGAGCCCCCAGATGCCCCCATAGTGCTCCACTCCCCCATAGTGCCCCAAATAATGCCGCTATAGTGCCACCAGATGCCCTAATAGGGCCCCCTCCAAAATAAGGCAGTAAAAATGCCCTCAAAATGGGATAGAAATAAATAAATAAATGCCCCCATAATGCTCCACTCCCCCATGGTGTGGTGCCCCCAAATAATGCCCCTATAGTGCCCCCCCCCCAAATGGGGCAGTAAAAAAAATCCACAAGATTCACCTATAGTATGCCCCCAAAATGGGCTACAAATAAATGCCCCCAGATGCCCCCATAGTGCCCTCTACCCAAAACGGGCCAGTGAGAAATGCCCCATAGTGCCCCCACAAAACAAAATGCCACCAGGTGCCCCCTAAAATGTGCCACCATTAAAAAAACAAAAAAAAACACTAATACTTACCTTCATGAGGTTAGCAGCAGACCTCTTCCGGCCGCTGTGTGCTGCCCGGCTCAGGCGGCGCGATGATAATGATGTCATCGCGCCACCTGAGCCGGCCTCTGATAGGCTGCAGGCACTAGTGCCTGCAGCCTATCAGAAAGAACAGGAAGGGAGACGCCTCTCCCTCCCCTGCCACAGCACATTGATCTGTATCGCTGTCCTGAGGACGGCAACACAGATCGATGAATATAGAGATGAACGCTTCCGCAATGGAAGCGCTCATCTCCTACTGCCTCCCCACCGCCGTCTGCAATTGGAACCAGGGCCGCGCCGCCTGTTGCGATCGGCGGTGCGGCCCTGAGTGATTTAAAAAAAAATTGGATCTGGGTTCTAGGGGGGGTCCAGACCCCTAAAACCCCCCCTGTCGGTGCGCCCCTGGCGGCAGACCAGGCGACTGCTATGGGGCCCAAGGCAAGAGGGGCCCAGTCTTAGTTGGGATCATCCTGTCTTCTACTGGAAGTGAAAACTTGGTCAGGACTCTACCCTCTAAAGGAACAACTTTTATCATGAGGCAGTGGAAAATGGCCCAAGGTTCATTGAAAAGGGTTTAGGCAGAAACTCTTCAGTCCTGTGTGGGGGGCCCGCTTTGATCCTTTCTATGGGGTCCTTATTTCTCTATGTATGCCACTGTTCTGACCCCTTATATTCTGTTTCTTTTAAATGATCTTTAATATTCTGCGTAATAAAGTCCTCCTTGTAATGTAGTGGGTTAGGGATAGTTAGATCATACCCATCCCACATTGTGCTGAGGTCACATTCCTGAAAAGTGGTTACCTCAGCGACATAAAGTAATAGGTAAGTGAGCATAAAGTAAGCTAACAAATAGTTGGTATAAACTAAAGACTAGACAGTATAAATGCACACCATATTTTTCATCCAGCATCAGCCACAGTATTAGACTGTCTCGTCTATGTACACTGCCTAATCTTAGACAGTCTTAGTAAATCTCCCCCATTATTTCCCAGCAGCGCTCACCTCTCCAGTCAGGAGCTCAATGATCTTTTTGGTGCGTTCTAAGATCCTTGTCTCACTGCTTCTGTCATGTATCGTGAAGGAGATGAAGACTCCATGTCCGGGATCTGGGTCCTGCTCCTATCTTCTGACACACAGGGATGGCTGATGGGATTTACCCACTTATCAGATGTCTTCATCTTTACTGCATAATCCTGTGTATGGAGGAAGACCCTGAGAAATATTATTATTCATTCTTAGAGTCCCTAGCCATGTCATAAACTGAGGTCATGTGATATAATTGCCAGAATCCCTCACCTCTCCAGATAGATGATCTCCAGGGTGAGGTTTCAAATCCTCTCAGTCATCTTACTTCTATCCATTACTAGTTGCTGACTCAAAGAAAGGACCTGTTCTGTTGAGCAGAGGACATGTCAGGTGGGAGGATCCTGTATGATGTGGATGCCATGGTTAGCTACTACATAAGATATATATATATATATATATATATATATATATATATATATAATACAATACATACTGAAACCATAGTTATTTTGACTCCTCCATCAGTAGCTTATCAGACACAGATGCCCCATGGACTAAATTAGCCTTTCCAGACTGATGTGCTGTCATCACGAGGCCTCAAGGCCAAGGACCTTTTAATGGTTGGTGGCAATCTCAGTAAACCTTCATTACCTTAACCGTCAGACAGCTAAGTACAGGTCACATAAGGAATGGCTGATCTGAATAATGCAGTAGAGGTCAAATACCACATCATTTGGCAGTGGTGACTACTCATAACGGGAACATATGGATGAAGACAACCACCGGGATGTGTTTAAACTGTAGTCCTCCATGGTGACTCATTCACTGTATATAGAGGGCACAGCAGAAATTTGTTATTAAAGGGGTTATCCGAGAGTATAAAAATGTCCTACAATATGCCGCCCCTCCCCCATTGAATACTTACCATGCTCCCCTGAACCCCACACCGCCGCTGCTGCTTCTCCCAGTGCACGGATGAACATATCCGGTGTCGGAGAAGGGGGGGGGCCTCCCTAATGTCACCCGCGATGCTAGGGAGGCTCGTCCCCGCCTGCCATTGGCTTTTCCCCCTAGACACAGGATGTTTTAATCCGTGTAGATATTGGGTAGCGGAGACCGCGCTGATATATGGCCACTCACGGTCCAGATGCTCACAGAGGTAGTAGTCCGCTAATAAGTTATGTAGGATGTCGGTGGAGATGGTAAAATCCAACATGCAGTGTGCGCCCAGAAATCTGCGCTCCAGTTGACAGACGCTGCGATCACTAAAAACACTGCGACACTCACAGCCAGCCACCACAACACCGACCGAACACTCCTTCTCACCGGACTCAAACAGGATCCAGAGTAAAAACAGGCACATCAAATAGCAGCAACGCCCGACCTAGGTTTCGCTGAAAGCTTCGTCGGGGCTGAAGCTGACAATTAAGACCATAATTAAATAACCTCCGTGTTACCTCCGGAAGTGAACCCGGAGGCAACAACAGGGTTAGGTAAAGGTCATACAGATAATAAGTTTATAAATAACAATAAATTCATAAAAGTTCAAAATACATACTTAAATAAATAAATATAATTAGAATGACACAATACTTTAGCATATAATATAAAATCTCATAAAACAGAGGCTTAAGATTATTTTACGCCATACACACTGATTTAATGTCCCACTCGATGTTCATGCCTGACGGCTGCAGTGTACTCATTTTATATATCCACTCGGCCTCTTTTTTATTGATTTGTTTAATAGGGTCGCCCCCTCGCCAGTTCCTCTGTACATTTTCTATAGCGCAGAATTTCAGGCCAGTAGGATCCTTGCGGTGGAACTTTTTAAAATGTGCGGATACACTATGGGTTTCCAGGCCCTTTCTGATGTTTCTAATATGTTCAGCGATACGGACTTTAAACTTCCTTAAGATCCTGCCTATGTACTGAAGTTTGCAGGGGCATTCAAGGAGGTATATGACTCCCGTCGTCTCACATGACATATGACCTATGATCTTATATTCCTTTTTTCCTACAGGGGTATACACTTGTTCTAATTTCAATAATCTTTTATCCTCCCTTGTTCTATTACGGCAGCCAATGCAGAAGCTACACCAGGTGAAGACATCACTCAGTTTTGGTTGGAGAGTAGGGTTTTCACACCCATGTACAATGCGATTTCTCACTGTTGGAGCTCGCTTAAAAAGAAATGGTGGTTGGGTGGGAATAGGCTGGCAAATAGTACTATCATTTTTTAAAATGTTCCAGTTCTTTTTTATAACTTGCTTTAACTGCGGACAATATGTGGAAAATGTGGTGGTGAAAGCGTATTCGTTTTTATTACCCTGCTTTTCAGATTCAGTCATCCCTTCGCTTTTCTCCCGTACCTTTTCTGTCCTATATTTTATTTCCTCCTTTTGTTTGAGTAATTCCTCTTTATCATATCCCTTTTCCAAAAACCGACCCACAATAACTTCACTTTGTTGGTCATAATCAGTGTCATCAGTACAGTTTCTCCTGATGCGCTGAAGCTGTCCTGCTGGTATATTGCGCAGCCATGGATCATAGTGACAGCTATTCCTTTCAATGTATCCATTACAGTCGGTGGGTTTGAAGTATGTTTTCGTTTTAATTTTTCCATTTACCACACTAATTTCCAAATCCAAAAAGTGAATTTTACTATCACTAATGTCCTCTGTCAATACAATATTCCATGTATTTCTGTTGATTAGAGTGATAAAGTCCCTGAGTTGGTCCCTCAGATCCATACCAGATGCCAATGCAGTCATCTATGAATATTTTCCACAACATCAGACTGCCACTACCCGTATCTTTTTTTAACACAGGGTCTATATAGAAGGATTCCCAATAAGACATAAAGAGGTTTGCGAAGCTTGGTGTGAACTTCGCACCCATCGCAACTCCTGAGGTTTGTAGGAAAAAATCTTTATCATACCAAAAGTAATTGTGTAGAAGACAAAATTCTATACAATCCATAATAAATGTCTTATGCTCCTCTTTCATTAATTCATCTTGGTCTAAAAAGAACCTAACTGCCTTTATTCCTATGTCATTTGGGATGATGGTATAGAGGGATGTCACGTCAAGTGTTACAAGGAGTGTTTCTTTGGGGATATTATCAAATTCCCGCAGGATATTCAAGATGTGACCGGTATCTTTTAAATATGAAGAAGTCTTGGATACATATTTCTGCAGAAAGATGTCGACATATTCAGAGACGCGACTGGTTATTGAATCGATCCCTAATGTAGCATCCCCAAGTCAGAGCAATGTGTGGAACTAACCTGGGGAATGCCAGTGATGGAGAGGCCGGCACGCTGCTCCTCTGGGGCACTCTCTGGGTTCTTGAGGGACACAGCCAGGTGGAATGTGAGGTGCCCTTGGTGTTGTAGTTTAACGTGCCTATGGCTAAGTCCCTGATGTTTCGTGACGCCAGTGCCAATAAACGGTGACACACCGTATTTATAGTAGGAATAATAGAGGTGCAGACTTGTAGCTTGAAAACAGAATTCCAACTTTACTGAAACAATGGAAATACAGCAGGCAACCTCTTACAACAGTTCTTGTTGCAGACAATAGACTTTTGTACAGTCGCAGTTACAGCAGGCTTACATCCAGCAAGGTAAAGTAGAGGGTAAAATAACAGGACTTGGAAATGCAGGTGAACCTTACTTTCTTCCTGACTTGTCCTGACTGGCAATTATTCTTCAAGGCCCCAATGCCCTACTTCTGGCTTATATCCTTGAATCTCCAGTTTACAGTGTACCTCCTCTTGACATCTCAGTACCTCTTGCTCTAGGGATTGCCTCTGCTTGACTTCTGCTGACTTGCTTAGGCCTGTGACATGTGGCCTTCACAGACTCCAGGGTCTGCACTAACACTAGCCTGCCTTGGCCTAGCTATATATACATCCCTGCTCACCAGTTCCCCTAGTGGTCTAACACCTACATCACAACCCTCACATTGCTGCAGGCAATTATATGAAACACTTAAAGGAACATAACAGATTGGTGGTAAACGGGTATTAAAGTGCCCGTATACTGCACTAACACTATAGGTCTACCTGGGGGGCGGTCCGCATTCTTATGGACCTTAGGCAAATAATATATAATGGGGGTCCAAGGGTGTGCGTTATTTAAGTATTGATATTCTTTTTTGCTGAGTATCCCATGTGCTAGCCCCCTATCAAGGAGACATTTAAGATCCTTCTTATACTGGTTGATGGGATCAGTTTTAAATTTTTTATATGTGATCTGATCACTTAGGGTTCTGCACATTTCCTTATCATAATCCTTTTTGTTGAGAATGACTATCTCCCCTCCTTTGTCAGCGGGTTTCACAATTTTTTCTGTATTTTTCTCCAGAGAAACTTTTATGAATTTATTGTTATTTATAAACTTATTATCTGTATGACCTTTACCTAACCCGGTTGTTGCCTCCGGGTTCACTTCCGGAGGTAACACGGAGGTTATTTAATTATGGTCTTAATTGTCAGCTTCAGCCCCGACGAAGCTTTCAGCGAAACCTAGGTCGGGCGTTGCTGCTATTTGATGTGCCTGTTTTTACTGTGGATCCTGTTTGAGTCCGGTGAGAAGGAGCGTTCGGTCGGCGTTGTGTTGGCTGGCTGTGAGTGTCTCAGTGTTTTTAGTGATCGCAGCGTCTGTGAACTGGAGCGCAGATTCCGCGGCGCACACTGCATGTTGGATTTTACCATCTTCACCGACATCCTACATTACTTATTAGCGGACTACTACCTCTGTGAGCATCTGTGAGCGTGCTTGACAAAGGCTATTGTAGTGTACGGGAGCTGTAATGCCCGTCACTACAGAAGGGTCACTTGTGTGCTGTCGTTCCCCTCAAATATGGGGAGGTTGGTGTAAAACATCTTCATGTAATGCAATGCTGTGTATTTCCCTGTTACTGTGATATTGCCATGTGCAGGCCTTCTAGGGATGTCATTCCAGCTCCAGGACAGTAGAGGGAGCTAGGGAGCCCTAGTTATATATAGGCCCAGTCAGGGTAGGGAAAGGCAGTCTGAGTCTAAGTCTAAGTCTAGCCCAGGCCATGTGCCTGTGAAGGTTAAGCCCAGGCCTTGCGCCTGCTGAAGTCAGCCCAGGCCCTATAGCCTGAGAGGGTCCAGCCTAGGAAGATTCATTCCCTGGGAGGAGCAGTCCAGACCCTAGAACTAGTGGAGAAGTGTTGCCTCCTTAGTTAAGCTGCATACAGGACAAGTATCCCTGGAGAGAGAGAACAGTTGCCTGAGGTGTATTGCTGCATTCAGAGTAAGATGAAAGCCCCGATCTTAGGAGGCCTGTCTTGAAGATAGCCTTTGGGACTGTGATTAATAGCCTGAACCACTGCTGTGACTGTATTGTAACGTGTGGAATATTCTGGAACTGTACCTACTGACTGTTCATCTATCTTCAACTACGTTCAGTAAAGTTATCCTGTTATTTAAGTTTATAAAAAATCCTCAATTATTCCACCTATCACTACACGGTGTGCCACCGTTCAATTGGCACTGGCGTCACAACATTCATCACCTGCCTGTTCCAGTGCTGACCCGATTGAAGACGACAGTCAGTCCCAGGTTAGTGGGTTGCCCTGCACTACAAAGCCCAGCATACCTAAAGCTACACTACTGACCCCCTGGGACACTGCACTATGTGATAGCCGAAACGTAGCAACTTTTTATATTCACGTATTTCATGTGAGCAGTTCATAAAATAAAGGGATTTTTTAACCGGATATGCTGCCTCCATCATGTCTTCCTGAATCGTCTGCATAGGAGCCTGTATGGATCTGGGGCTCCAGGTTGGCTGTTGCATTCCGGTGGACCATATGATCTTGCGAGTGCGGTTCCACATCGATTGATTGTCTGTGAGCATCTGGACTGTGAGTGGCCATATATCAGCGCGGTCTCCGCTACCCAATATCTGTATTTTACTGTGAGGAGATTGGACCTTCTCCTATTGAAGGGCGACTGCTGCTTGTCCTATAGAGGGCTACTAGACTGCTTTTTTGGTTTTATAATCTTTTAATCCGTGCACTGGGAGAAGCAGCAGCGGGGTAAGTATATTCAATGTGGGGGGAAAAAATTTTTTTTTTGGCGGATCCAGTGTCACAATGCCTGTCCTTTTCTGCAAAACGGACAAGAATAGCACATGCGGACATACGGAAACAGAATGGACATGGAGTAGTTTCCGTTTTTTTGCAGATCCATTGAAGTGAATAGTTTTGCATGCAGACCTGTAAAAGAAGGAAGGGAAACCTTATTCTGTGGGTCGGTATTATTATGGCAATACCAAAATGATAGCTTTCTTTTTATCGTTTGACTTCTTTTGCACAAGAATGTTTTTTTTTTTTTTTACGTTTCACCCTAATTTGAGAGCCATATCTTTCTTTTTTTTCAAGCAAATATCTGTGTGAGGGCTTGTTTTTCTTTTTTATGGGAAGATCTGTAGTTTTCATCAGTATCATTCTGGGATAAATATGACCTCCTGGTCACTTTTCTAGGGCTCATATACACACTGCAGAAAGTTTACACACGTAACTTGACATTTGATGCCGATTATACTTCTGCAGCATGTCAATTTCTGCTGCAGATTTCTGCCGAGAGCTGACCCCCTGCAATGCAAAGTGTGAAATTTGTGACAAATCTGCAGTGCACTCACTGTGGTCTTACCCTTGTTAAAAATACAGAAACTAGTGTATTTGCAATTTATTTTGTGCACTGAAATCCGCTGCGTATGTAGGTAAATAGGGCTATTCACATGGGTATGTGTGTGTGTGTATATATATATATATATATATATATTTCAGCATGTCCTAGCTTGACTCCAGATACGCCCATGATAGTCTATGGGCGTGCATTAAAAATGTAGGAAGGACACAAGTAAATCCGGATGAAATACAGAAGGTATGTCATCCAGAATCCGTGTATATTCCGGAGCAAACTCATCAGGGAGAAATTTTGTACATGTGATCCAAATGGGTGCAAGGACCTTTGATGATGTCATGATCATGTGACCAGTCACGTGTAGGAAGAGGCAGGCCCCAGGTTGTGCTGCTGGAGGAGTTTTCATGAGTTAATTCCTTGACTACTCTTCAGTTTATCCCTTCCACCCTCTCATGTGACTGGTCACATGATAGTGACATCATCACAGGTCCTGCAGTTACTAGGATAGAGCAGCTACACATCAGATGCTGATTGGGGTATGTATGACTTGTAGACGTTGTTATACTGTACAGCAATAACACCAAAACCACTGACAGGTCAATTACGTTGATATCTCTAATTACATTGTCAGTCGTGTCTCCATGACGACAGGGCACCACTGCTCTTCTTTGCTGCATGCCTCAAGCCGCAGGTTCAGAACCCAGTGGGGCATGCCTGTCATGCCTAATCAGAGGATGCTTTCAATGATCACCAATCCAGCTTCCGTGGTCCTTGACGTTCTCTAGTAAAGGGTGGTTTCCCTCGATAGTGTGTACAAAACTGAACTCGTAGATAGTGTTCCGTAGTGTTGAGCGAACTTGTGTTTTAAGTTCTGCGTCCAAAGTTCGGGTTCGGGTTATCGAAGAATCCCGTTATGGATTCCAAAATCCGTTATAGTCCGTGGTAGTGGAATCCATAACGGGATTCTTTGATAACCCGAACTTTGGACGCAGAACTTAAAACACAAGTTCGCTCAACACTACTCGTAGACTACAATCTATGCTCCATTTTCTATCTATTTGTAGTCCAGCTTGCTTCCTGCTGAAGTTTCCTCCACATCACAATGGGGATCAACAAGGTCAGAATTACCATGACCAAGGATATACTAGACCTCACCCTGGAGATCATCTATCTGCTGACCGGAGAGGTGAGGGACACTGACAATTATGTCACATTACATCACTCTTCCCTTCATTAATATCACATGGACATGACTGGAGAGGTAAGGGACTGTGACTGTAATAATGATATTTCTCAATTTGTAGGACTGCACAGTAGTGAAAAAGACATCTAGTCAATGCGTGACCACCAGCAACTGCCCTCTTGTGTCAGGAGGATGGAGCAGGCCCCACAGCCCTGACATGCAGTCTCCACCTCATACACTGGTCCATGAGAGAAGCAATGAGCAGAAGATCCTAGAAATCGCCAGCAAGATCATTGAGCTGCTGACTGGAGAGGTGAGCGCTGCTGGGGTCTTATACATAAATACAGGTGATAATGGGGCACATTTACTAAACCTGTCTAAGGGTACCTTCACACTGGCGTTTTTATTTTCCGGCATAGAGTTCCGTCGCCGGGGCTCTATGCCGGAAAAAAACTGATCAGGATTATCCCCATGCATTCTGAGAGGAGAGAAATCCGTTCAGGATGCTTCAGGATGTCTTCAGTTCAGTATGTGAAGTTTTTTGGACGTTAACAAAACCGCAGCATGCTGCGGTTTTATCTCCGTCCTGAAATGCCGGAACACATGACGGAATGCCATCATTAAGTCCCATTGACTTACATTAGTGCCGGATCCGTCCTTCCGGTCTGTGCATGCGCAGACCTTTAAAACTGTGAAAAAAATACAATCCGGATCCGCACTTGCAATGCATTTCCGTCTACAAATGCTTTCAGTTGTCATGCGGTATGCCGGATCCGGCGGGACGGAACTGCCTGTCGGATCCACACTCCGCAAGTGTGAAAGTACCCTAATAGTCTAAATTTAGATTAGACAGTCTAAAAGTTTGCCAGATTTATCAAAGTAAGGGTGGGTTCACACTAGCGTTATGGTTTCCGTTATGGCCTTCCGTTATAACGTAACATAACGGAATCCATAAGACGGAAGGACGGATCCGTTCTTTTGCCCATAGACTTCTATTATGACGGAATGCAAAACGGAAGCCTTTCAAAGGCATTCCGTTTGCTTTCCGTCATAATACAAGTCTATGGGAAAGCATAACGGATCCGTCTGGTTCCTGTTATGCAAGACGGAAAACAATGTCCTGTGGGCAGGACTTTGTTTTCCGTCTTGCATAACAGGAACCAGACGGATCCGTTATGCTTTCCTATAGACTTGTATTATGATAGAAAGCAAACGAAATGCCTTTTAAAGGCTTCCGTTTTGCATTCTGTCTGGGCATTCCATTATTTTTCGTTATAACCACGTTATAACGGAAAGCAATAACGGAATCCCTAACGCTAGTGTGAACCCACCCTAAGTCATTTTAGTCACTTGTCTAACTTTGCACCATCTATTAGTTAGTTTACTTTGCGCCAAAAGTTTGGTACACAATTTTGCATCTTGGTGAGTGTGGCTCAAAGACACTTACTGAAGACACTGAGAAGACTGAGTGGTAGCCCCAATATGTCTGGATGATTGATGACTGTGTCATTGTGTCTGTGTCAGGTTCCTGTAAGGTGTCAGGATGTCACTGTCTACTTCTCCATGGAGGAATGGGAGTATTTAGAAGGACACAAGGATCTGTACAAGAAAGTTTTCATGGAGGACTACCAGCCCATCATATCACCAGGTAAGGCAAGAAACTCTGGATCATAACCTTAGGCTACTTTCACATCTGCGTTTTTAATTTAGGTTTTGAGATCCGGCAGAGAATCCCAAAACCTGAATTAAACAGATACATTTATGACTCAGTTTCAGCCGGATCCGGTTGTATTAAATCAAGACGCAACAAACCGGATCTGGTATGAAAATCATTGTAAGTCAATGGGCACCAGATCCAGATTTTTCATGGCGGATCCGGTATGTTGCATTTTGCAAACCGGACACAAAAACGCTGTCTGCAGCAGTTTTGTGTCCGGCGACAAAACACAACTGAACTGATGCATCCTGATCATTTTTGTCCCCATTGACAATTAATAGGGACAGAAGTGATCCGTTTTAGGCCTCTTTCACACTAGCGTTTTAGCTTTCCGTCCTAGAGATCCGTCCTCGGGTCTCTAGAACGGAAAGATACTGATCAGGATAACCCTAATGCATTCTGAATGGAGAGAAATCCGTTCAGGATGCATCAGGATGTCTTCCGTTCAGTATGTCAACGTTTTTTGGACGTTGACAAAAGCGCAGCATGCTGCGGATTTGTCTCCGTCCAAAAATCCGGAAGACATGCCGTAACGCCGGATCCAGAATTAATGCCCATTGAAGTGCATTAATCCGGATCCGGCCTTAAGCTAAACGTCGTTTCGGCGCATCGCCGGATCCAACGTTTAGCTTTTTGTCAATGGTTACTATGGCAGCCAGGATGCTAAAGTCCTGGTTGAAAATGTGCGGTTGATTTTGCTTTATAATAATAAAAAAGATCTGATTCAAAAAGTCCTGGTTGCCATAGTAAAGAGTAGGGGGACCGGGGGAGCGGCATACTTACATTCCGTGCGGCTCCCGGGACGCTCCAGGATGACGTCAGGGCGCCCCAGTGCATAGATCACGTGATTGCATTGGATCACATGATCCATGCTCGCAGGGCACTCTGACGTCATTCGGGAGCGCCCCGGGAGCCGCACGGAATGTAAGTATGCCGCTTCCCCGCGCTACTATGGCAACCAGGACGCTAGTAGCGTCCTGGCTGCCATAGTAACACTGAAAGCATTTTAAAGACTGATCAGTCTTCAAATGCTTTCAGTTCACTTGCGTTGTGCCGGATCCGGCGTGCATTCCGGCGACGGAAGTGCACGCCGGATCTTCACAACACAAGTGTAAAAGAGGCCTAATTCAGGTTTTTTGATCCCCTGCCGGATCTCAAAACCTGAATTAAAAATGCAGATGTGAAAGTAGCCTTACAGAATACACTGGCATAGAGTTATCATAGTGTTGTGAAAGGTATGATTTTAAAGTGTAACTGTCATGTTTTCATTAAAAAAAGTCTATTTTAGCATATGTTACTGCTGCTGCAGCATTATGCATAAAGCAATCTTTAATTTCTTCACATACCTCTGTTTTCCTTGACCTTTTCTCTTAGTTACTGCTGTTCTGTACCCTGCATTATGAAAATCTTCTCAAGATGGCTCCTCTGCTAGTTTTTTGAGGCCAAAACTGCCTTCCCTCACTTCCCATACACTTGCTTTAGCCACCAGCTTACTGCCAGCCAATCAGATTGGATTACTGAGAGACACGCCTCCTGACTCTGAAGCCTGATGCAGGCATGCAGTGAGAAGGACCGCCCCTCTGTGTTCTGTATACAGTAAGCTGAAGACAGGGAAGACCTAGTAATACTCTGTTAAGGGACCTATTGAAAGGCATAGGGAACATTAATGAAAGCTGTTATTATAAGGTAATTACAGATCTTTTGATAATCATTGACAGACTAACTCAGGTATACATGCCTAGCTCTAGTAAACTAGCAAATAACAAAAAATATGACAGTTACACTTTTTAAGTGTCAGTGAAAAACTGTGCGAACAGTATTAAAATAGGCTTCAAGAATTACTCTTACGCCACTTCATTACTGAACCATATTATCATCACATCCCTTTGTCTTGACCCTGTAAAACATTTGATATAGTTGTAAAAACAGTGTGATTTTGTTACCACAGGATGTACAATTTTTTTCTTTTTGCGCAATTTGTCTTATTTTCTACATTTATGCCTGCATCTTTGCTGTATATCAAATAGGTTATGCAGATATACTCTCCCACACATGGAGAGATCCCACTAAACAATGGTCGTGACAGCTGCCGAGGCAACTAAGCGATGCCCAGTGAGTATCATGCATGGCTCACATTTGTCAGAATAAGACTCATGTATGATATTCGCTGGGTGTCTGACAGTTTCCTCAGCAACTGTCCCACCCAATATGTCCATGTCAGATAAGGCACGAGAGTATACCTGCACGCACAACTCCTTCATTTCAGGGACATTATCCCAAAACTGCTGCAGTCACAAGCAATTCCGCAATATCAGATAGCTAGTGGCATGTACATGTCTTCTGTAACCGACCATGCTATGCACTGTTCCTTTGCAAACTACTTATGACATTTGGTGGCAATACTATCTTCTAAGGGTACTTTCACACTTGCGTTGGTGCGGATCCGTCTGTTTATTTGCACAGACGGATCCGCACCTCTAATGCAAACGTTTGTATCCGTTCAGAACGGATCCGTTTGCATTAGGTTTAAAGAAAAATGACAAAGTCCAAAACGGATCCGTTTGAATTACATTGAAAGTCAATGGGGAACGGATCCGTTTTCAAATGCACCATATTGTGTCATTGACAACGGATCCGTCCCCATTGACTTACATTGTAAAAAAAAACGAATCCGTTGGGCTCCGCATCGTCAGATGGACACCAAAATGCTGCAAGCTGCGTTTTGGTGTCCGCCTCCAAAACGGAATAGAGGCGGAACAGAGCCGAACTGATGCATTCTGAACGGATCCTTATCCATTCAGAATGCATTGTGGCTGAACTGATCCGTTTTGGACCGTTTGTGAGAGCCCTGAAACGGATCTCACAAACGGAATCCAAAACGCTAGTGTGAAAGTACCCTTATAGCCAGAATTGAAAACCTGTACAGAGGGACCAGACTATTTACTCAACCATTTTTTTTAAATGCCATCTGTGAGCAGATATGTACCTATAAAACTGTCTAACCTGTTGCATGTGTGCTTGGCAGTGAACGTCATCATGCCTGGCCTTGTCAATCAAAGTGCAGAGGAGGCGCAGCAGTAGTAGAGAAAACGGAGCCTCTAGGAGTAATGGCAATGCTCCCGTTGTTTCTACATTTGCCTATATTGAAACATAATTTTTCTCAGCAATGCGGGCACATATGAACATGGACCAACACAGATGCCTTCAGCTGCCAAGTGCACATGTAACAGGTCAGACAGTTTCATAGGTACAAATCTGCTGACAGATGCCCTTTAATCTCCAGTTTTGGACCATGATAATTTTTGATCTCACTCTTTTAGACAGCAGTTTCCTTTCTATAATGCCTTACTGTAAGCCAAAAAATGTTTGTTCCAAACTCATTTCTTGATCACGCTGCAAAAGGTGTCCTAACTGAACATCCTCTTCTCAAAAGCGAACTTCTTCAGTGATTATCTGTCTCCACAGATTTCTTAAACCCCTGCAGAACAGCTGATTTTGAGGAGGAATCTGCATTTCAAAACTTGCATATTAAGATTTATAGAAGTACCATATCCTAACATTATTTAAATAAAATAAAAAAAATAATCTTTTTTGTTTTTGCCAGTAGATGACTATAAGAATAGCCCCAAGGGACATTTATTTTTATCGTCAGATTTTGAAGACAACAAGAAAAATATCACTCAAGAATCATCTGAAGAAAATCTTATTTCCCCAAATATCTGTCCACAACTTCGAAGCAGACTTCTACCATCTGATCCATCTAATGAGAAACGATCTTCTAATCACTCAAAAGCACAAAGTGAAAACTATCGAGAGGGTGAAATGTTTCAGTCTCCTGAAAGTGAGCTCAGCCAGTCATCATACGTGGAAGAATGGCCGGTGATGTATTCAGAAAATGGAGAATATTTAAAACAAAACACCAGGAGTGTGAATTTGTTTTTGTGTACAGAATGTGGGAAATGTTTTAACCAAAAAACAGTTCTCAGTGAACATCAAGGAATCGACACTGAGGAAAAGCCACATTCATGTTCAGAATGTGGAAAACGTTTCACCCAGAAAACAGGTCTTGTTGACCATCTGCGAAGTCACACAGGGGAGAGGCCATTTCCATGTTCAGAATGTGGGAAATGTTTTTCCCGGAAGTCACTCCTTATTCGGCACCATAAAAGTCACACAGGAGAGAAATTGTTTCAGTGCTCAGAATGTGGCAAATGTTTCGTCTACAAATCTGATCTTTTTAAACATCAGAAACGTCACACAGGGGAGAAGCCATTTTCATGTTCTGAATGTGGAAAAAGTTTTTTCCAGAAATCAGACCTTGTTAGACATCAGAAAGTTCACACTGAAGAGAAGCTGTTTTCATATAATAAATATGGGATAGTTTTCACCAAGGATCCAGATCTTCTTGAATATCAGACCAATGACACGGGAGATAATCTGTTTTCATGTCCAGAATGTGAAAAATGCTTTAGCAGGAAGTCAGAGTTTAATAGACATTGGAAAATTCACACCGGGGCAAAGACGTATCCATGTTCAGAATGTGGGAAGTGTTTTTTTCATAAATCAGATGTTTCAAGACATCAGAAAAGTCACACAGGAGAGAGGTCGTTTTCATGTCAAGAATGTGGGAAATGTTATATCCATAAAACAGGTCTTGTAGAACATCTTAGAACTCACACTGGAGAGAATCTCTTTCCTTGTTCCGAATGTGGAAAATGTTTTACCAACAAATCAGCTCTTGCCCGTCATTTGAAAGTCCACACAGGAGAGAAGCCATTTGCATGTTCTGAATGTGGGAAATGTTTTACCCATAAATCAGGACTTGTTGACCATCAGAGAATTCACACTGGAGAGAGGCCATTTCTCTGTTCAGAATGTGGGAAATGCTTTAGCACTAGATCAGACCTTACTAGGCATCAGAAAATTCACACAGGAGAGAAGCTGCTCACATGATCAGAATAATTTAGGTGTAATCAGATGGGATTCTATAGGCAATGCTGATACTTTTTGTACTTGAACCGAGTTGTTACCTATGAACAGTGTCGGACTGGGGTACCTATGGCCCATCAGTGTAAAAGATTCTGGGGGACCACCTTAGGGCTCGTGCACACAAACTTACTTTTTTCCCATGTCTGTACCGTTCCCTTCACAATGGAAAAGACCACGGCACTCACTTTTCCATTGTGATTTGATACTCCATTACCACTGAGCACCTCCCACTAACAGGAGTAGAGTGCCGTCCAACGTAGATTGAATATTGTACCGTTCCCTTCACTTCAATGCAGCCGCAAAAAAAAAAATGACTCTGTGTGCTTTCTGTGTCTGTATGTCAGCATGGCCGTTCTGCAAAATGATAGAACATGTCCTATAAGGCCCCATTCACACGTCCGCAATTCTGTTTCGCATTTTGCGGAACGGAATTGCGGACCCATTTATTCCTATGGGGACACACTATGTCCCGCCCGGATCCGGAATTGCGGATCCGCATTTCCGGGTCCACACTTCCGTTCCGCAAAAAAATAGAACATCTCCTATTCTTGTCCGCAATTGTGGACAAGAAAAGGCATTTTCTATGAGAGTGCCGGCGATGTGCGGTCCGCAAAATGCAGAATGCACATTGCCGGTGTCCGTGTTTTGTGGATCCGTGGATCTGCAAAACACACACGGACGTGTGAATGGGGCCTTATTGTCCACATTACAGACAAGGATAGGACTGTTCTATTAGAGGCCGGCTGTTCTGTTCCACATAATGTGGAATACACACACCCGGCATCCATGATTTGCGGATCCGCAATTTGCGGAATGCGAAACATCCAATGGTCGTGTTCATGAGCCCTTACAGTGATAACAGAAATATTAAAGATGAAGTATGATGGCAGACAATCACAGCAAAATGCACAAACATACATGTGGCAGAATTTACACATATGGATATCCTGCACTTAAGTCATGATGAAGATAAAACTTTGTGGCACGCTGCTGGAAGTCGGGTTCCCACCCCGTCCTGTCATAAAATTATAAACTCCAGCGAATGCGGTGTAAAAAGATACTTTTTATTGGAAACTGCGTCAACAGGAATGTGCAATAGCACTGGATGGGAGGTACGCTATTGCACATTCCTGCTGACGCCCTTCACCCAGGACACCCTAGAGGATTAGCAGCACAAGTCTGATGAAGGCCGGATTGTGGCCGAAACGTCACGTGTCTGACACAGCTGCACTTTCCAATAAAAAGTATCTTTTTACACCGCATTCGCTGAAGTTTATAATTCTACTGCACTTAAGTCGGTCAGAAACAAGACACATGCAGCGCACACCAATCACTCATTGGACACATGTGTCACACAAGACTCTTACATGGCTCACATGCCACTGATGCACATACACCACTGATACATAGATCATATATAGCACACACCAATCACACATAGGAAACACGCAATGCACTTACCAAGACATTTATGCCTAACCCTATTATGTTTCGCACACTTAACGCGGTTGTCTCACTTCAGCAATTGGCATTTATCATGTAGAGAATGTTAATACAAGGCACTTACTACAATGTATTGTGATTGTCCATATTGCCTCCTTTCCATCACATTATACACAGCACGTATCCGTGGTTATTACCACCATGTAATCCAGCAGTGGTGGCCGTGCTTACACACTATAGGTAAAGGTGTTGGCCTATGAGCACTTCCAGCCTTTCCCTATAGTGTGTAAGCACGGCCACCACTGCTGGATTACACGGTGGTATTAACCACAGCTACGTGCTGTGTATAATGTCATGGAAAGGAGGCAATATGGACAATCACAATACATTAGTAAGTGCTTTGTATTAACTGCATGATAAATGCCATTTACTGAAGTGAGACAAACCCTTTAACCCCTTTAAGCATAAATGTTTGACATGGAATTTACCAAATTGTAACCTCCTCAGATTGCACATAATCTACAGTATATTTAAAAGGGTTGTCCTACCATAATGACCTATTGCCTACAGGATAGGTGATAAATATCAGATTGCTGGGGTCTGACTGCTGGAACACCCACTGATCATGAAAAAAGGGGTCCTGAGACATTCAATTACATTACCACCAATCTATGTACACAAGAGTCTTAAAACCACATTCCCTTGATCATGGGGGTCCCAGCAGTCAGACCCCCATCAATCAGATACTTATCACCTGTTGTGTCATAGCTGATGGACCTTTTCACATTCCCTATCTTTAAAGGTTTTCTTTGGGTGTAAAAAAATAAAATAAAAATAAAAATCGGGCCTAAAGTTATCCTCAAGCCACAGGTTCAGGGATAACTAAGTAATCCATGGGGGTCTGAACGCTGGAGCCCCCACCCTTCTTGATTGAGTGGCAGGTCGAGCATATGTCCTGCCTCTCTATCCATTCTCTATGGGGTCACTGGAGATGGCAGAGTACAGCGCTGGCTATTTCCAGTGCTCCCAAAGAGAATAAATGGAGCAGCAGGGCGTATGTGTGGCCTGCCACACCATCAAAAAGGGGGAACAGGACCCGTTCCTGGAATCATTGGGGGGATCGCAGATTCGGACCCCACTAATCATATAGTTATGCCCTATGGTGTGGAGAGGATAACTTGAAAACCTGAACCTTTAAATTCTCGACCACTCCACCAGTATCTCTTTACATGGTAGCAGTGATGCCTGTAAATACGGAATATCATCACTGCCGCGATGTAAACCATACATGTCAATACTGGAGAATGTGACGCACTGTGCAGAATTTATAAGTTATAAGTCCAACCCACTTTGCAGATCACAACCTTTAACAAAGCCAAAGCAAACATGCTAGAGGAGCAAAGGGCACAAACGGAGGGTAATAACTGAAACAGAGGTATTAGGGTCACCTGATGCAGGGTAATAGTGGGGATCCTGGAGCAGGGGTAACTGGAGAAGAGGCAATATTAGCGGTGCATTTAGAGCGGGGCATCTGGAGCTGGGGCACTAATGGAGGTGCACCTAAAGCAGAGGCATTAGAGTTGCCTGGGGAAGGGTAATAGTGGTGATCCTGGGCAGAGGTATTAGGGGGCAACTGGAGAAGAGGCAATATTAGGAGTGCATTTAGAGTGGGGACATCTGGAGCTGGGGAACTTATGAGGGTGCACCTAAAGCAGAGGCATTGGGGGTACCTAGGGCAGAGTCCCCCCAATGCCACTCTGAACTCTGCAGAGAGCGGCACACATACACAGATCTGAGTCCTGCTAAAAACAAATCCCCTATTTCCCCCTTACAGTCTCCTACAGCTCACTACTGTCACACACCTGAGAAATCAGCACCGCAGAGGAGTCCTTCTCTCCAGCAGACAGTTTTCTGATAGCAGGGGGGGGAGGATGGCCAGACATGTTCTCTCCTCCATCACTGCCAGTAGCCCAGGAAGCTTAGAATATACTGCAGCGCCTCATGTACAATTTACATCAGTAGGAGGCTGCATTGCTGCGTGATACTGCCACCTAGTGGCTACAATAATTATCTCTCCTAAGAAACAAGAGAAATAATTACTCCTCCATCTTATCTCCGGGCGCAGACTGGGCGTCCTCCCCAGTGGGCCAGTCCGAGCCTTCCTATGAACATCCCTCTATGCATCCAACTCAGAAACCTACAGGGTCAGGATATTACTAACCAGCTTTGATCATATACATTAGGCTCTGTGGTAGGAATACAAGAATCTTACCATTATTCTAACAATGTTGGCTTGATAATTTTGCCTTCCTAATATTATTAAAATATTTTTAATTAAACTTTGATTTGGAAAGTGAAGTTTCAAATGACTGCACAGCTAGATTTCCAGCTTTATGTCTGTTGATGTGATCTTTATTATGAATATTTGACAATTTTGGTTAAAAGGCTTGTTTTGGATAAAATACTATGGCTGCTGTCTTCAAAAAATAGTGCTACAGCTGGCTAGTGTGCTTATTGAAGTTATATGGATTCTGTCAGCAGTTCTGAGCCTTCAAAACTACTGACAGCACTATATAGGCGACAGAGAGCAAGGTAAACATACTTGACTGATGGTTATGCAGTATACATGACAGAGAAAGCACAGTTTTAATCCTTTCAGTTCAGCAAGAGCTTACAAGGCGGCCCTTCATGTTCAGTGTCCTGGGCTGGTTTCACTGAATACCTTCCAGCCCACCTACTTTGCTCTGAGCAGGGGCGTAGCTATAAGGGAAGCGGCTGCTTTGAGGCCCAAACTCAGAAGGGGCCCACCTAGGAGGAGGACTAAAAGATTTTATTGTCAGGGCCCCCTCAACACGATTAGACAATGACATAATATACAGTGATACTGCAGGAAACGGAAAAAGAGGCTGCCGGGCCTTCGTCTGAGAGAGCGATAATCACTAGTCACAGTAGTTTAGGGAAGGGGGGGGGCATTAACCTCTTAAGGACGCAGGGCGTACATGTACGCCCTAGCGTCCTGGTACTTAAGGACTCAGGGCGTACATGTACGCCCTGAGAAGATCCGATCACCGCTGCGCACGTGGCGGTGATCGGAACAGGATGCCTGCTGAAATCATTCAGCAGGCATCCTGTGACAATGCCGAGGGGGGTCCTGTGACCCCCGTAGTTGACGATCGCAACAAACCGCAGGTCAATTCAGACCTGCGGTTTGTTGCACTATGTAGTCTCTGATCCCCGCGGTCTATGACCGCGGGATCAGAGACTAAAATCTGCCCCTTATTGTAAATTTAACCTCCCTGCACCCCGCCATCTTAGTGTCCCCGGGCGGTGCAGGGGGATTTGCGGGCGGTGCTGCGGGTGGGCGGCGCGGAGGCGGGCGGTGCGGCAGGCGGGATCGTAATTGCGATCCCCGCCCGCCTCCTTTCAATGCATTTCCCTGGTGTCTAGTGGGTATAGCAGAGGGTCAGCACATTGCTGACCCCTGTTATAAACTGCTGACATCTGTGCTGCAGATGTCAGCAGTTTAACTCCTTCTATACCGCGGTCCGTACGGACCACGGTATAGAAGGTGTTAACATGGAGGGAGCTCCTCCCTCTCCCATCGGGGGCTGCCGTACTTTGCAGCCCCCGATGGGATAGGATGGTAGAGGAGAGAGCTCACCTTCTTCCATCACCCGCTGCTCTGTAATGGCAGCGGGTGATGAGTTATCATAGCAGCAGGACGCTTTCAGAAGCGCCCTGCTTGCCATGGTATAGTACTCTGGTCAGACTTCTGCTAAAGGCAGAAGTCTGACCAGACTGTGAAAGTAAAAATACAGTGCAGTACACTATATAGTGTACTGTACTGTATTATATAGACACCAGATCCACTGGATCTACAAGAACCAAGTGGGTCTGGGTCAAAAATGTCAAAAAGTGAAAGAAAAAGTAAAAATCAGAAAAATACATATCACTGAATAAAAATTAAAGAAAAACAAATAAACTACACATATTAGGTATTGCCGCGTCCGTAAAAATCTCCTCTATAAAAATATCACGTGACCTAACCCCTCACGCAAATACCGTAAAAAAATCACAAAAAATGGTGTAAAAGCCATTTTTGTCACCTTGCATCACAAAAAGTGTAATACCAAGTGATCAAAAAGGCGTATGCCTCCCAAAATAGTACCAATAAAACCGCCATCTCATCCCGCAAAAAATGAGTCCTTATATAGGACAATCGCCCAAAAAAATAAAAAATATGGCTCTCAGACTATGGAGACACTAAAACATAATTTTTTTTTCTAAAATGCTATTATTGTGTTAAAGTAAAATAAATAAATAAAAAGTATACATATTATGTATCGCCGCGTCCGTAAAAACCTGCTCTATAAAAATATCACATTATCTAACCCCTCAGGTAAATACTGTTAAAAAATAAAATAAAAACAATGTAAAAAAAACATTTGTCACCTCACATCTCAAAAACTGTAATAGCAAGCGATCAAAAAGTTATATGCACCCAAAAATAGTGCCAATCAAACCGTCATCTCATCCCGCAAAAATGATACCCCACATAGGACAATCACCCCCCAAAAAAAAAAAAATAGGGCTCTCAGACTATGGAGACACTAAAACATGATTTGTTTTGTTTTAAAAATGATAATATTGTGTAAAACTTAAATAAATAAATAAAAAGTATACATATTTGGTATCGGCGCGTCCGTCGCAACCTGCTCTATAAAAATAACACATCACCGAACCCCTCAGGTGAACACAAAAAATAAAATAAAAAAATACGGTGTCAAGAGCCATTTTTGTCACCTTACATCACAAAAGTGTAATAGCAGGCGACCAAAATGTCATATGCACCCCAAGATAGTTCCAATCAAACCGCCATCTCATCCCGCAAAAATGAGCCCCTACATAAGACAGTCGCCCAAAAAAAATAAAAATATATGGCTTTCAGAATGTGAAGACACTAAAAATCATTTTTTCAAAAATGCTTTATTATGTAAAACTGAAACAAAACCCCCAAAAAGTAGCCATATTTGGTATTGCCGCGTCCGTAGCAACCTGCTCTATAGAAATAGCACACAATCTAACCTGTCAGTTCAACGATGTAAATAACAAAAATAAAAACGGTCCGAAAATAGCTATTTTTTTGCAAATTTTCCATTTTAATCAATTTTTCCAGTAAAAAGCAAGGGTTAACAGCCAAACAAAACTCAATATATATTGCCCCGATTCTCTAGTTTGCAGAAACACCCCATATGTGGTCGTAAACTGCTGTATGGCCAAACGGCAGGGCGTAGAAGGAAGGGAACGCCATATGGTTTTTGGAAGGCAGATTTTGCTGGACTGGTTATTTGACACCATGTCCCATTTGAAGCCCCCTGATGCACCCCTACAGTAGAAACTCCAAAAAGTGACCCCATTTTGGAAAGTACGGGATAAGTTGGCAGTTTTGTTTGTATTATTTTAGGGTAAATATGATTTTTGGTTGCTTTATATTACACTTTTTTGAGGCAAGGTAACAGAAAATAGAAATTCGAAATTTCATCTCCATTTGCCAATAACTCTTGTGGAACACCTAAAGGGTTAACAAAGTTTGTAAAATCAGTTTTGAATACCTTGAGGGGTGTAGTTTCTTAGATGGAGTCACTTTTTGGAGATTCTACTCTAGTGGTGCATCTGGGGGCTTCAAATGGGACATGGTGTCAAAAATCCAGTCCAGCAAAATCCGCCTTCCAAAAACCATATGGCGTTCCCTTCCTTCTGTGCCCTGCCGTTTGGCCATACAGCAGTTTACGACCACATATGGGGTGTTTCTGAAAACTACAGAATCGGGGCAATAAAAATTGAGTTTTGTTTGGCTGTTAACCCTTGCTTTGTTACTGGAAAAAATGGATTCAAACGGAAAATTTTCCAAAAATCTAAATTCTGAAATTTTATCTCCATTTGCCATTAACTCTTGTGGAAAACCTAAAGGGTTAATGACGTTTGTAAAATCAGTTTTGAATACCTTGAGGGGTGTAGTTTCTAGAATGGGGTAATTTTTGGATGGTTTCTATTATGTAAGCCTCACAAAGTGACTTCAGACCTGAACTGGTCCCTAAAAGTGGGTTTTTGAAAATTTCTGAAAAATTTCAAGATTTGCTTCTAAACTTCTAAGCCTTGTAACGTCCCCAAAAATAAAATGGCATTCCCAAAATGATCGATACATGAAGTAGACATATGGGGAATGTAAATCAATAACTTTTTTGGGCGGTATTACTATGTATTATAGAAGTAGAGAAATTGAAACTTGGAAAATTGCTAATTTTTCCAAATTTTTGGTAAATTTGATATTTTTTTATAAATAAAAATAAAATTTTTCGACTAAATTTTACCAGTGTCATGAAGTACAATATGTGACGAAAAAACAATCTCAAAATGGCCTGGATAAGTAAAAGCGTTTTAAAGTTATCACCACATAAAGTAACACTGGTCAGATTTGCAAAAAATGGCCGAGTCCTTTAGGTGAAATAGGGCTGAGTCCTTAAGGGGTTAAAAAATTTGCTGTGGAGCCCAGTCATGTCTAGTTATGCCACTGGCTCTGAGTAATATATCTAGCTGCCTCCTCATTAGACAATAATTCACTTGGATCCTGGTTGGATGGTTGATCCAAGAAAACGAAGAAGAAATGAAAAATAGAACATATATTTTAGAGTAGGGGAAAGGGGAATTCAAGATAGGGAGGAATCTTTTCATCATGTGGAGATCTCAAGTCGGTGGAATATCTTGCAGGTTCAGGAAAAATAGTGTCCGGAACGCCAGTGAGTTCTCAAAAAAAGAATCCAGCGTTGTCAGAGCTTTAAGAATGTTTTGTTGTCTCCAAAATTCTCCTAGGGAAGATGTACGTGTCACGGACGTTCCTGCGACAGGTGGCAGGAGATCGGTGAGTCTGGTAGCACATGGTTTGATCTGAGAGGTTTTCCTTGTGGATCAATAGGCATCTCTGTTGTTTCTGGTAATAGCCACACCCCTTGCATCAGGTGTTGCTATTGTGGTCATTTAACCTTCCTTATTTATTATTGCTCCTCCCGCAATGCGGTTTATAGCTTCAGTTTCAGATAGCTGGTGTGTGGATCTCGGCTGAGTTCCTGGTGCTTCCGCTGCTCCTTTGAAGTTAAGTCTTTCCTTTCCCTTTTTATATTTTGTTTGGGTTCTGTGTGTTGCATTTCCCTATTATTTGTATTAGGCCTGAAGGAGACTCCTGTTCGTCCTTCCTTCTTTTCCTATCATAAGATGCATTTTATTTGGTCTAACGGGATGAGCAACCCAAATATTTAATAACACTTCGTTGCTATTTGAATGGGAATCTGTCAGCGACATGTCTCTTCCATTTGGTGGAAGACAGACATTAAGGGCCTCTGTTTCTGTGTAAAATCGCCAGGCCTAATCACCATGTTGTGAAGAGCAGGAACTCAGCTCTGTCATGACAGCCAGGATCATGGCCTGGATCGACAAAAGTTCCAGTCCTGGACATTTAGTGACCATGGTATTTAAGCAGTTTAAGAGGGAGGTTCACTCTGTCGCCCACTGGCACTACCAAATGTGTTCTTGAGGTCCCAGTGTCTTAGCATGGCAACTGGGAACTTAATAAAGGCAGAGGCACAGCCTAAATAGATTGCCTGTTCGTTTCCTACTGACAGCATAATACACTGTACTACATAAGTATCAGAGGATTACATGTCAGACCCCTTGTGGGGCTAATGAGTGGTGAAAGTAAGAATTAAATAACGTTTCAAGAAAAAAAATTACAAAAACATTTTTCCATTGAAAACATCGTTTTCAATAAAAAAAAAAACACCTCCACATATCTGGGTATCATCACATCCGTAACCCAAAAGGTCCAAATTGAAAGGCTGGGCAACAAAAATAGGTGGGAAGGTCTTCAATACCATAGTGCAGCAAAGAATACAGTTCCTGCAGAACCAAATACCACAGTACAACACAAAATACTACCGCAGAAGCTGTCAGTTACTATGGAGCTTTGTTACAATGGCAGTTCTTGTCCACTGTGCACAGGCACCAGCTTTCTGTGTATGAATTAGGGGCTCTGTGCTTTATCTCTACTCAGCTGCAGTACTGCAAGGTTTAATCTCCTGCTCTGTGAGCTGCTGCATGGCTGTGTCCAATTGCTAATTAGCTGCTCCTAAATATTGGTCTTTCTGCTATTATGACCATGCCTAATGGCTGACGCCACCTACTTGTCTTGGCCATGTCTTCTACCAGTATTGCTCTGCCTACAACATGAGGCAATTTTTTTCTACATTTCTCAGGGCCACTTTGAGTTCCCAATCTGCCCCTGACATCCAAAACTTTTTAACTTGGTAAATCTGTACTTTCGCAAGGCCAAGAACAATTTGTGACCTAGTTTTCCCTTTATTTTCACACATCCATATAAGGGTGGCATGATCACCCCACAATACAACGTCACCAGCTCAATACAATAAAAAAGAAAAGCTCTGTTTCAAATAAGTTTATTATAAAAGGCCATAGGTTTTAGTGCAGTTTTGCTGGCTCTTTAGAGGAGGGGAGTTTCCTTCATTTTCCCATGGGATTCTCCTATTGGATGGATTCAGGTCCACTAACTTGGTGAGAGGAGGTCAGAGGTAGCACATCTGTCAAATCTTCCGATGCCAGGAAGAGGGTCCCAAGAGGTTCCACATGTTGTTTTGTAGTCAGATCCTAGCAGAGAAAAAAAATCCAAATAAGAAACAGAATGTACAAAAACACAAGGAGAGAGACAAGATGAAAGAAGTGGCCAAACTTACCAGATCTGCTCATCATCCTTCATTCATGGGAATTTCACATGGCTTGGATGGTAAAAAACATCTGTAGTTGTTAAATTGGCCTCAAACGACTGAGGAGCAGGTGGTAAATGGGCCCCAAGAGGCAGATAATACTAAGATGGCTCAGGTGCAAAGAGGACTTGTTAAGTTCATCGGCGGACTGAGGTAAGGTGACTACAAGGTTTATGTTTGTCGCAATTGTCTGAGGAGCAGGAGTAGGAATTATTTATTCAGGAGGCATTATTATCTTTCAGACCCAAAATAGGGCATTATTAATAATTCAGGGGGTACAATAGGGTTGTTTCGATACCAAAATTTTGATTCGGTTTTGATACTCGATAACGCAAAAAAAGCCGCGTTCATTCCGCATTTTATTAAACATCCAGCAGATAATCAAACAGTCCTCTCCTATTTTTGAGGGGGACAAGGTGACTATAAAATCCCAATGTTTTTATTGTTTCTTTTAGGGCGTTCACCGCATAGGAGATTTTTAAAATATTTTAATAGTTTGGACTTTTCGGACTTGGCGATATGTAATACTGTATGTTTATTTATTTATTGTTTATATATTTTATATGTAAAATTGGGAAAGGGGGTGATTTATACTTAATATTTTGGTCGTAGAGGTAGAACCTGGGATCTTTTGATTTCTTCTCCTATTCACCCTAATAAAGCTCTATTAGGGTGAATAGGATCTCACACTCTCCCTGCTGCCCTGTGCATAGTGCACACAGCAGCAGGGAGCTGACCATGGCAGCCAGGGCTTCAGTAGCGTCCTGGCTGCCATGGTAACCAATCGGAGCCCCAGGTTTACACTGCTAGGGCTCCGATCAGAATCTGCCACTGCCACCAATGAAGAGGAGATGAGGGGACTCTGTGGCCACTGCCACCAATGATTTTAATACTGGGGCGTGGGGGGGAAGGAGCCACCAATGTTTTTAACCTGTTGGGGACACATGACATACCGGTACGTCATGGTGTCCTGGTACTTAAGGACACATGACGTACCGGTACGTCATGTGTACTATCGATCACTGCTGCTCAGCCGGCGGTGATCGGAACAAGGTACCTGCTGAAATCATTCAGCAGGTACCTTGTTACAATGCCTAGACTGAAGGGGGGAGAGTTTACTGAGGGGGAGATAGATTAGTAATGAGTTACAGTAGTCAAGACAAGGATGAATTAAAGCTAAATATAAGATTTATAACATAATTTGAAGAAATATCTAATTATACAGAGCACTATACAGGATTATACACAGGGTGCAGCGCACTATACAGGATTATACACAGGATGCAGAGCACTATACAGGATTATACACAGGGTGCAGTGCACTATACAGGATTATACACAGGGTGCAGTGCACTATACAGGATTATACACAGGGTGCAGTGCACTATACAGGATTATACACAGGATGCAGAGCACTATACAGGATTATACAAAGGGTGCAGTGCACTATACAGGATTATACACAGGGTGCAGTGCACTATACAGGATTATACACAGGGTGCAGTGCACTATACAGGATTGTACACAGGATGCAGAGCACTATACAGGATTGTACACAGGATGCAGAGCACTATACAGGATTATACAAAGGGTGCAGTGCACTATACAGGATTATACACAGGGTTCAGTGCACTATACAGGATTATACACAGGATACAGAGCACTATACAGGATTATACACAGGGTGCAGTGCACTATACAGGATTATACACAGGATGCAGAGCACTATACAGGATTATACAAAGGGTGCAGTGCACTATACAGGATTATACACAGGGTGCAGTGCACTATACAGGATTGTACACAGGATGCAGAGCACTATACAGGATTATACACAGGGTGCAGTGCACTATACAGGATTATACAGAGCACTATATAGGATTGTACACAGTACAGTGCACTATACAGGATTATACACAGTCTTTACCCAATTTAAGAAGTCCTTTAGTACGTTTCTGTGGGCTGGGAAAAGGGCTAGAATTGCTCACCACAGGTTAATATTAAAGAAGCCATATGGGGGCATGACCCTCCCAGACGCCCAATTTTATTACAAAGCCATCCATCTTAAGAGATGGTTGCAAATGAATGTACCAGCCTATGGGATTCCGGGAAGGGAACTAGAATTGGCACAACTTACTCAAACTCAGAGGGCAGGGATGTGGGGGTTGACCAACTCCACGTTTGAGAGACAATTCTTGCTTAAGGGCACTTATGTGGTTTTCAAGCAGCTGAACACTGACGGTGGTTTATTGCCAAAGCTACCCCTGGCCCTGCCCGCAGATCTAACCCCCTTTCTTGTTGAACCCTTAGCCACCCTCCTACATCCTGGGTGGATTAGGCTTAAACATTATACTCTACAAGAGTTTAGGGATTGGTTCTCTGGGATCCCCAACACCCCCTGAGCCGACTTATGCAGAAATCTCACTTCTTAGAAGCTAGGGAATTTGGTTCTGTCGGCAAAAGGCTGTTTGCTGGCGAGCGACCTTTGACTGACAAAACTTGGTTTGAGAAAATGATGGACCACGAGGCCCTCCCAAGGAAATCCATTTCTTTACTGTATCTGGCCCTTACAACGCCCCTGGTGCGTGTCACCCCACATTACCTGAGGACGTGGGAGGCTGAGCTTCACACGTCTTTTACGGAAACTGATGTCCTAAGGATCCATGCCCATTCCCATGGGTTTTCTAAATGTGTTCGCGTACAAGAACACTCATACAAAACAATGACACAATGGTACCAGACGCCTAAGCAACAGTTCCTAAGGGGCCTCAGGTCCGATGACCTTTGTTGGAGGTGTTCCTTAGGTGTGGGTGACCTCACTCATATTTTCTGGTCCTGTCCTGTCATTAGATCATTTTGGGATCAAGTCTTGACCATTGTCAATAAGGTAGTGTCATCCTCGCTTTCATTAACACCTGAGTTGGTACTTCTGTGGTTACCCACGCCATCTTTCACCCCCTCCAGACACAACCTAGCCACTCACCTGATTCAGGCAGCTAGACTCCTGATTCCGGCCAGATGGCTTGACCCTGAGCCACCTGCAGTCACTCACTGGGAGAACAAAGTTGATCATATCTGTCGTATGGAGGAGCTGGCTAGTTGGGCAGCACGGGACCATGGGAGATTCATGCGATTATGGGCACCTTGGCTGAAGTACAGAGGGAAATGTGGGCAACCTATCCCCCCTTCCTCAATTAGTGGAGTGCGATAAGTGGGTATCAGATCTAGACATGTATGCTCTTATGGATCTATGACTAATCTGATTTGACATGCGAATATAGGAATGCTCTTATACTAGCCATGATTCTTTGTGCTATAGGTGCGTGAGACCAGGAGGGCTCAAGCGACAGTTGACCCTTCCTAAGTCGTTGAGTCTTCTATCCCCTCCTCTCCCCCTTTTATTAATTTACTTATTTTTTGATTTACTTACTTCTGTTTGATAACCTTTGTACACTCATGTGTCTACTTCTGCCTCTGACTCCTATGCTGAGGTTGTCACGGCAGTGTTGTAACATTTCTGCTTGTTTGATTCAATAAAAAGATCATTGACAAAGGATTATACACAGTGCAGTGAACTATACAGGATTATAATGTATGTCCTATTCTTATCCGTTTTACAGACAAGAATAGGCATTTGCGGACCACAAGACACGACACGTTTGTTTGAACAAGCCCTTATACACGGTGAAGAGCACTATACAGGATTAGGGTTTGTTCACACGAAAGTGCCGTATTTTGCAGTCCGCAAATTGCGGATCCGCATAACACAGATGCCGCCCGTGTGCCTTCCGCAATTTGCGGAACAGAACGGATGGCCCTTTATAGAAATGCCTATTCTTGTCTGCAAAATGGACAAGAATAGGACATGATTTATAATTTCGATGGGGCCATGGGTCAGCACCCGAGCTGCAAAAGATATATCTCAGATGCGGAACCAAACCACGGTCGTGTGAATGAGCCCTTATACACAGGGTGCAGTGCACTATACAGGATTATACACAGTGCAGTGAATTATACACAGAGTGCAGTGCACTATACAGGATCATACACAGAGTGCAGTGCACTATACAGAATTATGCACAGGGTGCAGTACACTATACAGGATTATACACAGTGCAGTGAATTATACAGAATTATACACAGAGTGCAGTGCACTATACAGGATCATACACAGAGTGCAGTACACTGTACAGGATTACACACAGGGTGCACTGCACTAGACAGGATTACACACATGGTGCAATGCACTATACAGGATTATACATGGGGTGCAGTGTAATATACAGGACTGTACATGGGGTGCAGTGTATGATACAGTACCATACCTGGGTGCAGTGTAATATACAGGATTATACATAGGGTGCAGTGTATGTTAGAGGACCATACCTAGGGTGCAGTGTAATATACGGGATTACTGCATTATACACAGGGTGCAGTGTATGTTACAGGACTATATCTGGGGTGCAGTGTAATAAACAGGATTATACACAGGGTGCAGCGTATGTTAGAGGACTATTTCTGGGGTGCAGTGTAATATACGGTATTTCCGGATTATACACAGGGTGCAGTGTATGTTACAGGACTATATCTGGGGTGCAGTGTAATATACAGGATTATACACAGGGTGCAGTGTATGTTAGAGGACTATTCCTGGGGTGCAGTGTAATATACGCGATTACCGGATTATGGTACACAGGGTGCAGTGTATGTTAGAGGACTATTCCTGGGGTGCAGTGTAATATACAGGATTATACACAGGATGCAGTGTATGTTAGAGGACCATACCTGGGGTGCAATGTAATATAAAGGATTATACACAGGGTGCAGTGTATGTTAGAGGACTATATCTGGGGTGCAGTGTAATATACATTGAAATGCAGTATATTATACAAGGTTAAAGGTGCAGCTCTGCCTGCCTCTCTCGCTCCGCAGCTCTCACAGCATACCTGAGCGCTCCCTCTCTCCAAGCTGCAGCCCCACTCGCATCTCCCCTCGCATGAAATAATATTCTTTATAAATCATCCCTTACTTAAAAAGGTTTCGCCATCACATACAATGGGAGCATGTCGCTAGCATATGCCCCATTGTCTGATAGGTGCGGGTCCCACCTCTAGGACCCGCACCTACAACGAGAATGGAGCGGTGAAATTAATAGAGCGCGCACTGTGCATTTCAGTGAGACCGTCGAAAATAGCAGAGCACTAAAAATGAATGGGAGCAGGGGCCACGTGTGCTCGGTGCCCTCCCATTCATTTGTATAGGAGCAGCGGGGAAGCAGTGCTTGGTGGTGGAAGGGTTTCTCGGGGTCCTCCAGCCACAGCTCTCCCTGCTACGTTCTCCTTGTGGGTGCGGATACCCTACCCTCCTAGCGATATGCCCCCATTGTATGTGCTGGGAATACCTCTTTAACCCCTTAAGGAACCGCGCCGTACATGTACGGTGCTGGTGGACGTGACTTAAGGACCAGCGCCCTACATGTACGGAGGGCTGATCAGGCGGGTGCAGGAGCTGCGCCCGCCCGATCAGCTGCAGGGGTCCGGCAGTCACTGATAGCTGGACCCCTGAAAACACAGATCCCGGCACATTAACCCTCGCTCTGCCGTGGTCATCGCTGACGGCGGCAGGTGCGGGATCCTATCGGGTCCCCGCGCTGCTGTGATGGGGACCCGATGGCAGGGAAGGCAGCCCAATGCCTTCCTTAGGCATCGTGGCTGCCTTCCGTGACAGCCTGTGAGATCCAGCCCCCTGGATCTCACAGGCTGAAGTGTAATACACTTACAGCCAATGCATTACAATACAGAAGTATTGTAATACATTGTAAAGGGGATCAGACCCCCAAAAGTTGAAGTCCCAGAGTGGGACAAAAAATAAAGTTAAAAAAGAAGTTAAAAAAAATAGTTTTACAAAAAAATTAAGTTTCAAGTTAAAAAAAAGGGTCCTTTTCCAAAAATAAAGTAATAAAGAAAATAAAAATAGGGGAAATAAAAGAAAAGTATATACATATTAGGTATTGCCACATCCGTAATGACCTGCTCTATAAAATTATCACATGACCCCTCAGGTAAACACAGTCAAAAAAAAATAAAATAAAAATGGTGCCAAAAAGCCTTTCTTGTCACCTTACATCACAAAAAGTGCAATAGCAAGTTATCAAAAAGTCCCTAAAATAGGGCCAATCAAACCGTCATCTCATCCAACAAAAACGATACCCTACCTAAGACAATCGCCCAAAAAATAAAAATAAAACTATGGCTCTCAGACTATGGAGACACTAAAACATGATTTTTTTTTTGTTTCAAAAATGATATTATTGTGTAGAACTTAAATAAATAAAAAAAAGTAGACATATTAATTATTGCCACATCTGTATCAACCGGCTCTATAAAAATATCACATGACCTAACCCCTCAGTTGAACACTGTCAAAAAAATAAAATAAAAACTGTGCTGAAAAACAACTATTTTTTTGTCACCTTACATCACTAAAAGTGCAACCCCAAGCGATCAAAAAGGCGTATGCCCCCCAAAATAGTACCAATCTAACCGTCACCTCATCCCGGAAAAAATTAGCCCCTAACTAAGACAATTGCCCAAAAAATAAAAATAAACTGTCTCTCAGACTATGGAGACACTAAAACATGATTTTTTTTTTGTTTCCAAAATGCTTTTTTGTTAAATGGAAAAATAAATTTAAAAAGTAGACATATTATGTATCGCCACGTCCATAACAACCTGCTCTATAAAAATATCACAGGACCTAACCCCTCAGATGAACACCGTAAAAAAGATAAAATAAAAACGGTGTAAAAATGCTATTTGTTTGTCACCTTACATCACAAAAAGTGTAATAGCAAGCGATCAAAAAGTTATATGCACCCCAAAATTGTACTAATCTAACCATCATCTCATCCCGCAAAAAATGAGACCCTAACTAGGACAATTGCCCAAAAAATAAAAAAATTATGGCTCTCAGAATATGGAGACACTAAAACATGATTTATTTTTTTTGTTTCAAAAATGATTATTGTGTAAAACTTAAATAAATTTTAAAAAAGTACACATATTAGGTAATGCCACATCCGTAAGGACCTGCTCTATAAAAATATCACATGACCTAACCCCTCAGGTGAACACCATAAAAAAATAAAAACCGTGTCAAAAAAGCAATTTTTTTGTCACCTTACATCACAATAAGTGTAATAGCAAGCAATCAAAAAGTCATATGCACCCCAAAATTATACTAATCAAACCGTCATCTCATCCCGCAAAAAATTAGACCCTAACTGGGACAATCGCCCAAAAAATAAAAAAAAGGAAGGGAGGAACGTAGAAGTTTGCCAAGAAGAGGTCCCTTCGCATGTGGAGAGAAAGGCCGGATCGCAGGACTCACCTCCACGTTGATATGGTGACTGTATCACTCTGTTAAATTCTTTCCTAGACAGTTTGGGGGGCTCAGCTACCCATTCCGGTTGGCGATTGCAGGTGGTGTCATGAGGGCGGGACATTGCTTGTCAATAACTCCGGGTCTTGCAGAAGGGACAATGTTATATGTTTCTATTATTGTTTTGCAAGCAATTTTGGGTCTTTATGTCTTACAGTTGTGTTCAAAATTATTCAACCCCCGCTGAAATTGAGTGTTTTGGCCAGTTTGACATTGATTTTGATCATTTCAGTCATCTTGTTTACAATTAAATCAAAGAGGCCCTTGTAAGTCAGACAAATATAACATAACATTTATAATGAAATAACCACAAATGTCTTTTCTGTGCTCACATCATTATCAGTTTTATTCAACCCCCAAGTGACATTCAATCTTAGTACTTAGTACAACATCCTTTTCCAGTTATAACAGCTTTTAAACGTGAAGCATAGCTTGACACAAGTGTCTTGCAGCGATCTACGGGTATCTTTGCACATTCTTCATGGGCAAAAGCCTCCAGTTCAGTCACATTCTTAGGCTTGTGCGCTGCAACTGCTTTCTTTAAGTCCCACTAGAGGTTCTCAATCGGATTTAAGTCTGGTGACTGCGATGGCCACTTCAAAATGTTCCAGCCTTTAATCTGCAACCATGCTCTTGTGGACTTGGAGGTATGCTTGGGATCATTGTCCTGTTGAAAGGTCCAACGTCTCCCGAGCCTCAGGTTTGTGACGGACTGCATCACATTTTCATCCAATATCTCCTGGTACTGAAGAGAATTCATGGTACATTGCACACGCTGAAGCTTCCCTGTACCTGTAGAAGCAAAACAGCCCCAAAGCATGATAGACCCCCCGCCATGCTTCACAGTAGGCAAGGTGTACTTTTCTTCATAGGCCTTGTTCTTCCTCCTCCAAATATAGCGTTGATCCATGGGCCCAAACAGTTCTAATTTTGTTTCATCAGTCCACAGAACACTATCCCAAAACTTTTGTGGTTTGTCCACATGACTTTTGGCATACTGCAGTCGACTCTTCTTATTCTTTGGAGACAGCAAGGGGGTGCGCCTGGGAGTTCTGGCATGGAGGCCTTCATTACGCAGTGTGCGCCTTATTGTCTGAGCTGTACCAACTTCAGTACCCACATCTGACAAATCTTTTTTCAGTTCCTCAGCAGTCACACGGGGACTTTTCTCCACTCTGCGTTTCAGGTAGCACACAGCAGTCGAAGTCAGCATCTTCTTTCTGCCACGACCAGGTAGCGTTTCAACAGTGCCCTTTGCCTTGAATTTGCGAATGATGCTTCCTATGGTGTCTCTTGGTATGTTTAACATCTTTGCAATCTTCTTATAGCCATTGCCCTTCCTGTGAAGAGAAATCACCTCTTCTCTTGTCTTCCTGGACCATTCTCTTGACCATGTTTGTAAACACACCAGTAAATGTCTAGAAGGAGCTGAGTATCACAGTCATTTTAGATCTGCCTAATTGGTGCTTATTATGCTTGATTGCTGCTCCTTGACATCCAGAGGTGTTTTCCATACCTAATCGAAAACACTTGAATGAACCTCTGTTCTTAAGAGTGGTAGTCTTTAAGGGGTTGAATAATTGTGTCAATGAAGAAATCACAAAAAAAAAACATTTAATACTGTATTACAAAAACAATTGATGTAATTTTAGTTGCATTTGGTTCTTTAAAAAGTCCTTGTAAGATTTCATTCTGAGCACAATCACAAATGTAGACTAAATTCCCGAAAACCCCTTACAGCATTGGGGGTTGAATAATTTTGAACACAACTGTAGGAGTGCAGAGATGGACTGACCATGTCGGAAAAAAGAGAAGCTTTTACTAGCAAAGATAGAGGATAATGTTACGAGGGGGTAAGGTGTATACTGGATTTACGCACAGATATGATGATAGTTCCAAATCATTAGTCTGGAATATGTTGTTGGGATGGGTGGGGGATTATTACTATCTGGATGTGCGCTCATATTTCCCACACACATCTGTATCATGAGGTGGTTCCGTGATACGAATAATATCGTGGAATGTGAAGGGACTACGTTCTCCTGCAAAACGTAATATAGTTCTGAAGCATCTGCAGAGGTGCAGAACCGATATCGCTATGTAACAGGAGACAGTAGTGTTGAATTTTTGAATTTGTCTCAATAAAAAATGTTGGGTATTTGCCGCGTCCGTAAGAACCTGCTGTATAAAAATATCACATGATCTAACCCCTCAGGTGAACACCATAAAAGAATAAATAAAAAGTGTGTCAAAAAAGCCATTTTTTGTCACCTTACATCACAAAAAGTGTAATACCTAGCGATCCAAAAATCATATGCACCCTAAAATAGTATCAATCAAACCGTCATCTCATACCGAAAAAATGAGCCCCTACATAAGACAGTCGCCAAAAAATAAAAAAACTGTGGCTTTCATAATATGGAGACACAAAAAAATAATTTTTTTCAAAAATGCTTTATTATGTAAAACTGAAACAAACAACCAAAAAAAGTAGTCCTATTTTGTATCGTCGTGTCCGTAACAACCTGCTCTATAAAAATACCACATGATCTTACCTGTCAGATGAACATTGTAAATAACAAAAAATAAAAACGGTGCCAAAACAGCTTTTTTTTGTTACTTTGCCTCACAAAACCGTTAACCCTTGCTTTGTTAGCGGAGAAAACATTGATTAACCCCTTAAGGACGAAGAGCGTACATGTACGCCCTTGCGTCCTGGTACTTAAGGACCAAGGGTGTACATGTACGCCCTGTGAATATCCGATCACCGCTGCGCACGTGGCGGTGATCGGAACAAGATGCCTGCTGAAATCAATCAGCAGGCATCTTGGCACAATGCCCAGGGGGGTCCTGTGACCCCCCCATGTCAGCGATCGCAGCAAACCGCAGGTCAATTCAGACCTGCGGTTTGCTGCGCTATCTGTAGTCTCTGATGCACCCCTACAGTGGAAACTCCAAAAAAATGACCCCATTTTGGAAAGTACGGGATAAGGTGGCAGTTTTGTTTGTATTATTTTAGGGTAAATATGATTTTTGGTTGCTCTATATTACACTTTTTTGAGGCAAGGTAACAAAAATAGAAATTCGAAATTTCATCTCCATTTGCCAATAACTCTTGTGGAACACCTAAAGGGTTAACAAAGTTTGTAAAATCAGTTTTGAATACCTTGAGGGGTGTAGTTTCTTAGATGGAGTCACTTTTTGGAGATTCTACTCTAGGGGTGCATCGGGGCTTCAAATGGGACATGGTGTCAAAAATCCAGTCCAGCAAAATCCGCCTTCCAAAAACCATATGGCGTTCCCTTCCTTCTGTGCCCTGCCGTTTGGCCATACAGCAGTTTACGCCCACATATGGGGTGTTTCTGAAAACTACAGAATCGGGGCAATAAAAATTGAGTTTTGTTTGGCTGTTAACCCTTGCTTTGTTACTGGAAAAATGGATTCAAACGGAAAATTTTCCAAAAATCGAAATTCTGAAATTTTATCTCCATTTGCCATTAACTCTTGTGGAAAACCTAAAGGGTTAATGATGTTTGTAAAATCAGTTTTGAATACCTTGAGGGGTGTAGTTTCTAGAATGGGGTCATTTTTGGATGGTTTCTATTATGTAAGCCTCACAAAGTGACTTCAGACCTGAACTGGTCCCTAAAAAGTGGGTTTTTGAAAATTTCTGAAAAATTTCAAGATTTGCTTCTAAACTTCTAAGCCTTGTAACGTCCCCAAAAAATAAAATGGCATTCCCAAAATGATCGATACATGAAGTAGACATATGGGGAATGTAAATCAATAACTTTTTTGGGCGGTATTACTATGTATTATTGAAGTAGAGAAATTAAAACTTGGAAAATTGCTAATTTTTCCAAATTTTTTGTAAATTTGATATTTTTTTATAAATAAAAATGAAATTTTTTGACTTAATTTTACCAGTGTCATGAAGTACAATATGTGACGAAAAAACAATCTCAGAATGGCCTGGATAAGAAAAAGCGTTTTAAAGTTATCGCCACATAAAGTGACACTGGTCAGATTTGCAAAAAATGGCCTGGTCCTAAGGTGAAAATGAGCCCGGTCCTTAAGGGGTTAAAATGGAAAATCTGTCAAAAAGTGAAATTCTGACATTGCATCTACATTTTCCTTTAATTTTTGTGGAACACCTAAAGGGTTAACAAAGTTTGTAAAATCAGTTTTGAATACCTTGAGGGGTGTAGTTTCCAAAATGGGTCCATTTATGGTTGGTTTCTATTATGTAAGCCTCACAAAGTCACTTCGGACCTGAACTGGTCTTTAAAAAGTGGGTTTTGGAAATTTTCTAAACTTCTAAGCCTTCTAACGTCCCCAAAAAATAAAATGTCTGTCATGGATGAGGTATGGCAGGGAACACCACACCGACAATAGGAGGGAAGGGAAAATCCACTATGCCTTAACGCTAAGGAAAGGGCCACCTCCTATAGAACCCTACTCCTTGTCCTGACTCCTATCCGTATGAGCACACCTAGAAGGTAGGAATGCCCATACACCGTAACCTGGAGGACCTGAAGACCCTAAAGAGCCCTAAGGGTATTGGCAGGGCTTGAGATGACCCGTTTCTTCCCAGATGAATGAACCAGCGTCTCTCTGAGGCCTAGTAACAACAGAAACAGGGACAACAAAACTGAGACACTTAACTTCTGTAGTGAGATGGATGAGCAGGAACTCCAGAGAGGACAACACACCAGCTCTTCCAAAACCAAATGAAGCTATCAACCGACTAGCCAGAAGGGTGAGGTCAGACTATATGGGGGAGGTGTAATGACCACTAAGCTACACCTGAAACAAGGGGTGTGGTCATTAACAACAACACTGAACTGTAGGGCCAAGAACCTGCGTGACCAACTGGTCCGTAGCTTGTATGTCCGAAAGGATCAAAAGAGTTTCTTTGGAACAAGGGGGCCCCTTTGGGGGAGCAGAGAGTGTGGTAACTGCGTTGCCTGTGTAAATATGAAAAGAGCGTCACATTTCCACGATTCGACTCACGATAAAACCTTCAGAATTACACATGCGATCAATTGTGCAACTATAGGGGTCATAAATTGGGCAATTTGCCCGTGTGACCTAATTTATATGGGCTTGACTTAACACCCACTACGAAGAAGGGTAAGAGAGCATGTACTTGCCATTAATGCAGCAAAAGAAGAAACCGATATAACAGTGTTGAAAACGTTACCGAGGCATTTTAAGAACAGACATGACTCTGATGGATCCCTGCTGCATGTTCGTGGAATAGATAGGATTATTATACCACCGAGGGGAGGCAATTGGAAGAAGCTTCTTGCCCAACGTGAGGTAAAGTGGATTTTTATTCTTAACACCATCTCCCCATTTGGCTTGAATGAGGGGATCAGTTACGCCCCCTTCATATAATTTTATGTGAAGGGATAAACCAGGCCTTAGTTACTCAGTTTAGTCCCCACACATTAACTGTCTATGTATGTTTGCCCTGTGCCTTCAACTTGTGTATTCTTCTTTGTGCTCCTACGGTTCCAGGTCCTTTACCGTTCCATCCTGTTGTTTTTAACTGTTGATTTTATAGTAATCTACATTTTCTTTTTAACAGGTTTTTGAACATATGTTATATATTCTTAATCATATCCATGTTGCATATGTTTTAGGTTCTTTAGATTGATGCACACTAGAGAGAAAAGATGTGAGCTGGACGTGTCTCGCTTTATGGCATGTTGGAATCATAGGACTTTTACCTCCTTTCCCAAAGAAAGTTTCTTGGATGGATGTGGACAGGATCATGACATTATCAAAGAGTACAAGGTGTTGTGGAAGACCTGTACTGACCTCGTCTTACTATGAAAGGAGGATATCTCATAACATTCCTTCTTCTTTATAATTTATATCGGGGCAGTTGTATGAACACTCCATAACGCTTTTACTGATTTACTAGAGTGGTATTTAGTATGTATATTCTAATATAAGAATGTTTTATTCATTATTTTTTAATAATAAATGCCACTGGTTTATTACAGAGGTATTTGTTATGCACAATTTAATATATGTATTCTTTACTTAAGTTTTTTAACTTTGCACTGTTTGTTTTTAATATTGCTTTTTGCACATAGAATATGTTGTATATTATGAACTATTGTATTATTATTATTATAATTTTATATTTATATACTTCAGGTATCTTGTACACATGATGAATTGCCACATTAGCTATTATAGTATATATATAATTTTTTTAATCATATTATAGATTATATGTAAACACTGGATATGTTTGAGGTATAATTAGGATGGGCGACACACTGTGACGGAGTGTTCTGTATATATTCCTGGTTATTGGAGGATCATGTGACCGGTTGGGTGGTCACATGACCCATCGAAGGGAATGGTTTTAATTTATACATTTGAGAAAGTTGTCGAATGTGTTATTCTTAAATGATGTCCTGAGGTTCCTTTGTTGGTACATTTATGAGGTGGTTACGAGTGGTTTCGCATTATGCCACAATGTTATGGGAAAGCTCATGAATATCGCGAGATTACGCTCTTCAACTCTGCATCGCTATGTGTGTGTGCGTGGTCTCGCGTTGCTGTGACGTCACGCGTGTTCGGTGGATATCGCAAGATTTTTGTGTTGTTGTGCATCGCGCTATTTTGTGATGTTATGTGTGATTTTGCAAATGTCGCGAGACTACGCATACATACAACGGGACTTGAGAATAATACAATGTAGGTGCCTCCTCTTGTCTTTCCTTCCCCCCCCCCTGCCCCTGTTCTCCTCCCTCCCCCCTTCCCCCACCCCCTCTCTCTATACAACTGGTGCGCATTATTTAGCCTAATTTTGTGAGTATATATGGATGTGGTGAGAGTTGAACAGATGCACCCCTTGAGAAAGCAGATGCAAAACTTACGTTGGGGTGAGCTCTTTGCAACCGGGAGGCCTGATTTTGTTAGCGTCTTTGATCCCAGGTATTATGATGAGCCTGATATCTCTACCAGACTTCTTTTTTATGGTAGGCCTCCGTGGCTACACATGCAATAATCTGATTATTGGCACTGTTTCCCTGTATATTGTATCCTGGGTACGCTCCCTTTCTGTGCTCCTCCAGGTTTAGCTTGTGAGCCGCTAGCCATAGTCACTCCCTGGTTTTGCCACCATATTTTATGTATTGTCTTATTTCTATGGTATATAATTTATATTGCTAATAAAATATTTTTGTAATTCATCATACGTGTCCCTTTATGGTTTTTTGGAGTTACAAACAACAACACTGAAGCAAGAGTAAACAAAGTTAGATCCCTTCACGTGTAGCCAGTCTCTTCGATCTTCTACGGGGGACCTCCGGGCACCCAAGACCGACCTTGTCAGGATGAGCTCTGTGAAATGCTTTCACTAGACGATTAGCATTAACATTGCCCGCTGGAACCCACATCTTCTCCTCTGGTCCGTAACCTTTCCAGTGAACGAGATACTGGAGGGATCTACGGTGAACTTGGGATTCCACAATCCTGTTGATCTGAAATTCTAAATTACTGTCCACCATGACAGGAGCGGAAGGTAAGAAGGACGGCTCAACAGGTTCGACACATTTCTTCAACAATGACTTATGAAATACATTATGAATTTTCAAAGCCTGAGGAAGTTCAAGACGAAAGGCTACAGGGTTAATAATGGCAGGGATCTTATATGGACCAATAAATCTTGGGCCCAACTTCCAAGAAGGTACCTTAAGCTTAATGTTTCTTGTGGATAGCCACCCAGAATCACCCACTCTCAGGTCCGGACCATTCATATGTCTCCTCTAAGCTACACTTTTATACCTGTTGCCCATCTTTTTCAGGTTATTTAGAATTTTCGGCCAAATAGATGACAAAGAAGAGGAAAATCTTCCTCCTCAGGAATACCGAAAGTCTGAGAACCAGAAAATGTGTCAAACTGCGGATGGAAAACATATACCCCAAAAAATGGCGAGTTATCAGTGGACTCCTGTCTACGGTTATTAATGGCAAAATGGCTAACGACAAAAAAAAAAATACCACTCCTTCTGGTTCTCCGAAACAAAACATCTCAAGTAAGTCTCCAGATTCTGATTAGTGTGCTCAGTCTGTCCGTTCGACTGAGGATGAAAAGCTGAAGAGAAGAACAATTGTACCCCCAGTCGAGTACAGAACGCATTCCAGAATCTGGAAACAAACTGAGTCCCCCGATCAGACACCACATCAGAGGGAATGCCATGTAGTTTCACGATGTTATCGACAACACCTGTGCAAGAGTTTTGGCATTAGGTAGAGCTGATAATGCTATAAAGTGCACCATTTTACTAAAACGATCAACTACCACCAGAATCACGTTTTTTCCAGAAGAATTCGGTAAATCCGTGATAAAATCCATGGACAAATAAGTCCAAGGTCTGGACAAGATGAGTAACGAAATAAGAGATCCGGAAAACAGAGTATGTGTCACCTTAGCACATGCACAGGTACTACAGGTTGACACATAGTCCTCAACACACTTATGCAACGCTGGCCACCAAAATCTAAGAGAAATGATATCGACAGTGGATCTGCTTCCAGGGTGTCCAGCATGCACCGTACAGTGATGTTCCTCGAATACCTTGTGACGTAATTCAGAAGGAACAAACAACTTCACCGGAGGACAAGAGTCTGGTGCATCTTCCTGGGCCTCTAACATCTTTGCCTCAAGGTCAGGATATAGGGCGGATATAACTACCCCTTCAGACAAAATAGGACTAGGATCTTTAGAATCAACGTAGCACAGACCTTTTTAGGATCCATACGAAAACCTGAGGATGAGAGCAGGTAACCCAGGAATTGCACCTCCTGAACTGCAAATACCCACTTTTCCATCTTAGCATACAACTTATTCTCTCTTAGGATCTGTAACACCTGTCTCACGTGATCCTGATGAGTCTCCATGTCTGGAGAATAAATTAGTATGTCATTGTTGAGGAAGGGTGGCGTGAATATATATATATGCATGCCCCGGCAGGCATGCATATATATTAGGCATAACTAAGCCACTAATAAGCAATGTGCGCAGATGTGCCCTAACATCTGCGCACATCTGCCTTTGTTATTCCCCAGGGGCTCACTACTGCCCCTGTGGGAATATGGGCATGTGTCCCTTTAAATGCCCCCTTAAATTCATATAATATGCCCCCTTTATATATATATAAATTCCCCATTATATATGCCCCCCCTACTCCATAGGCCCCCTTTTAGATGTCCCTTCTGTGACCCTAGACCAGTTACATCAATGTGAATGTGCCCCAAGCATTCACATTGATGTAATCTGGTTAGAGGCACCAGGATGACCGGACAAGGTCCGATCATCCTGGTGTGAACAAAAGGCTGAATTCTAATAGAATTCAAGTCCTTTTGTTATAATTATCTACAGCACAGCTGCAGGTAATTATACATAATAGAGAGAAGGGGAGATACCTCCCCTCACTCTATTATGCGCATTACGGCAGCGCGATTACTATCGCGCTGCCCGGAATGCAGGGAGAGACAGGCGGGAGATCAAAGGATCTCCCCGCCTGTCAGCCCGCGCGCGCGGCCCTGCGTCATTTCACCGCGCCCGCCCACGTGTCCCTCACGGTGGTGCGCGCTCGCGCGCCACTGTGTGGGCGGTGCGGCAGTGCGGGCTGCCGGACATATAAGTCCGGCAGGCCCTGCACTGGGCAGAAAGAGCCAGCCGCCCGCACAAGAAGAGGATCATCCCCTAGAGGACGAGCACCCCCTGGAAGAACGAGCATTACCCTGGATGGGCTAAGTATCATCCCCTAGGCAACGAGCAGATTGATATTAATAACCCCTTATTGACCCTCATTACCCCCTGACCCTCCACTATCCCACCAACGTCTATTAACCCTTTCATTACCCACTACCCCACCAACGCACCCCTGTATTATCCCCCAGAACCCTTACACTGCCCCTCATAAGCCGTCCCTCACCCCAACCATTAACCCCTTCCTCACCCCATTGCCCCTATTCATTAACCCTCTTCTGGCCACTTAGAGGGTTCCATTAACCCCTACATTATCCTTAACACCTGATTACTGGGCCAGTCACATTTGCTCCTTGACTGGACCTTTAACCCCTTCAAGGGCAGTGTCAGTTGATGATATTGTGTATTGTGGATATCTCTCCTAGGGACAGTATAGCGCCAGGCAGGTTGGGCGGTCAAAAGTGTATGTGTGAGTGTAATTTGTATTAGCTAGAGTGTTGGGAGGAATTTGGGATTGTGTAGTGTAGTTAGAATTGTATTTGTAGTGTTGTGTTATTTAGTATATATCTGTGTGCGTCGGTGTTAATAAATACCGTGGTTTTAGAAGTCGTGTGTAGCGTGTATTTGTTAGCGTTTAGCGTAGTGAGTTAGGCGCATGCAGATAGTAAGTGTAAGCGACTTGGTGACGTGCTAGGCAATAGAAGTGTGTTGTTAAGTACATAAATAGGCGTGACTATCTATAGACGGTTTACGCCTATTTATGAATATTAATTACTGATATTCGCTTAATATTGGTAATTAATATTCCCCTTTACAGTCATCCAGATATACAACAAACCTTCCCACCAGATGATGAAAGATATAATTGACAGTGTTGAAAAACCGCAGGAGCATTGGTTAACCCAAAAGGCATGAGCAGATTCTCAAAATGACCCTCAGGGGTATTAAAAGCTGTCTTCCATTCGTCCCCCTCCTTGATCCTTACCAGATTATATGCCCACCTCAGATCCAATTTAGAGAACACCTTGGCACCGACAATCTGATTAAACAAATCCGGAATTAAAGGAAGGGGGTAAGGATCACGGACAGAAATATGATTGAGCTCATGGAAGTCTGGACATGGCCTAAGATTACGATCCTTCCATCCAAACCCAGCAGCCACTGGGGATTTGGACAGTCTAATATGTCCCTCAGCCAAACTCTCGGTGATATACTCTCGCATGGTGACTCTTTAGGGTTCCAGAAGATTACACAACCGAGATTTGGGCAGTTTAGCCCAAATCCTCCTTCAGCCTCTAAAATAGACCCTGACAGAATTGGCGGAAAGCAGGATTATTCCACTCCGTATCCGTAGCCCATCTCTTAAATTTAGAGCAATAGATCTTCGCAGAGCGCTCTCCCTGCCATAAACCACGTAATTTGGTCTCGGCCTGAGAGATCCGATCCGGGTCAACGTAAAAAAGACCCAAGGCTCTAAAAAAATTCATCTACCGACTGGAGGGACTGTGATCTGGTCGGCAGAGATAAAGCCCAAGACTGGAAGTCACCTATAAGCAATGATATGATCATACCCTCAGGTTGACTCTCATCCCCAAAAGAGTATGGACGCAGCTTAACCCCTTAAGGACTCAGCCCTATTTCACCTTAAGGACCCAGCCATCTTTTGCAAATCTGACCAGTGTCACTTTATGTGGTGATAACTTTTAAACGCTTTTACTTATGTATTCTGCCATTCTGAGATTGTTTTTTCGTCACATATTGTACTTCATGACACTGGTAAAATGGAGTCAAAAAAGTTTATTTTTATTCATAAACAAATACCAAATTTACCAAAAATTTGGAAAAATTAGCAATTTTCCAAGTTTCAATTTCTTTATTTCTATAATACATAGTAATACCTCCAAAAATAGTTATTACTTTACATTCCCCATATGTCTACTTCATTTCTAGATCATTTTGGGAATGATATTTTATTTTTTGGGGATGTTACAAGGCTTAGACGTTTAGAAGCAAATCTTGAAATTTTTCAGAAATTTTCAAAAAAACACTTTTTAAGGACCAGTTCAGGTCTGAAGTCACTTTGTGAGGCTTATACAATAGAAACCACCCAAAAATGACCCCATTCTAGAAACTACACCCCTCAAGGTATTCAAAACTGATTTTACAAACTTTGTTAACCCTTTAGGTGTTCCACAAGAATTAATGGAAAATAGAGATAAAATTTCACTTTTTTGGCAGATTTTCCATTTTTTATAATTTTTTTTTTAGTTAACTCAATATTTATTGCCCTGATTCTGTAGTTTACAGAAACACCCCATATGTGATTGTAAACTGTTGTACGGGCACACAGCAGGGTTCAGAAGGAAAGGAATGCCATACGGTTTTTGGAAGGCAGTTTTGCTGGACTGGTTTTTTGACACCATGTCCCATTTGAAGCCCCCCTGATGCACCCCTAGAGTGGCAACTCCAAAAAAGTGACTCCATTTTAGAAACTACGGGATAGGGTGGCAGTTTTGTTGGTACTATTTTAGGGTACATATGATTTTTGGTTGCTCTATATTACACTTTTTGTGAGGTCAGGTAACAAGAAATAGTTGTTTTTGCACCGTTTTTATTGTTTGTTATTTACAACATTCATCTGTCTGGTTAGATCATGTGGTATTTTTATAGAGCAGGTTATTACGGACGCAGCGATACATATTATGTATACTTTTTTTTATTTATGTAAGTTTTTACACAATGATTTCGTTGTTGAAACAAAAAAAAAATCATGTTTTAGTGTCTCCATGGTCTGAGAGCCATAGTTTTTTCAGTCATAGTTTTTTTGGGCGATTATCTTGGGTAGGGTATGATTTTTGTGGGATGAGATGACGGTTTGATTTGCACTATTTTGGGGTGCGTATGACTTTTTGATCGCTTGGTATTACACTTTTTGTGATGTAAGGTGACAAAAAATGGCTTTTTTTACAGTTTGTATTTTTTTACGGTGTTCACCTGAGGGGTTAGGTCAAGTGATATTTTTATAGAGCAGGTTATTACAGACACAGCGATACATAATATGTATACATTTTTTTTATTTATGTAAGTTTTATACAATGATTGTATAAACAAAAAAATCATGTTTTAATGTCTCCATATTCTGAGAGCCATAGTTTTTGGGCGATTATCTTGGGTAGGGTATGATTTTTGTGGGATGAGATGACGGTTTGATTAGCACTATTTTGGGGTGCGTATGACTTTTTGATCGCCTGGTAATACACTTTTTGTGATGTAAGGTGACAGAAAATTGCTTTTTTTACACCGTTTTTATTTTTATTCTTTTTACGGTGTTCAACTGAGGGGTTAGGTCATGTGATATTTTTATAGAGCAGGTTATTACGGACGTGGTGATACATATTATGTATACTTTTTTTATTTATATAAGTCTTACAAAATAATATAATTTTTGAAACAAAAAAAAAATCATGTTTTAGTGTCTCCATATTTTGAGAGCCATAGTTTTTTCATTTTTTGGGCAATTATCTTAGGTAGGGTCTCATTTTTTGCGGGATGAGATGATGGTTTGATTGGCACTATTTTGGGGTGCGTATGACTTTTTGATCGCTTGGTATTACACTTTTTGTGATGTAAGGTGACAAAAAATGGCTTTTTTTTAACACCGTTTTTAAATATATATTTTTACGGTATTTACTTGAGGGGTTAGGTCATGTGATATTTTTATAGAACAGGTTTTTACAGACGCGGTGATACCTAAAATGTATACTTTTTTAAATTGTATTTTACTTTAACACAATAACAGCATTTTAGAAAAAAAAATTATGTTTTAGTGTCTCCATAGTCTGAGAGCCATATTTTTTTGGGCCATTGTCCTATGTAGGGGCTCATTTTTTGCGGAATGAGATAGCGGTTTGATTGCTACTAGTTTGAGAGGCATACACCTTTTTGATCGCTTGGTATCACACTTTTTGTGATGTAAGGTGACAAAAAGTTGTTTTTTTTACACCATTTTTATTTTTTACGGTATTTACTTGAGGGGTTAGGTCATGTGATATTTTTATAGAGCAGGTTTTTACGGACGCGGCGATATCTAATATGTGTAGTGTATTTTTATTTATTTTTATTCAGTGATATGTGCTTTTTTATTTTTTGCAGTTTTTTTGACCCAGACCCACTTGGTTGTTGTAGATCCAGTGGATCTGGTGTCTATCTAATACAGTACAGCACACCATATAGTGTACTGTACTGTATTTTTTTACTTCACATAGTCTAATCAGACTTTTGCCTTTAGCAGAAGTCTGATTAGACTTACAGTACCATGGCAAGCATGACGCCTCTGAAAGCGTCCTGCTGCGATGGTAACCATCACCCGCTGCTAGAACAGAGCAGCGGGTGATGGGGAGGGAGGGGGGCTCCCTCCCTCTGTGATTCCATTCTGTCAGGGGGCTGCAAAGGCACAGCAGCCCCCCTCCCTGTTAACCCCTTCCATACAGCAGTCCGTACGGACCGCGGCATGGAAGGGGTTAAAACTGCTGACATCTGCAGCACAGATGTCAGCAGTTTTTAGCAGAGTGTCAGCAATGTGCTGACACTTTGCTAAAACCACTGAACCACCAGGGAAACATTACAGAGGAGGCGGGCTAAGGATCGCTGTTGCGATCCCACCTGCCGCACCGCCCACAGCCACCCTGCCTGCACCCCTGCAGCCACAATATGATTGGGGGATGCAGGGGGGGTTAAAATCTAACATTTGGGGAGAATTTAGTCTCTGATCCCCGCGGTCACAGACCCAGTGCAGACATAGGATCCTGCACTGACCCGAACAAAAATGGCAGTTTTGGCGGTTGATAATGTCATGGATGAGGTATGGGAGGGAACCTAACACCGACAACAGGAGGTAAGGGAAAAGCCAATAGGCCTCAACACTAGGGAACGGGTCATCTCCTATAGAACCCTACTCCTTGCCAAGACTTCTATCCGTATGGGCACACCTTGAAGGTAGGAATGGCCATACACCAGAACCTGGAGGACCTAGAGACCCTAAAGAGCCCTATGGGTATTGGCAGGGCTTGAAACAACCCGTTCCTTCCCAGATGAACGAACCAGCGTCTCCCTGAGGCCTACTAACAACACGGAGAGGAACAACAAAACACAAAGGAACGAAACACTTAACTTCTGTAGTGAGATGGACGAGCAGGAACTCCAGAGAGGACAACACACCAGCTCTTCCAAAACCAAATGAAGCTATCAACCGCATAGCCAGAAGGGTGAGGTCAGACTATATAGGGGAGGTGTAATGACCACTAAGCTACACCTGAAACAAGGGGTGTGGTAATTAACAAGAGCCCTTCACGTGTATCCAGTCTCTTCGATCTTCTGACATCTGTCACAGGAGGGACCTTGACAATGTAATTTACAAAATGATCCAAACATGAAGTAGAAATATAGAAAATGTTAAGTATTAACTATTTTAGGAGGTATCACTATCTGTTTTAAAGCAGAGAAATTGAAATTTTGAAAATTACGAATTTTTTCAAATTTTATGTACATTTCGTATTTTTTATTAATAAAAATAAAATATTTTGACTCAAATTTATCACAGTCATGAAGTACAAAATGTGACGAGAAAACTATTTCAGAATGACTTGGATAAGTAAAAGCGTTTTAAAGTTATCACCACATAAAGTGACACACGTTAGATTTGCAAAAAATGGCCTGGTCCTTAAAGAGATTCTGTCACCTGGATTTTAGCTACAGAGATTTTCACATCACTACATCAGTCTCCACGATTTATTGTAAAATATACTATTCATAGCCCAATCCGTCTTGTCATTTGGTGTAAAAATCGCTTTTATTAATATGCAAATTACTTCTATAAGGTGCCCAAGGGAATGTTCCTTTGTCTGTTGGAGCCCAACCGCGCCCATTATTTCGGAGCCCAGCACCGCCCCTCTTTTTATTATTTACTCCTCTCCTCGCTTATTTTATTTTTTTCCAGTGCGCTGTAATCTCGCACATGTGCCCTGGTTACACTGGTCCGGGCCCGCGCGGTGTCCTGGCAGCAGCTTCATGTACTCAATCGCGCATGCGCCCACTGTCTGTGCACTTAAAGGGAACCTGTCACCAGGAAATTCACTGATAAACCAGGCATACTGCCTTGTGGGGCTCACTCTGCTGAATATAATGATACCTGTCACTTGGTGATCTGTTGCTTTATTGTGGAGAAATAGTACTTTTAATCCATATGCTAATGAGCTGATTTGAGTCCAGTAGTTGATATGAGTCCAGTGTTTTTTCTATTCAGAGCTGTAGCCACACCCCTATTCACTTCAGATGTAAAAGGGGCGTGGTTTATTACATCCTTCATTTTAATAATTGGCGGAAAAATGAATAACAGGGAATGCTAAGCTATTATATTACTAAGGTAAAAAAAGGGGGAGGAATATACTATTGAAGTTAGTAATTATAATAAGGGCTAGTTTATTCATGGGGTGATGAACACGTTTGATAAACAATTATTAAAATGAAGGATGTAATAAGCCACGCCCCTTTTACATCTGAAGAAGTGAATAGGGGAGTGGCTACAGCTCTGAATAAAAAAAACGCTGGACTCATATCAACTACTGGACTCTAATCAGCTCATTAGCATATGGATTAAAAGTACTATTTCTCCACAATAAAGCAACAGATCACCAAGTGAAAGGTACCATTATATTTAGCAGAGTGAGAGTGATAAACCAGCATGCCTGGTTTATCAGAATTTCCTGGTGACAGGTTCCCTTTAAGAGCGGGGTGCACCTAGCCTTTCTGCTGCCTATTTCTTAACCTAACCCCTTTGCCACAATGAAAGCGCTTATTGCTCATGGCCCTTCTGCTGCCCCCTCTTGCCCCTTCCTGGTGCTGCCTGAGGTGATCGCCTCACCTGGCCTCATAGGTGGGGCACCCCTGCCTCTCACTCTGTTCAATGTCTAGTTATACACCGTCCAGTAATTACCCTCAAGTAGCGGAATGCAGCATTTTAACCCTTGCAATGCCACTCCAAAACACATTACACCTATGTACCCCTAAACTCATACAGGCACCACCCTCCAACATGTTCACATCTCCTGGCACAGTCACTTTCCTCCTCCAAGCTACCTGACCTATGAGCAGTGTTGGACTGGGATACATTGGGGGAGATTTATCAAACTGATGTAAAGGAAAACTGTTTTAGTTGCCCATAGCAACCAATCAGATTCTACCTTTCATTTTCCAAAGGAGCCTTGACAAATGAAAGGTGGGATCTGATAGGTTGCTATGGGCAACTAAGACAGTTTTCATTTACAACAGTTTGATCATTCTCCCCCCATTGACTCTATGGGAGGGCCGGAGATAGCACTAGCGCTTGGCTTTCTCTGACAGTCTCACAAAGTAGAATTGTGCGGTGGAGACTCGTGCATGGCTACTGCTCCATTCAAATGGGGGAACACAAGCTCCTATCTTAGATGACCCCCGCGATCAGACACTTCTGTATGTACAAGTTGTCATGGGACAACCCTAATAATAATCCGCAGAGCAGACTCAAGCAAGTCTCCATTAACAACCGTAAGGTTCATGGTATGAATTTCATTTTAACATACAGCCAGCATGTATATTCTACGCTACTACAACCTGCAGTAACCGGAACATAAGGTAAAATATAAGGCTACAACAAAATGGCCGCCGCTCCTCTTCTATTAGGAGTTAATGTGGGCCAGTGTTATGTTTAACGGTGTACAAACTCGGCCATCTTGGATTCGGGCATTTTCTGAAATCTCTTAGCTGCGGTCAGCAGGTGAGGCGGTCATTGCCAGCAAGTAACCTGAGGTCCGCACAGCGGAAGTCACAGGTACGGACCGGAAGTGGCCGTAGAGAGGGAGGATTGTTTCCGGGATGGATTCATGACAGTACACAGTGAAGAAATAAATGTCAGGTTAGTGCTGTCATTGTGTCCTGGGGCTGTATGCATGGCCACTCCAAACACTGCACCTCATACAGGGCTCTCTCTGCCCCCCCCCAGGGATACTGTGCTGTGCCGATAGATACAGGAGGCCCCCACTGCCTCTGGATGTCCTCAGGGTCCTCCTTTATACAGAATACACTGGATCTCTCTGCTGTCATCTATATAAAGTACACACAGGATGTCTCCTCCCCCGCTATGTACAGGAGGGGGATGGGCACTGTGACTGGCATTATGTTATAGTATTGGCACTGTGACTGGCATCATGTGATAGCATTGGCACTGTGACTGGCATTATGTTATAGTATTGGCACTGTGACTGGCATCATGTGATAGCATTGGCACTGTGACTGGCATTATGTGATAGCATTGGCACTGTGACTGGCATTATGTTATAGAATTGGCACTGTGACTGTCATTATGTTATAGAATGGGCACTATGACTGGCATTATGTTATAGTATTGGCACTGTGACTGGCATTCTGTTATAGTATGGGCACTGTGACTGTCATTATGTTATAGAATGGGCACTGTGACTGGCATTCTGTTATAGTATGGGCACTGTGACTGGCATTCTGTTATAGTATGGGCACTGTGACTGGCATTAGTTTACATAGTATTATTGCCTGGCAGTGCTGCACTGAAATCCAAACCGTTAGCCCAGTGCCACAAGACCATGTTGTGGGGCACCAATCGGATGAAACCATCCCGGCCATTTCACTGGGTGCTCCACACAGCTTCTGTACCCATGCAATCTCCATTAAGTATATGTACGACGTGCAGTGCACCAAGGGGTCAAAGTGCAATTCTCAGTAAAGTCTGACATGTCAGAGGCACGTATAATGTTTTAACCAGTGGGCATCCTTCAACCACACCAGTCAGTAGATGGCCATGACCAAACAGACTTTTGCTTGGTGAGCTCTGACCTTTAAGGTGTTGTCCAAGAAAATTAAAAATCAAATATAAAAAATGATGTTATACAGTCCTCTGCGTTGCTGATCTGGTCTTTCTGCTGCTTTCTGAAGCGGTATATGGCAGGTGCCTGCTGCAGCCAGTCATTCTGCAGTCTAATCCTGAGGATAGGAATTGGTTGCAGCAGTGACGTGCTGGTATAGGGCAGGTGCCTGCTGCAGCCAGTCATTCTGCAGTCTAATCCTGAGGATAGTAATTGGTTGCAGTGGTGACGTGCTGGTATAGGGCAGGTGCCTGCTGCAGCCAGTCATTCTCCAGTCTAATCCTGAGGATAGGAATTGGTTGCAGCGGTGACGTGCTGGTATATGGCAGGTGCCTGCTGCAGCCAGTCATTCTGCAGTCTAATCCTGAGGATAGTAATTGGTTGCAGTGGTGACGTGCTGGTATAGGGCAGGTGTCTGCTGCAGCCAGTCATTCTGCAGTCTAATCCTGAGGATAGTAATTGGTTGCAGCGGTGACGTGCTGGTATAGGGCAGGTGCCTGCTGCAGCCAGTCATTCTGCAGTCTAATCCTGAGGCTAGTAATTGGTTGCAGCGGTGACGTGCTGGTATAGGGCAGGTGCCTGCTGCAGCCAGTCATTCTGTAGTCTAATCCCGAGGATAGTAATTGGTTGCAGCGGTGACGTGCTGGTATAGGGCAGGTGTCTGCTGCAGCCAGTCATTCTGCAGTCTAATCCTGAGGCTAGTAATTGGTTGCAGCGGTGACGTGCTGGTATAGGGCAGGTGCCTGCTGCAGCCAGTTATTCTGTAGTCTAATCCCGAGGCTAGTAATTGGTTGCAGCGGTGACGTGCTGGTATAGGGCAGGTGCCTGCTGCAGCCAGTCATTCTGTAGTCTAATCCCGAGGATAGTAATTGGTTGCAGCGGTGACATGCTGGTATAGGGCAGGTGTCTGCTGCAGCCAGTCATTCTGCAGTCTAAAGCCTCATTCACAAGTCAGTGTTTCACGTACGTGTGCTGTATGTGTTCTCCGCGGACAGCACACGTCCCCATTTATTTGAATGTATGTATTCACGCATCAGTGTTTCAGCACGGTCCTTGGGTCCGTGTTTTCAGCACGGATGCGTGCTCTATTTTGTCCGTGTTCACGGATCCCTCACACCCATTATAGTCTATGGGTCCGTGAAAACCACAAATACAACACGGATGCCATCCGTGTTGCATCCGAGTTTCATGGATCATTAAGAAAAGATGCTTTGAAAATGATTTTTCAGCTGTTCAGTGTCAGTAAAACACGGATGCAACACGGACAGCAGAAAACGGACATACGGACCCAACATGGATCCATCACGGACAGCTTCACAGATGCATCACTGACCACGGATGTGTGAATGAGGCTTAATCCTGAGTATAGTGATTGGCTGCAGCAGTGACATGATCGTATATGGCAGATGCCTGCTGCAGCCAGTCACTTAGCAGTCTAATGCTGAGGATATGACGGTTGAATTAAAATAGGACCACTTTCCGGCGCTGTAGGCATATAAATCGATCCGCACGATGGCTTGGATGTTTGTTGGAGGTCGCATGACTGCTGCAGCCATTCACTAGATGCAACAGTGACCTGTTGCCTGTGCAGCATGTCACCCAGTGACATGCCATATAGATGGCCGGTCACCGCGGTGGACAGTGATTGACTGCAGAGGTCACATGGCACCTATCAACAAACCCTTTAAATGGTGAAGACGATTTTTCCATCTCCTGGATGTAAAAAGTCAAATTGCTTGTAAAATTCCTAGATATATGTATCTAAGGCTGAGCAGAGCGTGGCTACTGCTGCTACCAGTAAATCATGGAAAGAGTTAAAGGAGTTGTCTAGTTTAGCAATTTTCTTTAAATGCGTGATGGGGAAAATAGAAGAATTGGCAGGCGTCTAGTTCCTGGTCCCCCTCGACACAGAAATGTGACCACTCAGCCGGTCACTGGCTGGTGCAGGTCACAGCTGAGGCTGAGAGGGACCCAGGGAGCGTCTGAACTAGGATTGTTTCGATACCAAAATTTTGATTCGGTTTCGAAACCATGAAAAAGTGTTGCGATACTCGATACCATTCGATACCACGCAAAAAAAAAAAAAAACACCAAAAAAAGCTGCGTGCATTTTATAAAATGTCTGGCCCATAATCGAACTGTCCTATCCTATTTTTTGGGGGGACAAGGTGACTAAAAAAATGGCGAATCGCGCAGTCTTTCTTTTTTCTTTTACTGCTTTCACCGCATAGGAGATTTTTTAAATATTTTAATAGTTTGTACTTTTTAGATGTGGCGATTTATACTTAATATTTGGTGTGTGTTTTTTTTTTATTTATTTTTTTATGTATATTCATTAACTATTTCCCCCTTAGGGGTAGAACCTGGGATCTTTTGATTTCTTGTCCTATTCACCCTGATAGAGCTCTATTAGGGTGAATAGGATCTCACACTCTCCCTGCTGCCCTGTGCATAGTGCACACAGCAGCAGGGAGCTGACCATGGCAGCCAGGACTTCAGTAGTGTCCTGGCTGCCATGGTAACTGATCGGAGCACCAGGATTACACTGCTGGGATCCGATCAGAAGCTGCCACTGCACCACCAATGCGGAGGAGGGGAGAGGGGACCCTGCGGCCACCAATGATTTTAATACTGGGGGGAGGGGGTGCACTGCGCCACCAATGTTTTTAATACTGGGGGGTGTGGAGGAGGGGGCACACTGCGCCACCAATGTTTTTAATACTGGGGGGTGTGGAGGAGGGGGCACACGGCGCCACCAATGTTTTTAATACTGGGGACGGGGGATAATTAACGTTTACAATTACAAATACAGGTGGCAGAAACATGTTGCCAGCGCCCGACACGTTGCCGGAACTGCTGCGGATCACAGCGCCCTGTCAGAGGTCGGGTGCCGGCAATGTGTTTCTGCTGCAATGTATTAAACGTTGGTTCTCATTGGTGGCGCAGTGCGCCCGCCCCTCCTTCTCTGCGCTCTCATTGGTGGCAGTGGCAGCACAGGGGGGAGGGAGAGGCTGCTTCCTTCTCCCCTGAGCTGCTGACAACACGGAGCGCGCTGACAGCAGCGCGATCCTTGTCTGATACTAGGCTGCGCAATAGCGAAGCCTAGTACCGAAAAAAGGCAAGTCCTGGTATCGAGGTCGATACCAGACAAAAGTATCGGAAATTCGATACCCGAAACAACCCTAGTCTGAACTGGAGCGGCAGAGCATCAGTGAGTGTGAGTGGGAATTCTTTTATTTCATTAAGCCATTCTCACCCTTTTTTAGACACTTTCTGACAAATTCTCACAACTAACATTTTTTAGAAGGCTCTTTAAGCTTACCCTGTACTCTGTATATATTTCAGTTATTTTAAATCCAAGCGTAGTGAGAATCAATACCTACTAATAGAATTACTTGCGTTTTCCATCCTTGTTCCTGCAGCGCAGAATCCTCATTGCCGAAGACAATGATCCCCTCATTGACTGATCCTCTGGAGATGCAGGAGCATAGCAGTGAGCTGACTGATAGAGTACTAACCCTCACACTGGAGATCATCTACCTGCTGACTGGAGAGGTGAGGGATTCCAGAAATTGTCACACGATCTCACTGTGTTTTTTTTTTTTTTTAAATCCAGTTTAAAGTATATTCACGTGAATTGGATCACGTGTGCTGTGGCATGCAAGGTTGGACCACAGGGCTTGCACTCTCTGGAATCGCCTATCTCCCTGCACAGTGTTCCTCAACTCCAGTCCTCAGGGACTACCTGCTGCTCATGATTTGAGAATATCCCACAGATTGAATACCCGTGGTAAGTCCTGATGTGTTGACACCAATTAGATCACCTGCTCAATACTAAGGAAATCCTGAAAACATGACTGGTAGGTGGGTCCTGAAGACTGGTGTTGAGGAACACTGTCCTAGCATGAAAAGAGAGAGACCTAGGATAAACAACTTATCGTATCAGTAAACCTGTGACGTTCCAGGTGTTAGGGGGTCCCTGGGCAAAGGCCAGAGATACTTTGTGGGGGGACGTAGTCCAGTGGTGCCAAATTTTGAGAAACTTGTCAAGGCAGTTTCTGTGAAGTTATGCACATTTTAAAGGGTACGATGGCAATGACACAATTCATCCATTCTCTTGGAGTTGGTGTGTGATTGACCATCCAATATGGCAGGACCAGAGAAAATAAGAGGGTTCCAAGGAACAGCATTATATCAAAACTTGCGCAAAAAGGTGTTGTGTAGTAGGCACCATGTACAATATATAATTAAAGGGCATGTTCTCCATGCTTTGGGGAACCCATTTTAAGCACTTCAAACATAAGGCATGTTACAATGGCAGTTCATGCCGCTGCTGTCCCATACGCACATGTGTCGGCCGTGGACTAGTATTCAGTGTATCTCACTTTGGTTGTAGTACTGCTAGGGTTAAGTCCCCTGATTGCTCCGTGTCCACCTGCTAATGAGCTCATCAGCTTTCCTATATATGTTGGGCTCTTGGTTCCACTCCTTGCCTGATCAACAGGTTCTGCCAGCTTTTGCTAGACCTTGCAAAAGAACTATAATCTGCATCGCTGAAAACACAGTAGATGCAAATACAATATATAGACTAATCCCTCATTCTGATCTGATAAAATCTGAGACTCTCAGCCAATATATTTTGATCAAAACACATCTGTGCCCATCTACCATCCCCAAGGTCGTCTCAGTCAGACAGGACCTACTCTAAACCTATCTCTATGCCATTGGGCATCTACATTCGGGAGAGTGATCTTTTTTGTCTGTAGTATATACTTGAAGGAGTGGCACCTTCAAGTCTGAATGCGCTCCTATTATACCACCTTGGGAGTAGCATTCTTGTGCACTTTTGCCCCGCCTATTCCACTGACGACTTTGATTAGGTGGTGCATATAGCTGTCAGGGCTTGATGCACATAGAGGTAACTAGGAGCAGCACACTATATGTCTGCTCTCCTGAATGTAGATGCCCAATGGCATAGAGATAGGTTTAGAGTAGGTCCTGCCTGACTGAGACCACCTTGACTGGTAGGCGCCAAGGTGTTTTTTTTTTTTTTTTAATGTTCACACGGCACGCATTTAGTCTTTAAATCCAGTCAGAATCAATTGAAATCTGCATTCAGTTCATGTGAATGTGACTTTGGTAGCCCTGTTCACATGCATCTTTAATATTCCATGAACACTTTTTGTCTGTACTTCAGAAAAAATCTGCAGAATAAGGTAGCATACTACTTTTTTCCAAGGATTCCACGTGGAATAGCCAAATTTAATCTCTCGCTTATTATAACAGGGAAGTGGCTGAAGGGGTGAGGGTTTCTGGAAATGTATATAGTCATATTTGTCCTTCTTTTTTTGCATCATAGGATTGTACAGTAGTGAAGAAGACTTCTGGTCAGTGTATGAACACGAGCAGCTGTCCCCTGCTGTCAACGTCTCCAAGTCCCATGAACATACCTCCACTTCACTCACTAATATGTAGGAATAAAAATGAGCAGAGGATCCTGGACCTCACCAAGAAGATCACTGAGCTGCTGACTGGAGAGGTGAGCGCTGCTGGGAATGCTGGGACATTATACAGTAACACAGGGGTTAATGTGTCTGGATGATGACTGTATCATTGTGTGCATCAGGTTCCTATAAGGTGTCAGGATGTCTCTGTCCATTTCTCCATGGAGGAGTGGGATTATTTAGAAGGACACAAGGATCTCTACAAAGACGCCATGATAGAGAATCACCGGCCCCTCTCGTTGACAGGTAACAGGTGACTTTGATTGTAAAGGCCAGAGAAATTATAGGAAGTCATCTGATTCTGATGCCAGCAGTCTGTGCCCTTCCTGCTCCTGGCGGGTACAACTTCACGAACACTGACCCCATTCTGGCAGTCCTTGCTCATCAGTTTCTCCCTGTTCTTTGCCAGAGGCATAGGTGCCTTGATATTACTGCTCCATTCATTCCACGCTGGCTGCAGCCTACTTTTCTTGCCTGCAGTGCATCAGTCTGTCCCTAGGGTCACATGTGCTTCCTCTGACTTTAACCCTGGGTTCACACCTGAGCGTTTTACAGCGCGTTCAAACGCGCTGTAAAACGCTCAACACATGAAAACCAATGCATCCCTATGGGAGTGGTTCACACTTGCGCGTTTTACAGCGCGTAAAAACGCGCTGTAAACGCCCGATGCTATAAGCTCGTTCAGGAGCGTTTTTGGGCGTTTGTCGCGCTTTTCCTCCCATAGACTTCAATGGGAGCGCGCGTGTAGCGCGTTGCTGCAGCGTTAAGTGTAGAGATGCCCTTTTTAATTGGTCTCCAGACCAATTAAAAAAAGTCTCCAGAGTCACGAACGCGCGTAAAACGCGCGTTTACTATTGCCAAAAACGCGCATAAAAACGCGCGACTAAAACGCGCGTAAAACGCGCGTCTTAGAAACGCTCAGGTCTGAACCCAGTGTAAAAGGTCCAGCGCACACACATCCTAAACTGAGGGAGCTTGTCTGAGCAGTTGGTATTCTAGCTTGCTCGTCCATGTGAAGGTGCGCTTTATTTTATTCTGAATTTGTGCTCAACCTCTGCCCGTTTACTGGACTTGACCCTGGGCCGTTTGACCTGACCTCTCCTTGACTTTCGTGTTGACCTTGTGCTGCCTGCCCTGACCATTAGGCTACCTGCACATGGGTTCAGGTTTCAAAACAGAAAATCTGCATGTGTTACTTGCGGTTTGTGGTGCAGATTTTCCGCAGATTTCACCCTTGCATTGAAAAGACTGAAATCCGCAACCGATATTGACATGCTGCGGATTTCAAAATCTGCACAGCAGGTCAATTTCCACATGGAAAAAACGGCAAAGTGTACATGCAATTTGTCTAATCTCAATCACTTTGCTGGTACAGTATTACGTAGGGTTTTTTTCGCGCAAGAATCCGCACCGTGTGCAGGTAGCCTTAGACTTATTTCAGATTGAAGAACTCTGCCTGTCACCCCTCCCTGAACAGAGACTACCTCAAGAAACTTCACCCTTAGACGTAGCCCCAAGTCAAATCTGTTCAGTGACGTAGTAGGTCTGCAGCTTCTTTGTGACACTGGTTAATACCAATACATAATGTGTTCAGTCACTGTGTGTATTTCCTACAGATGGATTCAGAACGAGAATTCCACTAGAGAGTCCCAGTCGTCTGTCTTCCCAGGATTGTGCCAAAGAAAATCACAATGGCCCACAGGATCATCAGGTGGATTAAACTGACATGAAACACCAAAGTAGATCTACTTTATGTGGTCTTTAGAAAAGCTGTGTGCACCCCTTTGGTTTGATGCAATAACCCTGCATGGAGGAGATGTGCAGAATGTAAGAGAACGGTAGTTATTTGGCATAAATCATTACAGCTGCAGACATATTTGGTCAAATGAGTAAGGAATTGCGCTAAACTGTGAGCGAACACCTGCCACGGCTTCAAGTGGTGTTTGTCCACACACCGCGCCAAAATGGGACATGTCTTTTCTTGGCATGGTTGCAGCTTTATACTGCCGGACCGCGAACCGCAGTGCTGCCTCCCGTTGAAAACAGTGGGAAGCAGACACCTTGTGGCCACTGACTGAATTTTGGCGTGGTGTCCACAACAAAATTCCAACTGTGAATTCCACCTTTTGAATGGGTCCTAAGGGCAATGATTAGAATAGAAAACTCCTTGCTAGCAGTAAAAATCCTTTTAGAGCTTGTAGGATGCTACTGGGTAATTGTGATGTGGTTAACTATATTGCAGCGCACACCTGATGGGAGTAGATGGACCTACCATGAATACTAGTGGTGTATAGTACTGTGCCCACCTATGGTTACGCACTGGTTTTGTTGGTAACCTTCCAGATGCTGGACTCCAGTTGATGTAACAAATAATTTTCAGTTTCCTAAAACGTTCTGCTCAGCATTTTTCTGATTAGTGCATTACTTGTTCCATATGGTGAATCAGGGTGAAGATCTGATTGATTTTAAAGTTGAAGTCATTGCAGAAGAAGGGAATATGGATGAGATGGGTGATCATTTGTGTAAGGAGGAGGAAATTCCTACAGATATAAGTCCAGGTGAGTATTAACCACTAAGTATAGAAGAGTCTCAGTTTGACCTTGTTCAGTTACTACAACAGTCAATAGTGGGCCATCCCTAAAGCTGTGACTTAATCTATCTAAGGAATTTCGGCATTTGCTGTTTGCCATACTATATACACACTAGTAGATAGTGGTAGTCTGCCACTCGTTGGTGAACCAGAAGCATTTCAGCCATATGCGCAGGTTAGTGTAGGGCAGGCATGTCCAAAGTCCGGCCCGCGTCCGGACTGATACGGCCCCCCAGCTAAGTTAAGCAAATAGTAATCATACGGCCCCCGGAGTGAGTTCCCGAGCACAGCTCAGGACTCCTTTGATCTCTCACCGCGGGGCTTGACGTCATCAGCCGGCTAACAAGGAAGGAAAGGCCAAATCTCGCGACGCCCGAGATCTTGTGAGATTTGGGCTTTGGGCTCAGGGAGAAGGAAAGCCCTAATCTCGTGACGTCTGAGATCCCGTTAAATTTGGGCTCAGGGAGAAGGAAAGCCCAAATCTCACGAGATCTCAGACATCACGAGATTAGGGATTTCCTTCTCCCTGAGTCCAAATCTCACGAGATCTCGGATCTCGTGAGATTTGACCTTTCCTTCTTCGTTAGCCGGCTGATGACGTCAAGTCCCGTAAGTGAGAGATCAAAGGAGTCCTGAGCTGTGGTCGGGGACTCACTGGAATATATATATATATATATATATATATATATATAAGCTTACGTTCTTCCTGCGCCCGCTGATAGAGAGATCCCAGGTCCTGAGCAGTGCTCGGTGACTCACTGGGGAGGAAGGGGGGGGCATAAAATCTATATTTGGCCATTCCTTCTCCCTGTGCCTCCACACACACAGCCACAAGGGCGACCATAAGGACTATTGAAGAAAAAAAACATACTGACAGACTGGCAGGGCTGTGAACTCAGGATAATTGTATAATAAAGCAGACAAGGGAGCATAATAGGAATCTGTGGTAGCAAACTGTCATACCCTTCATTAACCCCTCACTGTCCGTCACTGTGCTGTAATTTGGTTATCTGATTGTGCTCCTAGTTCTCTCTCCATAACTTCTCTCCTTCTGGCCAATTTTAATAATGGTAACTACAAATAAGAGACGAAAAGTTGCTAGTGAGGGACGCCGCTTCCAGGACAGGTGGAAAGTGGAATATTTTTTCACTGAAATACGGAATCACTGTGTTTGTCTGATATGCCAAAAGACTGTGGCTGCTTATAAGGAATTTAATATCAAGAGACACTACCAGTCGAGACATAGCACATACGACAAGCTAACAGGGCGCAACCGCAGCAAAAAGTTGAAGCAACTTGAAGCTGTTTTAATGTCACAACAGCGATTTTTTACAATTGCAAAATAGTCGGCCCTCGCACATGTTCACTTCATCAAATCTGGCCCTCCTCGAAAAAAGTTTGGACACCCCTGTTGTAGGGGAAGCCGTTCTCTTCTACACTGCTGAGTACAGAGCACAGTGGAGTAAGTTTGGATGAGACAGCCCCCCCCCCCCATTTTTGGTACCACCCACATCACTCTGCACATTCCTGTACAGTGCTTAGATGTGGGCACTAACTGTGAATGTAGCAGTAGCCACTGCTTGCTACACTGGTGAGTAGGGTGAAGCAACATCGTTTTCCCTCAACCCCCACCTGGTGAGTGCAAGCGGCAGTGTCCTCTACAGTGTAGAAAATTATGTGTCAAATACCCCTCTATTGGTATTCCTTGGTGTGCCATGTACTCATCCAACCACATGGTGGCAGTACTTTGTTTACAAACTGACATACTAAGGGTACTTTCACACTAGCGTTATTCTTTTCCGTCATTGAGTTCCGTCCTCGGGGCTCAATAACGGAAAAAACTGATCAGTTTTATCCTAATGCAGGCATGCTCAACCTGCGGCCCTCCAGCTGTTGTAAAACTACAACTCCCACGATGCCATTCTGTAAGATGATAGCTGTAGGCTGTAAGGGAATGATGGGAGTTGTAGTTTCGCAACAGCTGGAGGACCGCAGGTTGAGCATGCCTGTCCTAATGCATTCTGAATGGAAAGCAATCCGTTCAGTTTGCATCAGTTTGTCTTCAGTTCAGTCCTTTCACGTTTTTTGGACGCAGATAAAAGCGCAGCATGTTGTATTTTTATCTCTGTCCAAAAAAGCGGAAACACTTGATGGAATGACGGATCCGCCATCAACTTCCATTGAAATGTATTAAGGGCGGATCCGACATTGTCGCATTAACGGATCCGTTCCTGCACTCTGCGCATGCGTAGACCTTTAAAAATGTTAAAATAATAAATAACGGATCAGTTTTTACGGATGACAACGGAAAGACGGATCCGTTATTTCCATACAATTGTCAAACGGATCCGTTTGCCAATTAAATCAGTTTTCAAACGTTTTAACGGATCCGTAGGGGCAGTTCCGTTGACGGAACTGCCTGACGGAATCCTTTAACCACTTCCCGACCGCCTAACGCACAACTGCGTTCTCGCGGCGGTCGGGCTGTTCTGGGGCGCCGCAGATGTGCGTCATCTCGCGAGACGCGAGATTTCCTGTGAACGCGCGCGCACGTGCGCGCGCGTTCACAGTAGCGCGCGTCTCGGGAGTTTAACCACAGCCTGCCAGCGATGATCCATCGCTGGCAGGCTGTAGATGCGATATCAATCGCATCAAACAAGTATATCAGACGCTGTTTTGTGAACAGCGTCTGATATACCTGCTACCTGGTCCTCTGGTGGTCCCATTTGCTGGGATCGACCACCAGAGGACCAGGTAACTATGTAAAGTTGCACCAAACACTACACTAACCCCCCACCCACCCCCTCACCTATTAACCCCTTGTTAACCCCTTGATCACCCCATCTAGACCCCTGATCACCCCCTGTCATTGATCACACCCCTTGTAAGGCTCCATTCAGACGTCCATATGTGTTTTGCGGATCCAAACAGAATTGCGGACGTGTGAATGGGGCATAAGGGTCCCTTATCACTGCCAGTTAGTTAGCTACTTGTTAGGTAGCTAGCGCCCAGCCCACCGCACCGCAGTCACTGATTTTGGCAGAGATTTTTTCATCCACATTGACCGATGCGAATGAAAAAATCTGTGCCGTTCATTTTTTTTTTTTTTTTCAGCGCAGAGGCTGAACGGAAAAAAAAAATCTCATTACCCGTATGCTCAATATACGGAGAATCGCAGAAACTCCTAATGCTGGCCATACGTGTAATGATTACGGAGACCCTCAAAATGCCAGGGCAGTACAAACACCTCACATGTGACCCCATTTTAGAAAGAAGACACCCCAAGGTATTCCGTGAGGGGTATGGTGAGTTCATGCAAAATTTTATTTTTGTCACAAGTTAGTGGAATATGAGACTTTGTAAAAAAATAAAAATCAATTTCCGCTAACTTGTGCCAAAAATTTTTTTCTGTGAACTCGCCATGCCCCTCACAGAATACCTTAGGGTGTCTTCTTTCCACAATGGGGTCACATGTGAGGTATTTATACTGCCCTGGCATTTTAGGGGCCTAAAGCGTGAGAATCCAAATGCGTAAAAATGGCCTGTGAAATCCTAAAGGTACTCATTGGTTTAGGGCCCCTTTGCGCATCTTGGCTGCAAAAAGTGTCACACATGTGGTATCGCCGTACTCAGGAGAAGTAGGGCAATGTGTTTTGGGGTGTATTTTTATATATCCCATGCTGGGTGTGAGAAATATCTCTGTAAATGACAACTTTTAAAATTTTTTATTCAAAGTTGTCAATTTACAGAGATATTTCTCTCACCAGCATGGGAATATATAAAATACACCCAAAACACATTGCCCTACTTCTCCTGAGTACGGCGATACCACATGTGTGACACTTTTGCAGCCAAGATGCGCAAAGGGGCCTAAAACCAATGAGTACCTTTAGGATTTCACAGGGCATTTGCTACGCATTTAGATTCTCACGCTTTAGGACCCCTAAAATGCCAGGGCAGTATAAATACTCCACAAGTGACCCCATTGTGGAAAGAAGACACCCCAAGGTATTCTGTGAGGGGCATGGCGAGTTCACAGAAATTTTTTTTTTGGCACAAGTTAGCGGAAATTGATATATATTTTTTTTTATTTTGTTTTTTACAAAGTCTCATATTCCACTAACTTGGACAAAAAATAAAATTTTACATGAACTCACCATACCCTTACGGAATACCTTGGGGTGTCTTCTTTCCACAATGGGGTCACTTGTGGGTATTTATACTGCCCTGGCATTTTAGGGGCCCCTAAAGCGTGAGAGAAGTCTGAATCAAATGCGTAAAAATGGCCTGTGAAATCCTAAAGGTACTCATTGGTTTTAGGGCCCCTTTGCATCTTGGCTGCAAAAAGTGGCACACATGTGGTATCGCCGTACTCAGGAGAAGTAGGGCAATGTGTTTGTGGTGTATCTTTATATATACCCATACTGTGTGTGAGAAATATCTCTGTAAATGACAACTTTTAATTTTTTTATACAAAGTTGTCAGTTTACAGAGATATTTCTCTCACCCAACATGGGTATATGTAAAATACACCTCAAAACACATCGCCCTACTTCTCCTGAGTACGGCGATACCACATGAGTGACACTTTTGCAGCCTGGGTGCACAAAGGCCCAAATTCCAACGAGTACCTTTAGCTTTACATGGCTGCTCCCAATTTAGCCCCGCCCAAAATGCCAGAACAGTAAACACACCCCACAAATGACCCCATTTCGGAAAGTAGACACCCCAAGGTATTCACAGAGGGGCATAGTGAGCCCGTCTGAGATTTTTTTTTTTTTTGCCAGAAGTTAGCAGAAATGGAAACTTTATTATATATATTTTTTTCCTCAGAAAGTGTCATTTTCCGCTAACTTGTGAAAAAAAATGAAATGATACATGAACTCACCAAGCCCCTCCGTGAATACTTTGGGGTGTCTTCTATCTAAAATGGTGTAATTTGGGGGATATTTATACTATCCTGACATTCTAGCACCTGAAGAAACATGACAGGTGCTCAGAAAGTCAGAGCTGCTTCAAAATGCCGAAATTCACTTTTTTGCACCATAGTTTGTAAACGCTATAACTTTTACCCAAACCAATAAATATACACTTATTGGATTTTTTTTTATCAAAGACATGTAGAACAATAAATTTAGAGAAAAATTTATATACAAATGTAGTTTTTTTTAAAAAATTTTACAACAGAAAGTGAAAAATGTCATTTTTTTGCAAAAATGTCGTTAAATTTTTATTAATAGCAAAAAAAGTAAAAATGTCAGCAACAATGAAATAGCTCCAAATGAAAGCTCTATTAGTGAGAAGAAAAGGAGGTAAAATTCATTTGGGTGGTAAGTTGTATGACGGAGCAATAAACGGTGAAAGTAGTGTAGTGCGGAATTGTAAAAAGTGGCCTGGTCATTAAGGGTGTTTAAGCTAGGGGGGCTGAAGTGGTTAACGCAAGTGTGTAAGTACCTTAAGGCATATATGTACCCCGAACCAAGAAATGTGCCAAAGAAAGTGCAGTATGGAGAGTAGCTTCTAAACATGTGCCAAACTAGGGTAGCTTGGTAGTAAGCTCATGGGCGTAGCTATAGGGGGTGCAGAGGTAGCAGTCGCTACCGGGCCCAGGAGCCTGAGGGGGCCCAAAGACCCTTGTGCCGCATTAGAAGACACACAAAGCGCTGAGGGAAGGGGGCCCAAGCGGAACTCTTGCTCCAGGGCCCATGAGCCGTTAGCTACACCCCTGAGTAAGCATAGTTTAATGCAGCATTGATATTCTGTTCTGAACTGTATCCATAAAATCCCCTTTTATTCCTAGAAAATGACCACACCAAGAGCACAGAGGAACATCTCTTTTTATATCCAGATTGTGAAGAAGAAAATGATGACACACAAGATTCTCCAGTAGAAAACCCCATGACTCCAGATACACATGCGATCCATTACAGTGGAGATGTATCATCTGATCCATCTAACCATGACTATCCTTCTCCTGATCAATCACAAATTATTACACAAGGCACAGGCCATAGTGGGGATAAAATCTTTACATTTCCAGACTGCGAGAAACAATTTTTGCAGAGACCAGATATGTTCCCATTTGCTCAGTGCAGCCAGTCTTCTACTTGGAAATCTTATGTTGTGGAGCATCAGAGACTTTACACAGGAGGGAAACAGTGTTCTTGTTCAGAATTTGCTAATTGCTTTTCACAGAATACATATCTTCTTAATAATCAGAGAACGCACCCAAGTGTGAATCAGTATCAGTGTTCAGCATGTGGGAAATGGTTTACACATAAAGCAAATCTTGAGAGACATGAGAGAATTCACAGGGATGAGAGGCCTTATCAGTGTTCCGAATGTGGGAAATGCTTCACTCAAAAATCAGATTTAATTAAACATCAGAGAATTCACACGGGGGAGAAGCCATTTTCATGTTCAGAATGTGGCAAATGTTTCACCAAGAAATCAGTTCTTGTTAAACATCAAAGAATTCATACTGGAGAGAGGCCATTTCCATGTCTGGAATGTGGGAAGTCCTTCACCCAGAAGTCTGGTCTTGTCGAGCATCGGAGAATTCACACAGGAGAGAAACCATATTCATGTTTGGAGTGTGGGAAAAGTTTTACTAAGAAATCAAATCTTGCTAAGCACTGGAAAATTCATACAGGAGAGAGGCCATTTCCTTGTTTGGAGTGTGGGAAAAGTTTTGCTCATAAATCTGGTCTCATTGAGCATGGGAGACTTCACACAGGGGAGAAGCCATTTTCCTGTTCCGAATGTGGGAGATGTTTTAAATACAGATCAAATTTTATAAGACATCAGATTCTTCATACAAATTAGTCACTCGTTCATATTCCTGACTTTGACTTGAATTACTATACCCAAATTTATCTTTATCTGGAAACCACAGAGTGAAAACAGAAGGAAGCCTTGTTGGAGCAGTGGTCACCTTTAAAATTGTATTCAGTAGTTTCCTTCGAAGGGGTCTTAGGCAGGAATTACTGGAAGTACCCCTTGGTATGGTTGGTATAGTTTGAAGGAATAGGTAACTGAGAGCAACTGTACCCAAAACTAAGTTAACCATTGAATTTTCATGTAGTAGAATCTATTCACATTTGTAATCCATCCACAGAACAAAACAAAACATTTCCCGTATTGGAATGAAGATTTCACATTGTTTTCTCTTATGCTTCTCCAAGAAGGACCTCCCTTGTAATGTTCTGAGCTGCTGTGATTTTCTCCAGGATAATATTTCTTTCCTCACACAATGTGTGATTTTTGTCCTAATGTATTGAAAGTGTTTGGTGAACCTTGTTTTATTTAATGTTAATATTTACAGTATTATATAATGTCGTTCTTGGCTCATGTCTTCCAAAATAAAATAGTGTGGTATTCTGTATGGTCACCACTTCAAGGTGTTAATCTATTTCCACTTAGTCTCGCACTCACACTCCACTTGAGCATAAATCACACCCCCAACACAGTCCACACATGCCAGGTATACAACTTGCTGTCACCACCCAGATTTTAAACTAATAAATACACACGCACTGCTGTCCAGCAGTCAAACGGTGAACAAACTCTGACAAAGACTATGGATTCTTTACAGCATACAAGGGCCAAGCTTATTAACCACTTGCCGCCACGCTAACGCCGATGGGCGTCAGCGCGGCGGCTCTCTCAGGTCTCACTGCCGCCTATCGGCGTCATCTCGTGAGACCCAAGATTTCGCATAAACGCGCGCGCACTGCGCGTGCGCGTTTATGCGATCGTAACCGGGACAACTGAAACTACAGCCTGCCAGCGCTGATCATGCGCTGGCAGGCTGTAGATGCGAAAAAAACGCATTTAAAACGCATATCAGACGCTGTTTTGTAAACAGCGTCTGATATGCCTGCTGTTTGCTCCTCTGGTGGTCCATTTGTCTGGGACCACCAGGGCAAACATAAGTAAAGTGCACCAATCACTACACACACCCCCCCCCCACCCCCCATCACTGATTAACCCCTGATCACCCCCTGTTACCCCCCCTGTCACTAATCACCCCCCGTAAGGCTCATTCAGACGTCCGTATGTGTTTTGCGGATCCGCAAAATACGGACATCGGCAATGTGCTTTCCGCATTTTGTGGATCCGCACATTGCCAGAACTATATAGAAAATGCCTTTTCTTGTCCACAATTGCGGACAAGAATAGGACATGTTCTTTATTTTTGCGGATCCGGAAGTGCAGATCCGCAATTCCGGATCCGAGCGGGACAAAGTCTGTCCCCATAGAATTGAATGTAATTCCGTTCCGCAAAATTTTGCGGAACAGAATTGCGGACGTGTGAATGAGGCCTAAGGGTCCCTTAGCGATCGCAGCTTTACAGCTTTCCTCTCTTTTTTTTTTTTTTTTTTTTGCGCATTTTTTGAGAGATTTTTTCATCCACATTGATCAATGTGAATAAAGAAATCTGTGCCGTTCATTTTTTTCTTTCAGCCCAGCGGCTGAACGGAAAAAAAAATCTCATTACCCATATGGTCAATATAAAGAGAATCGCAGAAACTCCTAATTCTGGCCATACGGGTAATGATTGCGGAGACCCTCAAATGCCAGGGCAGTGGAAAAACCTTACAAGTGACCCCATTTTAGAAAGTAGACACCCCAAGGTATTCGCTAAGGGGCATATCAATTTCCGCTAACTTGTGCCAAAAAAAAATCTTCTATGAACTCGCCATGCCCCTCACAGAATACCTTGGGGTGTCTTCTTTCCAAAATGGGGTCACATGTGGGGTATTTATACTGCCCTGGCATTTTAGGGGCCCTAAAGCGTGAGAAGTCTGGAATCCAAATGCGTAAAAATGCCCTCCTAAAAGGCACTCATTGGAATTTGGGCCCCTTTGCGCACCTAGGCTGCAAAAAAGTGTCACACATGTGGTATCACCGTACTCAGGAAAAGTAGGGCAATGTGTTTTGGGGTGTATTTTTACATATACCCATGCTGGGTGAGAGAAATATCTCTGTAAATTAACAACTTTGCATACATTTTTTTTAAAAAGTTGTCATTTACAGAGAAATATTTCTCACACCCAGCATGGTTATATGTAAAAATACACCCCAAAACACATTGCCCTACTTCTCCTGAGTACGGCGATACCACATGTGTGCCACTTTTTTGCAGCCAAGATGCGCAAAGGGGCCCAAATTCCATTGAGTACCTTTGGGATTTCACAGGGCATTTTTACGCATTTGGATTCTCACGCTTTAGGGCCCCTAAAATGCCAGGGCAGTTATTATTTTTTTTACAAAGTCTCATATTTCACTAACTTGTGACAAAAAATAAAATTTTACATGAACTCACCATACCCCTAACGGAATACCTTGGGGTGTCTACTTTCTAAAATGGGGTCACATGAGGGGTATTTATACTGCCCTGGCATTTTAGGGGTCTCTAAAGCGTGAGAAGAAGTCTGGAATCCAAATGCGTAAAAATGCCCTGTGAAATCCTAAAGGTACTCATTGGAATTTGGGCCCCTTTGCGCATCTCGGCTGCAAAAAAGTGTCACTCATGTGGTATCGTCGTACTCAGGAGAAGTAGGGCAATGTGTTTTGGGGTGTATTTTTACATATAACCATGCTGGGTGTGAGAAATATCTATGTAAATGTAAAAAATTGTATACAAAGTTGTCAGTTTACAGAGATATTTCTCTCACCCAGCATGGGTATATGTAAAAATACACCCCAAAACACATTGCCCTACTTCTTCTGAGTACGGCGATACCACGTGTGCCACTTTTTTGCAGCCTAGGTGCGTAAAGGGGCGTAAAGTCCAACGAGTACCTTTAGGCTTTACAGGGCTGCTTACAATTTAGCCCTGCCCAAAATGCCAGAACAGTAAACACACCCCACAAATGACCCCATTTCGGAAAGTAGACACCCCAAGGTATTCACTGAGGGGCATAGTGAGTCCGTGGGAGATTTTTTATTTTTTTTGCCAGAAGTTAGCAGAAATGGAAACTTTATTATTATTATTTTTCCTCAGAAAGTGTCATTTTCCGCTAACTTGTGGGAAAAAAATGAAACCATACATGAACTCGCCATGCTCCTCCGCGAATACTTTGGGGTGTCTTCTTTCTAAAATGCTGTCATTTGGGGGGTATTTATACTTTCCTGACATTCTAGCACCTGAAGAAACATGACAGGTGCTCAGAAAGTCAGAGCTGCTTCAAAATGCCGAAATTCACTTTTTTGCACCATAGTTTGTAAACGCTATAACTTTTACCCAAACCAATAAATATACACTTATTACATTTTTTTTTTTTATCAAAGACATGTAGAACAATAAATTTAGAGAAAAATTTATATAGAAATGTATTTTTAAAAAAAAAAAATTTACAACAGAAAGTGAAAAATGTCATTTTTTTGCCAAAATTTCGGTCATTTTTTAATTAATATCCAAAAAAGTAAAAATGTCAGCAGCAATGAAATAGCACCAAATGAAAGCTCTATTAGTGAGAAGAAAAGGAGGTAAAATTAATTTGGGTGGTAAGTTGTATGACCGAGCAATAAACGGTGAAAGTAGTGTAGTGCAGAATTGTAAAAAGTGGTCTGGTCATTAAGGGAGTTTAAGCTAGGGGGGCTGATGTGGTTAATTGTTATGCCCGAGATGGGGCGGAGGGGGCTGTATTAGCTACTGATATCTCCTGATTGGTAGCAGCAGGGACCTGGTCTTGTTTGAGAGCTGGCATTCCAGGCTTTCATACAAGACCAAAATGATGGTAGCCCAAGATAAGCAGGCAATATCACTGTTAGAAACCTAGTTGGGAATAATCGCTGTAAAACCTGCTTTTACTTTCACTTTCAGCTGCATTCACTGCTTCCGGATTTCTATCAGTTATATCTTGCCCTGTACTAAACATATTGCTGTCATTCTGGTATTGTTTGAAAGCTTGGAATGTCAGCTTTCAAACAATATAAAGCTCATGTCTTCAAACCAGAGATATGAGCAGCTAAAGCAGCCACCACCCCTCCTGTTCAGTCTGGAAGAGGGGGGATAGGCAGTGGCAGAGCTGACAGGCTGCAGGAAGAAAGACAAAATAATAAAAATATATATGTGGTGGAAATGTGGTATTATCATTTTAGTTACCACTATAATAAAATTATGTTATATTAACCACATAATGATAACAGTGAATGCTGTAAAAAAATTCCACAAAATAATGTTATAATTGCTGTTTTTTTTTAAATCTTTCCCTCTAAAAATAAAAAAAGTTATTTACTACCCCAAAATGGTTCCTAAAAAACCTACAACTAATCCCACAAAAAAAAAAAAAAGAGTTTAGCTGGAAGACCAAGGGGGAAAATATTATTGGTCATTAGGTTTAAAATTAATTATTTCACTATAGGGTTAAAATGCAATTGTGTCCCTTGAGTTGTGCGCCAACACGATTTACTGCAAATCCATATTAAAAATCTACAATACAAAGGTGACATTTTTGGAAGAGTTTTTCCAATTTTAATGTGACTGTTAGGAGGTTAAGCTGCACCTACATATCTAATATATAAAGATAAGTTTATATATGTGCGTGTAAGTGTATGTATGTGTGTATGTATTTCCGCTAAAGGAATCCGCACCGTCGCATTTACAATCACGAAATTTGGCACACAGGTACATCAGGTGTCCGGGAAGGTTTTAGACCGGGTCTCAGCTCTCTAGGACATGCCGTTCCTGACATATTTCCAAAAAATGCAAATATGGCACATCACATGACCTACATTAGCCAATAGAAGCCTGCAGGTCTTTCTCTTCATATCCCAACTGTCATACTCACGATCACATGTCCCTTATCAGCCAATAGAAGCTTGCAGGTCCTTAGTCTCCACACACAGTTTTACACCAGGTTTTCATAACAACCTAGCCATTTTTCTTCAGCTTTAAAGGGACAGGGTGCTGTGGATGACACTGTTAAGGAAGCGGAGTGCTGTGGAGGTCACAGTTCAGTGGGCAAAAGACGGACTTAAAAACCCCACCCCCAGGTCCCACAAAGTCATGCCCCGATCTGGTTAGGCCATGCACCTCCCACTCCGCAGCCAACAGGGATTAAAAAAATGAAGGTAAAAATTAACTTCTGTCAGCCTCAGGGGTGGGAAGGGAGGCTGACTTTCTCCCTGCAGCTCACGCTCAAACAGCACAGTGCTGCTGTATGAGAGTGAGACACTGTGATGCTGTCTGAGAGTGAGCTGTTCAAAAGGACATCCCTGTTTCTGTCTAGGCCCTGCGGCGGACGGAGGACAGGGAGTCTAAAAACCGGACTGTCCAGCATAAAGCCGGACCTCTGGCCACCCTAGGGGCAGGCTGCTGTGGAGGTCACTGTTAAGGGGACGGGGTGTTGTGGAAATCACTGTTAAGGAGATGGGATATAGTGGAGGTCACTAATAAAGGGGCGGCCGCTGTGGAAGTCACTGTTAAAGGGGCGGACTTCTTTGGAGGTCACTGTTAAGTGGGCTGTATGCTGTCGGGGTTACTGTTAAAGGGGTGGGCTGTTGTGGAGGTCTCTGTTGAGGGGACAGAGAACTGTGGAGGTCACAGTTAGGGGGACGGTCCACTATGGAGATCAGTGTTAAGGGGTGGGGTGCTGTAGAGGTCACTGTTAAGGGGGCGGGGTGTTGTGGAGGTCACATTTTAAGGGAACAGAGCTCTGTAGAGGTCACTGTTAAGGGGGCGTGTTATTGTGTAAATCACTTAACGAGATGGGGTACTGTGGAGGTCACTAAATAAAGGGGCAGCCGTTGTGGAGGTCACTGTTAAAGGGGTTGGGTACTGTAGATGTCACTGTTATAGTGGATACTGTCGATATCTTTTAAACGACACACACAAACATTAAATGAAACAGAAGAAATATACCCGTGCGAAGCCAGCTCCTTCTGCTAGTGAGATAAGTATGAGTCGTCTGAAATGGCTAATTTTGGCCAACCATCATTAGACAGATTGATAAGAGGCATCATGGATGATAATGGGGTTGATAAGAGGCATCATGGATGATAATGGGGATGATGAGAGGCATGGGGCTCTTATCTGAGGTCTGATTGGGGGTCATTTACTTTGGGGTCTGAGCTGACGTCTGATCTGAGGGAGGTCTTATTAACATTGGGGGTCTGATTAGTGGTTTGACCTGAGGTGTAATGAAAACATTTTTTTTTTCATATTGTCCTCCTCTAAAACCTACGTGCGTCTTATAGGGTGAAACCTTGTGGAGTGAAAGATGTAGTGTCGAGGATTGAGAAAGGTATGTTTAGATGGTTAGGAATACCCTTATTAAGTTAATAACAACGTACCTTCCTATATAGTTTATGTTTAAAAAATTTGGCTCTCAGAAAAAATTGCATCGCTGTTTTGTTGATATTTGGCTCAGTTGACTAATAAGTTTGCGCACGACTGCACTAAAGGATTAAAAAGAAGTCTGCTTGCACCGATTGGTGAGTGCCACCTGAATATTTTCTTTTCTTTTTATTTTCTGAAAAGTCCCCGCTTCATGCAAAAAATCCCCGCATGTAAAAACTAACAGGGACTGTTAGCGCACGAACGGCGGGTTACTTTGAAAAAAAAAAAAAGTTGCCTGGATGTCAGCAGGATCGTTCAGGAAGGTATTGTAAGTATTTCACTACCTAAATCTTAGTGAAAGGTCCTCTTTAAGCCTACTTCTCTCAGTTTTAATAGAGCCCCTGTTTGAACCAATTGAGGAAATTTCACTAAAATTTCTCACCTACAAGACATGATTTCTTCTGGCAATCACAACCGCCAGAAGAATCGGGGAGATTCAGGCCTTTTCTTGTAAATCTCCATATCTTACGATTTTGGAAGACGGCATAATCCTGAGGCATGGTCTTTTCTCCCCCAAAGTCGTTTCTCGTTTTCATTGCCAGCAGGAAGTTTCCTTACCCTCCTTCTGTTCATCACGTCCTACGGATAAGGAAAGGAAATTCCACAACCTAGATGTTAGAAGATGTGTGATGACTTACCTGAAGACCACAAGTAACTTCAGAAAATTTTGCCTACATCCAGAGAGATCTACAAGCTCCTAGACCAGATTTGTAGGGAGGCCATATGGGCAAACCCTATTATCTTTTTCAATTATTATAAGCTGGATGTTCTTCAGAACCAGGACTTGTCCTTTGGTTGCAGAATTCTATCTGCTGTTGTGTTTTCTGTGTGAATCCTCCTGTGAGTGCTGTTGTGGAGTCGCCAGGAAAAAGAGTTAATTACTCTTACTGGTAATTGGATTTTCCAATAGCCTCCACGACAGCACTGAATTTTCCCCTCCCTGTTTTCTTTAAAGAGTGATGTAATTTATTTGTGTTCTAATATTAATTTTTTCTTGCATCACTTCTGTGTCCTCTCTTATTGACTGAATTAGGTAAGGGAAGGAGGCATTTTTGATCTTATGCTTCTGCGTTGTTTCCTGTCCTGGGGGCGGGGACACCCTCCTCCTGTGAGTGCCGTTGTGGAGGCTATCGGAAAATCCAATTAACTGGTAAGAGTAATTAACCCTTTTGATAATCTTTCTGGGTTCTGTAGTCCACCCATTCCAGTTATTACTTTAGTTGCCCTTCTCTGAAACCTCTCCAGCTCTGCTATGTCTGCCTTGTTCACAGGAGCCCAGAACTGTACACAGTACTCCAAGCGTGGTCTGACTAGTGATTTGTAAAGTGGTAGGGCTATGTTCTCATAACAGGCATCTATGTCCTTTTTGACGCAAGCCATTATCCTTTTGGCTTTGAAAGGAAAGTGAACAGAAAACTAAGCTGTATAAACAAGTGCCAGGCAGCTGCTTCCAACAGTAGCTTTAGGCCACCTACGCATGCCCTTTCTTGTTACTTCCTTTTTAATAGCAGATGTAAGCCACCTAACCGTACCTAATGTTATGTATTTTCCAGTATATCTATCGAAAGTAGATATGGTGTGTAAGTAAAAAAAAAAACAACAACACTTACCTATTCTGGTCATCCCGGTGCTACTGCAGTTCTCCAGTCCTGCCACTCCAGGCACCAGCCTCACTGAATGTGTGATGACCCAATTCCCTTGCATGTCACTGTTGCCAGCCAATTAGTAACACAGTGGACATAAAAAGTCTACACACCCCTGTTAAAATGTCAGGTTTCTGTGCTGTAAAAAAATGAGACAAAGATAAATCATTTCAGAACTTTTTCCACCTTTAATGTGACCTATAAACTGTACAACTCAATTGAAAAACAAACTAAAATCTTTTAGGTAGAGGGAAGAAAAATATTAAAATAAAATAATATGCATGGCACATTTTGACTTGGCAAGATTTGCCCACTCTTCTTTGCAAAAACACTCCAAATCTGTCAGATTGAGAGGGCATCTCCTGTGCACAGCCCTCTTCAGATCACCCCACAGATTTTCAATCGGATTCAGGTCTGGGCTCTGGCTGAGCCATTCCAAAACTTTAATCTTTTTCTGGTGAAGCCATTCCTTTGTTGATTTGGATGTATGTTTTGGGTCGTTGTCATGCTGAAATATGAAGTTCCTCTTCATGTTCAGCTTTCTAGCAGAAGCCTGAAGGTTTTGTGCCAATATTGACTGGTATTTGGAACTGTTCCTAATTCCCTCTATCTTAACTAAGTCCCCAGTTCCAGATGAAGAAAAACAGCCCCAAAGCACGATGCTGCCACCACCATGCTTCACTGTGGGTATGGTATTCTTTTGTGATGTGCAGTGTTGTTTTTGTGCCAAACATATCTTTTGGAATTATGGCCAAAAAGTTCAACCTTGGTTTCATCAGACCATAACACCTTTTCCCATATGCTTTTGGAAGACTTCAGATGTGTTTTTGCAAAATGTAGCCTGGCTTGGATGTTTTTCTTCATAAGAAAAGGCTTTCGTTTTGCCACTCTACCCCATAGCCCAGACATATGAAGAATACGGGAGATTGTTGTCACATGTACCACACAGCCAGTACTTGCCAGATATTCCTGCAGCTCCTTTAATGTTGTTGTAGGCCTCTTGGTTGCCTCCCATACCAGTTTTCTTCTCGTCTTTTCATCTATTTTGGAGGGACGTCCAGTTCTTGGTAATGTCACTGTTGTGCCATATTTTCTCTACTTGATGATGACTATCTTCACTGTGTTCCCTGGTATATCTAATGCCTTGGAAATTCTTTTGTACCCTTCTCCTGACTGATACCTTTTAACAATGAGATCCTTCTGATGCTTTGGAAGCTCCCTGTGAACCATGGCCTTTGCTGTGGGATGCGACTAAGAAAATTTCAGGAAAGACCAACTAGAGCAGCTGAACTGTATTTGGGGTTATTCAGAGGCACTATATATGATGGCAGGTGTATGCTGACTCCTATTTAACATTATTTTAAATGTGATTGCTTAATTCTGAACACAGCTACATCCCCAGTTATAAGAGGGAGTGCACACTTATGCAATCACATTATTTTTTATTTTTTGTTTTCTTCCCTCCAAAAAAAAGTTCTGAAATGATTTATCTTTGTCTCATTTTTTACAGCATAGAAACCTGACATTTTAACAGGGGTGTGTAGGCTCTTTATATCCACTGTATAAGGCCGAAACAAGACATTTGTCTATCCAGTTCAGCCTCTTATCCTGCACGTTAATCCAGAAGGCAAAAAGAAAACCTGTGAAAAAAACCCAATTTTCCCCACTTAAGCAGAAAAAAATTCCGTCCCGACTCCAATCAGGCAATCAGAATAACTCCCTGGATCAACGACCCGTCTCTAGTAGCTATAGCCTGTAATATTATTACACTCCAGAAATACATCCAGGCCCCTCTTGAACTCTTTTAGTGAACTCCGCATCACCATCTCCTCTGGCAGAGAGTTCCATAGTCTCACTGCTCTTACCGTAAATAATCCATTTCTATGTTTGCGTACAAACCTTCTTTTCTCCAGACGCAGAGGATGTCCCCTTATCACAGTCACAGTCCTGGGGATAAATAGATGATGAGAGATCTCTGTACTGTCCCGATATATTTATACATAGTAATTAGATCTCCCCTCAGTCGTCTTTTTTCTAAGGTGAATAACCCTCATTTTGATAATCTTTCAGGGTACTGTAGTAGCCCCATTCCAGTTATTACTTTAGTTGCCCTCCTCTGAACCCTCTCCAGCTCTGCTATGTCTGCTTTGTTCACAGGAGCCCAGAACTGTACACAGTACTCCATGTGTAGTCTGACTAGTGATTTGTAAAGTGGTAAGACTATGTTCTCATCACGGGCATCTATGCCCCTTTTGATGCAACCCATTATCTTATTGGCCTTGGCAGCAGCTGCCTGACACTGGTTTTCCCTGACGCCCATGACAGCAGCCTTGAGAGACCGCCTCCATCCGGGACAGGAAACAGGAATTTTCGTGGAGAGTTCAAAAAGGGGTTCCGGACCCCACGTAATCAGTTCCTATTTCCTGTCCTTACGGATAACACGGTCCGTGGAGAGTTTGTATACTAAGGCTGCAGGTCCCTGGTCAACTATACCATATTGGGGGTCACCTGGTGCGGCATAAGCCTCTTCTTGGAGCCGGCTGCTGAAGACTGGGAAGTGGTTCAGGTCCTGCATTACGTGCACTGGTGTTCCTGGGCCGTCCCGGGGTCACTGTGAGGTGTTTCCAGCACGCCGGAGTCCTCAGGCTGTGGTTGGAGGTTCTGGGGCCTTTTCCCTGCTCTGTTCTAGGCCGCAGCCCGTGCGCCGGACGTACTCCCGCGAGATCGCGAAACCGGAAGTATCGCTGGCTCCATCTTGGCAACAAAATGTTATGTCAACACTGTGTGGATAGAATTGTAGAAGAGGAATCCCCGTCCCTTCTTCAGAATATTAAGGATATAGACAAATCTGAAGTGTCCGATTCTATGAAAATATTTAAAAAGTATTTACCATCTTCCACCAAACAAAGTACCTACGTTATGATATCAGACTCGGATTCCTCAGAAGGAAGTGAGGCGGGAGAAGTTTTAGACAGTTCGGATTCCTCCTCGGATGATGAAAATATGGGCAGACCCCTCTTTTCCCCAGACGACACCGAAGCCCTGCTCAAAGCCATTCGGGCCACCATGAAACTGGATGATTCCAGAGAGCAAAGATCAGTACAGGATATTATGTTTCCGGATTTAGGACGTAAAAAATCCAGAGTATTCCCCTTAAATGAAAATATTAAATCGCTAATCCAAAAAGAATGGAAAAAAACGGATAGGAATTTTTTTTATTTCTAAGAATCTGAAGCGTAAATACCCCTTTGAATAGGCTGACTCATCCAGCTGGGATAGACCCCCTAAACTGGACGCTCCCGTAGCCAAAATCTCAAAAAGGCGGCCTTACCCTTTGAGGATCTAGGATCTCTAAAAGATCCGATGGATAAGCGGGCAAAAGCCTACCTAAAACAAGCATGGGAAGTTTTGTCGCAAGCCTTTAAGCCAAACATTGACGCCACTTCCACAGCCAGATCTCTAAAACTTTGGCTCCAAGATTTAGAGTCCCATATTCAAAATAAGACCTCTAGAGATCAATTGTTGTCTGTCTTTCCCACCATCCTAAAAGCTGTGGACTTTATTTCTGATGCCTCGTCGGACGCTTTAAAGCTAAGTGCCCGTGCTGCAGCTCTCTCCAATTCTGCTAGGAGAGCTATTTGGCTTAAAGGGTGGCCAGGAGACACAAGATCTAAAAACAAGTTGTGTGCCATACCTTGCCAGGGTGATTATCTATTTGGTTCTGTACTAGATGACCTTTTAGAAAAGGCATCAGGTAATAAAAAAGGTTTTCCTAACACTAAATCTATGCCAGACAGGGGAGGCAGAAGACAGTTTTTTCGAAGGAACAAGAAGGGGTTTACTAAAGAGAGAGCACAAGGCTTTAAAAACCAAAACAAAAGAAATAAAGGGTTTTCTCTTTCAGTCCAAACCCCCTTCAAATCCTAAGTCAGGTCAGCAATGACGGTTTCTCTCAGGTGGGTGGCAGACTTTCTCGTTTTCTTCAGCAGTGGGTAGATTTATCCCCATGTCCTTGGATTTTGGGGGTAATAAAAGATGACTTCCGGTTCCGGCGCTGAGATGCAGGGAGCGGATTAAGAGTGCTCCGACCACCCCTCACCTAAATCGGGCTCCGGACGCTCCATATCGGCACAATAAGAGGTGGTTTTGTAACCCTACTCACCCCAGAACTTCCTGGCAAGAGGTTCATGGACAGATACCTGCTCCGGAGCGGCAAAAAGCAGGTACGGAGCGGTACTTCACAAGTAGGCGCCGGCAAGCTCGGCAAGATGGCGGATTCTGAGCCAGTGTCCCCATCCAGTGCAGTGGAGAGTGTCATAGATGCCTTACCCGACTCCCAACCGGACGGATCGTCCGAACTGGCCAAGCTTAACTACAAATCTTTAGCCATTGAAGTAGCCAGATATTTGGCACCTGATATTAAAGAGACGCTCTCTAAGACTTTGACACAATCCTTACAACAACTGCAGGACATGGTGCAGCAACATGACACGTGCTTGATGGAACTGGAGCAGCGATGTCTTTCTCTGGAAGATGAACACTCCAAGTCCAGCATAGCCGTCCAAGAGCTTCAAAAGCATAATATTATTCTGAGAGACCGCCTGGAGGACTTGGAAAATCGTTCCAGGCGGAACAATTTGAGACTTCTGGGTTTGCCGGAGGCAGTGAAACCCCAAGCCCTGAAAGAGATCTGTGAGTTTGACTTACCGAGGGCCCTGGGGCTAGACGGGAAACACAAGGTAGAGCGAGCACATCGTGTGGGCCCGCCACTGGATACACAGCGCTCTCCTAATCGAAGAGGAGGTGATCCGATGGGGAGACCTCGACCGATTATCATGCGATATCTAGACTATAACGACAAGGAGGCAATACTCAGGGCTTATAGAGCCAGGAATAGCCCTGTGAAAATAAAGGGGCACTCCATCCTGCTGTTCGCAGACTACTCGGCCCAAGTTGCAAAGCGAAGGCGGGAGTTCAGTGGAATCTGCACGGCCCTGCATCGCCAACAAGTTAGGTTCCGGCTGCAATACCCAGCCACCTTGAGAGTGACTATGCCTGATGGAACCGAGAACTCGTACTGTGATCCCTCAGAAGCGGCGGGGTCCTTACAAGAACTGCTGAACGCTGAAGATATACGGGATCTGACTGACAGGAGGGATATCCAGCCCAAACTGGAGAGACGCCTTCGTACTCGCAGCCCAGAGGCGACATTCCACCCCCAGAGGGATCGGAGTCGCAGAGGGGGAGAGCAGCCCCCGAGAGGTGGCCGTTCATCTCGAGCAAGCTAAGAACTTTAGCCTCCTGATGGGGCCTATCACCCTTTTTTTTCTTTTTTTTTCTTTCAATATGTTGATATTTGGAAGTTGTGGGAAGCTTTGTCTTACTGCGACCACTCGGTCTGTTCTTATTGTACTAACCTGTTCTGTGGGTACCGCTTACTCCATTCAGGCAAGGATGGAGCGTATCTTACAAATTTGGCGGGCCAAAGGGGTGGGGGTTGGGAGAGCCCTGTTAGCTCAGAAAAAAGGAAGTCCCATTACTGAAATTGAAGGAGAGGAGGTTTTATGCCCGTCCTAGTTTTGGTGTGATTGCACAGTTGATCTTTTTCTGTTAGACGCATCGGGGGTGTTTGATTAGTTAACTGAAGTGTGTGGTTACTTGCGTTGGGGTGTTATACCCTTTCTGACAAAGTGTCCTACGTGCAAGGTCAATTCAGGCCCATTCAGCAGGTCATCGGATAGTCATCACTATGAAAGTGCTTTCTTGGAATGTAAAGGGACTGAGGTCCCCTCACAAGAGGTGGATGGTATTGCGCCACCTGAAAAGGGCCGCCCCAGATATAGTTCTACTCCAAGAGACACACTTGTCTAGGACTGATTTTGAAAGGATGAATAAGCTTTGGGTAGGGAAGGTATATGGTTCGGAATCAGTTAATAGGAAGGCAGGGGTAATGATCCTTATTAACAAAAACCTTAACTGTGAAGTCACAGGTTCCTCCTCCGACGCCAGTGGCAGGTTAGCTCACCTCCAAATTCGGGTACAGGATACTCAATATAGTGTTTATAACGTGTATGGTCCCAATCAGAACAATGCTAGTTTTTTTAGGGAACTGGAATCGACATTACTTTCTGACCCATGTTCCAACAAGATAGTAGGGGGAGATTTTAATTCAGTGGTAAGGGTGACGGAGGATAGGCAACGTAGCAAACTTCCCAGGGTGAAGCCCCTCACGCAGGATGGGGTTTTAACTAAAATGATGGAGGGGGCGACGCTGGTTGATCCTTGGCGCCAATTGCACCCTGACGACCGTTCCTACTCCTTTTACTCCCATTCACAAGACTCTTGGTCGCGGATAGATTACATCCTGACTAGCGCCAACTTGATGGGAAGGGTTGAGAAGGCTGCCATTGGTGACATGGTGATATCAGATCACTCCCCAATTTGGATTCAGGTAAGAGATTCGTTCCCAAAAGGATCAGACTATATATGGAGGTTCCCAGCGCATCTGACAACGAGCGAGGGATTTGTGGATAAATTGATACCATGGTGGGAGGAATTCAAGGGGGATAACATGGCTCATGATACTTCACCTGAGCTGTTGTGGTACACCTCTAAAGCTGTTATACGGGGGAAAATCATGAGCTATGTTTTCAGCTGTAGGAAAAAAGCCCAGGAGCGATTCGAAGATACCAGTCTACAAGTAAGGCGGTCGTACCAGGCCTATTTACAAAACCCCTCTCCTGAAAATAGACAGCATTGGGTGGATGCTAGGAGAGCTTTTGAAGCAAATGAAAAGGACAGGGAACTACTAAATCATACGAACCTCGCAGCCTCACTGCACAAATTTGGGAATAAGTCGGGACGCCTTCTGGCAAACCTGGCGAAAGGTAGGCATAGCCCACAATTCATATCAGGATTGAAAGCGGATACAGGACAGATTATTACTGATCCCTCTAAAATTAATACCATACTAGGGGAATATTATGGGAAACTGTACCAGGATGTTTCCAAGCCCGACTTATCAGATACACTCTTAGACAAGGTTAAATTACCTCGTATCAGCGAAGAGCAACTGCAATATCTTAATGCTGAGATTAGCTTAGAAGAACTCCAATCGGTCATTAAAACATTGGGAAATAATAAGGCACCTGGTCCGGACGGTTTTCCAGGGGAATACTATAAGGCTCTTAGGGAACAGGTTTCACCAATCCTACTGAAGTGGTATAATGCAGTACTAACAGGTACAGCTTCCCCAGACAAGGAAACCGTTTCTTACATTAAATTACTTCCGAAACCGGGCAGGGACCCACTCCTTTCTGGTTCCTACAGACCAATATCGCTGATCAATGTCGATACCAAGATAATATCCAAAATTCTGGCTGATCGATTGGCGACTATTCTGCCTTCCTTGATAGGGGTCGAACAGACAGGGTTTGTGCAAGGCCGATCAGCAGTATCGAATATTCGTGCAGTATTGACGATGCTGGACAGGGTTCACAATCAGCCAAAACCGGGGGAAGCTCCAGCCATGCTCACCTTAGATGCCGAGAAAGCATTTGACAACGTGAGATGGGCATGGCTGGAGGCAGTATTGGACAAACTGGGTTTCACGGGGACCTTTAGGATCTTTCTTTCGAAACTGTATGAACATCCCAGGGCACGGATATCTACTCCGGGGTTCCTGTCTAAGCCCTTTCATCTCCAAAAAGGGACGCGTCAGGGTTGTCCTTTGTCGCCCCTGCTCTTCAACCTCTCTATTGAGCCCCTGGCTAGATACCTATGTCACTCGGATTTATACGAAGGCATTGATATAGGTAAATCTTCACTAAAAGTAGCGCTGTTTGCGGATGACATAGTATTGTTTCTGAAAAACCCCAGGGATCATGTAGAAAGGATTATTGATGCACTAAAACATTTTGGCTCTTACTCTGGTTACCGTCTAAATTTGTCCAAATGTGAACTTCTAACATTGTCCCGGAATGTCTCGATACGGTGTCCGATGCCCCAGCACTTGGGTATTGCATGGGCTAAAGAACATATCAAATATCTGGGCATAAAAATTGGGAGGGATCCGCACTCCTTGTATAAACTAAACTTTCCTCCGCTAATTACCAAGATTGTACAAGAATTGGATAGGTGGCAGGAACTCCCCTTGAACTTAGTGGGGAGGTGTCATCTTATTAAGATGATGAGTATCCCTAAGCTTCTCTACCCACTACAGACTATCCCGCTTCTGCTTCGTCATGCAGACATTAAAACATTGGAAAGTAGATTCATCAGATTTATCTGGCACGGAAAAAAGCCTAGGATTTCACTGGATAAATTGAAACTTAGAAAGGAGGAAGGGGGACTAAACTTCCCGAGTATTAGAAGGTACAACCTGACTTGTATTTGTAGACACATTCTGGATTGGGCCAACGGGACATCCCATTACTCGAATTTGTCCCTAGAGAGAGAGTTAGTACGACCTTGTAACCTAGTAGCCTTGCTTCATGCTAAAAGATCCTCCCTACCAGCCCACATTAAATCTTCGTTAATGGTGAGGGACACGACGATAGTATGGAAATTATTGCGATCTCACTTTGGACTTCCCTACCAAATATCTAAACACCTCCCCCTGCGAGGGAACCCGTTATTTGAACCAGGTGGAGATAGCGCACTCTTCAAGGAATGGTACCATAAGGGGATAAATACCGTTGGTGACCTTTTCAATGGCACTGAAGAGAGGTGGGTGACCTTGCAGGAATTGGAAGAGAAACTAGCAATGAGACGATCCTCGTTTTTGCAGTACACTCAAGTGAGGGATTACTGCAAAAACTTGTCCAGGGACCTATCCAAGGAATGGAGCACTAATGACTTTGATCTGTTTCTCAGGGTCAATACGAAAAGACCACTGTCCATGCTGTATCACGTACTGAGAGACAGATGGAGGTCCATAGATCCTAAAGGGGTATATAACAAATGGAGCCGAATACTGGGGTTGGAGGAGATACACGAGTTAGTTTGGTCAGGAATCACAGTAATGCGTAAGGCCATCGTTAATGAAACATGGAGGGAGACGCATGTGAAAGTATTACATCACGCGATATATGGGTTTGACCTGCCTAGCTCCCCCAAATCTCCTGAACGACTCATTGCATGCCTTAAGTGTAATACCCCCAAGACGGACTTGTTCCATGGTCTTTGGGCATGTCCGAAACTAGTTGGGCTCTGGAAAGGGGTCAGTCTGATCTTGAGCAAAATAAGCAAATTCAGGGGGGAAATTACGCCGTCACAGGCAATACTGCACTCGGGGGAATCTGTATCTAATGCAGTCCAGGACACGGAATTGCGTAGAGAAGACTTTCTCAAACTGCCATTGGTGGGACATAAACTGATCATGGTGGTTAAAAGATGTCTGTTACGCCTGTGGATAATGGCAGATGTGCCCACCCAGGAAATGGTTATAGCCGATATGAAACAACTATTTCATCTCGAGTGGCTGGAAACCTTACATAATAAAGAGACGATAGGGCTGAAATGGTACCGGACGTGGAAATTGTTTATACTAACATATGTCTCGCATGCTGAACACATCAGACTCATGAGTCCATATAAACTGACGGCATGGTATCTTAAAGAAGATCTTGCAGGGGAGTTAGGTGCATTGAAGCTACCATCTAGCGTCTAGTTATTATTTAGGCTACTACAAGGTTAGTTACACCTAAGGAGCGAGGGGCAGAACTTTGACGATTCAATATTTTCCTTGATACGCATAATTTGACTTCTGGGGGACCTTTCTTCTTATAGGCACATAGGACATGTTTAGTGTCAGAATTAGGGCTTGTTTAGGAATACTGTTAGGGCATAGATTGATACTGATTAACGCAGGGAAGGGGGGTTGGGAGGGATATTTGCACTTTGGGGAGGGCTGTGGTGGGGGGGGGGAGAATATTAAATAAAAATGATTTTTGAACTCCATGTGTACTACATTGATCGTTCACTGTTTCACTTTGACTAATGTGATGATTCTATGCCTGGAAGTGATGTTAAACTTCCAATTTCATGGCTTTATGTGATTTTCTTGAACTGTATGTGGAATTTCGAAAATTGAATAAACAAATATAAAAAAAAAAAAAAAGACGGATTTCATCTAGAGTTTGCCTGTCATCCACCAGAAAGACAAAAAAATGACAAATATTTCTGTAAATTCCGAAAAAAGCTCAGTTCTGCAGCAGGAGGTTATCTCCCTGATAGACAAGGGTGTCCTGGTCCTAGTCCCGGAAGCAGAAAGGGGAAAGGGATTTTATTCCACCCTTTTTCTGGTTCCCAAACCAGATAGTTCATACAGAGTCATTATAAATCTAAAAGATTTAATATCTTCAGTACAAAAAATTCAGGATGGAGTCAATTCAGACTATCCGAAAATATCTGTTCGAAGGCTGCTACATGGCCACCATCAACATAATGGATGCCTACTACCACATCCCTATTCACAGAGATCATAAAAAATATCTAAGAGTAGCAATTTCTACACAGGAAGGCATTATTTGTTTACAGTATTCTGCTCTCCCTTTCGGTATAGAGCAAGCACCAAGACTGTTTACAAAGGTGATGGCAGAGGTCATGGCATACATAAGGAAGAAAGATACGCTCATCCCTTATCTGGACAACCTACTGGTCGTAGCAGACTCAGATGCCAGCCTAGTGGTAAAGATTGGAGAAGTTTTAAAGACCCTGGAAGTTCTAGGGTGGCTCATAAATTGGAAGAAATCAAATCTGAATCCTTCCCAAAAGTGCATTTTTCTGGGCATGATCCTTGACTCTACAAAGAAAGTCTTGTTTCCTTCCCCAAAACAAAATAGACAAACTGATAGCAGACATAAAATCTTTAATACAAACAAAGAAGAGAACAATCAGACAAGGGATGGCGGTTCTGGGCAGAATGACCTCCACCATTCCGGCGGTAAATTGGAGCCAATTCAGATCAAGACCTCTGCAGTGGCAAATTCGAAAGGAATGGCAGGGATCATCTTCTCATCTGGACGCTCCACTATTTCTAACGCCACAGGTGATCCAATCGCTCCAATGGTGGATGATCCCAATGAACCTATCTCAGGGTCTCCCTTGGGAAGTTACCAACCAGGTAATACTTACAATAGACGCAAGTCCTCTCGGGTGGGGCGCTGTGTGTCAGGGGGTTGCCCGACAAGGGATTTGGCAAACAGAGGAAAAACAAGAATCCCAAAATGTGAGAGAACTCAGAGCAGTATTCCTAGCAGTAAAAGAGTTTCTTCCAGCCCTTGGGGAAAAGTTTTTAAAATTTTCTGAGACAATCCCACTGTAGTCTCATATATAAACAGACAAGGCGGTACCAGATCAGAAAACTTAATGGCCTTAACAATAGACATTTTCCATTTAATTATGCCCTGGGTCCCTGGTGTAAAAACTGTTCATCTGAAAGGCACAGAAAATCACCAGGCAGATTTTTTAAGCAAAAACACACTAAGAGAAACAGAATGGTGCTTAAATCAACAAGTTTTCTTGCAGATTACTCATCTCTGGGGTTGTCCAGTACTAGACCTATTCGCCACAAGACAAAACAGAAAATGCAGGCTTTTCTATTCCCTGAACAGTCGAGACTCCCCTACAGGTGTGGAAGCATTCTCCCTACCCTGGCCAGACTGTCTGCTGTACACCTTCCCACCATTAAGGATCCTCCCGTGTGTGCTACAGAAGCTAAGACAACATCACACAAAAGTGATTCTAATAGCTCCATTCTGGCCCCATAGACCATGGTTCTCCTGGCTGAGGAAACTCTCAATATCAGACCCTTGATCCTGCCGGACAGGACAGATCTCCTACATCAAGGTCCAATTTACCATCCAGATGTACATCAATTACGGCCTTTCCAAAGAGGTAGTAGCTACTCTTTTGCCCGCCAGGAAAAAGGTTACCTCTTCAATATACTTAAGAGTTTGGAAGACCTTTTTATCCTTCTGTAAAGATCCAGTGAATGTCCTAGACCCTCCACCAATGCCTATAGTCTTGGACTTCCTGCAGAGGGGTTTTGAGAAGAAGCTAAGATCCAGTACCCTAAAGGTTCAAGTATCAGCCCTCAGTTTCTTTTTCGACTACCTAATTGCCAGTCATCCATGGATCAAAAGGTTTTCCAAGGCTAATAATCGTTTAAGACCATTTCCTAGGTCCTCAATTCCACCATGGGACCTTAACCTGGTCCTAAATAGTCTAATGGAACCCCCTTTTAAACCTCTGCAGGATCTTTCATTGAAACTCCTCTCTTTTAAAACTGCTTTCCTGGTGGCAATCACGTCAGCAAGGAGAGTAGGAGAAATCTCGGCTTTTTCAACTTCTCCTCCTTACACGGTCGTTATGGATGACAGGGTACTGATTAAACCTGATCCCTCCTTCCTACCCAAGGTGGTGACTATGTTTCACAGGTCACAGGACGTGGTCTTGCCCTCATTTTGTCAGAACCCCAAAAATGATTTTAAAAAAAAAACGGTTGCATACATTAGATGTCAGAAGATGTCTCTTGCACTACCTAACTACTACAGAAAAGCAGAGAAAGAGCCATAGACTTTTCATCCAGTACGGGGGAAAGAAACGGGGTCATCCTGCATCTTCCAAGACCTTATCTAGATGGATTGTGGGAGCCATTAACCTGGCTTATTCCTCTGCGAGTAAAACTCCTCCCACAAGCTTCAAAGCACATTCCACTAGATCTGTATCAACCTCTTGGGCAGAAAAGACCAACGCGTCTTTGGAACAGATTTGCAGAGCAGCCACTATCGTCTCTCAACGGTGCTGTCATGGGCGTCAGGGAAATACAAGATTACACTCACCGGTAATCACTTTTCCATAAGCCCATGACAGCACCCATCATTTATCCTCCCCCTCTCCCCCCAAAAAAAAAATATATATAGTGAAAAAAAAAGAAGAGAAATTTAGAGAATAAGTTTAAGATGTTTTTCAGGACATGTTCTCGCTATTAACTGATGACGTGGGGTCCAGAACCCCTTTTTGAACTCCTCACGAAAGTTCCTGTTTCCTGTCCCGGATGGAGGCGGTCTCTCAAGCGTGCTGTCATGGGCTTATGGAAAAGTGATTACCGGTGAGTGTAATCTTGTATTTTACAGCTTAGTTTGCTGTTTAATAAAATTCCTAGATCCTTTTCCATGTCAGTGTTACCGAGTGTTTACCATTTACAGTCATGTGAAAAAATTAGGACACCCTTTGAAAGCATGTGGTTTTTTGTAACATTTTTAATAAATGGTTATTTCATCTCCGTTTCAACAATACAGAGAGATTAAAGTAATCCAACTAAACAAAGAAAACTGAAGAAAAGTCTTTTCAAGATCTTCTGTAAATGTCATTCTACAAAAATGCCTATTCTAACTGAGGAAAAAGATAGGACACCCTCACATGTATTCCCTCTTAAATTGGCTCAGATCTCACACAGGTATATCACACCAGGTGCACATAATTAGTAGATCGTTACTCTGCATGTTGAATGAGGCTTGCCCTATTTAAACCTCAGACATTTAGTTTGGTGTGCTCCTGACTGTTGAAGTGAGAGTGAGCACCATGGTGAGAGCAAAAGAGCTGTCAGAGGACTTCAGAAAAAGATTGTAGCAGCCTATGAGTCTGGGAAGGGATTTAAAAGATCTCCAAAGATTTTGAAATCAGCCATTCCACTGTCCGGAAGATAGTCTACAAGTGGAGGGCTTTCAAAACAACTGCCAACATGCCCAGGACTGGTCGCCCCAGCAAGTTCACCCCAAGAGCAGACCGCAAGATGCTAAAAGAGGTCTCCAAAAACCCTAAAGTGTCATCTCGAGAACTACAGCAGGCTCTGGCTACTGTTGATGTAGAAGTACATGCCTCTACAATCAGAAAGAGACTGTACAAGTTTAACTTGCATGGGAGGTGTGCAAGGAGGAAACCTTTGCTTTCCAAGAGAAACATCGAGGCCAGACTGACATTTGCCAGAGATAAAGTTGACAAAGACCAGGACTTCTGGAATAATGTTCTTTGGACAGATGAGTCCAAAATTGAATTATTTGGACACAACAGCAGAGGACATGTTTGGCGTAAACCAAACACAGCATTCCAAGAAAAGAACCTCATACCAACTGTGAAGCATGGAGGTGGAAGTGTCATGGTTTGGGGCTGCTTTGCTGCAGCAGGACCTGGTCAGCTCACCATCATAGAATCCACGATGAATTCTACTGTGTATCAGAAGGTGCTTGAAGAACATGTGAGACCATCAGTTAGAAAAATTAAAGCTGAAGCGGAACTGGACCATGCAACATGACAATGACCCAAAACATACTAGTAAATCAACCAAAGATTGGCTGAAAAAGAAGAAATGGAGAGTCCTGGAATGGCCAAGTCAAAGTCCAGATTTGAATCCCATTGAGATGCTGTGGGGTGACTTGAAAAGGGCTGTACGTGCAAGAAACCCTCAAACATCTCACAGCTGAAAAAGTTCTGCATTGAGGAGTGGGGTAAAATTTCCTCAGACCGATGTCGAAGACTGGTAGATGGCTACAAGAACCGTCTCACTGCAGTTATTTCAGCCAAAGGAGGTAACACTCGCTATTAGGGGCAAGGGTGTCCTATCTTTTTCCTCAGTTAGAATAGGCATTTTTGTAGAATGACATTTACAGAAGATCTTGAAAAGACTTTTCTTCAGTTTTCATGGTTTAGTTGGATTACTTTAATCTCTCTGTATTGTTGAAACGGAGATGAAATAACCATTTATTAAAAATGTTACAAAAAACCACATGCTTTCAAAGGGTGTCCTAATTTTTTCACATGACTGTAATATGTACGGGTGACTTGCATTATTCCTTCCCATGTGCATAACCTTACATTTGTCAGTATTAAACCTCATCTGCCATTTCTCTGCCCAAGCCTCTAATCTATCCAGATCCCTCCGTAGCAGTATACTGTCCTCTTCAGTGTTAATTACTTTACACAGTTTAGTGTCATCTGCAAAAATTGATATTTTACTGTGCAAGCCTTTTACAAGATCATTAATAAATATATTAAAGAGAATAGGACCCAATACGACCCCTGTGGTACCCCACTAGTGACAGTGACCCAATCTGAGTGTGTACCATTAATAACCACCCTCTGTTTTCTATCACTGAGCCAGTTACTGACCTACTTGCAGACATTTTCTCCTAGCCTGAGCATTCTCATTTTATATACTAACCTTTTATGTGGTACAGTGTCAAATGCTTTGAGCCTCAGTGGTGACATGCGCAGGCAAAGTATTAATGAATACCAGTGTCCTGGGTAGAAAAAACAACCATCGTGACCAGGGTCAGGAGCTTCTTTAGATAAGCATTTATGAATCCTGTTATATGCAAAGAAACTGAAGTAAAGAGACCAACCAAGTTGATATTAATAACACATGCCTGTGGATAGTAAAGATGTTACTGCTGATCAATCATCTACAGATAATGATGGTCTCACCATATCGCCTACCTGTCCCAGGGAGAAAAACAACAAAGTGAGGAACTTCCACAACCCAGGGACAATGCTAAATGTACGGAGAATTCTGCCATCGATATACCAACATAAAATAACCACAAAGTAAGTTAAGCTTGGTGTGGAGTTGTCCAGAAATCACCAATTGCTAAAAAAGGACTGAAGAGAAAAAAAAAAAAAAAGAAGAACCATGATAACAAGTCTACCTGTCTGACAATAAAGCAGTGAAGGGTGTTATGGAAAACCTTGAAATGTTGGACATAAAAATGGCTGAGCCTAAGGAAGATGCTGTAAAGACATCTGGCAAATCTCCCATAATGAGCCATAAAAGGTGAAGACCAACCTTAATGAGCCTCAGCCTGGAACATCCCTACCAGCTAAAAAAAAATGCATTAGAGGACAATTGTATCTTGTAACACCAGAAAATCCTGTAAAAAGAACAAACAAAGTGACCACAGTGTGGGAAAAAATTGCATCCACAAGCAGTCATACCACAAAATAGTAAACTTTACAAACTGATAGTTAATAGCGCTGCCGTTTTGCAGGAAAAACCATGACTGCACCAATGTGAGGAGACATCCCATCCAAGACAGGAACCCTGAGAATAGAAAGTTTCACACTCCCACCACACCTTAGTAATTGTGAAGGCCCTATTAGTCTGCACTTTTTCAGCCAATTATCAGGCATACGAATGCTTGCTCCCGGTAATCGACCCGTATAATCGAGCAGCCGTTCAACGGGCAAATGCTGGTTTATCGGCTGATTGGCATCTTTCATCAGATTGAAAGATGCCCGATAAATGGCAGCACATCTACCAGTTTAATCAGGCATATGTTGCCGATACTCTATAGAAGAGAATGAGGGAGAAATGACTGCAGTAGTGATCATTCTTCTCTCAAAGTTTGCTTTGAACTGTGTAATCAGACTGGTGCAAACAAGCGCCGACGGATGATTATCATCCTCAGTGCTTGCTCTGCCCGAAGATTAGGCGGTGTAATACCACGCTTAAGGCTGTACAACCTGATTTAACAGGCAATTGTCAGAAAGGAAGAGTTCCTTCCCAGCAATCATCTGCTCGCTAGTGGAGGAGACCGCTGTCATCATATGCAGTGATCTGCTCCTCAGTACAGGGAGGAGCGATCGCTATACTTCTTCCCTATACTGAATCATTGTTTGCTGGCAGCAGATTGTGATTAGACACCATGTTTTTTTAGCCTGTCAAAAGATTTGGATTGCCCGATGAGCGTTTGCTCATTTATAGGTCAATTGGCGCCAGTAATAGACTGCCATATGATCGCTAACGAGTGTTACTACGAAATCTCGTTAGTGATCATCTGCTGAAAAATCGTCAGGTGTAATACAGGCTGTAGGCTTCTTTCACGCAGTGTTTGACAAGTGATTTTTATCAGTGTGAACCAAAAGCAGTAATGGAGCCTCCAAAGAGATAAGGTACAATTTGTACTTGTTCTGTGTTTTTGACCTGGTTTTGGATGAAAATCACTGACCAAAACACTGACTTGTGGGAGAAGCCTTACAATCACTGAAGTAGGGTATGAACCTTTTTACAGTGAAAAAAATGAAAGTAACTCCGGAGGCATGAGAACAGAGAAAGGTAAAAGAAAAAGACCAGAAAGAGAGCCAGTATGGTACATTATGAGGGTCATTTATTAAGATTGGTGCTGGCAGTGGCCTCTACGTAACTTTGGCGTATCCACCACCTGTCTAAATGTATGCCAGCTCCCTTGCTGGCGTAAATTTAGACCATTTTTTACGCCTCAAACAGGCGTAGAAAATAATAAATGAGATGGGCCTGCTGGCCCACCTCCTCCCCACACCACGTCCCTTTTTTTAGACCTGGCAAGAAAGTTGAAGATTGAGGCACAATTAAACTTTGTGACGCAATCTTCGGCAGATATACGACAAAAAAACAACACCAGAATCAAGCTGAAGCCTATAATATTTAGAGTATCTAAATGTTTTCTTTTCTAAATGTTCCAAATGCCCTAAAAAAAAAATTCTAATATACTTTTTTTAATTTTTTTTTAAGTATTTTGCTGTTTTCCTGGCAAAATAGGCACCTAAAGTTCAGAGGTCTATCTTAGCTTTACCCTAGATACACACCTAAGCGTTTTACAGCGCGTTCAAACACGCTGTAAAACGCACAACATGTGAAAAGCCATGCTTCCCTATGGGCATGGTTCACATTTGGGCGTTTTACAGCGCGTTTGAACGCGCTGTAAAACGCCCCACGCCCAAACAAGTACATGAGCTTCTTTGGGGCGTTTTAACGCGCCTATGGACAATGATGCCATAGGGGAGAATCACTGAATCGCGCGTATGACGCGCGTTTCTTAGTTACAAAAACGCGCATCCAAAAATGCGCGTAAAACGTGCATCATACGCGCGATTCAGAAACGCCTAGGTGTGTTCCCAGCCTTAGAATCAGTATTCTAGTACAGCGCTTACTGGAGTACGGATACCACTGGGGCCACAGTGAACGTCTTAGAGGCTGGAGCATGCATCGCTGGTCATGTCTGTGCCACCTCAAGCTTGGCTAAACTCTGGCACAGCACATTGGTACCCTGCATCATCTGGTCAGCAATAGATCTGGGTTGTTTCACATCTTGAAATTGCATAGTCGATCTGACTTCTTTCAGCAATAGTTCTGTATCCTCAGCTGGAAATAAGGCCTTTCCTGCCAAATCATCCTCATAGGAAGAGGCCTCTTCTTTAAATTGTGTTTATTTTAGAAAAGTGTGCAAAGCATATACATATCGGAGTTAAACCACTCCTGCTATTACATCTAACATTATAACGATCTAGTTACAATTGTACAATCATATAATAGCATCGAACATCATACACACTAATACAGTTTTGTTAATCTATCTCAGACATAAATGCATAATTGTTCGTATGCTCTGATTGAAAATGGTTATCCAACTCAACAAAAATTAGACATCTCAGTGTAGTCCAAGTTGCTCCTTAGAAGTGGAGAGATAGAGCGTCCATTTCCTCCAGATTTTTTCATATCTGTCTATGTTATGCAGAACAGTCCATTTCCTTCTTTCAAAGTTCTGAATTCTATTCACTTCCGTTTTCCATTCTAATATTGTAGACACATCCAATTGGAGCCATTTTCTTGGGATAAGTGCTTTTGCAGCATTTAGAAAAATGTTCATGAGGGTTGATTTAAAGTTTGCATGTGAAACCTCATAAATATTAAAAAGAACTAACTTTTCTGATAGAACAACTTTTGCATGAAATACTTTCTCAAGAATATTGCACAATGATGACCAGAAAGGGGTAAGCTTTGAGCATGAATACCAAAGATGTGCGTAAGTACCTGGCTCTGTGTGACATCTCCAGCATCTATCGCTAATTGCCTTGTTTATTCTGTGCATAGTCAGTGGGGTTTTGTACCATCTCGTAAGTATTTTGAATTGAAGTTCTTGCATGGCGTATGAACTTGATGTTTGGTATACAGATCTAATAGATTGTTCTATTTGACTATCATTAAGGTGGTGTTGTAGCTCCTTATTCTATTTATCAATATATGAAGGAGTTGAGTTGGTGTCGTTGAGTGTCTTCTACAGCTTGGATAAGATATGTCGAGGTATAACCGGAGTTTGAAACAGAGTAGCTATGATATTATCTGTTTCATTTTTTTTATATTTATTACTCCATTGCGTAACATTTTTAGCCAACAGGTCGTATTGCCTGAGTGACAAGGACCTTAAACTATGAATACTCTTAAGATCTGATAGTGGGAGTAGTGCATTATCTCTATATAGGTTTTTTAATCCCATATGCCTATTTGTTCTATCTCTTTGCAACGGGTTTAGTATTGTATTCCAGGTCAGTGGAATAAAACTGGCTACTGGTGCATTAGGGTCACCGTATGGTATTAGACTATGTGACCTATTTATGCTGTGCCATTTTCTTATGAGTACATTCTTTTTTTTTTTCAATTTTTTGGTATAGGTGGGCGTTTTCCATAGAAGTGAGAAATTGTTTATTTCTGTGCATTCCTGCTCTATGTCGGTCCATTTCTTATCTGATTTGGATTTGCTCCATTCAAGGATCCTAGTCAGTATTGAAGCCTTTTAATAATTTACCAGGTCAGGTAGGCCAGTACCGCCATTTTTCCCTGACCTGGTTAGGGTTCTATGTTGAATCCTACTCGATTTATTTTGCCAAATAAATTTTAAAATATGGTGCTTCGTTTCCCTAAAGAAAATTGGGGGGGATCTCTATCGGTAATGTGTTGAATAAATATAGAATCTTAGGGAGGATGACCATTTTGATTAGGTTAATCCTTCCAAAAAGTGATAACCAGAGGGGGTTCCAATCCTTAAATAGGTTTTTAATTCCCTTCAACAGTGGTGTGGAGTTGATCTTATACAAGTCTGTCATGTCTTTGGATATATTGATCCCGAGGTATTTGAATGATTTGACCGCAGTTTTGAATGGAGACAATCGTTGAATATCTTCCCAAGTTTTTGTGTTTACGGTGACATTATATAATTCCGATTTAGAAAGGTTTATTTTAAAATTAGACACCTCCTGGAACCAGTCAAATTCCTCAATTAAATTGGGGATGGATCTCATTGGGTTTGTGATTGCAAATAAAATGTGGCCGGCGAAGGCCGTTATTTTTTGCGTCTTGTTCGTGGTCTGGATGCCTTCTATACCCGGGTTGTCCCTGATTATTGTGAGAAAGGGCTCTAGGCATAATACAAATAATAAGGGCGATAAAGGACATCCCTGCCATGTGCCATTATAAATTTTAAACGGGTTTGACAATAGTCCGTTTACTTTAATGCAGGCTGAAGGTGTGGAATATAGGGCCATAATTTTTTCTATGAATAACTGGGGAAAAGCCAACTTTTTCAGTACTGCTTTTAAAAATTGCCAGTTTAACCTATCGAAGGCCTTTTCAGTGTCAGACGCCAAAAAGGCCAACGGTATTTTCTTAATTTTCGCAAACTGGATCATGTGTAATACCCTAATCGTGTTGTCCCTGGCCTCCCGCCCAGGAACGAATCCCACCTGATCACTGTCTATCAGTGTGGACATCAGGGGTTGTAACCTGCTAGCTAGCACCTTTGCATATATTTTAATGTCGTTGTTCAACAATGAGATCAGTCTGTAGTTGACACATTCCGATTCATCCTTCCCTTCCTTCGGTATGACTGTTATATGTGCCAGTAATGACTCGTTCCTGAGCAGGCAGTCCCCAGAGATCCCATTAAAGTATGCCACTAAATGTGGTGCTAAAATGTTCTGGAACTTTTTATAGTAAATAGCCGAGAGGCCGTCCGGTCCTGGGCTTTTACCATTTTTAAGACTTTCGCGGTTTTAATTTCCTCGACAGTGAAGGGGGAGATAAGTTTGAGTTTAATTTCTTCGCCAATCTGTGGTGGGCTGTATTTTTCTAAGTAACTATTGATGGATTCCTCCATATCGTCTTGGGAATGGCTATTTTGTTTTAAGTTGTAAAGTTTCCCATAAAACTCTCTAAATGTACTAGCAATCATGTTAGGGTCTGATGTTTCTGAGTTACTCAGCGTTTTGATTTTGGATATGTTCGATTTCTCTCTTTCCTTACGTACTGAGCTAGCTAGCATCTTGCCGCACCTGTTGGCATTTAGGTAATGTTTGAACCTAGTCATAAATAAGAATTTTTGTCTATCTTGGTCTAGGAGGTCCTTTAAGTCTTTTCTTAGTCTTAATAATCTTTGTTCCAGGGTAGTGTTTAAAGTGTATTTATGCTCTAGTTCTATTTTCCTTATCTCGCTCAAGATGTTCTCTATGTCTCAGGTGCGTTTCCTTTTTTCTCTAGCACCTAATTGGATCAAATATCCCCTTATCACCGCTTTGTGCGTTTCCCATACTAACGGGTTGCAATCTCCTTCAGGAATATTCTCTGCAAAGAAATTATTCAAGTGGGTATTGAGTGTATTTACATTATCTTGTTTCGCCAAGAGGCTCTCATTTAATTTTTAGGTACCTTTGAGTTTGTTTTGAGGGGGTGGGTCTAATCTTATACACAGTGGGGCATGGTCAGAGAGTTATGGAATCATACTTTGCTTTTTTTACACGTTCTAGTTCCTTTTGGTCTATAAAAATGTAGTCTATTCTAGTATAAACCTTATGCGCTATTGAGTAGTAGGAATAATCCCTGGTCGTCGGGTGGAGGGCCCTCCATACATCAATCAATTGATATTGTTGCAGAAGTTTTTTCAATGCTTTTAGCTTGGATCCTGGGATGCTTGATTTACCTTTTGATTTGTCTAGATTAGGGTCTAATGTTATATTCAGGTCTTCACCCACGATCAGGGATCCATGCATAAAAGATTCCAGTTTGGCAAACACTGTTTTACGGAAATTGAGCTGATTCTCATTAGGAGCATACACATTCACTAATGTATACAGTTTATTATCTATATACCCCTTAACAAAAATGTATCTTCCTTCAGGATCTGTTATCGTATCTTTATGCTTAAATTGCAAATGTCTACTCAAAACAAGTGAAACTCCCTTTCATTTTTTGTAGTGGAGTGCATGCATTGTACCATTGAGTGTAGTGCTTGTTTTTTGTGATTGGTGTATATGACTTTTTAAAATGCATTTCCTGTAGGAAAAACATGTCAATATTATTTTTTAGAAAAAATCTTAGGATTTGACTCCTTTTCACTGGGATATTGATACCATTGGTATTGAGGGTGGCACATGAAAAACCTACCATCCCTGCTGAGTTGGGTAATGTAATGACTGAGTGTAGAATACAACACCTAGTACTTTTAAACGGTAGTGTCTGAGTTACAGGGGAGTCCTTATAGGGTTTCCCCGTAAATCAGAGTTTATGGTGCCTATCAAGCATCACTAGGGTGGGGGGGGGGGAGGTGTAAGAGTATTCAACAGTTGGAGCTTTATACCTCAAGAATTAGGCTAAACTTAAGAAACATAAAGGTGACAGAGAACGTGATTAAATTGAACTAAGTCTGATTAGAAAAGCACTCCCTGTTAAAGAGCTGAACTGGTGGGAACGCCAAACTAATCATACATCTTTGATAAACCACATGTTAGGGCGTCATCAAATGTTAACAAAACAATGTACAATGTAAATGATATCGGGGTATTTTTTAACCCGGGGTAAAGCTCCTTCCGCCTTTTCTTGGAGCTCTGAAGTGGCTGATCTCAGGGGTACTTCTTCCTCTTTGGTTCGGCGTAGTGTATTTCTCCCACTTTTCTGTGTTGTAAGGTTCTGAATGCTTTCAATGCAGGTTTTCAATGCTTTCCTCCATCGTCCAGTCTGGTACCTTAATAAGTCTAATATTTAATTTTGGAAGCACGGAGTCTAAGTCCTCTGGTGTTCTTATCGTAAATGGACGACCATTGTGCGTCACTAGTAGTGTTGAGCGAACAGTTCGAGAATAGTTCGGGTTCGTACCGAATTTTGGGGTGTCCGTGACACGGACCCGAACCCGGACATTTTCAAAAAAGTTCGGGTTCGGGTCCGGTGTTCGTCGATTTCTTCCCGCTTTCTGAAGGGCTGCACAGCAGCCAATCAGTTAGCATTTTACTTCTTGCCCTAAGAGCCCATCACAGCCATGCCTACTAATGGCATGGCTGTGATTGGCCAAGTGCAGCATGTGACCCAGCCTCTATTTAAGCTGGAGTCACGTAGCGCCGCACGTCACACTGCTCTGATTAGTGTAGGGAGAGGACGCAGCTTCTATCAGGGCGAGATTAGGCAGGTTAAAGTCAGCAACAGCACCTAATGAACGGATCGATTTACAGCTGAGAATCATTGAACTTCTGCTAGTTACTTGCTCGCTGGTTTTTAGGCTGCACAGAGCGTTTTTCTGTCACTTATTTTCTGGGTTGATCGGCGGCCATTTTGTGACTTGTGGTGCGCCAGAAGAAGCTGCCACCAAGTCCATTAATCCATCAATACTAGTTTTTTGTTTTTTTTTGCTATATCCTACATCAGGGGCTTGGCTGTGCTAATTGTCACCCCTAGAAACTCAGGAAAGAAATTTCTATATTTTATTAAGGGGTTAAATACAATTGCCCAAATACCAATCCCCTAAATCTGGTGTTCCAGCTTTGGCTAGACAAGTATAATACTGTCTGCTGTCTGGCAAAGGATAGATTATTTTCTGGGGTTAAATTCAATTGCCAAAATAGCAATACCATAAATCAGTGGTTTCAGCTGTGGCTGGCAAAATAGAATAGTGTCCGAGGTAACGCACACACGTACAGACGCACGTACACGATTCTTGAATAGTTGTATTATCGCGATAATAAAACTAACAGTGTAAAGTTGACTGTATTGCTCTAAGTTATATTCGCAGCACTGAATGTAACTTCTATTACAGCACACCAATACTAAAACTGACTAAGAGACAGCTTTAAGTTCTATTCGAACGCGATTGCAACTTTGGAACTTAAAGTGGTGTACGATTTTAAAAGTTGAGTACTAAAAGTTGGAATCGCAATGCGATTCTTATGTATTTGCTTAATCGCATTGCGATTACAACTTTGAGCTACCGATCACCATGGGAACGCCTCCTCCAGTAGAATGTACTGTCGGATGTGAGAATTAAGTTGAAATCGCAATGCGATTATTATATATCTGCTTAATCGCATTGCCGTTTCAACTTAGCATTGCTAAATAATTCCATCCATATTCGTTAACTTACTGACTCAGTAAGTTAACGATATGGATGGAATTATTTAGCAATGCTAAGTTGAAATCGCAATGCGATTAAGCAAATATATAGGAATCGCATTGCGATTTCAACTTAATTCTCAGATCCGACAGTACATTCTACTGGAGGAGGCGTTCCCATGGTGATCGTTAGCTCAAAGTTGTAATCGCAATGCGTTTATTGCGGTATATTATCTCTCTGGGTGTCTTTTACAGCCTTTTTAGTGCCCAAAAGTTCGGGTCCCCATTGACTTCTATGGGGTTCGGGTTCAGGATGAAGTTCGGGTTGAGTTCGGATCACGAACCCGGACATTTTCCGGAAGTTCGGCCAAACCTCTCGAACCCGAACATCCAGGTGTTCGCTCATCTCTAGTCACTAGTATCCCAAATGGGTACAGCCATCTGTAGCGTATGCCGCTGTCCCTCAGGGCCTTGGTGAACGGCTGTAAGCATCTTCTCTTTTCTAGCGTCAATCTTGACACATCTTGAAAGATGGATATTTCCTTTCCTTCATATTCTATTTTTTTAGCTATTCGGGCTTTGCGTAGGTTTTCTTCTTTAGTACGGAAGCTCAGCACGTAGCATAGTACATCTCTGGGTGCTTTCTTAGGTGCGTTTCTTGGCCTAAACACCCTGTGCACCCTCTCAAGGCCAAGGTCTTGGTTCTCCTCTTTACCCAGGAGTTCGCAGAATATGGTTGTCAGAACTTCGCTGAGTTCCTTATCTTTTACTGCTTCAGTCAGGCCTCTCACCCTCAGGTTGTTCCGCCTGGACCTATTCTCCAGGTCATCTAAGTGCATATTCAGTTCATATATACTTTTTTGTTGTATCTTGAGCTGATTTTCCAGGTGAGTGGTGTGTTGGGCCATTTTCTCTGACGAGCTCGGACTTGAGTATTGATCAATTCTTGATCAATATCTCTCATGGTCTTCAAAGTAGGGAGAGATTTGATGTATTTCTTAATATTTGAGATGTCTTCTTGTTCTTGATTGAGATCTTAGGATCGTAGGATAGAGAGACAGCGGCTTAGTAGAGTTTACTATGCGGGAGAAACGTAATTCATATTACATCATAGGAGAATGCATATTCTCTGTCCCAATGTAGTAGTTTTAATGCCTGGCTGCAGTGGGTGACATCACAGTGTTTGAGGGTAGATGCTTAATAAAGTATTGAGTATATCACCAGCCTTGGCTCAGTCAGTGTGCCTTGTGTGCCTGGTTTTACTGTTTTGGTAGTGGTTGCAGAGCCTGCAGGGGTTATTGTGCAAGTTTAAAGGAGCGCAATGCTCTGCAGTTCAGGGTACGTCTTCCCTTTGTGTTCCGGCTTATGTGGCCTCAGATGCAAGTTTCAAGCCAGTTATGATGGTATTAACTGTTTTTATGGCTGTTGCAGAGCCTGCAGGGGTTAAAGTGCCGGTTCAAGTAGGCGCAATGCTCTGCCGCTTCAGATATGTCTCCCCTCTGGGTCCCGGTCTATATGGCCACAAATGCGAGTATCAAGGGGCTGTATCGCCGGTGTAGGCGGGCACTCACCCTGATCAGGCACGCTGGATCGTTGTCTGCTTTCCCGCGGTTCTTGTCCCTGCTTGTGGCCGGTCGTCAGTTGTTACTCCAGGCCGCGGTCTGTGCGCCAGGTTAGGCCGCATTGCCGATCGTTGTCTGCAGGGCCGGATCCTTCGGGATTCAGGCTGGTGAGGTGTTCGGGTGTATCCCTGGGTGTCTCCGGTCTTGCTTCCGATTCGGGTGCTTGTCTCTGGCTCCCGTTTGGGTGTTCAAGTCTCCAGACAGCCGGCCGGCCGGTCCGCGGCTCCCAGGCCTGAGTAGGCCGCGACTTCTTCTGTCTTCCTCGCTCCGAATTCCGGCACAATAAAAGGCCCAATACACTCCTCTTGACTTTCTCTCTCTGTTGGTAGCGTTTAAAAATGCTTTTGGGTTATTTATAAGGCCGGATGGCACTTGATTCTCTCTATATGGACAGGAGCTGTGCTTCAATGCGTCCTCTCACATCGGCCGCTAGCTCCGCCCCCCGGAAGAGGCCTCTTCTGATAGGATCTCCCCAAACTCAACTTCATACTCATTCTTATCATAAGTCTCTACATCAGAGCCCTTTTTGTAGCCTCTAACAGCCATACTTCTGGGAAAATTTCTGCTTTAAAGACTTCAGAGAAGCTCGAACTTCCAATATCACCACAGAGTTGATGTTCTTAACAAGCCTTGGAGACCCTTCTGCTATCATCCTATCCAAACAGAGCTGGCATAAGGGCATATTATGAGGTAACACACTTTTGCACACCCTACATTTTCTATTCTTAAATTAAAAAATGACTTTTCTAGGTGATTTTGACATTTAAAACAGATAAGCAGAAATCTGAAAAAAGATAAATGGCCCACTATCCGTAGGACAAGTACTGGACTGGCAGGTCTTGAGGTCTCAGAAGGGTTGGTGGGACCAACATCAGTTCATGCAGGCTCAAAAGCCCTTAACACTAGCGGTGGCCATCTTGGAGGCTGGCAATTGTGGTCCCAGCTGTCTAGGAAACACAACCTAGGCTGGACTAGATTTGGGACAAATGGCACGCCACAGCAACTCCCACCCAAAAATGTGGGGGCCTTGAATGGAGAGTGGAGTAAAAATCAAGTTTACATAGATGGTATGTCCCCTTATAGTTAGTATAGCAAAATTTTACCCTGCACCTAGGAGTGAACACTTAAGAAAAAAAAATCCTGCAGGGAGCAAGAGCTCGTTCAAGACATCCTATAAGGAAGACAGGAAAGCTGAACTGAGGTTTGGTGTGGGTGTAAATCTTTGTATCGTCATAGGTTTCTTCTACTTGATGGGATGTCTCCTCACATGGGTAAAGGGAAACAACCACCAGCAGTCAATTTGAAAACAATGTTGATTTGTGGTAAAACAGCATGTCAGTGGTTTTCGAACATCTGTGTCTTAAGAAGTTTCCTTTTGGCATACCATCTGTGGGAAAAACTACAACTCCCAGAAATTGGTGGTAGATAGTAGCTATTTGTTAGCCTATGGACCTAGTTTTTTTTATATGGATGCCTTGGCTAATGGCTGGCTGAGATCCTTTATGTTGCCTACGTAGTCCAGCGAGCGTACTGTGCGATGTGGTTCTGGGGCCCCCTCCTATTTTGGGGCCCATCTGGAGGATTCACCTGTTCCCAATGTCAGGCTCATACTAATAAATATAGAAACTGAATTCCTGCCCACACATAAGATGTGATGAGTTATCAAAACTAGTGCAAAGGAAAATTGGCTTAACCCTAAGTTCACACCTGAGCGTTTTACAGCGCGTTCAAACGCGCTGTAAAACGCTCAACACATGAAAACCAATGCTTTCCTATGGCCCTGGTTCTCACTTGAGCGTTTTACAGCGCGTTTGAACGCGCTGTAAAACGCCCGACGCATAAACAAGTACTTGAGCTTTTTTTGGGGCATTTGTCGCGCGTTTTGTGATTGACACCACAGTAGTCAATCACAAGAACGCGCATACGAACGCGCGTTTCCTATTTGCAAAACGCGCTGAAATACGCGCGACACAAACACGCGTTTCCAGAACGCTCAGGTCTGAACCCAGGGTAATTGTCCATAGCAAACAATTGGATCCTTTTATTTTCCAAAGGACTTCTGAAAAATGAAAGGTGGAATCTGGTGGGCCCAAGCTCTGACAATAATAGACCCCAAATAAAATAGGGCCCTTAAGGTCCTATATACACAAAGAGTGGGGCCTCAGAATCTTTTTCTCTGGAGGGCCCACAGGGACTTCAGGCCGACACTGGGCACATGACACAGCTAAGGACCAAAAGGAAGTGAAAATCTCACAACTACAGCCACCGATTAAAAAGAGTACTTTTATTAAAATTTACATCATGTACCTTTCAATCATGTGGCAGTGCTTCTATAAAACTTCTATTTTTTATCATTAGTCTACCTTTGCAGCAGTATTACACAAAAACTAGTCCACCTGTCTTATGATAGCTAGTTTAGGCCACCTACTTTGATGTGACAAGATGTAATTGCATTGACAGTACATCACTAGGATATACCCAGAAGTGTATTGGCCATAGACCCTACAGGGAAATTTCCTGGTGGGCTGATGCCTAGGGCGCCGCCTGAGCCCCCTTCACAGCCGTCGGCCAGGTACATAAAGATCCTCTCAGCATTAATTAATACTAGAAGCATCAGGCACTTAGGCACTTGGCCAGGGGCCGCAGGTGCCCTCTTGAATTCTACTGTGTTGCCATCAATACAGTGATGCAGTTAAATACTGTGGAGGGTCGTCAGTATTTTGTGCTGCACTGTGGTATTTGTGGCTGTATTTTGTGCTGCACTACGGTATTGCTGGCCCTGCCTACGTGTGTTGCCCCTGCTTTCTGTCAATTTGAACCCACCTACAACATGAGGCCACTTTTAGTTTTTCTCCCCTGGATATATACAGATTGATGGGATTTAACTATGGTGGTACCCTTCAGCCTCGGTGTAGTTACGTCAGAGGAGGCAAAGCTGATTCATTAGTCTGTGGTCAACCATTAGGCCTCTGGAAATATCATTTACTACAACCAAAGTCCCATGCATGTAACTTGTAATGTTCCTGCATGATATTATTTGTAATCTTGATTTCCAATCATTGCATAATTTAACATTTTCTTTATTTTTATTTCTTGACATGACTACAGAATACACATTATATATTACATATGAACTAACATATCAAAATTATTGACCAAGCACTTCCAATATATTATAATAAACATCACGTGTAGGAAAAGGAAATTAATATCATATAATAATATGCCAACTGAAAGAACATTACATGGAGGTCCTCTCCAGAATGACCGAGGTGAAGAGAGCTCAATCTAGAGTCAGATCAGTTCTCTGGATAAATACTAATACAAATGACAGCTTTTGTTCCAAAGTCCATGCCAGAGCAAAAACTTATTGTCCAGGTATAACAGGAGCAAGGCACACACTCACTGCTTCATTCCTTTTCTGCTACATTAGGGGCTTTCATTTCAATTTTATCCAGACAAGGAAAAATGTGGTCACTTTGGTCTAAAGGGCACAACACAACAAGGAAATCCTCTGTTGTACACTACAATGACAGGGAGCAAAGCTCAAGGTGATAACTCCGCTCCGCTGCTTAGAAAGGCAACACACTTGCATCCTGTATCTCTTTTTCTCCTCGGAATCGCAGCCATGGTGGTCCTCAAGAAAATATAATATGACGGTGTAAAATGGTGAATAATTCCACCCAAATTGAAAGTTAAGGACCTGGTGTGATTGTTACTTGGGAAGAAGCTCATGTCTGGAAAAAAAAACTGCTCTGAGCATTTCACATATTGCGATATAAAAAGGGTCTGTCCCCCGTGTGAATTCTCTGATGTTTCATAAGGACAGATTTCTGGGTAAAACACCTTCCACACTCCGAACATGAAAAGGGCTTCTCTCCTTTGTGAATTCTCTGATGTTTATCAAGAACGGATTTCTGGGTAAAACATCTTCCACATTCTGAACATGAAAATGGCTTCTCCCCTGTGTGAATTCTCTGGTGTTTGACGAGAACCGATTTATCGGTAAAACATTTTCCGCACTCGGGACATGGAAATGGCCTCTCGCCTGTGTGAGTTCTCAGATGATTAACCAGAACTGCTCTCTTGTTAAAACATTTTCCACATACCGAACATGAAAATGGCCGCTCTCCTGTGTGAATTTTCTCATGCTCACTAAGGCCTGATTTATAAGTAAAACATTTTCCACATTCTAAACATACAAAAGGTTTCTCCCCTGTGTGAATTCTTCCATGTTCAACAAGGCTCGATTTTCGAGTAAAGCATCTCCCACAATCTGAACATGAAAAGGGCTTCTTTCCTGTGTGAAGCTTTTGATGTTCAAAAAGGCCTGATTTCTGAGCATACGATTTCCCACATTCTGCACATGAAAATGGCTTCTCCCCGGTGTGAATTTTCTGATGTTTTAAAAGATCGGGTTCCTGTGGAAACCATTTTCCACATTCCAAACAAAGAAATTGAGGCGGGCCCATGTTTGCTCTCTGTTGATTCAGAAGATTTGGCCTTTGTGTTAAATATTTTCCATCATCTGTATAAGGAAGAGACTTCTCTCCTGTGTTACGTCTCTGATGTTCTATGATATAAGATTCCCAAGTAGAGGGTTGGCCGCTCTCATCACTATCTGATTTTCGAGTGAAATGGTCCTCTGGCTCAGGAATTGGGAATATATTACCTTCTCTATAAGTTGGTGACTGATCAGAAGTTCTCTTGGTATTAGAAGAATAAGATGATGAATCACTGCTGAAAAGCTGTGAATGGATATTGGGGCAAGTGGAATTTTCTCCTGAAGAACTTTGTATGGCACCATTAGCTTCTTCTAAATCTAGGGATAAAAAAAGGTCAATCTCAGTTACTGCCATGGTCATCTAATGTTAATAAAGAGCATGAACAGTATCTCAAAGTTTTTACTGGCTTGCAAAATGACAGGAACTTTTTATAAGTCACGGTTAACACAAACCAAATATCCTTATTTGCTGACACAAAATATATTATGATTGAGTTGGTCTATAATTCACACACCAAAGTTTAGGAGGAAAACATAAAAAAATAAAACTTATCTGAAGGAGGCACTTGCTAAGAAATATTGTACCACAGCTGGAAATTACAATTAATACACTATACAGGATATGGGATAGCATTATTCTAATGTTCAGATGCACATTTAGCGGGATTAAATCTGGATACCTCACCTTTTCCGAGGAATATATACAGCTGAATTGTATTTTAGCATTTTCAACACAAGCAATGATAAAGTGACATCCGCCGCACATGTACTGTGCATGTTGGATCTTTAACAATGGCGCCTGCTCAGTATAGACTCAAGCAACCTGGTGTTTTATACAGCAGATACCCAGAGGTAAAGTCTTAGATTGTCGATAACACTGATCGTGGCCTTTTAAGCCCTCAGATTCCAAGGTAAATTGTGACCACTGCATCTGAGAGGTCTTTCCCTAGGGAGCGCTGCACTTCTGGGGCCCGAACTGTTTCTTTGCTGTGACAGCCTCAGGCCTTCTGCAGGCTCTGAGGCCTGTTGCAGCAATGTTTTTTTGGAGCCCTGCATGATTTGACATTTTTTTGTTGCTTCACCTGCCAAAAAATGTAACAAAAAAAAAGTGATCAAAAAGTCATACACATCCTAAAATAGTATCAATAAAAACTATAGACCCCCCCCCCCAGCATATAAAATAAATTGTGCATATTTTTTGGCAAGCTTTCTATTTTCCAAAGCACACAGCAGTGAGACATACTTAGGCAGGATAGCATTCTGATGTGTTATCACAATATATCAGTCATATTGCAACTACACAGACTGAACTTGGTTGATAACAAATGGCTGCACACCATTATACATGCAAACAATAGAACTGAGAAATGCGGATCATTCTAAATAAAAGTGGTATTATACCTACTATAAATGAGTAAATGGAAGCTCTTTGCGCACAATTTTGATCCAACGTGTGTCGGCCCATCTACCAGGCGTCAAGGTGGCCCGACACACGTTTGATCAAAAATGTGCGCAAAGAGCTTCCATTTACTCATTTATAGTAGGTATAGTAACATAGTACATAAGGCCGAAAAAAGACATCTGTCCATCCAGTTCGGCCTGTCATCCTGCTAGTTGATCCAGAGGAAGGCAAAAAGAAAACTGTGAGGTAGACGCCAATTTTACCCACTTAAGGGGAGTAAAAAATTCCTTCCCGACTCCAATCAGGCAATCAGAATAACTCCCTGGATCAACGACCCCTCTCTAGTAGCTATAGCCTGTAATATTATTACACTCCAGAAATACATCCAGTCCCCTCTTGAACTCTTTTAGTGAACTCACCATCACCACCTCCTCAGGCAGAGAGTTCCATAGTCTCACTGCTTTTACCGTAAAGAATCCTCCTCTATGTTTGTGTACAAACCTTCTTTCCTCCAGACGCAGAGGATGTCCCCTCATCACAGTCACAGTCCTGGGGATAAATAGATGATGGGACAGATCTCTGTACTGACCCCTGATATATTTATACATAGTTATTAGATCTCCCCTCAGTCGTCTTTTTTCTAAAGTGAATAACCCTAATTTTGATAACCTTTCAGGGTACTGTAGATCCCTCATTCCAGTTATTACTTTAGTTGCCCTTCTCTGAACCCTCTCCAGCTCTGCTATGTCTGCCTTGTTCACAGGAGCCCAGAACTGTACACAGTACTCCATGTGTGGTCTGACTAGTGATTTGTAAAGTGGTAGGACTATGTTCTCATCACGGGCATCTATGCCCCTTTTGATGCAACCCATTATCTTATTGGCCTTGGCAGTAGCTGCCTGACACTGGTTTTTGCAGCTTAGTTTGCTGTTTATTAAAATTCCTAGATCCTTTTCCATGTCAGTGTATAATACCACTTTTATTTAGAATGATCCCCATTTCTCAGTTCTATTGTTTGCATGTATAATGGTGTGCAGCCATTTTTTTTTATCAACCATGTTTGCTTGACGGATATGCACCTGTGATTCTGAATGTTCTAGTCTAAATTTTCTTGTAGTACACAGACTGAACGGTCATACAGTGTTTCCAAGGAAATCAGAAGCCACTTTGAACTTACCCTGTCATTTTTTCGTTTTTGTTACATATTGAGAGTGAATATTTTACCATGTGCCCATTCATCTATTACTGTAGTTGATATTGTGATAATTACTCACTTTGGCAGATATCTGCAGGAATGTCCTCTTCTTTACATTGCTGATCTGCCTTTAAAAATTCATCCTCTTCATCACCATCTATAACTTCAATTTTAATATCGATCAAGTCTTCATCCGGATTCAACTTGTAGAAGATATAATGTACAAATTACCAAAGAGTTGAAATAGTAGCCAACCCACAGTGGTGATAATACTTATCTGGTCTGACGCTCCTGGGCCGGCTCTTCCTTTCTCCGCAGTGCTGAACTCAACATCCGTCGACAGGGAGTGGGGAAGCAAAGTGGGAACGTGACCACTGCCCACTGCAGCCAATCACAGGCTGCAGCAGTGATCTTCTCCCCTTGTTTCACAACTGGTCATGTGATACAAGGGGAGCAGGGCATCACTATGCCTGTGATTGGGTGCAGTGGTCACTTGTTCCCCCCATCGACGGATGTTGATTTTAGAGGTGCAGGGAGAGGAAGAGCCAACCCAGGAGCGACAGAGACTGAACCCAGCGGCGGAGACCAGGTAAGTATGATCAAACCGTGAGTCGCCCACTCTCAGAGGTCTTTATTATTCTTGGATATTACCTTTAAATGGGCATTAAAATCTTAGCCATTCTGGGTGAGATTGGAATACCTGTTTGTGGCGCTAGATGTGTCGGGATTTCAGAAACAGCGAGATGGCTGTGCTATTCAGTTTCCATGACTCCAACAGAAATGAAGGGGAGTCATGGACACAGCAAGCTACACTGTTTTTTATAACTTATGAGCTAAGGACATAGCAGAGTTTGCTCTGCAACACTGTTTCCATAGCTCCCATTTAATTTGGTTGTTTCTGTAACCCAAGTTATTCTGATCTCAGCCATGAATGCTTGCGATGGGAATATCCCTTTAATCACATCGACAACTGAAAGGAGATACTATTGCTTTATCCTACTTAAAGGTCTCCCAAGATATTTTCCTGGCCAAGAGGTCCACACAGGTCTTCTACATGTCATACGCATATTTTGTGAGCCCTCAGCTTTACCTACCTGATGATTCTCTGGGACACTGTGATTTTCCTCTGGGCAGTCCTGGGAAGACAGAGGACTGGGACACCTTTCTGGTGGATTTGTCTTACTGGATCCATCTGTAGAAAACACACACAATGGCTGAATACAATATGTATATGTCATGCTCAGACGATGGGATAGCGGAATCATCCTCAAAACCTCATTACCCATCCATGTAATTCTCCTCCTACCCGGTGATGTGAAGGGCTGGTGGTCCTCCATCATGATGTCTTCATACAGATCCTTGTGCCCATCTAAATACTCCCACTCCTCCATGGAGAAATGAACAGTGACATCCTGACACCTTATGGGAACCTAGGAGAGAATTATAGTGGCTCACCCGTTTTGGCTTCTGGATATAGGTGCACAGTTATCAGACTGCCCCACAGTCTGTATGAATAATATTTTAAAAGTATTATCAGGCACTCAATCACCAGGAACAGTACCGAAAACAGATATTTATTTTATCAAAATGTAAAATCAATGTTAACTAAAATATACAGACATTAAGATATATGTATTTGTATATAGAAAATAATCTGAATAAAAAACTGTGAAAAAATAAAAAATGAAATATAAAAATAAATACCCAGACGTCAGTTATGTGTTCTCCTGTCTGGCTCAGTCAAAAGTAGTAAATTGCTACTGGTACATGACACTATGACTGAGGAAGACGGGGATACATCCTGATCAGTGTACACAGTATAGTTAAATCCAAAGAGAGGACGCTCAGTATAGTCCTGATATGTCTACTTCATCCAATAATCATGTGAATCCAATTAGACGTTCTAAATGGATTCACATGATTATTGGATGAAATATACCGAGCGTCCTCTCTTTGGAATTAACTATACTGTGTACACTGATCAGGATGTATCCCCGTCTTCCTCAGTCATAGTGTCATGTACCAGTAGCAATTTACTACTTTTGACTGAGCCAGACAGGAGAACACATAACTGACGTCTGGGTATTTATTTTTATATTTCATTTTTTCACTTTTTTTTTATTAATATTATTTTTTATATACAAATACATATATCTTAATGTCTGTATATTTTAGTTAACATTGATTTTATATTTTGATTTAATAAATATCTGTTTTCGGTACAGTTCTGGGTGATGAGTACCTGTTAAATACCTTAAAGCAGAGGTGCACAACCTGCGGCCTGGGGGCCACATGCGGCCCTCGATACCATTCTGTGCGGCCCCCACACAACTGGTAAAAGACATGTAGGTCTATGTCTTATGGCTTCTTACATGTATCTTTTATGTATTCTCCTATTAGATGGGTTTCCTAGAACTGTAACTAGACATTTAAAGTATAAACTGTATGTTTAATATGCTGAAAATACAGTATTTCAGTTGGTAATACCCCTTTAAGTTTGATTTTCGGTCCTTGGAATTGGTTCAGGCTGACAATGTGGCCCCCGGTCAGAAAAGGTTGTGCACCCTTGCCTTAAAGGAACCTGACACACAAAATGATAGCCATCACCCAGACACATCATCCCTTATATTACTGTATAACGTTCCAGCAGCGCTCACCTCTCCAGTCAGCAGCTCAACGATCTTGTTGGTGAGGTCTAGGATCTTCTGCTTGTTGTTTCTCTCGTGAATTCTCTGACGTTTGCTTCTTTCTGCTGAAACTAGTGGATGGATTCTGGGTATCACAAAATGACTAGTTGTGTTTTTCACAATTGTGTAATCCTGTATATGGAGGATGACAATTACATGACAATACACATTTCCAAAATCCCTCTCCAGTGAGAATGCCATGTAAGAGTAATGCCGTGTGAAATTATTCCCATGATCTCTCACCTCTCCAGTAAGCTGGTAAATTATCTCCAGAGTGAGGTTTAATATTCTCTTTGTCATCTCATTCTTGTCCTTTTCCATCCTTGCTTGGTTAGTCAGTAATAGTACCATTGAATATGAAGCAACTTTAACTACTGTGGGGACATGAACAGAAAAAAAATGAGAAGCATTTCGAAAATTTTATAGGTTGAATATTTCCCCTAGCAGTTAAAAGATATCTTGGACAGCTGGGAAATTAATCAATAAATCTGACTCTATAACAATAATCTATATCAAAGAGTATGGGTTATTGAAATATGGATGAAGTTATCTTCTGTAACAAAACAGAAACAAAAACGGTTTCCAAACATTACTGGAAATGTACTGTAGTTAAAGGCTATGTAAACCTTTGGAGGCAATTTTTTTATGATTGCATTTTACTCATTTTTGGCTAAAATTATTTTTTCAATTGTCCTTTATAAAAATATTGAGCCGTTCTGTCACATAGGGTTAACTGTTTTTCTAGCTGCTGACTGGTACTTTCACTTGTGCTGGTCATCTAATAAACTTTATCTCATAAACACTTATTTAAGCCACATTAGTCAGATAAGAGCTGAGCTATAATGAGTGTTTATAATGTCAGAGATCAGAAATAAGGAGCCTGTCAGCTCCCCAACTGATGATAAAGAGAGAAAATCCAAAGGGTGCTACTACAGCATCCTAGCTCTGTACAGAAAAAAGGATGCCATATTTTTAACAAAGACCAACTGAAAAAATGATTTTTAGCTCAAAATGAGTACAATGCAATAATTAAAAAATTGCCACCAAAGGTGTACATAGCTCTTAAACTTACTTAACATGGTAATGCTGCTTTCACATCTGTGTCGGAAGCTCTGTTCGGGGCTCCAAGGAAAGCCCAGCATAGCAGATCACTGTCAAAACAGCAAATCGCTCTGCTGAGCAGTTTAGCTCTTTTGTTTCAGTGATGGATGGGGGTCTCAGGACCCAGATCCTCTCCAATCAAAATTTCTGGCATATTGGTATAACATGTCAGTAGTTTTTATTAACTCTAGTGATCCTTTTAAAGGAAGTCAGTCACCTCGATCTTGTTGATTAACAACAATAGACTGTAGCACATTTAAAGAGGGTTTGTCAGTAGTTTTGACGAATCTAAATGGTTGACAGCACAAGGACGGGAGAGCAGTACAAACATACCTTTTGTGTAGCTTTTCTTATCAGGAGTAGGTTGATTATGAAGTTTTATTCTGCCAAATTCTGCTCTCCCAAGTTCCGAGGGTGGTGCTTCACTACGAAGTGTTCCTATAAATAAGTGATAAATACTTTTTGTGGAATAACCCTTTTAAGGGGAACCTGTCAGTTCCCATGATGCCTTCACTGACTCTTGTGATGGCATTCAGTACTTTTAGCGTACTGACCTGCCAAAGCCCGAAGTGCTGCAAGAGAGATGAGTCCGATGTCGCACACTTTCTCCTCTGCCTATACACAACAGGAAAGAAAACTAGAGGTGGTGGAGGACAGGGCAGCATGTGAAATGGGACTCATCTCTCTCGCAGCACTGGTGCACACCACAGGCTTTGGCAGGTCACAGAAAGGCATACATTTTTCATCATCCCATGTAAGAGGGCTTTAAAACTATTGTTAATTGACTTGAATATTGGCTTGGTGTTGGCCAACTGAGAGGAACCAAAGCCCCTTCTTCAATGAGATGTAAGATTAGGAGATATTCTATACATCAGAAGACCAGTACAGAACTGGGGGCAGATAAGATGTCCTGTAAATATAGATGAGGATCAGTTTCATTTGCTGCAAATATTAAACCTGACAAATCAGTTCTACTACCCATAATACAGTATATACAGTATTTCCATATCATTTTATATTGTCTAATTTAGCACCCATAAACACATTCATCTTCTTTCTTGCTCGGTGTCTCCTCTGGCAAGCAGAAAAATGATGAAGCTTAAGAAGCAGCTGGATCACCATACCAGGGATCCATCAGCATATCTAGTAGAGCAAAGGCAGAAGCAAGACTATGGCCTCTCACACAAGCGCCCATGTAGGGCTCGGATTTTATGTATCGGAATCCGCTACTAATGTTAATGAATAGGGCAATTCACATGGGCGTATGATATTCGTCAGTACTTGAAATCGGCAGCATGTCCGAGTTTTGTGCGTATTTGTTTTCAAATACATCCATTATAGTCTGAGGGAGTGCATCAAAAATGCAGGGAGGAAAGAATCCGCCTGCAAATCCTGAAGCAATACTGATGGTATATCATCAGGAATTCCATACGTAATCCAGAGCCAGAATACTGACAGATTCAATACGCTCGTGTGAAAGAGGCCTTAGACTTAGTGATTTTGGGGCGAAGTATCAGGAACAATCATAAAAACGCTTCTTCCTGATAATTGGCGCGTACTGTGTGGTGCTGCTGCCGATCAGCTGATGAATAAGCAAATGCCCGTTTGTTGGCTGACTAGAATGTTTTTTCAGAATGAAAGATGCACAATTATCATCAGCATGTCTCCTTGTGTAATCAGGGTGTGCCACCAATAATCAACAGTCGAATGAGGGAGGAACGACTGTAGTAGCGATCATTCCTCCCCACTCACTTTGCATCGGGCTGTGTAATTGGGCAGTGAATGTCCAATCAATATCAGACAGTCTAATGGAGCCCTAAACATGAAGACTTTGGACACCAAGTCAAAACCTCGTGCTCTTTGTCATGTTCCTCAAACCATAATTTTTGCACTGTGGCAGGGTACATTATTCTACTTGGTCTGTTCTTATATTTAGGTAGATGGTACGCCCACATGAATGCCAGGACCCAAAGTCCTTCCCATAGTGCACCCTGGTGCTAGCTGTTCTCCAGATAAGGCTACTTTCACACTAGCGTTTGAACGGATCCGGTTGTATTATGTCTTCTATAGCCACCACTTGAACACCACTGAAAGTCAATGGGGGACGGATCCGTTTTCTATTGTGCCAGATTGTGTCAAGAGAAAACGGATCCGTCCCTATTGACTTACATTGTGTGCCAGGACGGATCCATTTGGCTCTGCGTCGTCAGGCGGACAACAAAACGCTGCAGGCGGAATGGTAACTGAACGGAGGCAAACTGATGCATTCTGAGCGGATCCTTTTCTATTCAGAATGCATTAGAGCAACACTGATCCGTTTTGGACCGCTTGTGAGAGCCCTGAACGGATCTCAGAAACGGAAAGCCAAACACGAGTGTGAAAGTAGCCTAACTGATGCCCATCTGTTCAAATGATGTGAAAGAAAATGTGATTCATCAGATGATGTCCCCTGCTCTACAGTCTAGGTGTGACACTCACATGCATCTTTTAGGTGCACTTGTCGGTTGACTGGGGCCATCATGGCACTAGGACTAGTTTGTGGTCACACAGTCCCATTCACAACAAGCTATGATGCCCTGTGTGTTCTGACACCTATCAGATCATAGCCAATGGTAACTTTTTCAGTAATTTGTGCTACAGTGGCTCTTCTGTGGGATCAGACCAGATTGGTTTGTTTTCACTTCCTACATAGGTGCCCATGACGCTTCTTGTGCCTAGGCTTCCACACCAGCACCCAGTTGAGTTAGGCTACATGCACACGACCGCTCTGTGTTTTGCGGACCGCAAAACAAGGATGGCGTCCGTGTGCGTTCTGCAACTTGCAGAACGGACCGGGCGGCCCATTATAGAGATGCCTATTCTTGTCCGCAAAACAGACAAGAATAAGACAAGTTATATTTTTTTGCGGGGCTACGGAACGGAGCAACGGATGCGGACAGCACGCGGAGTGCTGTCCGCATCTTTTGCAGCCCCATTGAAATTAATAGGTGCGGTTCAGATGCGGACCAGAACAACGGTCCTGTGCATGAAGCCTTAGGGTTACATGGGGTGAGGAACCTGTCAACATCCCCCTCAGACTTTTAGGAGGGGCACATTAAGGCTGGGAACACACCTAGGCGTTTCTGAATCGCGCGTATGACGCGCGCTTTTGGATGCGCGTTTTGTAATCCAAGAAACGCCAGCCATACGCCGCGATTCAGTGATTCTCCCCTATGGCATCATTGTCCATAGGCGCGTTAAAACGCCCCAAAGAAGCTCATGTACTTGTTTGGGCGTTGGGCGTTACAGCGCGTTCAAACGCGCTGTAAAACGCCAAATGTGAACCATGCCCATAGGGAAGCATGGCTTTTCACATGTTGTGCGTTTTACAGCGCGTTTGAACGCGCTGTAAAACACTTAGGTGTGTACCTAGGGTAAAAGGGCACGGCAGATATGGGCTGACATATTCCGCAGCACTTTACAGACAGCATCTTGCTGTTCCCAGTGGAGCTCACAATCTAAGTTCCCTATCAGTATGTCTTTAGAGTGTGGGGGGAAACCGGAGAACCCGAGAGGAAACCCACGCAAACACAGGGAGAACATACAAACTCCATGCAGATGTTGTCCTCTGGACCTAGGACCCCAGTGCTGCAAGGCACCAGTGTTAACCCTTGAGCCACCGTGCTGCTAGATATTTGCTGTGAAATTTGTGGCGAAAATCTGAGGCTGACCTTTGGATTTATGTTGAATATTTGTAGCTTGAATGCTGCAGATCTGACCGCGCAAACTGCACCAAGAAGAACATGTCATTTTTTAACTGGATTTCAAGTGTGCGGGGCAGTGTGAACTGCAATGCAGATTCCCATTGGAATGGGCCTCAGATTTTCTGCACACAGATTTCTGCTAGGAATATGTGCCGAAATCAGCATGGAATCTGCTGTGTGAACATACCCTAAGATGACTGCTTCTTCTAATGTGACACTGCCTTCATTAAAGGGAACCTGTCACCAGAATTTTGTGTACAGAGCTGAGGACATGGGTTGCTAGATGGTCGCTAGCACATCCGCAATATCCAGTCCTCATAGCTCTGTGTGCTTTTATTGTGTGAAAAAAACTATTTGATACATATGCAAATGAACCTGAGATGAGTCCTGTCCCTGAGATCAGTCCAGGGACAGGACTCATCTCTGGTTCATTTGCATATGTATCAAATATTTATTTTTACACAATAAAAGCACACAGAGCTATGGGAACTGGATATTGCAGATTTGCTAGCGGCCATCTAGCAACCCATGCCCTCAGCTCCATACACAAAATCCCGGTGACAGGTTCCCTTTAAAGCGATGTGTCATGTGACACTACTCCTTGCCAGTGGCTGGAAGCAATCATTAGGAGCAAAGGATCCTGGGAAGGCACTATTATTACTTTGCCTTGACAGAAATGACAGCAGTGGTAATTTGTGCCTGACATCCGGCAGCCATCTGAAAGTTGTGCCTGACAGCCGACAGCCATCTGAAATTTGTGCCTGACAGACGGCACCCAGCAGCCATCCGAGATCTACTTCAGCCTTCACAAGTAGACACAAATTTCTGAAAATATCAGATCTAGTGGAAAGGTTTACTTATTGGCCACAACAGGGATCAGCAACCTCCAGCTGTGGTGAAACTACCACTCCCAGCATGCACACTTGCTTGGCTGTTCTTGGAAACTCCCACAGAAGTAAATGGGACATGCTGGGAGATGTAGTTTCACCACAGCTGGAGTGCCGGAGGTTGCTGACCACAGGGCTACAATCTGCAACCATCAAGTCACAATAACACAAGGGAAGCCACAGAAAGTATATGAGGTGAGGAGGAAGATGGATGTGGCTGCCAGGACCAGCCAGGTCCTGCAAATACCAGACAAAGGGGTGAAGGCTGCCCTGTCTATCACTCACAAAAGAGCAGTGCTATATATAAGGGGGATATATATGACAGAAGGCTGGATCCTGCCTCTGTATACACACATGACAGCTCTGTAGGTGGATACATGGAGGCAGCACATAACCCTTACTAGATACATACCCTGACCAAGAACTGAAGCTCTTCAATCCTAGTCACTACAGGACCTGTGATGATGTCACCATCATGTGATCAGTCACATGAGGGGGCGGAGCTGAGCAGTGTGTGGCTGGTGAGAAGCTGCTCTGTGAGGGAAGAAAGTGACTGGCTCAGAGAACCTTGTAGTTCTCGCCTTGTACCAGCTGTAATATCAGTAGTCACTAGGGTGGCCTCACATATGCCTTCGCAATTCTGTTACTGTTCCGTTATAACAGGATTATAACGGAATCAGTGGCATGCCTAAGGTGTTTGGCACCCAGGGCAGGTCCTTTCTCTGGCAAGCACCCCCCCCCCCCCCACCAATACTTCAAAATATTGTATTGTGCCACCTCACAGTAGCATTGCCCTCATTGTATAACTTTCACAGTAGTTATGTCTAGATATGTAATGGCTTTCAGGATTGGCACTCATATATGGATTAATGGTCCGTTTATTTGTTAAAAATCACTACAAACATAGAATAAAACAATAAACAATAAAAACAATATAACAAGGGGATAGATGCAATATTGAATATGATGGAGTATTAGAGCAATAAGAAATCGGCTATATTGCATATGCTATATCGTATTTCCCATATATTCAACTGCTCCGAAAAGGCAGTATCAGAGAGCTCTGGGAGTAAGGTATTGCTTCCTGATAATAAATGCTTTAATATATTGGAAATACGGTGGCAAAAAGGTGTTAAGCTCTAATTTTACCATCCATTACTACAAAGCCGTTATATCACGATATTGATTGATTTTCAATACTACAAACTTTGCTGATAAAAGGTCTAATGTAGTTGCGTACGATCGCTGAGTTGGTAATATGAGATGCAAAGTTCAGTATTGTTACGATAATATTCCCATGGCAGAGGCTGCGATATTTTGGTGGTTCACCGCAGGCATTAGAGTGAAAGCTAATAGGATGTCAGAGTCTATTAAAGTTCGTATGGTTGGTAACTTTGCTGATTTTATGCGATACCAAACTTTGCTGTTATATCGGGTCGCCGACTCTATCAAGCATTAGCCTTGATTAGACAGATCCTCTAGGCAGATATATTAAGATAACTTGTTACTAGACGTTATAGTCCACTGTATTGTTGCAAAGTTTCCCACTCTTGTGGACTTACCTCCACCCACCCCGATATCCGAGGGTACTGTTTGGCAATCTCCGCTCGCTACCGGCATCCCGGCTGCTGTGATTTCGGCGTCCCTCGTGTACACTGGAGCTGCCGTATCACGTGATGGCTGATGCGGAGAGCAAGGAATTTTACTTGCGAGTGCTGGCGGATCGGTAGATTCAAATTTCTTGTAGTGGACGGCCGGTTCCTTTGTCTTTACAGTGCACTATTCATACAATATTTTAGCATGGGGTGTCAGTCCTAATTACGCCAGACGCGTTTCTGAGAGCACCTTCCCCTTCTTCAGTGGAAACACCCCAATATTCCTCGAAAGGTATTTTATACCTGATATCGGCAGCAATTAAATCCTGGCCTGGATCCGAGTCATCCTCCAAATTCTGGCCTGGAATGGCCATCCATCTGTACATCCCCATATTCCTCAATATATATGCGATTTTAATGCGTTTTTTTTTTTTATAGTGATGCGTTTTTTATATATTATTTGCATCTCAATATGTACAGTTTATCATTGAGGATTAGTCTATCAGACCTTTCTTTGATTTGTTTTGATCATAAAAGAATCATACATCTTATCTCATATACATCCTTAATTAAATATAATATATAAAAAATGCATCAACGCATTTATTATCGGGAAGCAATACCTTACTCCCAGAGCTCTCTGATACTGCCTTTTCGGAGCAGTTGAATATATGGGAAATACGATATAGCATATGCAATATAGCCGATTTCTTATTGCTCTAATACTCCATCATATTCAATATTGCATCTATCCCCTTGTTATATTGTTTTTATTGTTTATATATTGTTTATTCTGTTTTTTTTTATCCAATCTTTATTTAAATTTTCATATAGATGAAAATAATGAATAAGACATCGCAAAATGGACATCATTAAAAACCAAACATTAACAACAACATCCTTGGTATTCTATGTTTTTAGTGATTTTTAACAAATAAACAGACAATTAATCCATGTATGAGTGCCAATCCTGAAAGCCATTACATTTAGAACAAGTATTTGAGGGGTGAATCAAATTTGGATTAGAGCACCTGCCCTGAGGAGGTGAGAGTGAGCGTTTCTCTATATCAGTATGTCTATATATGTGCCCCCTCACGGTAGTTATGCCCACACTGTGCCCCCTAACAGTATTTATGCCTTCATTGTACAATCTTTACTAGAGATGAGCGAATTTCTTAAAAATTCGATTTGGCCAGTTCGCCGAATTTTTCATTAAAAAAAACATCTATTTCCTGGCTGCAGACAGCCTTTATAGTGGTGTAGAACACTGTGCCTTGCAGAAACAGGCATAGGGAGTCTGCTGTGGTAGTGAAACAATACTGCGAGTCCGTATGACGTGCAGATGACAGGCATCGCTCTTAGAATCACTGCACATTTTACTTATTTGGGCAGTCATGGGGCCAAAACTCAAGTATGAACTCAGCCCTACAGGTCAATCTTAGCGTCAAGAAGAAGCGCACTCCTTTTACACCGTCGTCAGCTGATTCCACATAGATGCCTACAGAACCTGTTCTATTAAACGCTTATACAAGTAGAGCCCCCCCCCCCCAACAGAGTGGAGAGGGTGTCAGCAGTAAGTTTGTGTTGACGTCACTGATTATTTTGCCCTTCCTCTGATCCGTCAGAACAATAACCCCCAAAAAACTGATCCTGTCTGTGGAGCATCCGCCTTCACTCGGTCAGCATTTGCTCTGTAATCCATCAGTATTGCTAAAGCCAAAAAAACAGGAGTGGATCCAAAACAGAGATGACACGTGAATGGAATATTTGCATGTCTTCTGTGTTTTGTACCCACTCCTGCTTGTGGCTACCAAATCATAAGCCAGTTCTGATGTACAATAGGGACCATGTCATGCAGGCCTTACAGCTGTTACATAGACAGGATCCGTTGTGCATCTAATTTTTCCTTCCTTCTGACAGATCAGAAGGGTCAAATAAATGATGATGTCAGCCAGGCCGAAAGGCAAAATAGTGGCCCAGTCATGAAGTGGGGAGGGTGGGAACAGCATCAGAAGTCCACAGAGTGGCCCTATGACATAGTGGTGAGGTGGAAGCAGCATGAGGAGACCACAGAGTGGCCCAATGACAGAGTCTGGAGGTTGCAACAGCAGCATCAGGAGGAAGCCACAGAGTGTGGAGGTGGCTGCAGCATCAGGAGGCAGGGTGGCACAATGACAGCGTGGAGGTGGCAGTATCAGGAGGCCACAGAGTGGCAAGGTGACATAGTGTGGAGGTGGCAGCAGCATCATGAGTCAACAGAGTGACAAGGTGATATAGTGTGGAGATGGCAGCAGCATCAGGAGACCACAGAGTGGCAAGGTGACATAGTTTAGTGGCGGCAGCAGCAACAGGAGGAGGCCACAGGGTGGCACAATGAGAGTGTGGAGGTGGCAGCAGCATCAGGAGGCCAGAGAGTGGCAAGGTGACATAGTGTGGAGGTGGCAGCAGCATCAGGAGTCAACAGAGTGGCAAGGTGACATAGTGTGGAGGTGGCAGCAGCATCAGGAGACCACAGAGTGGCAAGGTGACATAGTTTGGATGTGGCAGCAGCATCAGGAGACCAGAGAGTGACAAGGTGACATATTGTGAAGTTGGCAGCAGCATCAGGAGACCACCGAGTGGCAAGGTGACATAGTGTGGAGGTGGCCGCAGTATCAGGAGATCACAGAGTGACCCGGTGACAGAGTGGGGAGGTCGGTGGCAATACCAGTACCAGCTAAAGATGGTGGGCGAAAGAAGGAGCACTTGGCATCAGATGTATGACATCAGGCGGGTGGCAGCATCAGAATAGTAGCTGAGGCAGGCAGCCAGAAGAAACCGGTCTCTTTTGTCAAAGTGTTGGTGTGGCACCATGGATAATCTAGTCTGATGCATCAGGCATTGGTGGGTGTAAATCCTGGCTGATCCACGCCTGATTCATCTTGACAAAGGTCAACTATGGCCCCCGCCGCACAAAACACCCGCTCTGATGCCACACTACTGGCCAGGCAGGGCAAACTCTGCCAGTTGCAGCCACAAATCCAGTTTGGCTGCCAGTAGTCCAGCGGATCTTCAATGTGGGGTGGCAGGGTGCTGTCCAAGTATGCCACCACCTGCTGTTTCGGTAGTGAGGGTCCAACAAGGTGGAGAGCCAGAAGTCATTCCTCTGCCGAATAGTGACAATTCAGCTGTCACTACGCAAGCAAGTGAGCATGCATCGGACTATTTGTGCAAGTGACTCGGAGGGACCTTCTGCCTCCATCTCCACTGCATACTGCCACGGTGTGTCTGGGTCCTCTGCCTCATCTTCCTCATCGCCCTGTAGCTCCTCTGGCTGCTCCTGCTCCTCCTCTCCTGTCACCTGTGTAGAAAAAACACATTGCTTGTGCTCCAATGTCCTCCTCCTCCAGTTCAGCCCCCACAGGGCTCATGTGGCCATGAGATCTAGGCGCCACGTCTCCAGTCCCTTGACCAGCCAGATTTACCAGCATCTGTTCCAGGACATAAAGCAGTGGAATGATGTTGTTCATCCCGTTGTCCTGGTGACTGACAAATAACGTGGCCTCCTCAAAGGGCCTCCTCAGCCTACTGGCTGACATCGAAGTTACACAGGGGAGTACTCCTGTCCGCTCAGGGCCGGCGCTACCGTTAGGCGAACTAGGCGTTCGCCTAGGGCGCCGGCCTGCTGGGGGCGCCCTGGTGGGCTCCCCCTGTCTGGGGCTGAAGGGCTGGGCGAGTGGCTCTTGAGCCACCCCCAGCGCCATTACAGGGGGGCCAGGAGGTGGAGGTCCTTCTTAAATATGGCAGAGCAGGCACCTGCTTACCCTGATGGCAGGTGCCTGCTCTGCCAGTAAATTACCGGAGGAGAGGAGGCAGGCAGCAAGGGAGGCTGTTCTAGCAGCTCCCCACTCCTCCCTTGCACGCCCAATGTGATGCCGGGAGCCGTAATATGACGTCATTCCGGCCCCAGCATACTAAACGGCGCACTGGAGGACTGAGGAGCTGCACCACACTGGACCCCAGAGAGGTGAGTGTCTGCTTGTGTGTGTCTGTCAGTGAGTGAATGTATGTCTGTCTGTCAGTGAGTGTATGTGTGTCTGTCATTGAGTGAGTGTGTGTATGTCAGTGAGTGTGTATGCCTGTCTGTCAGTGAGTATCTGAGTGATTATATGTCTGTCAGTGTGTGCATGTCTGTCAGTGTGTGCGTGTCTGTCTGTCAGTGTGTGCGTGTCTGTCTGTCAGTGTGTGCGTGTCTGTCTGTCAGTGTGTGCGTGTCTGTCAGTGTGTGCGTGTCTGTCTGTCAGTGTGTGCGTGTCTGTATGTCAGTGTGTGCGTGTCTGTATGTCAGTGTGTGCGTGTCTGTCTGTCAGTGTGTGCGTGTCTGTCTGTCTGTCAGTGTGTGTTGCGTGTCTGTCAGTGAGTGAGTGACATGGCGGGGGGGCAGCAAAATGGATCTTTGCCTAGGGCGGCAAAAATCCTTGCACCGGCCCTGTGTCCGCTTGGATCATCAAAAAATCGTTTATGATCTTTCTCTGTTCGTATAGTCGGTCCAACATATGGAGGATGGAAACGTCGCATATCAGCCTATGTTGGGGGATGCCGTCTGAAGCTCAAGGAGGGTGTGCTTTGCGGTGTACGAGTGGCTTAAGTGCATTTAAAGTTTCCTGGCCATTTTTAGGATGTCTTGCAGATGGAACTAACATATATATATATATATATATATATATATATATACACACACACAAACCATACTGCACGATATGGTATTAAATGCGCGGATGTATATGACTACATTTACAAAATCACAGAAAATAATGCACTATAATAGTAGATGCAAGCACAACATATGGACTAAGCCCTCACTCTATTGATAAAGTCTGAGCCACTTGTTTAATACATTTTGATCAAAATACATCTAAACCCACCTACCAGGCGACAAGGTGGTCTCAGTTCAGGTGGGTTCCTATGCTAACTTATTCATGCTGTTGCGCATTTTTCAGGAGCACAGTCCCAGCACATATGGTGTGCAGCCCCTTGTTACCTGCATGTGCATCAGCAATCGGTGGGAGGAGGGACACACACACCTATATGTACCACCTTAATCAAGGTCACCTATTAGATAGGTGGGGCAAAAGTGCACTTAACCGCTACAGGACCGCCTAACGCAGGGATGCGTCCTGCGGGCGGCCCTGTAGCTCTGTTCCGACGCATCGGCGCGTCATCTCGCGAGAGGCGAGATTTCCTGTGAAGGCGGAGCGCGGCACAGCAGTTCGGCTACAGCCTGCCAGCGATGATCCATCGCTGGCAGGCTGTAGATGCGAATAAAATCGCATCAAACTGCTATATCAGACGCTGTTTTATGAACAGCGTCTGATATAGCTGCTACCTGGTCCTCTGGTGGTCCCATTTACTGGGATCGACCACCAGAGGACCAGGTAACACAGTAAAGTTGCACCAAACACTACACTAACCCCCCCCACCCCCCCCCTCACCTATTAACCCCTTGATCACCCCATCTAGACCCCTGATCACCCCCTGTCATTGATCACACCCCTTGTAAGGCTCCATTCAGACGTCCATATGTGTTTTGCGGATCCGTGGATTCACGGATCCGTGGATCCGCGGATCCGATCCGCAGATCCGATCCGCGGATCCGATCCGCAGATCCTCAAAACACGGACACCGGCAATGTGCTTTCCGCATTTTGCAGATCCGCACATTGCCAGAACTATATAGAAAATGCTTTTTCTTGTGCGCAGTGCGGACAAGAAAAGGACATATTCTATATTTTTGCAGAACGGAAGTGCAGACCCGGAGCGCGGATCCGTAATTCCGGATCCGAGCGGGACAAAGTCTGTCCCCATAGAAATGAATGGGTCCGCAATTCCGTTCCGCAAACAGAATTGCGGACGTGTGAATGGGGCATAAGGGTCCCCTATCACCACCAGTTAGTTAGCGCCCAGCCCACTGCACCGCAGTCACTGATTTTGGCAGAGATTTTTCATCCACATTGACCGATGCGAATGAAAAAATCTGTGCCGTTCATTTTTTTTTCAGCGCAGAGGCTGAACGGAAAAAATCTCATTACCCGTATGCTCAATATACGGAGAATCGCAGAAACTCCTAATGCTGGCCATACGTGTAATGATTGCGGAGAACCCTAAAATGCCAGGGCAGTACAAAAACCCCACATGTGACCCCATTTTAGAAAGAAGACACCCCAAGGTATTCCGTGAGGGGTATGGTGAGTTCATGCAAAATTTTATTTTTGTCACAAGTTAGTGGAATATGAGACTGTAAAAAAAAAAAAAAAAAAACAATTTCCGCTAACTTGTGCCAAATTTTTTTTTCTGTGAACTCGCCATACCCCTCAGCGAATACCTTGGGGTGTCTTCTTCCACAATGGGGTCACATGTGGTATTATACTGCCCTGGCATTTAGGAGTCCTAAAGCGTGAGAATCCAAATGCGTAAAAATGGCCTGTGAAATCCTAAAGGTACTCATTGGTTTTAGGGCCCCTTTGCGCATCTTGGCTGCAAAAAGTGTCACACATGTGGTATCGCCGTACTCAGGAGAAGTAGGGCAATGTGGTTTTGGGGTGTATTTTTACATATACCCATGCTGGAGTGTGAGAAATATCGCTGTAAGCGACAACTTTTTAAAATTTTTTATTCAAAGTTGTCAATTTACAGAGATATTTCTCTCACCCAGCATGGGTATATGTAAAATACACCCTAAACCTTGCCCTACTTCTCCGAGTACGGCGATACCACATGTGTGACACTTTGCAGCCAAGATGTCAAAGGGCTAAATTAACGAGTACCTTTTAGGAAGAGCATTTTTGCGCATTTTTCTCTCACGCTTTAGGGACCCCTAAAATGCCAGGGCAGTATAAATACCCCACATGTGACCCCATTTTGGAAAGAAGACACCCCAAGGTATTCGCTGAGGGCATAATGAGTCCATGAAAAATTAAACTTTTTGTCAAAAGTTAGCGGAAAGGAGACTTTGTGAGAAAAACAATAAAAAATCAATTTCCACTAACTTGTGCCAAAAAAAATCTTCTATGAACTCGCCATGCCCCTCATGGAATACCTTGGGGTGTCTTCTTTCCAAAATGGGGTCACATGTGAGGTATTTATACTGCCCTGGCATTTAGGGGCCCTAAGCGTGAGAAGAAAATGCGTAAAAATGCCCTCCTAAAAGTACTCATTGGAATTAGGGCCCCTTTGCGCATCTTGGCTGCAAAAAGTGTCACACATGTGGTATCGCCGTACTCAGGAGAAGTAGGGCAATGTGTTTTGGGGTGTATTTTTACATATACCCATGCTGGGTGAGAGAAATATCTCTGTAAATTGACAACTTTGAATAAACAAATTTAAAATGTTGTCGTTTACAGCGATATTTCTCACACGCAGCATGGTATATGTAAAATACACCCCAAGCCCTACTTCTCCTGATACGGCGATACCACATGAGTGCACTTTTGCAGCCTGGATGCACAAGGGGCCCTAAAACAATGAGTACCTTTAAGATTTCACAGGCCATTTTATGCATTTGGATTCTCACACTTTAGGAGCCCCTAAAATGCCAGGTGAGTATAAATACCCCACATGTGACCCCATTTTGGAAAGAAGACACCCCTAGGTATTCTGTGAGGGGCATGGTGAGTCCACAGAATTTTTATTTTTGGCACAAGTCAGCGGAAATTGTTTTTTTTTTTTGTTTTTTTTTTTTACAAAGTCTCATATTCCACTAACTTGTGACAGAAATAAAATTTTACATGAACTCACCATACCCCTCACAGAATACCTTAGGGTGTCTTCTTTCCAAAATGGGGTCACATGTGGAGTATTTATACTGTCCTGGCATTTTAGGGGCCCCTAAAGCGTGAGAAGAAGTCTGGAATCCAAATGCGTAAAAATGCCCTGTGAAATCCTAAAGGTACTCATTGGTTTTAGGGCCCTTTGCACCCAAGCTGCAAAAAGTGGCACACATGTGGTATCGCCGTACTCAGGAGAAGTAGGGCAATGTGTTTTGGTGTGTATTTTTATATATACCCATACTTTGTGTGAGAAATATCTCTGTAAGCGACAACTTTTAAAATTTTTATACAAAGTTGACAATTTACAGAGATATTTCTCTCACCTAACATGGGTGTATGTAAAATACACCCCAAAACACATTGCCCTACTTCTCCTGAGTCAATGATGACCCATGAGTGACACTTTTTGCAGCCTGAGTGCAAAGGGACCAAATTCAACGAGTACCTTTAGGTTTTACTGGCGACTCACAATTTAGCCCGCCCAAAATGCCAGAACAGTAAACACACCCCACAAATGACCCCATTTCGGAAAGTAGACACCCCAAGGTATTCACTGAGGGGCATAGTGAGTCCGTCTGAGATTTATTTTTTTTGCCAGAAGTTATCAGAAATTGAAACTTTTTTTTTTTTTTCTCAGAAAGTGTAATTTTCCGCTAACTTGTGAAAAAAAATGAAATGATACATGAACTCACCAAGCCCCTCCGTGAATACTTTGGGGTGTCTTCTTTCTAAAATGGTGTCATTTGGGGGGTATTTATACTATCCTGACATTCTAGCACCTGAAGAAACATGACAGGCGCTCAGAAAGTCAGAGCTGCTTCAAAATGCCGAAATTCACTTTTTTGCACCATAGTTTGTAAACGCTATAACTTTTACCCAAACCAATAAATATACACTTATTGGATTTTTTTATCAAAGACATGTAGAACAATAAATTTAGAGAAAAATTTATATAGAAATGTAGTTTTTTTTTGAAAAATTTTACAACAGAAAGTGAAAAATGTCATTTTTTTGCAAAAATTTCGGTCATTTTTGATTAATAGCAAAAAAAGTAAAAATGTCAGCAGCAATGAAATACCACCAAATGAAAGCTCTATTAGTGAGAAGAAAAGGAGGTAAAATTCATTTGGGTGGTAAGTTGCATGACGGAGCAATAAACGGTGAAAGTAGTGTAGTGCGGAATTGTAAAAAGTGGCCTGGTCATTAAGGGTGTTTAAGCTAGGGGGGCTGATGTGGTTAAATATCACTCCCAGTATAGGAGCGTATTCACACATAAAAGTGCCACTCCTTCAAGACAAGTCAAACAAATCACAGAAAAAACTATATATATAAATATATAAACCATTGTGCACGATAAGGTATTAAATGCACGGATGTATATGGCTACATTTACAAGAGACCCGTGAACAGGCAGGTCTCGCGGGAGCATGCGCCGACGGGATTGCGCAACTAACTCACGCCTGGGCAGCCTGCAAGTACAGGTGGGAAGAAGTAGTTAGAGGTAGTTGAGTAGTTTTTTTTTAAAATCCTTTATCATTTTTTTAATCCTTTATCATTTGCTCAATGATATCTTCCCAATCCTAATGATTTCCTTCACCCTCAACCCAACCACCCACTCATGTATATATACACCATCTACTTATGTCTTCTTCATTAATTTGACTTCCTCTTCTCATGTCATTCTCCTTTAAGGAGGAAGAAATAAGTAGAAGGGATCAAGGTAAGGAGGCAGAAGTAAGCAGAGGGGTCAAGGTACCTTTATATCCTCCACTTATATACAGTATTTCTTCTTACCTTAACCACCTGCACTTATGTATTCCTCTCTAATGTACGGTAAGTCTTCCTCCTTAGCTTGACCCCCATCAGTCATGTCTTCCTTTTTACCTTAACATCCTCCACTTGTCTTTCTTCTTTCCTTGACCCCTTGCATTCATGTATTTCTTCGGACCGTGATCGACTCCACTTAAGTCTTCCTCCTTACCTTGACATCCTCCATTTATGTCTTCCTTCTTACCTTGACCCACTGCTCTCAAGTTGCTAAACCTGTATGGACTGTGTGAACTGTTAAACTTGAGCTGCATTTAATGGACCACAGTCTGGAAAAGACCCAAGGGTTATCAGCATTTACCCTCCTCGCATGCAGCTGTGTGGTTGGTTACGGTGTTTGTGAAGCTGGGTACTGATGTAGTGGTCACAGACATCCTTGAAGGTGTTGGGGCATCATATACATGACTGGTGCAATGTCAGATAAGTAATGGTGTGGTAGTGGGTAGCCTCCTTTAGACCTATAGCGGCACGGATGGTTTAAATAAAAGCCAGCAGCCATCTTTAGTGTGATCTGACTTTAGACCTCAAAAAGTTTTCTGCAACTGTTTTGGGGCGGAGTTGGCATAGCACAGGCAACAAGGATCGTGGCGACGGCTGTTTCGTGCCTCAGCGCATTGCATGCTAGGGTGTGGAAAGGCGGGATTCATGGGGCCCAAGTAAATTCTTGCCCAGGGTCCGATCAATAATAAACATGGCCCTGCCTCACTCTATTGATAAAATCTGAGACACTTGGTCAATACATTTTGATCCGCGCATTTAATACCATATCGATGCAAGATGGTTTATATATATATATATATATATATATATATATAGTTTTTTCTGTGATTTGTTTGACTTGTCTTGAAGGAGTGGCACCTTCATGTGTGAATACGCTCCTATACTGGGGGTGATATTCAAGTGCACTTTTGCCCCACCTATCTAATAGGTGACCTTGATTAAGGTGGTACATTGAATTGGATTTTGAGTTGTCACGGAGAAAGCCAGGATTCAATTTCTTGATGAAGGACACAGAGCAGTTCCTCCCCTGTGTGACTCCGTTCACCCAGGCAAACGAGGTGCAGAACAGCGTGACACCGTCGTACCCTGCACATGTGGTATGCTGGAGGGGCACTGTGAATTGTCCCTGCAGTGGAGGATGAGGAGGCAGAGGCGGACATTGTTGCAGGACCAACGGTGTGAGAACGTGGAGGCGGAAGCGGCGTGACCTGGCCAAGTTGCTGGTGTGGCTGTGCAGGAACCACATTGACCCAGTGGGCCTTAAAGGACATGTATTGTCCCTGACCGTAGTTACAGCTCCACACGTCGGCGCTGCCATGCACTTTGGCAGACACCGAAATGCTCAAGGACTGGCCCATCTTCTGTTCTACATACTTGTGCAGGGCTGGTACTGCCTTTTTGGCAAAGAAATGGCGGCTTGGGACTCTCCACCTCGGCTCGGCACAAGCCATCAGTTCTCTGAAAGTTGCAGAGTTCAACACTTGGAAAGGGAGGGACTGAAGCACTAGCAACTTAGCCAGGAGCACATTCAGCTTCTGCGCCATTGGATGAGTGCACAAATACTGTTGTCTCTTGGCAATCGCTTCGGTGATCGATTGCTGACGGAATGACTGGCGAGGAGTAGGAGCAGGAGCATTAGAACCAGCAGATTATGGTAATGACAGACAGCTCCCTTCGGCTGAGGTGGTGGAGCCTTGACAGCCTGAAATCGGGTGCGTGCCACTGGGTGATGCAACGGTTTCTGCGGCAGGCTGGACCACCACATCGGAGCCACGGTTCTCCCAGGCCACTTTATAGTGATGCTGCCTATGCTGACGTAGGGCCGTGGTGCCAACATTGGCACCCTGGCCACGCTTCACCTTCTGCCCACAGATTCTACAAATGGCCATGTTCACCTCCTCCTGCGGCTTAACAAAAAACTGCCACACCGCCGAGTAGGTGATTTTACCCCCAACACTCTGCACTGGCCACCGTCGCTGCCTCCGTGAACCCCTGCACCACTACTTTCCAGGCAGGTAGGCTCCTGCGAAGCGGGTGGTCTACCCCGGGCACGTTTGGCTCCTGACCTGCCATTGCTGCAACCCTGCTGACTCCTGGCCACGAAGACGACTTGCTGGCTCCGCCACTGCTTCACGGGCAAGCTGCCATCCTCTTCTCCTGATGATGGCTCCCAAGTGCGATCAGCTAGATCATCATCATTGAGTACTGTCTGCACGTCACTGATGTCCTCCTCAACAGTCTCTGGGTCAGGAGCCTGACCACTCGCAACACCAGCTCCCATGCCACTCTCCTCATCACTACTTTCCCGCCTACCAGAGTAAGCGGCGGATGTCTCCTCCACATCTTGGCTGGCCAGTAGCTTCTGACTGTCCTCTAGTAGCTCGTCCTCACTGTATAGTGGAGCTGAGCCCACAACATATAATACTTCTCTGGCTGAGGGAACAGAAAAGGACAGAGGCAGGTTGAGGACAGGTGAGGGCACAGGGCCTGCTCCCGGGCCATGCCAACTAAGGGTTGTGTCTCACAAACCCACCGACTCTTGGCTGGGGATGTCTGATGTCACCATTCAAGAACCACTGGGTTGCTGGTCCAGACACGACTGCTAGTTGACACTGGGATCTCCGGCATCTCGCTGCGACTCCTGCTGCCACGCCCTTACTCTGCTGCGACCTGTGCCTGCGCCAGGAACATTTAGGCCTTTGCCACTCCCCTTTGCAGGGCCTGGTACTTCTCTGTCTGACATACTGTCAGATCAAATAAATAAATAAAAAGGAAATTAAAACACCCCAAAAAAGTCTGTAATTTTCTCACTTCACCACACAACGGCTAATAAGCCCTTTTTTCCCACTAATACACACCAAAAAGGGCTTTAGAACATATAACTACACCGCTGAACGGCAAATAGGCCCTTATTTTTTTCCACTTATACACGCCACAAAAGGCTTTAGAACATATAACTGCACCGCTGAATGGCAAATATATATTTTTTTGCCACTAATACACTAATACATGCCAAAAAGGGGTGTAATTTTCTCACTTTACCACACAACAGCAAATACTTTTTTGTGCCTCTAATAGGCGCCAATAAGGGCTTCAGAACATATAACTGCACCGCTGAACGGCAAATAATATATATATTTTTGCCACTAATACACGCCAAAAAGGGCTTTAGAACATGTAACTGTACCGCTGAAAGCAAATAATATTTTTTTTTTTGCCAGTAATACAAGCTAAAAAGAGCTTTAGAACATAAACTGTATTTTTCGCCCTATAAGACGTACTGGCCCATAAGACGCACCTAGGTTAGAGGAGGGCAATAAGAAAAAATATATTTTTCATTACAACTCAGGTCAGACCAGCAATCAGACCCCAAATGTTAATAAGAACCCAACAAGACCTCAGATCAGACTCCCAATAAGAGCACCATGCCGCTAATCAGTCCTCTTTGCCTCTCATATTAGCACCCAGCAGTCCCCATTGCCTCATATCAGCCCCAGTAGCCCCCATTGCCTCTCATGTTAGTCCCCATTATTCTCAGATTAGCCCCTAGCAGCCCCATATTGTCTCAGATTAGCCCCCAGCAGCCCCATATTGTCTCAGATTAGCCCCCAGCAGCCCCATATTCCCCTACATCAGCCCCATATTCCCCTACATCAGCCCCATATTGCCCCAGATCAGCCCCCAGTATTTCCATATTGCCCCCAAATCAGTCCCCAGCATCTCCATATTGCCCCCAGATCAGTCCCCAGCATCACCATATTGTCCCCAGCATTTCCATATTGCCCCCTTGCATCACCATATTGCCCCAGTATCAGTCCCCAGCATCTCCATATTGCTCTCAGCATCTCCATATTGCCCCCAGATCAGTCCCCAGCATCTCCATGTTGCCCCAGCATCACCATATTGCCCCCAGCATCGGTGCCCAGCATCTCCATATTGCCTCATGTTTTATAAAATAAAAAAAATACTTGGCAATCCTCTTCATCCTTCTGTCGGCTGCGCTGTGAAGGCTGCGCACAGGGTGAGATCACAGAGCGCACTCACGCTGTGCGCAGCCTTCACAGCCAACAGCCAAGGACCAGGAAGCAGTGAGTACAGAGCCTTTAACGCTCCCCGGCCCTCCAGGACTAATGAGCGCATCCATAATGGCAGCGCTCATTAGTATTCACCCCATAAGACTCAGGGGCATTTCCCCCCCACTTTTGGGGTGAAAAATGCGTCTGTAACTGCACCGCTGAACGGCAAATATATATATTTTTGCCACTAATACACGACAAAAATGACTGTAATTTTCTCACTTCACGACACAACAGCTAATAAGCTCTTGTTTTTCCCACTAATACAAGCCAAAAAATGCTTTAGAACATATAACTGCACCGCACAAGGGCAAATAAGACATAGAAATATTTCCTTGTAATAAACCCCGTTAATGGCTGTATCAAACAGCACTTGCACCCCAATAACAAGGACGGTTTGCTGGAATTATAGAGGTGTATAATGGCAATTTGAATCCGCAGTCAGTGCAGCAAGGTGTAATAGGATTGTTCCTATTACCCAGGCTGTCAACTCCCCTACTGAGCCCTGTTCTACTTTAACACTGTGGAATGATACCTCCCTATCCTTTCCCTGAACTTTTATACAGCAAAAAGTTTTTAAGTCTTTTCTAGCACTGTCCCTAGCGCCTGCTGACATCTCTCCCTGCACTAAGTACACTGGAAAATGGCTGAATCAAAGATGGCTAAGTGTATTTATAGGGCTGTTACAACACAGGGCTGGCTGCTGATTGGCTGCATGCATGGCATTGTCGGTGATCCCTCGTTACCAGAGCTCTTTGCTCCATGTCCTCACACGTGCAGCAGCCATTTTAGGAAATAATGCGATTCGTTACCACGAAGCGTGAGGAAATTCGGATTTGTTGATAATTGAATTTTTCCTGAAATTCAGATCGAATTCCACTTCGTCAACTTTGATTCGCTCATCTCTAATCTTCACAGTAGTTATGTCCACATTGTGCCACTTTAAAGAAAGTGAGGATGAATGAATAAAAGGTCCCTGGGCTGCTTCGTTAGGAGATGATTACACCAGCACTGAGCGGAGGGGAAGGGAGAGGGAAAGCGACTGAAGAGGTTAGTCCACCACTGAATGAGCAGGAGAAGGTTGACCACTTCATTTAAAATGCTCTATTTATTGCATAGTAATAGTTTTCGTTGGATAACGCCTTTAAAATACGGCCACAGGTAAACCTCCAATTAACTCAAAATGATCTCAGAAGCCTCTAAAGTCATGACCATTTTTTGGGCATTTTCCAAGCTATTTAAAGACACCATGAACTTGAAAGCTAAAAGAAAGCATTGTCTCTAGCATTATTCAGACATTTCACATTCTTGAACTATAGTAATGATCCTAACTGACCTGAATGTGTACTAGGATTAAATGTTCAGAAATTGTGAAAACTGAGTCTTATGAACTGGCTAGATACCCTGTTGAGGACCAGAATAGGACATGTTTTACTATGTTTGTGGAAAGCACATGGACGTCCTGAATGTGTCCGTTGCAGAAAAGGTAGAATATGCCCTATTCTGGCCCTTAAAATGGAGACCTTGAACCCATAGAAGTCAATGGCTCTGCAAAAAAAATGTGGGTCACACATGGACAGTATCCTTATTTAGCAGATACGCAACTTGCAGTACACAAAACGGATACTGTTGTGTGCATAAAGGTTTAGATATGCAGCTCAGCAGGCAGTATCATACAAGGTAAGATTAGATACACAGCTCAGGAGACTGTATCATAAAAGATACAGATGCTTAGATGCACAGTTTAGGAGACTGTATTGTACATGATAGGATTAGATACACAGCTCGGGAGACTATCGTATATGATGGGATTAGATACATAGCTCAACAGGCAGTATCATATAAAACAGGATTAGATACACAGCTCAGCAGGTAGGATTATATAAAATAGGATTCAATACACAGCTCAGCAGGCTGTATTGTATATTATAGGATTCAATACACAGCTCAGCAGGCTGTATTGTATATGATAGGATTCAATACACAGCTCAGCAGGCTGTATTGTATATGATAGGATTCAATACACAGCTCAGCAGGCTGTATTGTATACAATAGGATAAAATACACATCTCAGCAGGCAGTATCATACAAGATAAGATTAGATACATAGCTCAGGAGACTGTATCGTATACGATAGGATTAGACACACAGCTCATCAGGCAGTATCATACAAGACAAGACTGATAGACAGCTTGGCAGGGAGTATAGTACATGATGGGATTAGACAGAGATGTGATTGGATGTCCTTGCTGATTCATGCCGTTTAATACACTCTGGAAATGGTGAGGGAAGAGACTGCGGACTGTCAGTGATGTTATTTAGACACTAAGTGGGAAATAGACTAGAAGGATTCATTATGGGTGTAGTAGCATGGCCAAATGTAGTGGGTGTAGCTTTTGCAGACTGAAGAGTAGGGGGCGTGTCCAGCCTGTGACTGACCACTGTTCAGTGCAGCCGGGCTTTATCAATAAAGTTATGTATTCAACAAAACAAGAAACTAGGAAAAGTAAACAGATCTGCTAGGATAGTCTGATGCCCAGACAGGGGAAAAGAAAGCACAGACATCAAAAACAGGTATTGGGGGCATATGTATGCATGGTGAGGTGTGTTAGGAGCACGTAAAAAATTTGATTTTGGGAACGGGCAACCTCTTTTAGGATACCGGAGGTTTTTTTCATATTTGTGTTTTCATTTTTCTTCCCTATCTTCCTTGAGCCATAACTTTTTTATTTTTCCATTCAGCTGTATGAGGGCTTATTTTTTGCAGGACAAGTTGTAGTTTCTAATGCCACCATTTATTACGGCATACAATGTAGTGGGAAGCGGGAAAATGGGGTGGAATTGGAAAAAAAAATGCATTTTACGGCTTTTGTTCCCACAGCGTTCCGCTTGCGGCAAAACTGACGAAAGTTTTTTTAAATAGTGTAAAGATAAATGTAAACTTTGAACAAATTTTTTTTTTTACATCACCATATTCTGACCCCCATTTCTTTTTTATAGTTATATCTACTGAGCTGTGTGGGGGCTAATTTTTTGCGGGACAATGTGTATTTTTTATTGATACCATTTTGGAGTGTGTGTGACTTTTGAATCACATTTTGTTACATTTTTTAGGTATGAGAAGCAATGAAAAATGGCAAATTGGCCGTTTTGACCATTTTTTCGGTTACCCATTTGCCATATTGGAAAAATATTTTTATATTTTAATAGTACAGGTGTTTTTGGTCGCTGTAATGCCAATGATCTTTACATTTTTTATTTATGTATTTATTTTTATTATACAGTAAGGGGGTGATTTAAACTTATGTTTTTTTCATTTTTTATATATTTTTAATAGTTTTTTATTTTATTTACTTTTTTATGATTTTGAAGCTCATATTTGACCCTACAAAATCCAATTGTTTGTTTTTAATTATGAACATTCATGGATTTTTATGTCAATTAAATGTCAGAATTGCTAATTTCTTATGTTGGCCTGCCATCTGCTGGCCAAAATCAGAATTGCATCTTAAATGCAACAGGTCTCTTCAGCGAGATCTAGCACATTTAAATCAATTACCAGTATCCTCATTGGCCGCAGAGGATGCCGGTAAGAAGCCCGGATGCGCAAGCACTTGATCACGGCATCTAAAGGCTTTAATTACCGCAATCAGCATTATTGCCAGTCGTGGTAAATAGCTCTGTTGTTTGAAACAGTAGAGACCTGCCAGCCATGACGCCCGCTGCACATGCGAGCGGGCACCAGGTTTGTCCATCCCTCCAGCGCCGTACATGTACGGCACTGGTAGTGAAAGGGTTAATTTTTTCTAATATCCCATAATAACAGCTTTGACATGCTGTATCTGTAGGTCTCTCCCCTTATACACTCTTTTCTCAAATTTTGTCGCAATTAATTTTTACAACAAAATTTGCAACTTTTAGGTGTCTTCAAAAAGTCCCATCATTAGACATTCTCCTCAAGGGTCCTTATCTAGTTCTCTTTTACACCTGAAGTAACAAGGAGACAACCAGGCACAGCTCTATATGACTAAAGGGTCCATTCACAAGGTTTTAATGTGGGCGCATTTCGTGGGCGCCAGCTGATCATTCCGGATTTCAGGCAGAAACAAGTAGATTTTTCAGATGCTTCAAATCCCAATGTAAAATATCCAGGAATCATTCTCCCTCTTCCCCTCTTCTAAGGGCTCATCCACACGACCAGATGTATTTTGCAGTCTTTAAAAAACGGATCAGAAAAAAATACGGACAACATCCGTGTGCATTCCGTATTTTGCGGAACGGAACAGCTGGCCCTTCATAGAACAGTACTATCCTTGTCCGTAATGCGGGCAATAATAGGACATGCTCTATTTTTTTGAGGAACGGAAATACGGACATACGGCCAATTTTTTTCTGTACTTAGGCTGGGTTCACACGGGCGTCATGTTTGACGCCCGGATAAGAGGCGGGTGCGTTGCGGGAAAATGCGCGAGTGCAAAGCGTTTTGCACGCGCGTGGGAAAAATCGGCATGTTTGGTACCCAGACCCGAACCAGGACTTGATCACTAAAGTTCGGGTTTGGGTTGAGTATTCTTTAGATTTTATTATTTTCCCTTATAACATGGTTATAAGGGAAAATAATAGCATTCTCACTACAGAATGCTTAGTAAAATGTGGATGGAGGGGTTAAAAATAAAAAAATTAACTCTCCATATCCACTTGATCGCGTAGTTGCGATCTCTTCTTTATTCATTAGCTGTCGGCTAAAGGACCTGTGATGACGTCACTGAGCTCATCACATGGTCCATCACCATGGTGATGGACCATGTGATGTGATGTCACCACAGGTCCTTTAGCTGGCAGCTAATGCTTGAAGAAGAGAGAAGAGATCGGCAACTACACGATCAAGTGGATAAGGCGAGTTAATTTTTGTTATTTTTAACCCCTAATCCACATTTTACTGAGCATTCTGTATTGAGAATGCTATTATTTTCCCTTATAACCATGTTATAAGGGAAAATAATAAAGATCGGGTCCCGTCTCTTAGCAACCTTGCGGGAAAAATCACACTGCATCCGCACTTGATTGCGGATGCTTGCGATTTTCCCGCAGCCCCATTCACTTCTATGGGGCCTGTGTTGCGTGAAAAACGCACAATAAAGAGCATGCTGCGATTTTCACGCAATGCAGAAGTGATGCGTGAAAATCACCGCTCATGTGCATAGCCCCATAGAAATGAATGGGTCAGGATTCAGTGCGGGTGCAATGCGTCCAACTCACGCATTGCACCCCCGCGGAAAACTCGCCTGTGTGAAAGGGGCCTTACTGTTTAACCACATCAGCCCCCCTAGCTTAAAGGGAGTCTGTCACCAAAGTTGGACATAATAGACCGCTGACATAGCTTTGTAGCATCACTTTAGATGAATGAAACGGTACCTTTGTTGTCTTCTTCAGAGCTTCACCTGCTTCAAAAACGGACTTTTATTGATATGTAAATGAGGGCTCGCAAGTGCCCAGGGCGGAGTTAAGTTCTTTGGAGCCCAGGCTGCTCATCCTCTTTAGTTCTTATCCCCGCCCCTGTCTCTGTCTCTGCCCGCCCTTCTATTGCCTTTCTTCCTCCTCCTCTGGTAGCGAACTCCTGCGCCTGCGCTCAGCTTTGCCTCGGCGGGGCATGCGCACTGCGATGCCCACTGTGGGAACGGCATCAATGTAGCTACTGCGCATTCCCCGGCTGACGCTGCAAACCCAGCTGTAAGCTGGTGGACATGCGCAGTAGCTACATTGATGCCGTTCCCACAGTGGGCATCGCAGTGCGCATGCCCCGCCGAGGCAAAGCTGAGCGCAGGCGCAGGAGTTCGCTACCAGAGGAGGAGGAAGAAAGGCAATAGAAGGGCGGGCAGAGACAGAGACAGGGGCGGGGATAAGAACTAAAGAGGATGAGCAGCCTGGGCTCCAAAGAACTTAACTCCGCCCTGGGCACTTGCGAGCCCTCATTTACATATCAATAAAAGTCCGTTTTTGAAGCAGGTGAAGCTCTGAAGAAGACAACAAAGGTACCGTTTCATTCATCTAAAGTGATGCTACAAAGCTATGTCAGCGGTCTATTATGTCCAACTTTGGTGACAGACTCCCTTTAAACACCCTTAATGACCAGGCCACTTTTTACAATTCTGCACTACACTACTTTCACCGTTTATTGCTCCGTCATACAACTTACCACCCAAATGAATTTTACCTCCTTTTCTTCTCACTAATAGAGCTTTCATTTGGTGCTATTTTATTCTTGCTGACATTTTTACTTTTTTTGATGAAATTTTTGCAAAAAAATGACATTTTTCACTTTCTGTTGGAAAATTTGTCAAATAAACTACATTTCTCTAAAAAAAATTCTCTAAATTTATTGTTCTACATGTCTGTGATAAAAAAAATGCAATAAGTGTATATTTATTGGTTTGGGTAAAAGTTATAGCGTTTACAAACCATGGTGCAAAAAAGTGAATTTCCGCACTTTGACTTTCTGAGCACCTGTCCCGTTTCCTGATGTACTACAATGCCCAGACAGTAGAAAACCCCCACAAATGACCCCATTTCGGAAAGTAGACACCCTAAGGTATTTACTGATGGGCATAGTGAGTTCATGGAAGTTTTTATTTTTTGTCACAAGTTAGTGGAATTTTTTTTTTTTTTTTTTTACAAAGTCTCATATTCCACTAACTTGTGACAAAAAATAAAATTTTACATGAACTCACCATACCCCTCACGGAATTCCTTGGGGTGTCTTCTTTCTAAAATGGGGTCACTTGTGGGGTATTTATACTGCCCTGGCATTTTAGGGGCCCCTAAACGTGAGAAGTGGTTTGGAATCCAAATGCGTAAAAATGTCCTGTGAAATCCTAAAGGTACTCATTGGATTTAGGGCCCCTTTGCGCATCTTGGCTGCAAAAAAGTGGCACACATGTGATATCGCTGTACTCAGGAGAAGTAGGGCAATGTGTTTTGGGGTGTAGTTTTACATATACCCATACTGTGTGTGAAAAATATCTCTGTAAATGACAACTTTTTCCATTTTTTTATACAAAGTTGTCAATTTACAGAGATATTTCTCTCACCCAGCATGGTTATATGTAAAACTACACCCCAAAACACATTGCTCTACTTCTCCTGAGTACGGCGATACCACATGAGTGACACTTTTTTGCAGCCAAGATGCGCAAAGGGGCCCTAATTCCAATGAGTACCTTTCAGGAGGGCATTTTTACGCATTTTTCTTCTCACGCTTTAGGGTCCCTAAAATGCTAGGGCAGTAAAAATATCCCAAATGTGACCCCATTTTAGAAAGAAGACACCCCAAGTTATTCCGTGAGGGGCATGGCGAGTTCATAGAAGTTTTTTTTTTTTTGGCACAAGTTAGTGGAATTAGATTTTTTTTGTTTTTTCTCACAAAGTCTCCCTTTCCGCTAACTTGTGACAAAAAGTTCAATCTTTCATGGACTCAATATGCCCCTCAGCGAATACCCTCGGGTGTCTTCTTTCCAAAATGGGGTCACATGTGAGGTTTTTGTACTGCCCTGGCATTTGAGGGTCTCCGCAATCATTACATGTATGGCCAGCATTAGGAGTTTCTGCTATTCTCCTTATATGGAGCATACGGGTAATGAGATTTTTTTTCCGTTCAGCCTCTGGGCTGAAAGAAAAAATGAATGGCACAGATTTCTCCATTCACATCGATCGATGTGGATGAAAAAATCTCTGCCAAAAAATATGCAAGAAAAAAAGAGGGGCCTGGCGATTGCCAGGACATAGGGGCTCCGCCCAAACATCCATACCCACTCAGCTCCTATGTCCTGGCAAACGTGATTTCTCCATTCACATCGATCAATCGATCGGTGTGGAGGAAGACATCTTTGCCAGATTTTTGATACAAAGTGTTTGCCAAAGCATATGAACTCCAACACCTCTCCTCAGCTCATATGCCAGGGCAAACGTACCTGTCCTGCAGAGGAGAAATCTCGTCTTGCAGCGCCGCATACACCGACTTCACGTGTCTTCTGACAGCAGCGCAATGCTTCTCTCAGAATTCACATCAGTGCTGCGGCGTTTTCGTCGGTTGGTCCGTTGGTCTACCTGGAAAATAAAGGGTGGTTAGGGGGGAAAAAAAAAAGAAGAAAAAACAAGCAGCAGGCTCATAACTTGAACGTTACAAACTTTATAAAACCGGCGCATTGTAAAACTTTTTTTTATAAAACCTGAACATCAAAAAAAAACTAAACTTACTCAAGATTTCTTTTTCTTCGTACCCGTTTAATTTTTTTTTTTTCCACTCTTTATTTTCCTAGCAGAAACCTCTCCTTTCCCATGGGACAATGTGTAAAGTGTAAGGCCTCTTGCACACGGGCGTCATGTTTGACGCCCGGATAAGATGCGGGTGCGTTGCGGGAATCGCCGCGATTTTTCCGCGCGTGTGCTAACGTTTGTAGTGCGTTGAGCACGCGCGTGAAAAAATCCGCATGCTTGCTACCCAGACCCGAAGTCAGACTTCATCACTGAAGTCTGGTTTCGGGATGAGTATTCTGTATGTGTAATTATTTTCCTTTATAACATAGTTATAAGGGAAAATAATCGCATTCTAATACAGAATGCAATGTTCCGGGCTTGAAGGGTTAAAATAATAAAGAGTTAACTACCTTCTCCATTATGCAGCAGAGCCCCAGAACGTCGTCTCTCTTGATAGTTGGCTGCTGAGGACCTGTGGTGACGTCACAGGGTCACATGGTCCAATCATAGAAGCATTTGAGTGGACCATGTGACCCATGTGATCCTGTGACATCACGGCAGGTCCTTCATCGAACAACAGATGTTCGATGAAGGACCTGCCGTGATGTCACAGGATCACATGGGTCACATGGTCCACTCAAATGCTTCTATGATTGGACCATGTGACCCTGTGACGTCACCACAGGTCCTCAAGCAGCCAAACTATCAAGAGAGACGACGCTCTGGGGCTCTGCGCGCATAATGGGAGAAGGTAGTTAACTCTTTATTATTTTTAACCCTTTCAAGCCCGGGAACATTGCATTCTGTAATTAGAATGCGATTATTTTCCCTTATAACTATGTTATAAAGGAAAATAATAACGATCGGGTCCCCATCCCGATCGTATCCTAGCAACCATGCGGGAAAATCGCAACGCATCCGCACATGATTGCGGATGCTTGCGATTTTCCGCATCCCCATTCACTTCTATGGGGCCTGCGCTGCGTGAAAATCGCAGAATATAGAACATGCTGCGATTTTCACGCAACGCAAAAGTGATGCGTGAAAATCACCGCTCGTGTGCACAGCCCCATAGAACTGAATGGGTCAGGATTCAATGCGGGTGCAATGCGTCCTCCTCACGCATTGCACCCGCGCGGAAAACTCGCCCGTGTGAAAGGGGCCTAAATCACACAGAGATGGTGAGAAGTACATTATAGACTTTATCCCAAGTGAAAGAAGATGTTTCTACCGTTTTACATAGCTGCAGTAGCACACCAGCACCCCTATGTGTTAGGGTCTCTCAAAACCTAGTATCCTGAGAGACCCTAGAGCCTGAGTGGGAAAACTACCTGTGTTGTGCTGTCCCTACGTTCCTAAGTGTACCTGAGTGTGGTACTTCCGGAAACACTCCCCTAGGCATAGGGCAGGGTGGTCAGGACAGTCAGAACAGAAATAACGGGTGTCACGCCTTATTCCACTCCTGCTACAGACACGACATCTTTTTCGGGGTGACTGTTGGGTTGAGGTACCAGCAACGACACTGGGGAAGTGCCGCTCGTGTAGACGGCTCACTACACTGGTGGTTGGGACCACGGAACCTCCTGGATACAGGAGGTTCTCGATGATCTCTTCCTGAAATTTGAGAAAGGATCCCGTTCTCCCAGCCTTACTGTAGAGAACAAAACTATTATATATAGCCAATTGAATTAAATATACAGACACCTTCTTATACCAGCGTCTGGTGCGTCGGGAAAGCAAATAAGGGGCCAACATCTGGTCATTGAAGTCCACCCCTCCCATGAGCAAATTATAGTCGTGGACTGAGAGGGGCTTTTCAATGACGCTGGTTGCCCGTTCAATTTGGACTGTGGTGTCTGCGTGAATGGAGGAGAGCATGTAAACGTCAAGTTTGTCTCTCCATTTCACCGCGAGCAGTTCTTGGTTACACAAGGCAGCCCTCTCCCCCCTAGCAAGACGGGTGTTAATGAGCCGTTGGGGGAAGCCCCGGCGACTAGGTCGCGCGGTGCCACAGCAGCCAATCTGTTCTAGGAACAAATGCCTGAAGAGGGGCACACTTGTGTAGAAATTGTCCACATAAAGATGGTACCCCTTGCCGAATAAGCGTGACACCAAGTCCCAGACTATCTTCCCACTGCTCCCCAGGTAGTCAGGGCAACCGATCATCTCCAAGGTCTGATCTTTTCCCTCATAGAAACAGAGCTTATGCAATTTAACCCCATACCGGGCGCGCTTGCTTGGGATGTACTGTTTGAAGCCAAGGCGCCCGGTAAAATGTATAAGGAACTCGTCTACGCAGATGTTTTGTGCGGGGGTATACAAATCTGCAAATTTCTGGTCAGGGCCAGTGCTATAATAAGGCAGACCAAGCGGCTGCCTTAGGGCGCATAAAAGGGGGGGGCTCCAAAATGAACTTTTTTTTTTAAAATCACTTTCGTGATGTGATCATGGGGGGGGGGGCGCAAAATGCAGCTTCGCTTGTGCTGGCAAAAATCCTTGCAACGGCCCTGTTTCTGGTTGAAGTGGTCTATGAGGGGCCGAATTTTATGGAGCCGGTCAAAAGCTGGGTGGCCTCTGGGACGGGAGGTGCTGTTGTCGCTAAAGTGCAGGAAACGCAGGATGGTCTCAAAACGTGTCCTGGACATGGCAGCAGAATACATGGGCATGTGATGAATTGGGTTCGTGGACCAATATGACCTCAATTCATGTTTTTTTGTCAGGCCCATGTTGAGGAGAAGGCCCAGAAAAGTTTTAATTTCGGAAACTTGGACTGGTTTCCACCGGAAAGACTGGGCATAGAAGCTTCCCGGGTTGGCGGTTATAAATTAAATGGCCTGATCGGGCAAACACTGCGTTTTAGGTGGGGGGCGAACTAAAGTGACAGTAATACTATTATAGATCTGACCGTGATCAGTTCTGATCACTTACAGATACTATAAAAGTACCAATGCTGATTAGCGCTACGCTAATCAGCGAATCAGTGACTGCGGTGCGGTGGGCTGTCAATCCTGGTGAGAAAAAAAAAAGTGACAGTTTACACTGATCACTTATTTCCCTTTCACTAGATGATTGACAGGTGACTGAGAGGGGTGATCAAGGGGTTAATTGGGGTGATGGGGGGGGGGGTGATCAGGGCCTGGAAGTGTGGTGCTTGGTGTACTCACTGTAGGTGTGCTCTCTCCTGGGTCCAACCGACGAAAAGGAACCAGGAGAGGGCACAGAAGCCATTTAACACATCATATTTACAAATATGATGTGTTATATGGCTTGCCATTCGTTTTTTTAAAAGTCATCAGCCTGCCAGCGATGATCATTGGCTGGCAGGCTGATGACTAAGTTCTTCTGCGACACTTGGTGTCGCACAATGCGCCGGCCGCATCGGTACGTCATCTCGCGTCTCACGAGATGACGCGCCGATGCGTCTACGAGGAACAACCCGACCGCCCACAGGACGCATCCCTGCGTTAGGCGGTCGGGAGGTGGTTAAAGATTATTGTATGCTTCCATTTTCGTTTGCGATATGCAAAAAACGTATCACAAACGGAAACCAAATGGAAAAATGGAACGATCAAAACAGAACGGAAACACTACTGAAATAAAAAAAATGGATAAAACTTTCCGTTTAAAATGGACCGCAAAACCATACTGTCATGTGCAGGAGGCCTAACTGTGATGTTCAGTGCTCACCTGAAGATAAAATTCAGTCAGGCTCTGATAAGGCTATTTTCTCACTAGCGTTAATATTTTCCGGTATTGAGATCCGTCATAGAGTCTCAATACCGGTTTTTGCTGAACCCTGCCGGATCCAGCAAAAACGCTAGTGTGAAAGTAGCCTTAGTTGTACAGTGTGTTATCTGATGATTATTACCGTTTGCACAAAAACAAAGTGGTGGTATTAACCCCTTCAGCACCCTGCCACTTTTCCCCTTAAGGACCAGGCCATTTTTTGCAAATCTGCATGTGTCATTTTATGTGGTTATAACTTTAAAACGCTTTTACTTATCTAAGCCTTTCTGAGATTGTTTTCTCGTCACATATTGTAATTCATGACAGTGGTAAATTTATTTATTTATAAAAAAAATACCCAAATTTACCAAAAATTTAGAAAAATTCTCAATTTTCAAAATTTCTATTTCTCTGCTTTTAAAACAGATAGTGATACCTCCTAAAATAGTTATTACTTTACATTTCCCATATGTCTACTTTATGTTTGGATCATTTTGTAAATTACATTTTCTTTTTTGGGGACGTTAGAAGGCTTAAGAAAATTTCCAAAACCCAGTTTTTAAGGACCAGTTCAGGTCTGAAGTCACTTTGTGGGGCTTACATAATAGAAACCACCCATAAATGGCCCCATTTTAGAAACTACACCCCTCAAGGTATTGAAAACTTCTTTTTTTACAAACTTTGTTAACCCTTTAGGTGTTTCACAAGAATTAAAGTAAAATGGAGATGAAATTTCTGAATTTCACTTTTTGGCAGATTTTCCATTTTAATCCATTGTTTCCAGTAACAAAGCAAGGGTTAACAGCCAAACAAAACTCAACATTTATTGCCTTGATTCTGCAGTTTACAGAAACACGCCATATGTGGTCGTAAACTGCTGTACGGACAGAGGGCAGGGCGCAGAAGGAAAGGAACGCCATATGGTTTTTGGAGGGCAGATTTTACTGGGATAATTTTAAGTTGCTATGTCACATTTGAAGACCCCCTCTTGCACCCCTAGAGTAGAAACTCCAAAAAATTACCCCATTTTGGAAAATACACCCCTTAAGGTATTCACCACTGATATTGTAAACTTTGGTAACCCTTTAGGTGTTCCACAAAAATTAAAGGAAAATGTAGATTACATTTTAGAATTTAAATTTTTTGGCAGATTTTCCATTTTAATCCATTTTTTTTCTGTTAACAAAGCAAGGGTTAACAGCCAAACAAAACTCAATATTTATTACCCTGATTCTGTAGTTTACAGAAACACCCCATATGTAGTCGTAAACTGCTGTACACAGGGCCGGCACTACGGCACAGAGAAACGATGGGCGGAAAACAATAATTGCTTACCGGTAATTGTTTTTCTCGATACCCATGACGGCACCCATGCGAATAGGACCTCCCATCCGAGACAGGAAACCTGAGGATATAAAAAGTTGACACCCCTTCCACACCCCAGTGATTGTGATTACCGGTAAGGATGTGATACGACCACCACAAATAGGAAAGATAGAGAGAGGAAGAAAATCTCTTTTTTTTTTTTTTTTTTTTAGGGAGGGAATTTTGGGGAGTGCCGTCATGGGTATCGAGAAAAACAATTACCGGTAAGCAATTATTGTTTTCCCTCCCCATGACGGCACCCATGCGAGAATAAAATATAAATCAAAATTTAGGGAGGGACTACGGCCCCAAGAACTTTCCTCCCAAAGGCCGCATCCTCATTAAGTCTGAGTCTGTAATGCTTAAAGAAAGTATGCGGGGTGCTCCAGGTTGCAGCCCGACAGATCTGACTCAAGGTAGCGTCCGCTCTCTCCGCCCAGGAAGTGGCTACAGCTCTTGTTGAGTGAGCACCGAAACCTTCTGGAGGTGGAAGACTAGAGGAAGAATACGCTAGTGAAATGGCCTTTTGACCCATCTAGCTAAAATCCCCTGGAAACCTTCCGCCCTCTATTCTTCCCTTGGTACTGAATCAAAAGGTTCTCATCAGTCCTCCAGGCAGATGTAGTTTCCAGGTAGAAACAAAGACATCTCCTCACATCAAGGCAATGAAATTTCTCTTCTTTACCATTGGAAGGATTCGGGCAGAAGGAGGGAAGAACAATATCCTGATTTAAATGGAACTGCGAGACTACCTTGGGACGGAAGGAAGGAATGGGTCTGATAATAACCCTATCTTCCAAGATATTAGTGTATGGCTGGAAAGCAGAGAAAGACTGAATCTCAGAGACCCTTCTAGCAGATGTAATGGCAATCAGAAAGGCTAACTTGTAAGATAGAATATCCAAAGGGATGTCCTGCAAGGGTTCAAAAGGACGCTCTGTTAGGGCTGTAAGAACTATATTTAGATCCCAGGGAGGAGTGAGGGAACGTGAGAACCGGACGGACCCTGGAAGCGGCATTCAAGAATCTCCTGATCCATGGATGCTCGGCCAGCCTATAATCTAAAAAATAGCTTAGCGCCGCAACCTGGACCTTTAGTGTAGAGGCCTTCAAATTCTTCTCTAACCCAGCTTGTAAGAATTCTAAAATCTTGGGAATTTCTGGAGGAGTCAAAGGATTCGGAGAAGCCCCTAAGAAGTTAGAGAAAACATCCCACACCTTAAGATATTTTTTAGCTGTAGACTCCTTCCTACTTCTTAGAAGAGTGGAAATTACTCTGTCAGATAATCCCTCTTTACCCAGATGCTCCTTTCAACTTCCAGGCTGTTAACCTCAATGTCTCTGGGTTGGGATGAAGAATAGGCCCCTGGAAGAGAAGATCCTCCCTTACCGGAATTGTAAAGGGGGAAGAACCGCCATCTTCTGAAGGATCGAGAACCAAGCTCGCTTGGGCCAAAAGGGGGCCACCAGGATGACGGATGCTCCCTCCAGAGAGATCTTGTTCAAGACCTGAGGAATTAAACAGAAAGGCGGGAAGGCATACCCCTCTTCCAGGCTCCAGTTCTGGGCCAAGGCGTCTATCCCTGTTGGCATGTCCCGGCTGTTGAGGGAAAAGAATCTCACCACCTTCCTGTTGGACTGGGTTGCAAAAAGATCTATGGAAGGATTTCCAAAAATCTGGGTAATCTGCCGGAAGGAATCCTGGTTTAGACACCACTCCCCTGCCTTATCTGGGTCCGACTCAGGAAATCTGCGACTAGATTGTCTTTCCCTTTAGATGGACTGCCGTTAGGCCGAGATTTCTGTCCTCCGCTACCCTGAAGATCTCCTGACTCAGGTGCAGAAGAGAATGAACTCTCGTCCCCCTGCCGGTTGATGTATGAAACCGTGGTGGAATTGTCCGAATAGAACCGAACATTCTGATTCTTTAAATCGGGAGGGCTACTGTTAGTGACATCAAAACCGCCTTCAATTCCTTGAAATTTGATGACCTGTTCCTCGTGACCTGATCCCATCTTCCTTGCCAGCCTCGGCTGGCCGTGTGAACTCCCCACCCCCAGGGGCTGGCATCCGTGGTGATCGCCACTTGCTGATTGATAGTCCATGCTTTCCCTAACGAAAGGTGACTGGGATCTAACCACCATCTCAGGGATATTCTGGCACTGGAAGATAGACGGAAATTCAGATCCAAGGATTCCCTGGATCCGTCCCACTTGCTTAGAATGTCTGACTGCAATTCTCGGGAGTGGTACTGCGCAAACGGGACTGCCGGGATGGCTGCTGTCATTAGACCTAGGACCCTCATGGCCTGACGGAAGGAGCAATCGAAGGCCAGGAAGAGATCCTGAATGACTTCCATGGTCTTGCCTACTTTTTCCTCTAAAAGGAAACTCCTTTGCAGACAGGAATTGAGTTGGATCCCCAGAAATACACAAGTCTGGGAGGGGCTTAGATAGGATTTTTCCCAATTTATCTTCCATCCCAGGGACTGAAGAGTCTCGCACACCACCACCAGATCCTTCTCTAATTGATCCCTGGAATGAGAGAAAATCAGAAAGTCGTCTAGATAGGGAACAAGGGAGACCTTCTTTACCCTCAGATGAGCAGCTACCTCCGCTATAATCTTGGTAAATATTCTGGGGGCCTGAGATATCCCAAAGGGAAGGGCTTTGTATTGAAGGTGCAACCACCTTCCCTCCACAAAAACTGCTGTACGGAGAAACCTCTGAGAATCTGTATGAATCGGAACATGATAATAAGCGTCCTGTAAATCCAGGGTCGCCATCCAGCAGTTCTGGGAGAGAAGGTTCACCGTGGATTTCAGGGTTTCCATTCTGAATCGTTTGTACCTCAGGCTTTTGTTTAAGGATTTCAGATTCAGAATAACCCTGAAGGATCCGTTTGGTTTTCTTACGAGAAACAGAGGAGAGTAAAATCCTTTGCCCCATTCTGACTCGGGAACCATGGTGACAACCCCTTTTCTAAAAGGGAAAGAACCTCTAGTTCTAGGACCTCGGCCTTCTCTCCGGCGAAAAAGGGGTTCGAGTAAAAAAATCTCCTGGAACACTTTGGAATTCCAATCTGAAACCATTCTTTATTGTGTTTAGTATCCAAGGATTCTTGGATACCTTGAGCCAATGTGCCAGAAAAGAGGAAAGCCTTCCTCCCACCTGGCTCCTGGCGTCACTGGGATTTCTCTTTCCCTGTTTATCACCGGTCTTGAAAAGGAACCCACTGGATCTCTTGGAGAACTTGTCTCTATCCCCCTATCATGCTGTCTATTTCTCCTGCCTCTGAATCCGGACTGACGGCCACGAAAAAGGGCTTCTTTTTGGAGTGGGGAACTTCTTTTGTCATCAGAGGCTCTTTCTAATATATCGTCCAAAGAGGTTCCAAAAGTCTCTTTCCCTCACATGGCAGGGAACACAGACGAGCCTTGGACCCCTGATCCCCCTTCCAAGACCTGAGCCAAACCGAACGCCTAGCCGCGTTGGAAAGGGCTGCTGCTCTGGCTGAAAAGCGGACCACATCGGTAGAGGCATCCGCCAAAAATCCGCAGCTCTATGGAAGGTTGGGAAGGACGCCAAAAGCTCTTCTCTGGGGGTCTTATCCTTAATATGAGACTCCAACTGAGAAAGCCAGATCTTTAATGATCTAGAGACCCAGGACGCTGCAATGGCAGGTCTAAAACTCGTGGAGGCACACTCCCATGATTTTCTGAGGTAAACATCGGCTTTCCTATCTAAGGGATCACTCAGGCCCCCAGTTCCTCAAATGGAAGGTCTGCCCTCTTAGCAATCTTTGCCACTGGAGCGTCTACCAGGGGTGCTTTATCCCAGACGTTAGCTACTGTGTCCTCGAACGGATATTTACGTTTGACCGAGTTAGGGATAAAAACTTCCTGTCTGGGTTTTCCCATTCTTTATGGATAAGAGCCTCAATATTTTTGTGGATAGGGAAGCATCTATGGCGTCTGGGTCCCAAGCCCTCAAAGGCCTGATCCGCTATGGACCTAGATTCTTTAACGTCCTCCAATTGCATAGTCACTTTGACCGCCTTTAATAGGGGCTCAACATCCTCTAAAGGAAATAACGCTCTTCCTGCTGATTCCTCTTCAGATGACGAGTCAACAGAGGAGAGTTCTCCTGATTCACCCAGGGCCTCTGAGTCCGGAACATCCGATTCAGATATTTCTATCCCCAGAGTTCTTGATGGACCTTTATGTTTGAGCGTCTTCAGCGAGGATTTAACCTCTGACTTTACTAGTGCCCGAATGGTCTTAGAGAGACTTTGAGATTCCTGCATAATAAGCTTATCAATGCAAGGTTGACACAGGGCTTTAGCATAGGAAGATGGTAACGGGCATTTACAATTACCACATTCCTTGTGTCTGGACTTCCCTGACGCCTTTTGGGGCCCTTAGGTGCCTATGGAAAAACATAAAACATAACCGCCAATAAGATTTTTGGAAAAAAAATATACATCTTACCCAGGCGGTGTTCCCCCCTCTTCAGGACTGTACCGGACTAGCAGGTCTTGAGGACTCATTGGGGTCGGCGCGGCCTGTCTCCACTGGCTCGGACATGGTCTGCTTCGGCTCCAACTCTCTTCCTTCTCAGCTGCCAGTCAGCCTGGGCTGGCTGTCCCCCTCTGCTGCCGAATTTATTTCGCGCCTCAGGCCTTCCCCCTGTGCAAGAGATTTAAACTTGCCGCCTAATCTTCCTCCTTCCGGGTTCTGACGTCACCGGAAGTGACGTCCTGGACGCCGCACGCCCGCGCATGCGCCGTCCGCATCACGGCCGCCCTGTTAAAAGGAATTAATCCGGCGCCCGGCGCGCTATAGAAGCCGGGACGCCGGGGCCGGATGCTGGAGGAGATCAGGGACCGCCTGGCACGGCCACAGCGATCCTCTCGGAGGCCAGGGGGCGCAGAGAGGGAGCAGTCTTCGCGGTGGCTTCCTTAGAAGTCTTACACCGCCCGGGAGGACACCATACAGCCACAGGCCTGGCTCTCCCCAGCCCTCCGGGGTGCAAGTCTTGAGGTAGGATCCTCAGGATCTCCCATCCGAAGACAGGAAACCTGAAACTGGGGTGTGGAAGGGGTGTCAACTTTTTATATCCTCAGGTTTCCTGTCTCGGATGGGAGGTCCTATTCGCATGGGTGCCGTCATGGGGGAGGGGAAAAAATCATTTGAAAGTTGCGCCGCCCGCTCACCCCCCGCAGCGGCAGCCCTCACTGACAGAGCGGCAACACGGTCAGTCACGCCTCAGGTGGGGTCATGTGACTGACGAGTGGCACCTCAGCAGGAAGCAGGAGGCACTGGAGGCTGGAGCTGTGTTAACTTACACAGCCACTGCAGTAGGTGAGCAGAGTGCATGATGTTTAAGTTTATTACAGGGGGGTGGCATGATGGGAGAGGGGACAATGTAGTCTGTGTCATGGAGGGGGAGAATGAGTAATGTGACTGGGGGGGGGGGGGAGAAATGTGACACAATAGGGGTTGAGGATGTGGCACAAAGGGGGTGATTTGACATGGATGGAGGGAGAAGAAATGTGACATGGAGGGCTGATGGCTGACATGGAGGGATGATGGCTGACATGGGGGGCTGATAGCTGACATGGGGGGGCATGATGGCTGACATGGGGGGGCATGATGGCTGGGGGCTAATGGCTGACATAGGGGGCTGACATGAGGGCATGATGGCCAATATGGGGCATGATGGCTAACATGGGGGGGCTGATGGATGGAGCAGATGTCTGACATGGGGGGCTGACGGCTGACACGGGGGCATGATGGCTGACATGGGGGGCATGATGGATGGGGGCTGATGGCTGACATGGGGGGCTGATCTGAGGTGTGATTAACATTGGGGGTCTGATTGCTGGTCTGACCTTAGGGTGTAATGGAAAATATCGTTTCTTATTATCCTCCTCTAAAACCTAGGTGCGTCTTATGGGCCGGTGCATCTTATAGGGTGAAAAATACAGTCCTCAAACCAGCGATTGAAGCAGAGCGAAGATACCAGGACCACACAGAGGAGAAGCCAGCTGCTGCAGACAGGACCAGGACCAGGTAAGCTGCGGGGGCGGGACGGGGGCGCCAAGATGTAGCTTCGCTTGTGTTGCCAAAAATCCTTGCACCGACCCTGGCTGTACAGGCACACAGCAGGGCGCAGAGGAAAGGAACGCCATATGGTTTTTGGAGGCCAGATTTCACTGGAATAATTTTAAGTTGCCATGTCACATTTGAAGACCACCCCTAGAGTAGAAACTCCCCAAAAATGACCCCATTTTGGAAACTACGGGCTAAGGTGGCAGTTTTGTTGGTACTATTTTAGGGTACATATGATTTTTGGTTGCTCTATATTACACTTTTTGTTTGGCAAAGTAACAAAAAATAGCAGTTTTTATTTGTTGTTATTTACAATGTTCATCTGACAGGTTAGATCATGTGGTATTTTTATGGAGCAGGTTGTTTCGGACGCGACTATACCAAATGTGACTACTTTTTATGGTTGTTTGTTTCAGTTTTACATAATAAAGCATTTTTGAAAAAAACATTTTTTAGTGTCTCTTTTTTTGGGTGACTGTCTTATCTAGGGGCTCATTTTTTTTCGGTATGAGATGATGGTTTGATTAGTATTTTAAGGTGCATATGACTTTTTGATCACTTGGTATTACACTTTTTGTGACGTAAGGTGACAAAAAATGGCTTTTTTTTTTTTACGGTGTTCACCTGAGGGGTTAGGTCATGTGATATTTTTATAGAGCAGGTCGTTACAGATGTTGCAATACCTAATATGTTATGGTTGTTATGGACGCAGCGATACATAATTAGTCTACTTTTTTTTTTTTTTACATTCACACAATAAAAGCATTTTTGAAACTAAAAAAATAATGTTTTGGTGTCTCCATAGTCTGAGAGCCATAGTTTTTTTTATTTTTTAGGTGATTGTCTTAGGTAGGGGCTCATTTTTTGTGGGATGTGGTGACGATTAAATTGGTACTATTTTGGGGGGCATGCACCTTTTTGATCGCTTGGTGTTGCACTTTTAGTGATGTAAGATGACAAAAAAGTTTTTTTTTTAGCACAGTTTTCATTTTATTTTTTTACTTACAAATGTTTTATTAGAAAATCAGAGCATACAACATCTTCCATAGCGTCATAGTACAGTGAATACAATATAAATTGCACATTGCAGTACAAACTTTTAACATAGAAGATGTTGGATGTGAAGTTTACATTTATATAAGAAAGAACAAGGCCGCTGAGAAACGGCCAACAAACAGTAAATAAAACTGCGCCACATTCAAAATTAATTAACAGAGATTAGATATTTATCTCCTACAATTGGAGATCCGGTAAAGAAGGATAATTTCTGGATATGTAAGATGCCCATTTTTGCCACCTGACGCTGACACAAGACAACCGGCATAATTTTTTCGCAATCAGTAGTTCCATGCCGTAGTTATAGTGGACTTTAGCAACGATTTCTGGTATGGCTGGGAGATCCCTGCTCTTCCACTTTTTAGCTATTGCAACTCTCGTTACAGTTAGTATATGAAAAGCAACAGTTAGGTCTGCTATACTCAAACATTCCAGCCCCAAGGAGAGCAACGCTATTTCCGGGGAGAGTGGGAGTGCCACCCCAATTACAGCATTCACAAGTGACAATATGTTGGTCCCGAAACTGAACAGTGGGACAGGTCCACCAAATGTGCATTAAGTTGCCAATGGCTGACATGCACCGCCAACAAACATTCGAGGTGGCTGGGTATATAATGGATAGACGATAAGGGGTATAATACCACCTATAAAGGAGCTTCCTCGAGGCCTCTAGATGGTTGACACATTTTGTAGTTTTAGAACTGAGAGAGAATACAAAGGCCCAATTTGCTGGCGTGAAAGTTTTATTTAGGTCTGTTTCCCACCTAATCTGGAACGTGAATTTTGATATAGTAACCGAGAGTCAAAAAATCAGACCATGGGACTTGATACTGCTCTCTCAAATCTGTGAAGGATATAAAGGGCCCCATTAGATAAGATCCGGGAAACTGAAAGAATCCCTTTAGATTCCCATTGTGAGAAATCAGTATCCGGTAGACAGGCCCTGAAAGCTGACAATGGAGCATCTATAATTCTGAACGGAAGGATTTTTGGGATAAGAGGACAATTGATCCACAAAGACATTCCAGCCTGGCTGGTGACTGATGGAGATCGAGGAGGTGTTTTGGAGAGTATTCCTTGCCAAAGTAAATGCTGCAATGAGGGTGCACGGGTTAAGCTAGTTTCCATTTGTACCCATTTTTTCGCGGTGTCATTAATCCACCAGCTTTTGAGTTGGTCGAGCACAGTAGCTCGGTAATAGGTAAGAAGGCACGGACATCCCAGCCCCCCAGTTTCACAGGCTTATATAGGATATCTGCCGCCACTCTCGCCCTCTGCTTTTTCCATATAAATCGTAAGATAAGGGTTTGAAGCGAGGCAATATATCTTCAGGGCACAATGACTGGCAAGTTCCTAAATAATAACTCCAAAAAATCCACGCCCACAAGTAGTAAAAAAATATATAAACTTTATTAATTCCACAGTATAAAAAATATTAACATATGTTTACATAATATCAATCCATCAAACCAGCGGAAATTAGGACTAAGTGACAGCATAGGACGGTATCGCAACCTCAGTGCAGACAAACGATGAACATAATATTACTACAAACCCGGAAAAGGCAATACATCCACATATAGGCTAAATGAATAAGCCCAAATCCATATCCGGTGTCAACCCCTTCCAAAACAGCCTGTCTGTGTGTAGGAGCCCCTTGACAAAGCTACGGGCGAAACGCGCGTTGGGGACCAGTGGACGGGACGCAACACACAGTGCAGCCTTTTGGTAATATACCTTTATTTACTGATTCAAAAATTTTGTTGTAGTGATTTTCCAGCATGCCTGGAATACTTGGTTGCGAGTGGAGGTTGTAAGGGGGACCTGCCTGGCATATTTTTGTGCAGACCGGAGGTGGACCTTCCCCCTCACCACTATCTTTTTGCATCTTTTGCATTCTTGCATGTTATGATTTACTGTTTCCAGCTATCCAAGTCACAACCAAGTACACACAGACAGGCTGTTTTGGAAGGGGTTGACTTAGTCCTAATTTCCGCTGGTTTGATGGATTGATATTATGTAAACATATGTTAATATTTTTTATACTGTGGAATTAATAAAGTTTATATATTTTTTTACTACTTGTGGGCGTGGATTTTTTGGAGTTATGGTTTTGGCGCGGCCACGCCTTAAATAGGTGCAACATAAATAGTTGGAGGCTAAAAGTTCCTAAATAAGTACAGAATCTTAGGAAGGAATACTGCCCTCGGCCCATTTGAAAGGGAATTCAGCTGAAATGGCATCTTTGGTATCTGACGAAAGCCACATTCCTAGCATAAGCGATTTATGAGAATTAATTTTATAGTAGCTCACCCGACTAAACTGGTCGATGATATCTGAAACAGCTATTAAGGAGGATAGGGGGTCCGTAACTGAAATAATAACGTCGTCCACGAAAAGACCTATTTTGTGCTCAGTTTCACCAATAGAGATACCTTTAATATTCGGGGATATGATGAGCTAGAGGTTCCATCAATAGAGCAAATAGGAGGGGAGAAAGGGGGCACCCCTGCCTTGTGCCATTAGTAATCACAAAGGGCGAGGAGAGGGCTTCTGAGGCATATACTCTGGCTGAGGGTTTGGAGTATAACACTAAAATGGCAGACAGAAGCCTTGGGGGAAAACCAAATTTGCCCAGCACCGCTACAAGATAGCCCCAGTGGATCCGGTCGAATGCCTTCTCGGCGTCCAGTGATAGGAGCAGAGAAGGCGCCCGACCCTCAGCCACCACTGACATAATATTCAAGAATCTGCGTGTACCATCTACCATTTGCCGGTCCTTGACAAATCCAACTTGATCAGCGTCAATTAACATTGGGAGAACATCTGTCAAGCGGGTCGCAATCACCTTAGCGTAGATTTTTAGGTCCACGTTGAGGAGTGATATTGGCCTAAAATTAGAGGGAACATCTGGGGACTTCCCAGGCTTTGGCAGGGTGACTATCAGTGCATTTAGCATTTCTTCAGGTAGAGCAACGGTAAATAGCCTAGTTAAGTAAGGAACCAGTAGGTCTTTATGGGCTTTGTGAAATTCATTGGTGAGACCACCTGGTCCGGATGATTTGCCAACTTTTAGGGTTTTAATTGCTGCAGAGACTTCTTCCGGAGAGAAAACAGAGGACACTTCTAGTTTGACTGTCTGACAGTGAGGGCAAATTAAGATGGCTTAAAGGGCTTCTGTCACCCCCCTTAACCCATTTTTCACTAGCTGACATTAGCTATTTGCTAATGTCAGCTGAGTTGAAATATATCTTTTTTACCTTTTCTGAAGTTGTCAATTCTGTAAAAAAGCCACTTTTATAATATGCTAATCATCTTCGCTACCAGCAAGTTGGGCGTGTACTTGCTGGTAGCCGCCGCATCTAGATTAGTTAGTAACGCCCCCTTCCTCGTTTGATAGACAGGGCCAGCGCTTTCTCCTCCTCGCGCTGGCCCTGTCTGAAGATGAAATCCCGTGCCTGCGCCGTACCGCTCAGTAGTCGGCGCAGGCGCTCTGAGTGAAGGACGCGAGCTTTGCCGCTCCGTCCTCAGTGCGCCTGCGCCGATTACGTCACCGCTACACCCGCTGATTGACCCAGCCCGATCAGCCTGCCGTACATGTACGAAGCTGGTCCTTAAGTCACGTCCACCGGCGCCATGGGTGTAGCTATAGGGGGTGCAGAGGTAGCAGTCTCTACCGGGCCCAGGAGCCTGAGGGGGCCCAAAGACCCTTGTGCCGCATAAGAAGACACCCAAACACAGAGCGAACGGGGGCCCAAGCTGAACTCTTGCACCAGGGCCCATGAGCCGTTAGCTACGCCCCTGACCGGCGCCGTACATGTACGGCGCGGGTCCTTATGGGGTTAACTAAGAATGTTAAGTAAACGGTTGAGGTGCTTAGTTTTTGAAAATATTCCCTTTTTTTCTTCCTAGTCAACCTCTGCTTAAAGGAATTTATGCAGTTGGCCTGGGTCAAGTCAGATAAAAAATCTAATATGGATTCACAATTTAAAGCAATGTATAAACTAGATTCCCAAAGGCACTGAACAATAATATATCTGGCAGTCGCTAGACTTTATGAAACATTGATGTTCACTTCAAATAATTCATAACCGCTTAAAAGGCCATGGACAGTCACAGTGGCCAGAGCACTCAAAGCCTGGCTTAGTCATCTATATACAGATCTTCAGAATAGTTACCAGAAAAATGCTCCACTATATTCCAAAACACAGAGTGGTGTAGGGTGGCCTAAATGTCCCTTTAAGGTGGTGTGCACGTGTCACGGTGCTCCTACCTGGATACGCTGGAACCCCAGGCGATTCCCTCCGGAAGCAGAAAAATAGGAGGAATAATTGAGGGATTGAAGAAATAACCAGACCATAACCAGAAATAGTCCAGACCTTGTGATGAAGTTAGTAACATCTTTACTTCCAATAAACGTTCCTCCAACAGTTTTCTGGCTTTGTCTTGGTTCCCAGCAGACTTTGGCATTAACTGTGGCAGGCAAACTCCTTTCTGCTACGTCTGTTGCTCTCTGGATCTGCTGTGCTAACAGGCTGGTTATGGAACTCAGCTTCTACTTTATGTTGTACTTCACTTTGTAGTCTGGTCTGTCTCTAGCTTTGTCCAGGGAACACTTTCATCCTGATTTCTGAGGATTCAAACTATGGCCTCTAGATCCAGCAGAGCTGAAGGTGCTCTAACTGGTCCAGACAGGACTCGTCCGGCAGGTGCTTGCTCCTGTTTCCTTCCCGTAGCATGGGGTAAGCTCAACAATAAATAAAACTATTGTTTAGAAATAGAAAACAGAAAATTGGCATCTGCGTATGTATTCACCCTCTTTGTTAGGAAGCCCATAAAAAGCTTTGGTGCAACCAATTACCTTCAGAAGTCACAAAATTAGTGAAATGATGTCCACCTGTGTGCAATCTAAGTGTCACATGAGCTGTCATTACATATACACCTTTTTTGAAAGGCCCCAGAGGCTGCAACACCTAAGCAAGAGGCATAACTAACCAAACACTGCCATGAAGACCAAGGAACTCTCCAAACAAGTAAGGGACAATGTTGTTGAGAAGTGCAAGTCAGGGTTAGGTTGTAAAAAAATATCCAAATCTTTGATGATCCCCAGGAGCGCCATCGAATCTATCATAACCAAATGGAAAGAACATGGCACAACAGCAAACCTGCCAAGAGATGGCCGCCCACCAAAACTCACAGACCTGGCAAGGAGGGCATTAATCAGAGAGGCAGCACGGAGACCTAAGGTAACCCTGGACGAGCTGCGGAGTTCCACAGCAGAGACTAGAGTATCTGTACATAGGACGACAATAAGCCGTACGCTCCATAAAGTTGTGCTTTATGGCAGAGTGGCCAGAAGAAAGCCATTACTTTCAGCAAAAAACAAAAAGGCACGTTGTGAGTTTGCGAAAAGGCATGTGGGAGACTCCCAAGATGTATGGAGGAAGGTGCTCTGGTCTGATGAGACTGAAATTGAACTTTTCAGCCGTAAAAAAAAAAAAAAAAAAATGCTATATCTGGCGCAAACCCGACACATCACATCACCCAAAGAACACCATGGTGGTGGCAGCATCATGCTGTGGGGATGTTTTTCAGCTGCCGGGACTGGGAAACTGGTCAGAGTTGAGGGATGGATGGTGCTAAATACAGGGATATTCTTCAGCAAAACCTGTACCCCTCTGTGCGTGATTTGAGGGTAGGACGGAGGTTCAACTTCTAGCAGGACAATGACACCAAACACACTGCTAAAGCAACACTTGAGAGGTTTAAGGTGAAACATGTAAGTGTGTTGGAATGGCCTAGTCAAAGCCCAGATCTCAATCCAATAGAAAGTCTGTAGTCAGACTTAAAGATTGCTGTTCACAAGCGCAAACCATCCAACTTGAAGGAGCTGGAGCAGTTTTGCAAGGAGGAATGGACAAAAATCCCAGTGATAAGATGTGGAAAGCTCATAGAGACTTATCCAAAGCGACTTGGAGCTGTGATTGCTGCAAAAGGTGGCTCTACAAAGTATTGACTTTAGGGGGGTGAATAGTTATGCACATTGACTTTTTCTGTTATTTTGTCCTATTTGTTGTTTGCTTCACAATAAAAAAAAACAAAACAAACATCTTCAAAGTTGTGGGCATGTTCTGTAAATTAAATGATGCAAATTCTCAAACAATCCATGTTAATTCCAGGTTGTGAGGCACCAAAACACGAAAAAAGGGGGGTAAATACTTTTGCAAGGCACTGTACATAACAAAATTATGAATGCACAGTGTACAGAACCTGGAAATAAATACATAGATGACATTATGTTAACCACAGGAGATAGTAGTGAGGTGCAAAGGTGGTAATGCCACTCTGGGGCGTTACATTACTTTATTATAAATATATTCTTAAATACCTTTCATTATTTATAATGGCTCGTTTTGTCTGGGGAGCAATCAGGGGAAACAAAATGGCCGCTGTCCCATTAGTTCACACAAAACCGGTCTTGAACGCACATCAGGACAAGTTACTTCACAACACTGAGGTAAAGAGCTGCCTCATCCTCCTCTCTACTTGTTAGGGATTATGATTCTTAATACAGATGATAAGAACTTTAGCTGAATCTCTGGGGAATTTAGTTTATGAAGAGACAAAGTACAGAGAGGACGGACAGGACAGACTGTGGTAATGGAGACTGCATACAAGAGCTGCTGCTCATTAGTCACATCCCCACCCTCCTCTCATGTCTCCTCATCATCTCCATTCCCACAGAGATTCACCTGTATTCAGGATCATGAGCAGAGAGGAGGATGAGGCAGCTCTATAGTGCAGTGTTGTGAAGTAACTTGTCCTCCTATGTGATTAGGACAAGTTTTGTGTGTACTGATAGGACGGCAGTCACTTTATTTCTTCTAATGATTGCTCCCTAGACAAAACGAGCCATTGTAAGTAATGAAAAGTATTTGCCAATATATTTATTATAAAATAATATTAAAATATTTTCATTTTTTTAATTCCTGGAGAACCCCTTTAAGCTTTAAAGTTTTCACTTTGTCCACTGCTTCCAGACATGACTAAAAGATTGGTCTGTAGATATTCCATCAAACAACCATTTTGCGTTCTTCTGTTTAATTTGGGCACCCTATTCGTTCCTCAGTTTGTCATGCTTTCTGCTTACTATGTCCATTGCCACAGACAGGATGCAATACATCAAATTCGATACATCTCAGAACTAAACTCTATGGCTATTATAGGACCCCCGCTCTTTGCCTGAGCTACCAGGTTAATTTCTTACTTCTGTTTTGTTGGAATTAATTTGAATTGCCATTTACATTTGACGTTCTGCTTGCATTATCATTTTGCATGAACTGTGCTAGCCCTGATTTTCTGCTTGATCAACTACAAATTCTATCATGATTTTGCTAATATGCAACGTTTCTATTCAGGTCAGCCATTGCGCACAGACTCCAAACCAGAGGAAGTGACCTCCATCTATGGCAAGCCAGAGGATCCACTGTCCAGGTAGCCCTCGTGTCAGTTTGCTCAGGCCATTGATCCCACTGATGCACCCTGCCTAAGGCCTATGACACTCACCAGCGAAGATGCCAATATTGGTTATTCCAGATGCTGATGAACAGCTTGTGTTATTTGTATGAACTGAGACCTCCTGTTTCAGCTGATGCAGCACCTCCTCAATTTTCTGCCCAAATGCCAATGCCAGGTTCCTGCAGTTCTGGGCTGAACTTGCCTGTGCTGCATTGTTAGGATGGCAAATCTGTGTGCGGTCCTTCCAATCCCAAGCATTTTCTTGAGTCCTTTAAAAAAGTATTTGAAGAAACTGGTCAGGCCTCACTTTGTAATTCACTTTGCTTTGTCTGCATTAAGGTCCCTCTACTGTGGAACAGTATGCTATTAAGTTTTGCACCTTGCCTGGAATAATTAGGTAGCCTTAAAGATGAGCTTGACAAAAGTTGCCTGCCCCTTGGATAACCTAGTACCAATGTATTGACATCAGGTTCTAGAAAAGACAATGGGAAACTAATCATACATGTTGAATGCCTCAGCTAGCTTAAAATTTGTAAAGACATATTTAGTTCTCTGCACATGCCTCTCAAGAAAAACCTATGCAAATTGAAAGGTTAAAGCTCTTCATAGAAAAGCGCCAACACAGGTGTAGGAATAATTTGTGCTTGTACTGCCAGATAAGTCTCACTTTCTCTGGGGCTGTCCTAGAAAGTTGGGAAGCTCCAGCACCTAGGGCTAGTAAGAGAGGTACCCTAGGTAGAAACTCTTTCTCTAAAAATATCAATTCTTGTCATCCTGGCCATTCCTGATCTCAGCTTTACTGTACAAGCCTTTTGGTTTCTAGGTCCACTGGTAACTTCATACAGTCTCTGGTCTCCATGTACAAAAAAACTGCTATTCTAGAGGTCGAAAAAAGCCTTCTCCTCTGCCTCAGTTATTTATGGTCCTGACACCACAAAGCTCTTCCTACTGGAAGCTTTTTCTGTAGAAACAGTCCTGTCACAAAAAGGGAATAAGGAGAAAAACTATAGTCTTTATTTTTCTCCAATTTTATTATCTTCATTTTAGCTCTGCAAATAAGAATGTCAACGCGTCACCTTATTTCGATCCTTTGATTCTTCTGATATGGCTGCTGAACCTCAATATATTATTCACCCACATCACACTTAGCATGTCCCACCAGTCTAAGTTTGTGACATTCATCTAGGAAAGATTTTTGTCCCTAAAGTTAAACAAAAACTATTTTTGTTTGGGTCACTTCTCTAAATTGGCAGTTCACCTGAGTATACACAAAACTTTGTATTTGGTCTCCCCAATAATTGGTAACGTTTATTCGCTCAAGATGTCAAAGACTTTGTGAAAGCTTGCTCAACTTGTTCACAAAAACCTCTGGACTATTGCATCCTCTACTATCTCCAAACTCCCTTTGGATTCATATCACTATGGAATTTATTATGGACTTCTCCAAAAACACTACCATATGGGTTGTAGTAGACTGCTCCTCTAAAATAGCACATTTTGTTCAGCTTTCAGAACTTCCTTCTGCATTGTCTATGAAACAATTGGAATGTCAGTTTACATCCAGATTCTGGTGAGTGCTCTGTGGTTTATTGGAAGTAAGTTAGATTTCTCTTAGGCTTTTCTGCAGTCCAATGACCAAGTTGAATACGTTAATAAAGTTTTGGAGAACTACCTAGGGCAGGTTTACTACTATAGGCAAAATTCCTAAACAATACAATAATCATACAGGAGAGTCCAGTAAATCCTTACTATTCTTTATCATGTATGGACAACACCCAATGGGTCCTGTTCCTAATTCTTTATTCTTTAAAATTCCAGCATCCAACTCCACGGTCTCTGACTTTCTAAAGATCTGGCCAAAAACAAAGGCCCAGATTTACTAATTATAAAGGTGGCATAAGCTTAGAGAGCCTGTCTACACCTGCATCAGATTTATCACAGTGGCTGAGGCTGGATAATAAATCTGGTGCAAGGATAGACACGTTTCACTGACTCTATACCAACTATTGGTTGGCTTACTTTGAGACAGATTTTTACGCAAGAATTCTGAAAAAAAAATTGTCGCAAAATGGTGTATCTTAGGCGCCACTCATGCACCCTTGTCGATCAAAAACTGTAGAAACCCTAGATACTCCAAATTGCACCACTTTTTTAGACAGATTTTTGGAACAGATACATTAGTAAATCTGGGCTAAACCCTTCTTTATGTAAAGATATGCTGTGGCACAAACACTGATAGTCTGTTCCGGCAGAGGAACTGCTTAACTGAGATTAACGTATCCAGCATGGATGGTTACCACCACACACCACCAGATACCTATTGACTATAAATGGATCTGGCAGAGTGTGGCAGTATCCAGCTATGCCAGATATGGTAAACTCTGTCAGTCTGTGGATCGATAATACACTTCCATAAACATGTGTTCTGAATACCAGACTTTGATAGATCTCTGTTCTTTAAATTAAATGAGTCTGTAACTCACACCTGATCGTTATCCCACAGATTGAGGACACCTGACAAATTTCACTTTCAAATTATCTGCTAATCCTAAAGGTTCACATACTTTTGCCACTCACAAACATGATATTGGATAATTTTCCTCAAATACACCGATAAGCAAAAGGTTTACAATGTTTTGAACTTTTGACTTTCAGGCTCCATATCTAACCATCCACTACAGCTGCAAACGTGAGACTACCATCATTGCTATCTCAAACATAAATTGTACTTGCAACTATTTAGCATACGATTAGTTATGCAGGCTCTTGTCATGTAACTGTATTGTTACTGTTTTGCTTCTGGTGGTGGAAAAACTTTTTCTTCTTGTATACTCAGCTCAGTGTGTCATTAGGTTGATTCCCAATTGAAAGATCACTGGTTCGAATCCAGGAGCAGACAAAGAAGATTTCCCAAGAAAAGAGAAACAGCATCAGCCAGCAGTATCTCGGCCAAGAAAATTGTCAAACTGCATCACGTGAGTGCCATGACAGTTGGAAAAAACAAAATGAAGTCCATCCATCCATTCCAAAGAAGTGGAAATCCAGGCAAAATATCAGCCTCAATAATCACAAGGTCTATCAGTTGTGGCGAGACAAAGGCGACAGTGGCTGTGGCGAGTATGCTTCGTAATAGTGAGATCATAGATGTCCATGCAACATGTAACATGCATTACACAAGCCTGGAATGGTGACCCGCAAAAAGGTGAAGAAGCCTTGACTTCAATATCGTCATAAGAAGCGTCGGCTCAAGTTTGCAAAAAAGTGGACAGTAGAAGATTGGAAACAGGTGATTTGGAGCGATTAGATGAAAGTCAATAGACTGGGCTCTGATGAGTACAAATGAGTCTGGAAGGAAAAAGGAAGCTAAAGGATCTAAAAATCGAGGGAACTGTGAAGTTCAATGGAGGAAGAGTGATAATATGGGGTTGTTTCACAGCCAAAAGGTGTTGGATACTTGACCAGGATCGATGGTGGTCTCAATGCTGATGGTGTGAGTATCCTACAAGACGAGTTACTTTGTACACGCAAGTACTATGGGTAGGAAAAGGACAACATAGTCTTCCAGCAGGACAACGAAGATTGGTGAAGAAATGCTTCAATGACAATGAAGTAGAGGTGCTGGATTGGCCCCCACAGTCCCCAGACCTCCACCCAATCGAGCACTTGTGGGTAGAGTTGAAAAAAAAAGCTGTATTCGTACCCAAGTGAGTTCACCAGTAAGCAACAATCTGATCGACAGCATGTCGTGGATTTACAAAATAATCAAAATTTAAATTTGGAATTTTAGGAGTAAAACAGTAACAATGCAGTTATATGACAATGATCTGCAAAACTAATCATATGCTTAATAGTTGCAAGTTCAAATTATGTATGAGATAGCCAAAATAATTATCTATAAAATGATGGTAGTCTCAAGTTCGAAGCTGTAGTGGTGAGATATGGAGCCTGAAAGTCAAAAGTTCAAAAAGTTGTTACCCTTTTGCTTGTCAGTGTAAATGACCACATCTAATATTTTTGACTGATTTGTTTGATTTGGCTATCTTTACCTACTTTTAGAAAATCACAGTCAAATTTATGCAGAAATATAGAAAATTCTGAAGGGTTCAAAAACTTTCAAGCAACACTGTTGATCCATCCAGAAGACAAAAATTTCAGCTGTTCATGATAAACTCTGCACTCAAGACATTGATCCTATCACAAGAGAGAGTTCTGAAAATGCTGAAGTCAGGTCTAGCTTGTTCCTAATTTTCAGTTCATTCAGCCATGCAGATTCTGATTACCTGAATCAATGCAGTCCCTTGGGCGAGGGCACACGAGACTGTTACAGAACTATATTCTGAGCCAACAGAACAGGTTTGCCATGGGGTCTGCACAAACCCATGATCCATGCATCCACCAAGAGCCAGGGAGGTCTCTGTTCAGTGACCCTGAATCTGTTCTAACTACAGATGCATGCAATACAGGTTGGGGAGAAAATGGTCCGTGAAAGAGACAAAATATTGTATGACCCTACTCAGTAACAATAGTGCTGACCTGGCTCTACTTATTATTGGGTTTGAGTTTTATTTGATACAATTAAGAGTTACATTTTAATGGTACTCAGTCAGTGATATAAAGATGACATGTTATCTTTATTCTGCAGGTCAGTGCGATTACAGCTATACCAAATTTATATACTTCCTGTTTAAATACAATAAACATTTGGGCATACTTTTATATTTTAATAATTCAGGCATTTTTGGATTTACCGTAAATGATTCCTCAGATGCCATTGTTGCAGTTTTTGTCTCTTATCACAGACAGATCCTGTCTGATCCTACCACAACTGTAGGAAAGCAGTCACCCTTTGCTGATAAGATTTACACATTATGGGCACAAAATACACATTAAACTGACAAGTAAAAATACAACAATAGACTTCCAGTATAATAGATTAAAGCTTCCCAGAAATTAGGGAGCTTTCTAGCATCTCCTCAGAGGCAAAGGGAGAAAAAGGTACTGCTTGTTCTTGTTTCTGGTGGACATAAACAAATATAATTTCTCAGGATTTCAAAGTCAAGATTTTTCACTTGAGTTAATGGAAAATGTATTTTAAGGCCTCATTCAGATCAACATAATGCAGCTTCATTTTAGTAACCATATTAGGGAATATTCCCACATTTATTGCAAACATTTCTAAAACTGAAAATCAATTCTATTCATCCAGATTGGGCTTTTTTTTGGGAAGCACATGCCTTTTACATGGACCAATTTAGTGGGCAATTTTCAGGAAGAAAAGAAATGTTCCTGTTGACTGCCTGATTGTCAGGGAGATGAGAGCTACATTTAAATGCTGCAATCATCTCCTCTGTATGGGGACAGGCAATGGCTTCTCCCCATACAGTTTCATTGTTTGTGGGCAGCAGATCCCTGTTTACACAGGCAGATCTGCTGCATAGAAACAATGATTTAGGTGCCAGCTGAAAAACAAGATCACCTGATGTACAAGAATTTGCTTGTTCTTTGGGTGATCACCAGCACCTTTTACGCAGGGCAATTAACAGAAATTAGCGTTTCTACAAAAGCTTATTCCTGATAATTGACCAGATTGTTGGTCCACGTAAAAGGACGATTACTGAATATGAAAATGGCCTCTACCTGGAGTGAATTATCTGATTTCTTAGTAACACATTTCCTATGCTATGAATATAAAAATGGCTTCTTCCCTAAGTGAATTTTCTGATGTTTAATAAGATTTGATTTCTGAGTAAAACATTTCCCACATTCTGAACATGGAAATGGCCTCTCCCCTGTGTGAACTCTTTGATGCTTTGCAAGGTCTGATTTTTGGGTGAAAAATCTCCCACATTCCAAACATGAGAACGGCTTATCCTTTAAGTGAAATCTACGATGATAAGCAAGTCTATATTCCTTGATAAAACATTTCCCACATTCAAAACATGAATATGGCTTGTTCTCAGAGTGGATTTTTTGATGACTAACAAGATATGATTTACGGATAAAACATTTTCCACATTCAGAACATGAATATGGTTTCTCTCCTGTATGACTTATCTGATGATCCCTAAGTTTGGCTTTAGAAATAAAACATGTTCCACATTCTGAACATGGATATGGCTTCTCCCCTGTGTGAATCCTCTGATGTTCAACCAGAGAAAACTTCTGAGCAAAAGATTTCCCACATTCAGAACATACAAACGGCTTCTCTCCTATATGAGTTTTTTGATGATCTTTGAGTTTAGCTTTAGTAGTAAAACATTTCCCACATTCAGAACATGTAAATGGTTTCTCCCCTGTGTGAATTATCAGATGCTCTTTGAGTTTGGTTTTTGTAATAAAACATTTTTCACATTCGGAACAAGTAAATGGTTTTTCTCCTGTGTGAGTTCTTTGATGTTGAATAAGATGAGCCTTTTGGGTAAAACCTCTTTCACACTCGGAACATACAAATGGTTTTTCTCCTGTGTGAATTATTTTATGTTTAAAAAGAAATGATTTCTTGCTAAAAGATTTATCACATTCTGAACACTTAAATGGCTTCTCTCCAGTGTGAATTTTCTTATGTTGATTGAGACCTGATTTACGGGCAAAACATTTCCCACATTCTGAGCAGGGGTATGGCTTCTCCCCTGAGTGAATTTTTCTGTGTGCAAAAAGATTAACATTTTTTGTAAACCGCCTTCCACATTCATCACATTGTAATCTTTTAGTCCGCCTCTGAGCTGTGTTTGGTGTAACAGTGTATAACTGATCAGGACAATGTTCCTCATGATTAGATGACAGATCTGCATCCTTAAGTCCTACATGTACATTATGAGTAGTGATGTTTCCTATTGAAGACTGCTGCATGATATCATTATCTTCTATTTTATAATTTGGAGATACACGGTTGTCTCGCTCCAAGATCTTACCAGGATTATCTGCTGGATATAAAATGGATTTAACTATTTTCAGTTTTTACAAGCCATAAAGTAGACTTATTTCATAACACATCCATTATAAAGCTTTGTATAAGATTTTAAAATGTATCAAAAAGACCAGGAGTTTGGACTAAGCACAGTGGATAATTGATTACATATATCTGGAAAAATGTATCTTGTCTGCTCATCCATCTTTCCCTTGTCAGCACATTAGGCCTATCAGCACTGAGTATACTATAAGCACAACAGACCACCTGGGTAATATTTTTATCAGTCTACTTATGGACAATACCTACCCATTTTTATTAGCTAGTTTCAGCCAGGTAATGTCCAATACGACAAAGTACACATCATTTGGTTCCATCTACGCGTTTCGGATCTTAAAATGTGACCCTTACTCATGACAATGCTGTGGTAAACATTACATCCTTATATACCCCCCGAGCAATCACAACACAAATGTGAAGATAGGGAGACATTTGGAAATATACAATATACGGAATAAAAAATCTAGAATAACATGAGAATTAATTGTATTGCAGAATCAGGTCATATTTTTTATTTAGACCAGTTGGGATACAACTACCGAAAAATCCAAAAGGATTCCAAAATGGAAAAGCCCTTTAAAATATAAACATGTTGCGGCAGACTTATTAAAACCTTAACGCCACTTTTGTGGCATAAACAAGTTGCATATTATGAAGCACACCATGGTTGTACCATAAATTTCAACTTTTTGTACTTCTCATCACTTTTCAAAAATGGTAAGAAAAGGGGTGGGGCTTAGTGAGATTTACTATAAATTATGCCAGAGCCTGGTGCAAATTTAGCTGAAATCTATGCCAGTTTTCAGGTGGTATAGATTTGAGTCAAACAAATTATCCTTACTGCAAACACAAGTGCAAACTGTCCCTTTTATGGCTGCTTTTAAAAATGCATTGAATACTTAGACTCATCACAGCTGCAGAGCAGATTATCGGTATTTATTTTTCCACAGTTTTTGGGGCAGTGGCTTGTGCGAGTGCTGCTTCATCTTCAGTACTACCTGAGCATCATCTCCTTTGTAGCAGGTGCACAGTGTACTTACAAATGCTTCGTCCCATTCAAGTTAATGGGATGAGCAGCTGTAATCACCCTGTACCGCCAAGGAGATGGACAGGTAATTCTGAAGAGAAAGCAGCACACTCATGAGCAACAGTACCCCTTCAAACGGCTGATCGGCTGGGGTGCCAAGAGTTGGACCCACGCCGATCTGATATTGATTGCCTATCCTGAGGGCAAGTCATCATTATTAAGCCACTGCACAACCTATTTAAATGTGGCTCAAAGGTGGATCATAACCTTAAGAAAACATTCAAGTCACACAGTTAATACTCACCCAAGCCTAAATCTACTGGACTTTCCTGCTTACGCTGCTCCTCACCATTCATATACATCTCTCCGTATTGTGATTTAATCTCCACTTTAATAGAAGTCAGATCTTCACCCTGATTTGACATAGGTACAACAGTATAGTTCAGCAGACAGTTTGAGATTAACATGAACCACCAAAAATCTAGATGCCATCTATGACTGCAAGTGACTAAAGAGGTCCACATGACTCCTATGTAGATTTAGTAGAGCTCTGCTCTATCTACCTGATGATCCTGTGGGATATTGCAATTCTGGGAAGTCTCTCTGGTAGATTTTTCTTACTAGATCCACCTGTATTAAATATACACAGTGACTGACTACATGGTTTATATGTGATGATAAATATCTAATAGACCAGGGATGCTCAATCTGCGGCCCTCCAGCTGTTGCAAAACTACAACTTCCAGCATGCCTGGACAGCCTACAGCTATTACAGCATGCTGGGAGTTGTAGTTTTGCAACAGCTGGAGGGCCACAGGTTGAGCATCCCTGTAATAGACCGTCAAAACAGATCTGCTTATATACTATTGAAAGCCCCTTCCCTTACACTGCTGCTCAATCCTCATGTATGTGCCCACTTCTTCATCCACAACTTCAACATTGAGCAGATCTTCACATTATACAAACAGGAGAAAAAAAATCACTAACCTTAAGACCAAAGCGGCAACACTTTTGGTTTTTTTCACCTTTTTTCCCATATTGTATTGAGAAACTGTACAAAAAAAATATTTGTGGAGTGGAATGGAAAGTTTTACCTACCTGATGATTCTGTGGAACACCACTATTTTTCTCTGGACAATCTTGGTAATACAGTGGACTGGGATATCTTTTTGGTACATTTCTCGTACCAGATCCATCTATAGGAGAAAAAAGTAATGATAAATGTATCTAAAAGTCAGTAATGAATGGAGTAACCAAGAAAACACTATTTCTATGCCATATTGTGACCTTGAATGGCCACTGCTTTGCAGCTGTTAATCTTAAGGCCCCCATAGATATGAGAAAGGTTGGCCAAAATGGATGACTATAGTTTGTGTATGGGATCCTCCTGTCAGAAGAAAGAATTTTCTATAGACAAACCGAATATTTATGTGTATAGAAGAGTCTGGAGAGATAGCTATCGGCCAAACAAATATTCAGTCAACAGCTTTTAAAGGTGTATGGGTACCGTTATACTCAGTTCACATTACATTTGACATATATGCTAAGAAAAGCTTACAAAGTGTAAACCAAATGTATCCGTATGACTCCAGTCACAATGGCTTGAATGCTATGTTTAGCAGTGATGTACCATTCAAGCCTCTGTGACCATTGAGGCCACTGACAGGTGAGAGAGCTGTTTATGTTTCGAGGGACAGGGGAGGGCCCAAGGGGTTGTTGGCTCCAAAGACTTAATTATGATAAGTTAATTTAAATTTTTTTTTATTTTTTTTATGTTTTCCGGACCCTTACCCATCAATATGAAAGACAGGTGGTCTTCTGTCAGGACATCCTTGTACAGATCCTTGTGTTCTTCTAAATACTCCCACTCCTCCATGGAGAAGTAGACGCTGACATCCTGACACCTTATAGGAACCTGAAACACACAATGATACAGTCATCATCCAGATACATCATCCCTTGTGTTACTGTATAATGTCCCAGCAGCGCTCACCTCTCCAGTCAGCAGCTCAATTATCTTGTTGGTGAGTTCTAGAATTTTCTGCTCACTGTTCCTCTCATTTTTCAGTGAATGAGGTGAAGGGTCTATCATGGGGCTGTGGTTCCTGCTCCATCCTCCTGAAACACAGCTATGGTTGCTGGAGTCCACCCTTTCTCTAAACATCCTCTTCACTACAGTGCAATCCTGTGTACAGAGAGACCTTGATAAGTATCACTATATACAGTACATCCCCAGAATCCCTCACCTCTTCAGTCATGTTTTAATAACAGAGACAAAAGTAATGTTAACCTCTTGCCGACCGCCTCACGCAGGATTGCGTCCTGCGGGCGGTCGGTCTGTTCCTCCTTGACGCGCCCGCGCGTCATCTCGCGAGAGGCGAGATTTCCTGTGAACGCGCGCGTGCGCGCGTTCACAGGATCACGTCGGGGACAAGGTAAGCTACAGCCTGCCAGCGCTGATCGTGCGCTGGCAGGCTGTAGAAGTTAAAAAAATGGCATATCAGACGCTGTTTTGTTAACAGCGTCTGATATGCTTGCTGATCGTTCCTTTGGTGGTCCCATTTGCTTGGGACCACCAAAGAAACTTTTATAAGTGCACCAAAACACCACACAGACCCCCCACCCCCCACTGATTAACCCCTGATTAACCCCGATCACCCCATGTCACCCCCTGACACTAATTACCCCACTGTAAGGTTCATTCAGATGTCCAGTATGTGTTTTGCGGATCCATGGATCCACGGATCCGCAAAACACGGACACCAGCAATGTGCTTTCCGCATTTTGCGGATCCGCACATTGCCAGAACTATATAGAAAATGCCTTTTCTTGTCCGCATTGCGGACAAGAATAGGACATGCTCTATCTTTTGCGGAGCTGCGGCCGGATGCTTGGGGGCCGAAACCCGGAAGTTTGCGGCCGCAGCTCCGCAAATGCTGATGTGGCGAGCGCATAGTGTGCTCTCCGCATCACCGCCAGCCCCATTCACACTGAATGGGTCCGCATCTATTCCGCAGAATTGCGGAATAGATGCGACATTTTTACGGACGTGTGAATGGGGCCTTACTACTTTTTTGCACATTTTTGGCAGAGATTTATTCATCCACATTGATCGATGCGAATGAGGAAATCTGTGCCGTTTTGTTTTTTTTGCACATTTTTGGGCAGAGATTTTTTCATCCACATTGATTGATGCGAATGAAGAAATCTGTGCCGTTCATTTTTTTTCTTTTCAGCGCAGAGGCTGAACGGGAAAAATCTCATTACCCGTATGCTCAATATAAGGAGAATCGCAGAAACTCCTAATGCTGGCCATACGTGTAATGATTACGGAGACCCTCAAATGCCAGGGCAGTACAAACACCTCACATGTGACCCCATTTTAGAGAGAAGACACCCCAAGGTATTCCGTGAGGGGCATGGCGAGTTCATGCAAAATTTTATTTTTTGTCACAAGTTAGTGAAATATGAGACTGTAAAAAAAAAAAAAAATCAATTTCCGCTAACTTGTGCCAAATTTTTTTTTTCTGTGAACTCGTCATGCCCCTCACAGAATACCTTGGGGTGTCTTCTTTCCACAATGGGGCCACTTGTGGGGTATTTATACTGCCCTGGCATTTTAGGGGCCCCTAAAGCGTGAGAAGAAGTCTGGAATCCAAATGCGTAAAAATGCCCTGTGAAATCCTAAAGGTACTCATTGGTTTTAGGGCCCCTTTGCGCACCCAGGCTGCAAAAAAGTGGCACACATGTGGTATCGCCGTACTCAGGAGAAGTAGGGCAATGTGCTTTGGGGTGTATTTTTATATATACCTATACTGTGTGTGAAAAATATCTCTGTAAACGACAACTTTTAAAAAATTTTATACAAAGTTGTCAGTTTACAGAGATATTTCTCTCACCCAACATGGGTATATGTAAAAATACACCCCAAACACATTGCCCTACTTCTCCTGAGTACGGCGATACCACATAAGTGACACTTTTTGCAGCCTGGGTGCAAAGGGCCCAAATTCCAACGAGTACCTTTAGGTTTTACATGGCGGCTCACAATTTAGCCTCGCCCAAAATGCCAGAACAGTACAAACACCCCACAAATGACCCCATTTTGGAAAGTAGACACCCCAAGGTATTCACTGAGGGGCATAGTGAGTCCGTCTGAGATTTCTTTTTTTTGCCAGAAGTTAGCAGAAATTGAAACTTTTTTTTTTTTCTCAGAAAGTGTCATTTTCCGCTAACTTGTGAAAAAAATGAAATGATACATGAACTCACCATGCCCTCCGCGAATACTTTGGGGTGTCTTCTTTCTAAAATGGTGTCATTTGGGGGTATTTATACTATCCTGGCATTCTAGCACCTGAAGAAACATGACAGCTGCTCAGAAAGTCAGAGCTGCTTCAAAATGCAGAAATTCACTTTTTTGCACCATAGTTTGTAAACGCTATAACTTTTACCCAAACCAATAAATATACACTTATTGGACTTTTTTTTATCAAAGACATGTAGAACAATAAATTTAGAGAAAATTTATATAGAAATGTAGTTTTTTTTTAAAAATTTTACAACAGAAAGTGAAAAATGTCATTTTTTTGCAAAAATTTCGTTAAATTTGTATTAATGGCAAAAAAAGTAAAAATGTCAGCAACAATGAAATACCACCAAATGAAAGCTCTATTAGTGAGAAGAAAAGGAGGTAAAATTCATTTGGGTGGTAAGTTGCATGACGGAGCAATAAACGGTGAAAGTAGTGTAGTGCAGAATTGTAAAAAGTGGCCTGGTCATTAAGGGTGTTTAAGCTAGGGGGGCTTAAGTGGTTAAAGAGGACCTTTCACCAAAAAAAAAAAAAAAAGTGTAATTGTTATATTACCTTTTAGGGGACCTGCCCCTGAAGTCTTCACCATATTTTTTTTTTTTTAAATGACCCCCCGTTCGGCCGCCTTTGTTCCCGATATGTTCTGCGCCTCATATGCAAATGAGGCGCAGAAAGTTCTAGTAGGCGTCTCCTCGGATGTTCTGATGGGCGTGCCTGGGCGTTTCTCCTCTCCCCCTGGCTGCGAGCGCATCCAATAGCAGTGCTCGGCTCTTAGCCAGGGAGAAGGAGCTCAAGTTCTCGCGAGAACCGCAAGAACTTGAGCTTGCCGAGTCCCAGAACCCGCATCTTGGATTCCCCAGTGCAGAAGAGGAGCGTAGCGAGCGTACCAAGATGGCGCGGGTTCCGGGATTCGGAATGCCCCTCTAATCAACTTCTTTTGGGCCCATTTTATTTTATACTGGTTTCACAAAACAACAGATAGTGAGTCAGAAGTGAGACACAGTGATACATTGAGATAAATGTTTAATATTGGCATTGATTTCAATCACCATGTTCTGGCTGGTAAGGTCTCATTTGGGAAGCTTAAGTTTTATATTTACCCAAATGTCCCTTTCCGAACTTAGTGGAAGAGGTCCTGTAATTTTATTCAGCTTTTATAATTATATAACTGTAAAAGGATTCGCTATAAAATTTCTTAATTTCATGTGGACATCTTGATTATTTGGGCACGTGTCATGCTGCCACTGGAACTACTCTCTCTAGTTAATTTAAGCAGTCTCTTGGAAGAACAAAGCTCCCTCAAAATTACTCTCCTGCCTAAAATTCTTGGTTATTTTAGGTTTTTACAGATTGCAGTCCCCATTTGCTATTGTAATAAAGAGAGAACCACCGCACACTCAAGGGTTATATGCAAAATAAAGTTATTTTTATTTTATTTTTTGACAAATCCTCCAAAAGAGAAAAAAGGAACAATTGCCAATAATTAGATTGTGACTGTTTTTCTTGACAAGTCACAGAAGGTTGAAGAAGAGGTAAACAAGGGGGTCCCCGTGGCACAGCGTGTGAGCGCTGCGGGGAAGGTTGGAGGCCAACCACCTTGTTTTCCTCTTCTTCAACCTACTGTGACTCTTGTGACCAAGGTCTATCTGTGACCGAAACATCAAGAAAAACAGGTCACAATCTAATTATTGGCAATTGATCCTTTTTTCTCTTTTGGAGGATTTGTCAAAAAATAAAATAAAATAACTTTATTTTGCATATATCCTTGTGTGCGGTGGTTCTCTCTTTATTATTTATGTTTGGATCATATCCACTCCATCAAGCACCTCATTACTTGGACAGTGAGTGCAGCCCAAAATTTTCTACTTCCCATTTGCTATTGTGTCATCCTACCATACTCTCTTTTTGTTCCTTCACTTCACCTTGGTTGGCTCCTTTCTTCTTCACCATCTAGTAAGACTATCTGTTTATTATTGATTTAATTACTACTATTGGTGCAATGGTGCCTTCATCATTGTACAGGTCTTATTTTCTTGTACTTGGAATGTCACCCCTCCACATGGTGCATGTAATTCCCACAATCCTCACCTCTCCAGTCAGCAAGTAGATGATCTCGAGGGCGAAGTCTAATATTCTTTTGGCAATCGTATTCTTTTCCATGTCTTTCCTTAGTGATTCAGTCAGAAAAAGGACCATTTTAGAGGATAGTACGAGACAACTAGATCAGTTTGAGTGTTCCTGTGCTGCAGGCACCTTCATGGAAAGAGGAGAGGCTCTAAAAATCATTCAGGTAACTTCATTTGTGAGAAAGCAGGTTGTCAGAATGTGTTACGCTAATATTTTGGTGATAACATTTGAGGTGTTAGGTAAACGGTCTGGCCTTGAAGTGAATGTCCACCCTTGGATACCTTTTTATTTTTATAATTTAAATAGGTTAAAAAATCTGCAGCCTTCTCTTCATCATTTACCAGCTCATCATCACAACAGCAGGGATTGATTATGTCACGATGGCGAGTGGGGGAAACTCCCCACCGTATAATGTCCGCGACCACTAGGCCAGGATACAGGGAACAGGGAGCTGGTAACCTCCTATAGCATCCCTATAGCTGCCCCTAGACTCCTGGCAGTATGAGCGGACCCTGATGGTGGGACGGCTCATACCCACAAAGTTAGAGCCTAGGAATCCCTGCTTTGCCCTAAGATGGTGACAGGGCAGAGACCACCCGCTCATCCTAGACCACGGATGAGCAGGCATCTCCAGAGGCCCAGTAGCAACAAGAGACCAGACTATGTGCAAGTCTGCACGGCAGGTAAGTGAACAGGGAAAACCAACAATCCAAAATACCCACACTTACCTGCCGCAGCAAAGAAGATCACCGATGCCAGATATACCTGGACCCCCATGCGGACACTGATTAGTTGGGGACTCCAGGCAGGGCAGCACACTGTCTGGATATTGCTTAGACCCCTCCGGGAAAGCAACCCCCTTCTGGAGGAGACAAAGCACCAAACAAACCACACCAGAAACGACACACGAGGTGGGGAAAAGGAGGAACACAACAAGAGACCACGCAGACAATGCCAAGGGACCTTGATGATAACCAAGGGTGGCTCACACAGGTAGGGAACACTCAGCCAGGGAGCAGAGCTCCAACATCAAGCTGACAAACAAACAGCATGACCTCAGGCTCCAACACACCAACATATAAAGAGATCTGAGGTCACACCTAGCACACCCACCAAAACATTAACCCCGTGCACACCAAAATGGGGAAGACATCAAATTAAAGGGGAAGTGTGTCTCGCATGCTAAACCCACCAAGTTGCCAGCGGCAACGGCACGTGAGGCTACAACTTAACAGCCCTCACATGCGGAAGCCACAAAACCTTGCCGCTGGCAACCGCATGCGATGCAACCGAGTCACGACATCTCCAAGGGTCGTGACAGATAAGCAGGTGTAATTACACCTCAGCCGTCTCATTCATTTCCATGGGACGGCTCGCTCCTATCCAAATATATAGGAACGAGCCGCACCATTAAAGTGAACATGACGGCTTCTTGCAGTTACACCTGCTCATCGCTGCTGTTGCAATGGCAAGGAGGTAAATAGTGAAGAGAAGGCTGTGTTGGCACGGTGTGCGACTTCTCTTCAACCAGCTGATCGGTGGTGGTGCTGAGTGTCGAACCCCCGCCGATCTGATACTGATGACAAAAACTGGACCGAATCTGTGTTAAAACCGCCTCCCATTGTTTTCAATTGGAGGCCGAACCGCAGTTCATGCAGCGAAAGATTTTTGCAGAGTGGTTTTCAAGACTGAGCCAGGGATTTACAGGATACTGTGAGGACCCTTTGCAATGCACAGCGGGAGCCTAGAGCGGATCCACATGAAAACCTATGGCACAAAGCGCTGCGATGTGCTGCACAAAATCCTCCATCTGAACTCTGGCTACCTACACATGAGTGCGCTTTAAAACAGAAAATCGATTTTTAGTCCAGATCGCTGTGTGTTTCCACACCAAAAATGGATTTGATGCAGATTCTCCACAGATCTCACAAAAAAATAAAATAAAAATTTGCATAAAGAATTGACATGCTGCAGATTTCAGAATCCACACAGCAGGTCAATTTCCCCACAGAAAAAAAGCAAAGTGGACATGAGCTTTGAGTAATCTGTGCTTTTTTTTCACACGAATATCTGTGTGAAAAAAGTGTGTGTAATCCGCAACATGTGCGGGTAGCGTAAAGGGTTTTCTGGGACTTCCAACACCCCTACGATCAGCTGTTTTGGACAGTCGCCACTGCTAGAGACTATACAGTGGACAGGAGACTCTGTCCACTGTGTAGGTTCCTACAGCTGTGTACTGAAGCTCCGTTTCAGTGTAACCCCTTTAAGGGAATCTGCCATCTCCAGCAAGCACTATTAATTACAGTAATATCTGAATAGTACTACTGCCCGATCAGAAGATGACTAACAAGTTTATTGATACTCACCTCAGTTCACTGCTGTGTACCCACACAACCAGCCTTGAAATTCACATGCTCCTCCTGCTGTCCTCTCCATTAGGCCGGTTTCACTTGTCAGTGAATCAAAGACGTACACTGTCTGTATTCTCCACGGACAGCACACGTATTGATTTCAATGTGTTTATTTACAGATCAGCCATTTTCCACACCACAGAGACATGCACTACTTTGTCTGAAGTCTATCGGTCAGTGAAAACCACAGACACAACATGGATGCCATCTGTATTCTGCCAGTGATTTTCAGTAACATTGGTAGGAAATGCTCTAGAAACTAATTTTCAGCCTAACAGTCTCCGTGGAAGATGACACACAGAGGGCAAAAAACTGACAAAACACGGATCCTTCAAGGATATCTTCATGGACTGACCATCTTGTCACTGATGTCATCACAGCACAGACGTGTGAAAGAGGCCTTAGGTGCGTACGCTTAGGAGTCCTCTGTATAGACCCCATGACTGGTTGGTGCGCGCACGGCGAGGGAACAGGGATGAGTATAGACAAATTACTTATCGGGAGTCATTGTCAGCTTTTGACCACTATAAGTTACTTGCTGTACATGTGCGTTTAACGGCACATACAGGCAACTGGTTAATAGACTAGCACCAATGTCCCATGGTTTAATATGCATAGTTTTTGTTTATTAGCAGAGCCATTGTGCCAAATGGCTGCTGATGGCGGGTCATGCGACCAGTCCCATCCATCAGCGGCTTCCACTGACTAACACTGTAGACAGGGGAACTAGCACATGCAGAGCCCATCTGCTGTGTTGGTGAATAGAGTCCTTTGCCTTTCATGTGCAGCAAGTATCGTACATTGGGCAACCTCTTTGAAAGAGGTATTCAAAACTGATCTTACAAACTTTGTTAACCCTTTCCACAAGAATTAATGGAAAATGGAGATGAAATTTCAGAATTTCCCTTTTTTGGCAGATTTTCCATTTTAATCTATTTTTTTCTGCTAACAAAGCAAGGGTTAACAGAAAACAAAACTCAATATTTATTGCCCCTATTCTGTACTTTACAGAAACACCCCATATGTGATCGTAAACTGCTGTACGGGCACACGGCAGGGCGCAGAAGTAAAGGTCCTCCATATGGTATTTGGAAGGCAGATTTCACTGGGATAATTTTAAGCTGCCATGTCACATTTAAAGACCCCCTGATGCACCCCTAGAGTAGAAACTCCAAAAAAGTGACCTCATTTTAGAAACTACACCCCTCAAGGTATTTAAAACTGATTTTACAAACTGTGTTAACCCTTCCGCTAACAAAGCAAGGGTTAACTGCCCAACAAAACTCAATATTTATTGCCCTGATTCTGTAGTTTACAGAAACACCCCATATGTGGTCGTAAACTGCTGTACGGGCACACGGCAGGGCGCAGAAGGAAAGGAACGCCATATGGTTTTTGGAAGGCAGATTTTGCTGGACTGGTTTTTTGACACCATGTCCCATTCGAAGCCCCCCTGATGCAACCCTAGAGTGGAAACTACAAAAAAGTGACCCCATTTTGAAAACTACGGGATAAGGTGGCAGTTTCGTTGGTACTATTTTAGGGTAGATATGATTTTTGGTTGCTCTATATTACACTTTTTGTGAGGCAAGGTAACAAAAAATAGCTGTTTTGGCACCGTTTTTATTTTTTGTTATTTACAGTGTTCATCTGGCAGGTTAGATCATGTGGTATTTTTATAGAGCAGGTTGTTACAGACGTGACAATACCAAATATGTATACTTTTTTTGGTTATTTGTTTCAGTTTTATATAATAAGGCATGTGATGTAAGGTAACAAAAAATTCCTTTTTTGACACACTTTTTATTTTTTTTATTTTTTTTCTGGTGTTCATCTGAGGAGTTAGGTCATGTGATATTATTATACAGCAGGTTCTTACGGACGCGACGATACCTAATATGTATACTTTTTATTTAAGTTTTACACAATAATATTTTTCAAAGAAAAAATAATAATTTTAGTGTCTCCATAGTCTGAGAACCATAGTTTTTTTTTACTTTTTGGGTGATTGTAGAGTCTCATTTTTTGCTGGATGAGATGACAGTTTGATTGGTATGATTTTGGGGTGCTTATGACTTTTTGATTGCTTGGTATTACACTTTTTGTGATGTAAGGTGATGTAAAATGGCTTTTTTTACACAGTTTTTTTTTTTTTTTATGGTGTTCACCTGAGGGGTTAGTTCATGTGATATTTTTATACAGTGGGTTCTTATGGACGCAGCGATACATAATATGTATACTTTTTTTTATTTACTTAAGTTTTACACTATAACAACATTTTTGGAGCCATAGATTTTTTTATTTTTTGGGCGATTGTCTTAGGTTGGGTATCATTTTTTGTGGGATAAGGTGATGGTTAGATTGGTACTATTTTGGGGGGCATATGCTTGGTGTTGCACTTTTAGTGATGTAGGGTGACAAAAAAAAATGTTTTTATTAGCAGTTTTTATTTAATTTTTTTTTACGGTGTTCATCTGAGGGGTTAGGTCATGTGATATTTTTATAGGGCAGGTTGTTACGGATGTGGCAATACCTAGTATGCATCTTTTTTTTATTTATTTCTGCTTTACACAATAATATCATTTTGAAACAAAAAAAAATCATGTTTTAGTGTCTCCATATTCTGAGAGCCATAGTTTTTTATGTTTTAGGCGATTGTCTTAGGTAGGGTATCCTTTTTTGCAGGATGAGGTGACCGTTAGATTGGTACTGTTTTGGGGTGCATATGACTTTTTGATCGCTTGCTATTACACTTTTTGTTATGTAATGTGACAAAAATGGCTTTTTTGACACGTTTTTTTTTTTATGGTGTTCACCTGAGGGGTTAGGTCATGTGGTATTTTTATAGAGCAGGTTGTTACAGAAGCGGCGATATCTAATATGTCTACTTTTCTTTGTTTCCCTATTTTTTCAATTTATTTTTTTACTTTATTTTGGGAAATGGACCCTTTTTTTTGTACTTGAAACTTAGATTTTTTTTGTAAAACTTTTTTTTTAAACTTTTTTTTTTGTCCCAATCTGGGACTTTAACTTTTGGGGGTCTGATCCCCTTTACAATGCTTTACAATACTTCTGTATTGTAATGCATTGGCTGTAAGTGTATTACTGAATGTAATACACTTACAGCTTCCTTCCTGTGAGATCCAGGGGGCTGGATCTCACAGGCTGTCACGGAAGGCAGCCACGATGCTTAAGGAAGGCATCGCACTGCCTTCTCTGCCATCGAGTCCCCATCACAGCAGCACTGCAGCTCCGGCCCCGCAAGGACATTGCACGTGCAGCGGTCAGCGCTGACTGCAGCACATCAAGGGTTAATGCGCCGCTGCGGATCAGGCAGGGGCATCTCCTGCACTCGCCCGATCACTGCGCCGTACATGTACAGGTGTTTATATTGCTATACAGAGAGCAAATATACAGATGTACTATGGACAAATATACAGATGTGCTGATGCATACATATATACAGATATGCAGATGTGCTGATATAAACATATATACAGATGGACTGTTCTATATTGCTATACAAACGGGCAAATATATAGATGTACTATGAACAAGTATCCAAACTATAGCAAGTGTCCCAAACTATAGCAGTAACCTACATGAACTTACAGTGAATGTTGAGAATGAATGACAGTCATGATCATGGTCATTGGGAGGATGGAGGGGAGGAGGAGTGTAGAGGGTTAAGTGAGTGTGGATGGGAAGGTTCAACGGGGGACTGAATTCAGTACGGTGACAGCTATGGGGAAGAAGCTGTTCCAAAACCTGCTGGTTTTAGTCTGAAGGGTACTGTAGCACCTTCTGGGGGGGAGGAGCTGAAAGAGTTTATTGGCAGGATGAGAGGAGTCCCTAAGAATGATACGTGCCCGGCGTAGATATCTTTTCTGGTGAACATCCTCAATGGCAGGAAGTGGAGTCCCTGTGATGCGTTGGGCGGTTTTCACCACCCGCTGCAGTGCCTTGCGGTCAGCGACAGAGCAATTCCCATACCAGACTGTGACACAGTTGGTGAGGATGCTCTCTATTGCACAGCGGTAGAAGTTACCCAGTATGTCAGCAGACAGGTGGCTTTTCTTCAGTGTCCTCAAGAAAAAGAGGAGCTGCTGTGCCTTCTTGACCAGGCTGGAGATGTTGGTTGACTAGGACAGATTCTCAGAGATGACAGTCCCCAGGAACTTGAAGCTGGAAACCCGTTCAACAGCCGTGCCATTAATGTGGATGGGGTCATAGGTGTTCCTCTTCTCCTTCCTGAAGTCCACAATGAGCTCTTTTGTCTTGCTGGTATTCAGGAGCAGGTTATTGTCAGCGCACCACACAGCTAGGTGCTTTACCTCTTCCCTATAGTCAGACTCATTGTTGTCACTGATGAGACCGATCACCGTGGTGTCATCTGCAAATTTGATGATGGAGTTGGATCCATACCTAGGCCTGCAGTCATAGGTGAAAAGGGAGTAGAGGAACGGGCTCAGCACACAGCCCTGTGGAGTGCCAGTGTTGAGTGTGATGGTGGTGGAGCAGTATTTCCTGCTGTTTAGTGATCAACTTAGAGGGAATGACTGCATTGAATGCTGAGCTGAAGTCAACAAACCCCATTCTTGCAGAATTCTTGTTGTCCACGTGTGAGAGTACACAGTGAAGCGCTGTGGATACAGCATCCTCTGTATTCCTATTGCTTCGATAGGCAAATTGGTGAGAATCCAGTGTGGGGGCAAGCATAACTTTAGGTGTGCCAGGACTAGTCGCTCAAAGCACTTCATAACTATAGGCATGAGTGCTACAGGGCGGTAGTCGTTCAGGCGCGTTAATGATGAGTGTTTCGGTACTGGCACAATTGAGATGTTCTTGAAGCACGCAGGTATTTCTGCCTGGGCAAGCGACAGGTTGAAGATGTCAGTAAAGACCCCTGTAAGCTGCTCAGCACATGCTCGAAGCACGCATCCAGGAATGCCGTCAGGGCCAGCAGCCTTGCGAGCGTTGATGCTGCTCAGTGTGTTATGGACATCTCTAATAGTGAGAGTGAAGGTATGGCAGTCATTAGAGGGTAGGTTTTTGACAAACTTGTCCTTGTTGTCCTTGTCATAACGAGCGTAGAAGTCATTTAGCTCATTGGGGGAAGACACATTCATGGCTGTCTGTGTGGAATTGCTAGTCTTATAGTCAGAGATCGCCTGAACGCCCAGCCACATGCGTCGTGGGTCAGAGTTGACAAAGTGTTCCTCCACCTTCAGCTTGTGGCTGTGCTTGGACTTCTTGATGCCCCTCTTCAGGTCTGCCCTGGACATACGGTAGGTAGGGTCGCCACTGGCTTTACCCAAGAAAGCCGGTGTAACGTGGTATCTCCCTACTTTGTGCGATTTCCCTACCTGTCGCGCCGGAAGTGACGTTGTAGGCGTTCCTGGCGTTTGGACGATCTGCGAATGTGCAAAAGGGCAAGGGATGGGAAAATCTCACATCGTAATTCTGGCTGCACACGGGACACTGCGCATGCGCTGGAGAGTCACGGTAGGGACATATTACGGCCCAGTGCGCAAGCGCCTAGGGGAGATCAGATGGCCATTTTTTCCGTTAGATGAATATATATATATATATATATATATATATATATATATATATATATATATATATATATATACACATTATATAGGGTGGTCTGCCCAGTATATGGGGGGCTATCTACACAGTAGTTATTAACTCCTTTCATCAGTCCCCTATTCACAGTAAGTATTAACCCCTTTCAGTAGTCCTCCATTCACAGTATTTATTAACCTCTTCCAGTCCCCTCTTCACATCACAATAGTTATTATTCCCCCCTTTCAGCTCTCAAAGTAGTTATTAACCCCTTTCAAAATCAGCAGTGCCAGTAGCCATTCACAGACTTTTTTTTAAACTTATTTTCCCCCCTTTCAGCAGTTTTTACAGTCCCCCCCCCCTTCAGTTTCAGCAATCCCCGACCACAGCAACAGCACAGTCTTTTAGACCAGTGTACGAGCTACGACTACCTCCTCAGTGCAGCTGCGCTCAGTGCTTCTCTGTGAGTCTGTCCTTTTACTTCCCACCGCGCCTGCAAACCAGAATTGACTGGCGCGAATCTGCAGGCAGCGCTGCCGGACGTGTGACGTCAGTGCGCTCTACGCTCATGTGAGTGATTCTTAAAGTGCCCCGTACAGTCTCGCCGATAACCACAAAAAAGGAGAACTTCTGGCTGTCCGTCCTGGCCTTGTGCCGGACGGAGGACCAGGAGTCTAAAAACCGGACTGTCCGATCTAAAACCAGACGTCTAGCCACACTAACTGTAGGCCTGAGCATCACCTGATCTGAAGGCATTGTTACGTGCCTTTAGTAGAAGCCGCACTTTTTTGTTTATCCATGGTTTCTAATTTGGGTACATTGTGATCTGCTGTTAAATAAATGATGATAATAAACATGGCTGACACACATGGATCCTCATCTGATGATGTCAACTGTAACTCCCACAGACGTGAGTAGAAAGAAAATGTGCCACCAGCTTTTCATTTATTCTCTGCCTGGATGCCAGTGACTGCCGCATTCTGGAGATGGATGCAGTTCCCAGAGGGGGTGCCCGCGTCTATCAGACATTGGCACATTTACAAAGACAGGTTCTTCCTTTTGCGCAGCCAGAGGAGTACACTAGTTTATGCCGAGGCGTGCGCCTGTTAATAAATTTGGCTGATCTAGGGCACCCGTGCTCCCAGTGAAAAAACAACGCCAGACCCAGGTGTACATGGTAGTTAAAACGCATAGCACCCACACTGAATCCTGACCCATCATTTCAATAGGTCTGTGTACATGAGCGTTTTTTTTCACGCATCAGTTCTGCGTTGCATGAAAAACGCAGCATGTTTTATATTCTGCGTTTTTCACGCAGCCCTGGCCCTATAGAAGTGAATAGGGCTTCAGTGAAGCGCTTCATACAGTATTAGAATGTATTGGCTCCTATGAGACGAAGTTATTACTTCACGAAGTCTTGCAAGACTTTGCATAATAACTTCATAAAAGAATTTCTACTGTAAGAAACCACTTGGAACGGATGCGGACTCATTCCTTTCAATGGGTCGGCAAAAAATGCAGACAGCACGTTGAATGCTATCCGCATCCATATGTCCTTTCGCAGACTCGCAAAAAGGATAGAACATGTTCTAAATTTGTCCGTTTTACAGGCAATAATAGGCATTGTTACAATGGGTCCGCAAAAAAAAAAAAAAAGGATGCAACACAATTTGCGGTCCCCAATGCACGAGCAACGTCCGTGTGGCGGCCGGGACAGATCGAAACCCATTCAACTCGAATGGGTCCATGATCCGTTAGCACCACAAAAAAAATAGAACATGTTCTATTTTTTTGTGGTGCGCAGGCACGGATAGAAACACTACGGAGTGCTTCTGTGGGGTACCGATCCGTGCTTCCGTTCCTCATCTCCGTGATTGCGGACCCATTCAAGCGAATGGGTCCGCATCCCTGATGCGGAGTGCACACGGGCCGTATCGGGCCGCAATACGGCCACGGACCCACAATGGCCATGTGTAAGAGGCCTTATGTAGTTGTTGTGGAGGGGCAGATCTTTGTGAGGTTTAAGGGTCCTTTTACACTTGCGTTGTGAGAATCCGGCAGGCAGTTCCGGCGACGGAACTGCCTGCCAGATCCAGCAATCTGTATGCAAGCGGAGAGCATTTGTAGACGGATCCGGATGCGGATCCATCTCACAAATGCATTGCAATAACGGATCCGTTTCTCCGGTTGTCATCTGGAAAAACGGATCTGTTATTTTTGTTTACATTTTTTAAAAGCGCAGACCGGAAGAACGGATCCGTCAGTGCGGCATTTCAATGTAAATCCGGCATTCCAGCAAGTGTTCCAGGATTTTGGACGGAGATAATACCGCAGCATGCTGCGGTGTTTTCTCCGTCCAGAAAACGTGCAGTGACTGAACTGAAGACATCCTGATGCATACTGAACGGATTTCTCTCCATTCAGAATGCATTAGGATAAAACTGATAAGTTCTTTTCCGGTATTGAGCCCCTAGGATGGAACTCAAAGCCGGAAAAGAATAACGCTAGTGTGAAAGTACTTCTAAGTGTTTACTAGACTCATGACAACATTTGAGCAGACGTCTTCTTATAATTAGTTCCATGGTTTGTCATAAAGTACAAAGAATTACAATCTACACAACACGAGTGACTACAAGTCATACGTACCCGTCCAGTGCCTCATATGTAGCTGGGTAGATGCTAGAGTGGAGTTGTTAGAACGAGGTATGTAGCTGCTCAATACTGCAGGACCTGTGATGACGTCACCGTCATGTCACACAGGGGGCGGGGTTCCGTTATGGAGAGGACACAGTGGCTGGGTTTCCACGTTCAGGCTTCTTGATACAATTTTAACACTAAAGCGGATTCACAAAGCGGAGGCGTCCCAGTCATATTCCTTTTATATTTGTCCTCAGTTGATAAAACAATCCTGGACTTGGCTTCAAAAACTGCAACAAGAAACCTGAATGTGTACACTCACCTTAATAAATCCTTCCAGGACCTGTGATGACGTCACCGTCATGTCACACAGGGGGCGGGGTTCCGCTATGGAGAGGACACAGAGGCTGGGTTTCCACGTTCAGGCTTCTTGATACAATTTTAACACTAAAGCGGATTCACAAAGCGGAGGCGTCCCAGTCATATTCCTTTTATATTTGTCCTTAGTTTATCAACCATTCCTGGATTTGGCTTCAAAAACTGCAACAAGAAACCTGAATGTGTAAACTCACCTTAATAAATCCTTTCAGGACCTGTGATGATGTCACAGGAGGGGCGGAGCTAGTCAGCTGTGAGAGGCTGCTCTGTGAGGGCTCCTCTGCTGTGTGGTGTGTAAAGTGGAGAAACAATTGTGCCAGAGCTGAGAGCCAAGAAAATGCTGCGACTTACCAAATTTCCTTCTGTTAAGCCGCTGGAAATAGTCTGGGCAAAGACAGGGGTTTGTAATGAAAGTATAGCCTAGATGGCAGGCAATTCATTGAAAAGACCATCCTGCTTTTTTCAGTCCAATGATGCACCCTTTCTCAAAGTCTATCAATCAGGCAAAATGTCTTTGAATGGAATGTAGAGGCACATATGGCAGTGATTGACCAAGAGGTACAATACCCAAAAGTGGCCTCTCGGAGCTCTTTTATAGGGCAGCGGGGGAAGCACTTTTACGCCCTCTTGTGGCAAAACCCAGCGTCTAATCAGACCATACCTGTAATTATTTACACATCTGCCTGAGACATAACGGCATGCCGAGTTTTGCAGCAATCCTATGTTACTTTTTATTTTTTTATCTGCCTTTTCAAACAGCTGATCGGCGCGGGTGCCAGGAGTCACCTAACAATCTAATATTAATGACCTATCCTGAAGATAAGTCATTAATAGTAAAAAGCGGACAATCCCTTTAAATACATACTTGGAAAACATTACATACAGCGCTACAGAACATACAGGGTAATACAGCGCCACATACCTCTTACATCCAGTGACGTCTCCTCTGATGTAGATGTTCTCTTTCCTCATCTTCTCTATTCAGATCAGACCGCCATGATGATTTCTTTCAGCCATCTTTTCTCTCTGCAGAGTTTAATAAACAGACAGTTTAGTTTCCTACTTTTGCATCATCCTCCCACCAGAAGAACACTAGTACCACACAGATATGCAACCTTCAACAATTAGTGGCACACAGTGCCCTAAAGAAATAGTGTCCAACACTAATAGTGTAATCATAATGTCCTACAAAAATAATTGTGCTAAGATGTGCCAGGTGCCCCCCACAGTAATAGTGCTCCCCAAAGTCCCACCAAAAGAAATAACCTGCCAGAGTGCATAGTGTTAACAATGCCCCAATGGTAATAATGCCCTTATTGTGCCCATTTTAGTAAACATGTTCCCTTTAGCTCCCCAGTACTAATACTTCTCTTTATAAAGTGTGCCAGTAGAAAAATACCCCCTAATGTGCGCCATTACAAAAACTACCCCCTTATAATGTGCTCTAGTACAAAAAATACCCCCTTACCTTTCAGATCAGACCCCCATATCATACTCAGATCATACCCCCATATCAGATCCCCCATCTCAGACCTCAGATCAGACCCCCTTTAGACCTCTATGCCAGACCCCAGTTTCAGACCTCAGATCAGACCCCCATTAGAACTCCATGTTAGAAACCCCCATATCAGACCTTACACCAAACCCCCATTAGACCTCTCAGACCCCCCATGTATCAGACCTCAGATCAGACCCCCATTAGACCTCCATGTCAGAACCCCCCAATATCAGACTTCAGATCAGACCCCCAATAGATCGCCATGTCAGACCCCCCCCCCCAATATCAGACTTCAGATTAGACCCCCATTAGACCTGCATGTCCGACCCACCCATATCAGACCTCAGACCAGACCCCCATTAGACCTCTAAGATCCCCCATATCAGACCTCAGACCAGACCCCTCATTAGACCTCTTAGACCCCCCATATCAGACCTCAGATCAGACCCCCATTAGACTTCCAGACCCCCATATTAGACCTCAGACCAGACCCGCATTAGACCTCTCGGACCCCCACTGACCTCTCAAACCCCCCATATCAGACCTCAGATCAGACTTTAAAATAAATAAATTAACTTACCTCTCTTGCTCCGCCGCCACTCTCCAGGTCCGGTGGTCTCCCAGGCTATCTTGTCTTCTCAGGGCCTGCAGCATCAGGTCATAGTGCGCTCTGTATGTCCTGACACTGTAGGCAGCCAGGACAAAGCAGCACGGGGCCCAAGAAGAGCAAGCAGGGAGGGGTGAGTACAACGCTCATAGCAGCCTGCAGACCAGTGAGCGCTTCCATAATGGAAGCACTTACCAGTATTCCCTATATAAGATGCACTGCATCTTATAAAGGGAAAAATACAACACCACTGGCAAAAGGGGCCTTGTGGGCCCCCTTGGCTTAGGAGCCCGTTCACAACTGTGACCACTGCGACTCCTATACCTACGCCAGTGTTCACATATTTAAAGGTTTCCAGCATGTTCCCCTTTTCCTTCTTTCCTCAAAGATATACAGGTTATGTTCTCTCCTGTTCGGTTTAATGATAGAACCCCTCCACCATTTTTGTAGCCTGTCTCTGCACCTGTTCTATTTTATTATATCCTTTTTGTAGGTGTGGTCTCTAGAACTGTACATTGTATTCCAGATGTGGTCTCACTAGTGTTCTATACAGCGGGATCACAATCTCTCTCTTCCTACTGGTTATACATCTAGCGATACAGCCAAGCATCCTTCTTGCTTTACCAGTCTCCTGTCCACAATATGCTCTCATTTTGAAGCTGCCTGATATCAGGACCTGGCAAGTCTTGGCTAACACAGAACTGCCAATATGATACTCAGATTTAAGGCTCTTGCACAGGACCTTACGCGTTTTTGTGATCTGCAAAACACGAATACCAGCTGTGTGTTTTATTACGCATTTTGCGGAACGGAACGTCCTGCCTGCTATAGAACTTTCCTATCCTTGTCCGTAATACGGACAAGAATAGGACATGTTCTATCTTTTTTAGCAAGTGACGCAGAACAGTCATACAGATGTAGACAGCATGGGGTGTACTGTCCACATCTTTTGTGGCCCCACTGAAGTGAATGGGTCTGCATCCGATACGCAAAAAATTCAGATCAGATACGGACAAAAAATATGTTGGTGTGCATGAGCTGAACAGGATATACATCACCGACCAACGGTAGGTAAATCTACAGGGTAGAAATGTGGATTAATTACACTTTTAACTTTTTATCAAACAAAGCAGTTGTTTGTTTTGTATCAAAAGAAGCAGGGAGCCGGGAGAGAAGCTACTTACCTTCCGTGCGGCGGCGCTCCTCGATGACGTCACCGGGTCCCTGCGTCGCATGGATCACATAGCTGACGAGGACCCGGTGACGTCATCGAGGAGCGCCCCGGTCGCCGCACGGAAGGTAAGTAGCTTCTCCCCCGGCTCCCCGCTGCTTTTCCATGGCAGCCGGGACTTCAGTAGCGTCCTGGCTGCCATGGTAACCTGAAAGCATATTGAAGACTGATCAGTCTTCAAATGCTTTCAGTTGTCTTGCATTCTGACGGATCCGGCAGCATTTCTGGCGATGGAAGTGCACGCTAGAGCCTCACAACGCACCTGGCTGCCATGGTTACCATTCTTAAAAGCTAAACGTCAGATACGGCGATGCGCCGAAACGACGTTTAGCTTAAAGTCGGATCCGGATTAATGCTTTTCAATGGGAATTAATTCCGGATCCGTCCTTGCGGCATGTCTTCAGGAATCTTGGCCAAAAAAACATCCTGAACGGATTTCTCTCCATTCAGAATGCATTGGGATAATCCTTAACAGTATCTTTCAGTCCTAGAGCCCCGAGGACGGAAGGCTATGAGCTGTGCGCTGTGATTGGCCAGCTCTGCAGCAAGGGACACGCCTGATACAAAGTCCCCGCCCCATACAACAGAGGGAGCTCGGACACCGGAGCCTATAGTGGGCGAACGGAGCGGCGCCCAGACATACTAGTAAGTGCGGGGGGACCCCTGGGCGCCGCTCTGCCCACAGATATAGTTAGTTTTTAAATAGGTGAAAGGTCCTCTTTAAGTATTTATTTGGTGCTTTTGGGGAGGTATTTTGTGCTGCAATGTAATACTGGATGCTGCTTGTGAAGTACTTAAAGGCCCCATTCACACGTCCGCATTTTAGTCCGCATCTGTCCCGCAATTCTGCAGAATAGATGCGGACCCATTCACTATGTGCTCTCCGCTTCCGCATTTGCGGAGCCGCGGCCCCGAAACATCCGGCCGCGGCTCCGCAAAAAATAGAGCATGTCCTATTCTTGTTCGCAGCCTGCGGACAAGAATAGGCATCTCTATGGGGAGTGCCGGCATGGTGTGTTGCGGATCGGCAACACACTACGGACGTCTGAATGGGGCAAAAGGGATTCTCCAGGTTCAGAACTGAACCCGACATATCCCTCTCTTCTCCCACTTAGCCCCTCTGACATGAACATCAGAGCGTCCCTTGCGCTGCGCTGTATTGCGCAGGGCAAGGGCTTTTTTGTTTACATTTTTACACTGCTAGGCAGAGGTATTGTATGTACTTGACCATGTGATTAGGCATTTCTGTGTTCTACTTTTATTTTCTTTCTGGTATTGATGGTTCAGATACGGGCATGGCTAAGTAAAGGAAAATTCGCTGTTGCTGCATGCATTGCGCACCACTATTTTTACACAATATCATATGTGGGCTGGTGCTGTTTGTGTGCCAGGGCTGCTTTGTAATCCCAGTCCTGGTTTTTGACATCCAACTGAAAACAGAAATTTCTAATGCCTTTCACACATCAGTGTTTTTGCGGACGCGTGCTGTACGTGTTCTCCGCGGACAGCACACGTCCCCATTCATTTGAATGTGTGTATTCACACATCAGTGTTTTAGCACGGTCCGTGTTTTCAGCACGGATGCATGTCCTATCTTGTCCATTCTCAGATCCCTCACGCCCATTATAGTCAATGCCATCCGTGTTTCACGGATCATTAAAAAGAGATTGTATGAAAATTATTTTCCAGCTGCTCAGTGTCAGTGAAAAATGGATGGCACACGGTCAGCAAAAAACGGACCCACTGACCCAACACGGATCTATCACGGGAGGAACGGGATAAAACTAGGGCTAGTCCCTTATCTCCAGCTCTGGTTTTAGAAAGTCTGGTCTTACCCATCTTGCCTCACTTCACCTCTCCGCCCCACTTCTCCCCCCAATAAATGACACAAAGAAAGTTAACTTAGTTTGGTTGTTTTTTTCGCTGTAACAAGAAGCATTATTATTTTTTATATTTTTTTTTAAGTACAAACATGCACCAACGTGGTGGGAAATAACATAAAATTAGGCACCAACATGGTGCTAACAAATCAGAGTGGCAATAAAAAAAATTATAAGTCTAATAACTGCTGTGATTACACTGTACGAGCAGGAGGACTAGCAGTGCTTCCTTCACTACGATCATGGCCAGACTGCAGGGGGCTAAACTTGTAAGAAGGCCCGGTAGTAGGCGGCCCATAACAATCAGGGTGGTAATTAGGGCGCTTTTCCTGGGAGTATACGGGAGGGAAGGTTTTATAGGCCACTGGCCTACAATGAAGTGGCCTGGGAGCAGAAGGTCTTTGAGGGGTTGGTGGTGGCGGAGGGGTTACGGATGTACTGGCCTCTACTCGCATGAGCCACTGGTTGATCATCCTAAAGAACTCCTGGGGATCGTTGGGAGGCGTTGCTGCCTCCAGCACTGCCATCAGAGCTGCTTTGGTGCGAAGTTGTCGATTTTGTGGAATCTTTCGAAGATGGGGTGCAAGGCTTCCGAGGAAGGTCTCCTCTTCTTTCCTGCTCTGATTTAGATAGTGTATGAGCATGGAGTTGATTAGAGCCCTATTGTCTACCTGAGAAAAAGCAGCAAGACCCCCTCTTCTCTTCCGGTTTGCAGCCCTGCTGGCTGGTTGTGACTGTTCACCACCGAACAAAGTCTCCGGGAGGGATAAATCTTTCATTGCCACTGGTGAAGACTGGGTGCTCGCAGGTGAGCCAGTCTCTGGGTCAGAAGTCTCCGTTTTTGACGTGTCCTTCTCTTGATCATAAAGGCTCTCTTTTGTGCTATTAAAAAAAAAGGAAAGTAAGAAAAAATTCAAGCTACTTCAAACTTTCAAGTTGCCATATTTGAATGATATTCCTATAATGCCATATTACCATATACCGTAACATTTCCATTTTTAACAGTACTGTATAATAATAATATGAATTAACCATATTAGCATATGGTGTTACCATACTGAAATTTTCCATTATCATCAACTATTACCATTTATTAATAGTACTGCCATACACGTACTGGCAAAAAAAGAAACATACAATGGAAAAAATAAAAAAAAATTAAAAATACTTACGATGTCAGATCTATGTCATCCTGCAGAAATATCTTCTGCGTGGTCAAGATGTACGGTCTCTTGATAGGTGGCGCATCTTCTCTGTTGGTCTTAAGGATGTCTTTAGCTAAAAGATCAAACAGTATAAAAATTTCATATTTCTGCAGTGTGAAAAATAAGCAGTTACATTATCACAATATTAGCTGCACCAACACTATCTGGGCCACATGGCAGCAATGAAGGGGTCATCTATGGTAGCGCCAACTCAGAGTTGTATGGCAGTAATGGGTAACAAAAGGCAGCCTTTACTTTTTGGGGAACAGCTATGGCTGCACTTACCATATTGTTCATGTTCTGCTCTTGTCCCTCTGTATCACTATGCCACTATGCAGAGATCGCACTACATTTTTTTCTGGAGGAGTAATAAACCCCTCTTAGCATTTCTGAGGAGTATTTTCCGCCGATGAGGAGTATGAAATAAGATACTGGGCGGTTGATTTTTTCTCTAGCCATAACTTTTTTATTTTTCTGTCGGTTAAGCCATATGAGGGCTTGATTTTTGCGGAGTGAGATGTACTTTTTAGTGACACCATTTTGGGGGACATATAACTTGTTAGCTTTAAAAAAAAAGGAGTTCCTCCACTGCTTTTTGCACTTTAAATTTTGCAACGTTCACTGTGTGACATTACTAGGATGTTACTGTTATTCTATGGGTCAGTACGGTTACGGTGATACCAAATATGTGTAGTTTTATGTGTTTTTTTCTACTTTTGCACAACAACAGCGTGTCTCATTACGTCAATGCATTCCAAAAGCCAAGAATCACTCATTTTTGAGTAGATGTCACAGTATGAGGGCTTGTTTTCTGGTGGTGCGAAATGTAGATTCCATTGGGACAATTTTTTGAGGGGTTCATGGAACTTCTTGATTAACATTTATTATTTTTTGGGCGGGCTGGGGTGAATAGGAAAAAACAATTCAGTATTTTTTGAGCTTTTGTTGATGGGGTGGTTTAAATAATCTTAAATATACTTATCTTTACTATACTGATTCTGGCGAACATAGTGTGGGGTGTGGTTAGTTTTTATCACACAATAAAAACACTTTATAATAAAAAATGTTTTATTTTTATTTTTTTATAAACATTATTGATCTCTAACTATTTTTTAGTGTCTCTAGGAGATATCACTTGCATAATGCAGTGGTATTCTTACATATCCCAATAGAAATGAAAGCGCAGCACACTGCAGTAATATAACGTTGTAGTGAAAATCTAAAAATCTATATATTTTCCATCTATCACAACACTGCATGGTCCATAGGCGACCAGTCAGTATCTTTATTTGTAAGGAGTAAACCATTATGTAACATGTTATTGTATGCTATTACACACCTTCCCCATATAATAGCCATTCGGTGTCTGCATGGCATAAATATTTGAGGGCATGCTGGGCTTTGTAGTGCATTTAAGGCTACAGGTTGCTTCTTTAACATTATCTCATTGTATGATACAAACACAAAGGGTGACCACAACCCTATGACAACAGCCACTCGGCACACAGGATCATGCACTGCAGGTAGTCATCAGCCCGGTGACTACAGAAAGCCACACTATCGTGAACATTACACTTCCCGGCGATGCTAAGCTCCGCCCCAATCCATTTATATCAGCATATATCTTACCACTAACCAATCAGTGGGCCTGTTATGGCTGCTCTCACATGAGGTGTACATGAGAGAAGCGCTGGGATTGGCTGGCGGGTTCTGTCAATATAGACATACTAATGTGTAGAGCTACACATGAATTTTTTTTAGAGAGTAAAACTGCACAGGCGTCTTCAATCCTTTTTGGGAGGTGAACCGACGATGGTGAATTGGCCATTTAGATTTTTTTGTCCTGTTACACTGTTCACCATATTGGATAAATATTTTCATATAAAAGTCTGGGTTTTTTCAGACAAGCCGATGCCTATGATGTTCATTTTTGATTGTTTATTTCTTTTTATTCTGGGGAAAAAGGGGGCGATTTCAATCGGATGCGGACAGAAACAATGGTTGTGTGCATGAGCCCTAAATTTGGTATCATAACCATAACTCGACTTATAAAAGTCATATGTATTCCAAAATGGTACTAATACAAAAAAACACAGCTTGCCCCAGGAAAAATGAGCCCTCAGACAAATCAGTTGGCATAAAAACGTAAAATGTTATGGTTCTTAAGAATCATTTCATTCAAATCTATGCTCTAAAATCCAAGGAGGGTATTGCTGTAGGTGGGAGAAATTACCAGTTTGTAGGGTGCTTATTCTCCAATGGACCCTTGATAAAATGAACAATTTGGGGCTAAAGCAACATACTATTGGAAACGATTTTTCAATTCCATAGTCCAATGTTAATAAAGTCTATGAAACACCTTTAGCGTCAAAACCATCATCAAACCGACTGTGTCCAAAATTAAGTTATTTCTTGGGAGTTTCCAATGTACTGGTACCTAAGGGCTATTACAAATGCATCATGACACCTTAAACCCGTTCCAGCAAAATCTGAACTAATGGACCCTCAACAATTATTAAATCCTGGGGACCCCATTACCTCTATCAGATGCCTCTATTTTCCAGTACACATACGGCATATGTCCAAAAGGGGTTAAACAATATGGTATCTTACTAGCAGAAGACTAAGATTTCAATGCAACACAGAAATCTGCAAATAGCAGTCCTTCTCTTCGTACAGTAGTCCATCATACACCAAGATAAAGGAAACCATCCTGGATCTTCGAATAGTGGCAACTAGGGCAGAAAACCTACAGATACTACACACCTCAGGGTTTTGGTCACTGATTTCCATCAGTAATTGTGAGCCAAAACAAGGCTACAAGGAGATAAGGTATAATGGAAAGATCTGCCCCAATTCTATGTCTAGACCAGCACCTGGTTTTCGCTCCAAATCACTGATGGAAATCACTGATGTGTGAATAAGGCCTTAACAGGTCAGTATTTCCAGGTGTGATCTTTACACTTTGGTAGAAACCATCTCAGCTTCTACATGCAGATAAAGACCCTGTTGTAAAGAAAACAACTACAGCAGGTCTACTCCTCACATGGGACAGGAAGCCCTAGTGGTCGTGGCAGAGGTTCTACTTTTTTACATCAGCAGGTTTCCTTTCCTTAAACAGGTAGATCAGACCCTTTTTCCTACGTGCTCTCATCCATAAAGACAAAAAAAAAATAATCATCTTACAAGTTGATGTGAGGGGCTGGTGGTCTTCCATTATGAAGTTCTTGTACATATTCTTATGTTCCTCTAATACTCCTGCATGGAGAATCAGACAGTGACATCCCGTCATAGACTCATCCACATTACCACAATTATGGAGAATGGGTCATCATACTGTCACAATATTAGCTTAAAGAGTAACTAAACCTTTGTGTAAAATTTTAATAAGATATCCCTAATAAAACTATGTCTAATATACTTTATTAATTCCTTTTTTTTTTACTACACTTTTACCTTCCTAAAACCCACCTTTCCTGTGCGCTTAAAATTTAGTTCTCTGTACAACTCTGACTGCTCAGCGGTGTGTACGGAGTATGGACTGTGAAATCTATGAATGGGCTGCAGCACAGTGAGTACGGGCAGGAGCGCACATTGCTGCTCGGCCCATGCCCCCTGGAGGTTTATTAACTCCTGGCATAGCACATGGGTACCCTATACCCATGTACTATGCCAGGATTAGCTGAGCGGGGTCCTGCCTGTGCCTGCTTCGCTAAGCTAAGAGAACTGCACGTCAGCTCTTAGCTTAGTGAGGCAGGCAGAAGCAGGAGCCCGCACCGCTCAGCTAATCCTGGCATAGTACATGGGTACAGAATACCCATGTACTATGCCAGGAGTAAACCTCCGGGGGCACTGGCAGGAGCAACAATGTCCGCTCCTGCCCGTACTCACTGCTTATGTGGCCCTATTCATAAATTTCACAGTCCGTACTCCGTACACCTCTAAGCTGTCGGCGGTGTACAGAGAACGGAGTTTTAAGTGCACAATGAATGGTGCGCTTTAGGGAGGGAAAAGTCTAATAATAATAGAAAATCCATTAAAAAAGTATATTAGAAAAAGGGACATCTTATAAAATTTTTACACAAAGATTTAGTTACTCTTTAAAAATAAATGAACTGAAAATGTAACAATACCTGACGAGGTAAAGAAGTGAAAAACATCAAGCAGGTGTCAGAACCATGTGCAAAGAGCCATAAGCACTCTGCGTCAGGCCTCTTTCACACGACCGTATGGTTTTGTGGTCCGCAAAAAAAACAGATGACATCCGTGTGCATTCCGTTTTTTGCGGAACGGAACATCTGGCCCCTAATAGAACAGTACTATCCTTGTCCGTGATGCGGAAAAGAATAGGACAAGTTCTATCTTTTAACCTAACGGAAACGGAATGCATATGGAGCACCTTCCGTTTTTTTTTTTGTGGACCCATTGAAATGAATGGATCCGTATACGGACTGTATACAGAACGCAAAAAACGTCCCCTACACTCGCAAAAAACGTTCGTGTTAAAGAGGCCCAAGACCGTATGTATTTTGTGGTCCGCAAAAAAAACAAACAGATCCACAAAATATGGATGACATCCATTTGATGCCCATCTTGCATCCGTTTTTTTGAAGGCCCACTGGCTTCAATGACTCTGTGGTCTGTATTTTGCAGCTAAGTACCTACCTTTTTGCAAACCAGACATACTGATACGGAAAGCAGATATGTTACGCAAAATATATAACGTGTTCTATTCTTGGCTGCAAAGTGCGGTCCACGGACGCACTGAAATCAATGGGTAGCCAAAAAAAACTAAAAACGGATGCAACATGGACGTCATTGATATTTTGCAGATCCAAGTTTTGCTGACCACAAAATACGTACGGTTGTGTGCGTGAGGCCTTATGCTGTACGGTGTCTCCAGACGGCACTATTACAATTATATCCTGCCAATTATCTACATGTGGATAATATCAGGGGAAGGGGTTGAAAGGATTTTGGTTGAGTAAAGGGAAAAGTCTGGGATTAGATTTGTGGCGAACATAAAACATTACTTTTATTATCTAGCATATAAAAAAGTAACAATAGCACCTTGATGTATACTGTATGTATGCTTGCAATAATCACCAGGGCCTGAGGGGGGCAGAGTACAATATTAGGATTCTCTCTTTGGTACTGTTTGAATCCCGGTCGTGTGCATGAGGCCTAGGTTCACAAAAGAGAGTTCATTTAGGACAATAGGCTCCACGTGAGGACCGCATTTCCCAGACTGACTGCTGCAGGTTTGACCAAAACTCATTGCATCATGATTTCTGATGCTGTGAGTTCCTGCTGGAAAGTGGGCCTACTGTTCCAGATTCACAGCATGATGTATGTAGAGGACAGCTGACCAGCAGAACTCCCCGTATCATAGATCACCAGGTCATGGCCGTCACAAAGAGCGTATTTCTGGGACTGAACACCCTTGTGGGAAACTGGTCTAAAGGGCTCATGCACACGGCCGTTGCCCTGCTGTGGCCGTATTGCGGCCCGCATACGGCGGGTCCGCAATACGCGGGGCACCGGCCGTGTGCATTCTGCATCATGGATGCGAACCCATTCACTTGAATGGGCCTGCAAATCCGGAGATGCGGTGCGGATCGGAACCACGGAACGGAAGCACTACGGAGTGCTTCTGTGGTGTTCCGTTCCGCAAAAAAGTAGTGCATGCACTACTTTTTTGCGGTGCGGACCATCGATGCGGATCGCGGACCCCATTCAAGTGAATGAATCCACGATCCGCATGCGGCTGGCCCATGGTCGTGCCCGTGCATTGTGGACCACAATTTGTGGTCCGCAGCAAGGGCCCGGCTGGCACACGGCCGTGGGCATGAGCCCAAAGGCTAACAGATTTAGGCTACATGCACACGGACGCTGTTTGTTTCCGTGCCAATTCCGTTTTTTTTGAGGATAGGATGTGGACCCATTCATTTCAATGGGTCCGCAAAAAATGCGAACAGCACATCAGTATGTCCTTTCCGTAGCCCTGCAAAAAAATAGAACATGTCCTATTCTTGTACGTTTTAGGCATTGTTACAATAGATCTGCAAAAATAAACAGATTTTAATATGTTTTTTGGTTGTTTATTGAATAATATGTGTTAATAGAGGATGATGTTATTCTATTAAGTAGAAGTATATGGCTCCATTTTTTGTTGTGGGGTAAAAATAAACAGATGGCATACTGATGTCACCCGTTTTTTTTTTTTGCAGATCCGCAATTTGCGGACTGCAAAACACATACGGTCGTGTGAATGTAGCTTTATGGTCAAAGCCAAGTCAGACACACCCTAACCCTGGGTTCAGACCTGAGCGTTCCAAAAACGCGCGTTTTACGCGTTTTTGCGGTGGTGTCAATCACAAAACGCGCGTCAAACGCCCCAAAAGAAGCTCAAGTACTTGTTTATGCGTTGGGCGTTTTACAGCGCGTTCAAACGCGCTGTAAAACGCTCAAGTGTGAACCACTCCTATAGGGATGCATTGGTTTTAATCTGTTGAGCGTTTTACAGCGCGTTTGAACGCGCTGTAAAACGCTCAGGTGTGAACCCAGGGTAAGGGGATGTTCACAAGTTGCAGCAACACCAAAAATTGTGTTTTTTGGTGTGGATTTAACTGCTTGCATTGCAAAAGGTCAAATTCACAAGGAAAGTCCTCAGCATTATTTCTCATGCTGCACATTTAAGATATGCACCACAACTCAATTTCCACGGTGGATTTTTCTCCGCACAGTGTGAATGAGAACGGCTAAAAACTCACTTTGCTGGTACTGTGACAGGAAGCACACAATTCTGTTCCAGAAAGTCAACAGCATTACTGCAAAGTGTTAAAGTGCCCTCAGATTCCAAAGACAGACCGATCCATCTAAGATAACCGAATGTCTATCAGAAAGGTGGAGGTCCCCAAGGTGGTGAGGACTGCCCCTTCATTGCCTATATGCAGGGGGCTCTCTTTCTTTTCTGTAGTTGCATATTTTTGTATTTTGTTGCAGTATCTGTAAGGTTTGCACTTCTGCTGTGCACTCACTACAGGTACTGGCTTACAAAAACTAATGTAAAGTACTGAACAAAGTGTGAATGAGGACTTAACCTGTGTGCGTGTGCTGTGAAGTGCAGCAGAAGATAACATACAAGGCAGTGGCACAGATACATACCGAGGACCCGATCTGTAGCTGCGGAACGCGCGATCAAGGCAGGGGCGGAGCTTATCAGCAGAAGAATGCAGGAGCCAGGAGCTTTATTATGATCAGGTGGACCAGTCACATGAGGGGCGGGGCTTAGCAGTGCGGGGCGGAGCTGGGCTGTGAAGAAAGAAAGTAATGGGCTCAGGGAGACTTGTAGTTTTCTCCTTATCAGCTGTATTGTCAGCAGTCACTGGCTACTCTTGTGTCAGCACTGGCTGGGTTATTCTGCACATGCTGAGCCTTGTAGTTTTCTGACCTTATATACTCCCTCCCAGTACTGTCCACTGGTAATAAGTAATGACAGGATAGACATGCTGAGCCTTGTAGTTCTCTGTCCTCTGGTAATAAGTAACGACAGGCTGGACATGCTGAGCCTTGTAGTTCTCTGTCCTCTGGTAATAAGTAATGACAGGCTGGACATGCTGAGCCTTGTAGTTCTCTGTCCTCTGGTAATAAGTAATGACAGGCTGGACATGCTGAGCCTTGTAGTTCTCTGCTCTTATGCTCCCTCCCAGTACTGTCCTCTGGTAACCAGTAATGACAGGCTGGACACGCTGAGCCTTGTAGTTCTCTGTCCTAATACTCCCTCCCAGTACTGTCCTCTGGTAACCAGTAATGACAGGCTGCACACGCTGAACCTTGTAGTTCTCTGTCCTAATACTCCCTCCCAGTACTGTCCTCTGGTAACCAGTAATGACAGGCTGCACACGCTGAGCCTTGTAGTTCTCTGTCCTAATACTCCCTCCCAGTACTGTCCTCTGGTAACCAGTAATGACAGGCTGGACACGCTGAGCCTTGTAGTTCTCTGTCCTAATACTCCCTCCCAGTACTGTCCTCTGGTAACCAGTAATGACAGACTGCACACGCTGAGCCTTGTAGTTCTCTGTCCTAATACTCCCTCCCAGTACTCTGTCCTCTGGTAACCAGTAATGACAGACTGCACATGCTGAGCCTCGCAGTTCTCTGTCCTAATACTCCCTCCCAGTACTGTTCTCTGGTAACCAGTAATGACAGGCTGGACACGCTGAGCCTTGTAGTTCTCTGTCCTAATACTCCCTCCCAGTACTGTCCTCTGGTAACCAGTAATGACAGACTGCACATGCTGAGCCTCGTAGTTCTCTGTCCTAATACTCCCTCCCAGTACTGTCCTCTGGTAACCAGTAATTACAGGCTGGACTTGCTGAGCCTTGTAGTTCTCTGTCCTAATACTCCCTCCCAGTACTGTTCTCTGGTAACCAGTAAAGACAGGCTGGACTTGCCTCGCCTTGTAGTTCTCTGACCCTATACTCCCACTCAGTACTATCCTCTGGTAATAAGTAATGACAGGCTGGACACGCTGAGCCTTGTAGTTCTCTGTCTTAATACTCCCTCCCAGTACTGTCCTCTGGTAACCAGTAATTACAGGCTGGACTTGCTGAGCCTTGTAGTTCTCTGTCCTAATATTCCCTCCCAGTACTGTTCTCTAGTAACCAGTAAAGACAGGCTGGACTTGCCTCGCCTTGTAGTTCTCTGACCCTATACTCTCACTCAGTACTATCCTCTGGTAATAAGTAATGACAGGCTGGACACGCTGAGCCTTGTAGTTCTCTGTCCTAATACTCCCTCCCAGTACTGTCCTCTGGTAACCAGTAATGACAGGCTGGACATGCTGAGCCTTGTAGTTCTCTGTCCTAATACTCCCTCCTAGTACTGTCCTCTGGTAATAAGTAATGACAGGCTGCACATGCTGAGCCTCATAGTTCTCTGTCCTAATACTCCTCCCAGTACTGTCCTCTGGTAACCAGTAATGACAGGCTGGATTTGCTGAGCCTTGTAGTTCTCGGTCTTAATACTCCCTCCCAGTACTGTCCTCTGGTAACCAGTAATGACAGGCTGGACTTGCTGAGCCTTGTAGTTCTCTGTCCTAATACTCCCTCCCAGTACTGTCCTCTGGTAACCAGTAATGGCAGGCTGCACACGCTGAGCCTTGTAGTTCTCTGTCCTAATACTCCCTCCCAGTACTGTCCTCTGGTAACCAGTAATGACAGGCTGCACATGCTGAGCCTTGTAGTTCTCTGTCCTAATACTCCCTCCCAGTACTGTCCTCTGGTAACCAGTAATGACAGGCTGGACATGCTGAGCCTTGTAGTTCTCTGTCCTAATACTCCCTCCCAGTACTGTCCTCTGGTAACCAGTAATGACAGGCTGGACATGCTGAGCCTTGTAGTTCTCTGTCCTATAACTCCCTCCCAGTACGTCCTCTGGTAACCAGTAATGACAGGCTGCACACGCTGAGCCTTGTAGTTCTCTGTCCTAATACTCCCTCCCAGTACTGTCCTCTGGTAACCAGTAATGACAGGCTGCACACGCTGAACCTTGTAGTTCTCTGTCCTAATACTCCCTCCCAGTACTGTCCTCTGGTAACCAGTAATGACAGGCTGCACACGCTGAGCCTTGTAGTTCTCTGTCCTAATACTCCCTCCCAGTACTGTCCTCTGGTAACCAGTAATGACAGGCTGCACACGCTGAACCTTGTAGTTCTCTGTCCTAATACTCCCTCCCAGTACTGTCCTCTGGTAACCAGTAATGACAGGCTGCACACGCTGAGCCTTGTAGTTCTCTGTCCTAATACTCCCTCCCAGTACTGTCCTCTGGTAACCAGTAATGACAGACTGCACACGCTGAGCCTTGTAGTTCTCTGTCCTAATACTCCCTCCCAGTACTCTGTCCTCTGGTAACCAGTAATGACAGACTGCACATGCTGAGCCTCGCAGTTCTCTGTCCTAATACTCCCTCCCAGTACTGTTCTCTGGTAACCAGTAATGACAGGCTGGACACGCTGAGCCTTGTAGTTCTCTGTCCTAATACTCCCTCCCAGTACTGTCCTCTGGTAACCAGTAATGACAGACTGCACATGCTGAGCCTCGTAGTTCTCTGTCCTAATACTCCCTCCCAGTACTGTCCTCTGGTAACCAGTAATTACAGGCTGGACTTGCTGAGCCTTGTAGTTCTCTGTCCTAATACTCCCTCCCAGTACTGTTCTCTGGTAACCAGTAAAGACAGGCTGGACTTGCCTCGCCTTGTAGTTCTCTGACCCTATACTCCCACTCAGTACTATCCTCTGGTAATAAGTAATGACAGGCTGGACACGCTGAGCCTTGTAGTTCTCTGTCTTAATACTCCCTCCCAGTACTGTCCTCTGGTAACCAGTAATTACAGGCTGGACTTGCTGAGCCTTGTAGTTCTCTGTCCTAATATTCCCTCCCAGTACTGTTCTCTAGTAACCAGTAAAGACAGGCTGGACTTGCCTCGCCTTGTAGTTCTCTGACCCTATACTCTCACTCAGTACTATCCTCTGGTAATAAGTAATGACAGGCTGGACACGCTGAGCCTTGTAGTTCTCTGTCCTAATACTCCCTCCCAGTACTGTCCTCTGGTAACCAGTAATGACAGGCTGGACATGCTGAGCCTTGTAGTTCTCTGTCCTAATACTCCCTCCTAGTACTGTCCTCTGGTAATAAGTAATGACAGGCTGCACATGCTGAGCCTCATAGTTCTCTGTCCTAATACTCCCTCCCAGTACTGTCCTCTGGTAACCAGTAATGACAGGCTGGATTTGCTGAGCCTTGTAGTTCTCGGTCTTAATACTCCCTCCCAGTACTGTCCTCTGGTAACCAGTAATGACAGGCTGGACTTGCTGAGCCTTGTAGTTCTCTGTCCTAATACTCCCTCCCAGTACTGTCCTCTGGTAACCAGTAATGGCAGGCTGCACACGCTGAGCCTTGTAGTTCTCTGTCCTAATACTCCCTCCCAGTACTGTCCTCTGGTAACCAGTAATGACAGGCTGCACATGCTGAGCCTTGTAGTTCTCTGTCCTAATACTCCCTCCCAGTACTGTCCTCTGGTAACCAGTAATGACAGGCTGGACATGCTGAGCCTTGTAGTTCTCTGTCCTAATACTCCCTCCCAGTACTGTCCTCTGGTAACCAGTAATGACAGGCTGGACATGCTGAGCCTTGTAGTTCTCTGTCCTATAACTCCCTCCCAGTACGTCCTCTGGTAACCAGTAATGACAGGCTGCACACGCTGAGCCTTGTAGTTCTCTGTCCTAATACTCCCTCCCAGTACTGTCCTCTGGTAACCAGTAATGACAGGCTGCACATGCTGAGCCTTGTAGTTCCCGGTCCTAATACTCCCTCCCAGTACTATCCTCTGGTAACCAGTAATGACAGGCTGCACATGCTGAGCCTCGTAGTTCTCGGTCCTAATACTCCCTCCCAGTACTGTCCTCTGGTAACCAGTAATAACAGGCTGGACATGCTGAGCCTTGTAGTTCTCGGTCCTAATACTCCCTCCCAGTACTGTCCTCTGGTAACCAGTAATGACAGGCTGGACATGCTGAGCCTTGTAGTTCTCTGTCCTAATACTCCCTCCCAGTACTGTCCTCTGGTAACCAGTAATGACAGGCTGGACATGCTGAGCCTTGTAGTTCTCTGTCCTAATACTCCCTCCCAGTACTGTCCTCTGGTAACCAGTAATGACAGGCTGCACATGCTGAGCCTTGTAGTTCTCTGTCCTAATACTCCCTCCCAGTACTGTCCTCTGGTAACCAGTAATGACAGACTGCACACGCTGAGCCTTGTAGTTCTCTGTCCTAATACTCCCTCCCAGTACTGTTCTCTGGTAACCAGTAAAGACAGGCTGGACATGCTGAGCCTTGTAGTTCTCTGTCCTAATACTCCCTCCCAGTACTGTCCTCTGGTAACCAGTAATGACAGGCTGGACATGCTAAGCCTCGTAATTCTTAGCATGTAACCGAACCATAGTGACATAAAGCTGTCATTATGGTTACAAAAAGGTCAGGCACACAGCGTTTATTAGTCATAATGCCGTGTGCTTCTGTAGTCCAGACTGCACGATCCCTCTCACAAGGAGCGTCAATGGCAGGCGGTGATGGCGACGAGACTCCCTAGCATTGTGGGTGACACTAGGGAGGCTCGTCCCCGTCTGCCATTGGCGGCTCCGCACCAACACCGGATGTTTTCATCCATGTACAGGGAGAAGCAGCAGCGGCGGTGCGGGGACTGGGAGCGGGGAGCCAGGTAAGTAAAATCAGTGTGAGGGGCCCGGGTGTATGGGGGGCCATTTCCAGCCTCGGATTATCCCTCTGGTCTGCTGGGTCAAAGGAACATGAGAGAAGGCATCCATCTTGATGATTTTCTTCACTGCATAAAAATGCAGGACAAAGAACAGAGACCACGTGGCTTGGCGAGAATGAGCTGCTGAGCAGTCTAGGTCAGATTCTTCTGGTCAGTGTACATAACCACATGATGGGTGGCACCCTCTAGAAGATGTTTCCATGCCCCTGAAGCCTACTTGATGCCAAGCAGGTTGCATTCTCTGTTTGAAGAATTACGATCAACTAAGGGGAAGGACTTGGAGAAAAAGCCTCAAGTAACAATCTTACTAGGTCAGCACTGCGTCAGCGCCCACGAAGGAGGCATCCACCTCTAAGAAGATGATAATACATGGCACATGGCACTAATGTATTGTGATTGTCCATTTTGCCTCCTTTGCTGGCTACATTCATTTTTCCATCACATTATACACTGCTTATTTCCATGGTCATGACTACCTTGCAATTCAGCCGCGGTGGCCGAGCTTGGACATGATGAAAAATTGCTGGACTATGCGCATTTCCAGGGTTCTGGCCACCAGAGAGGCCAGCGCTTTTTCCTATAGTGTGCAAGCATGGCCTTCTTCTTGGAGGTGGATGTTTGTCGGTGCTGAACTTACATTAGTAAGTGCCTTGTATTAACTTTCTCTACATTATAAATGCCATTTCCTGAAGTGATACAACCCCTTTAAGGGACTGAAATGAAGCTTCAGTTGTGCATTCTTTGGCATTAACCCCCTTTCTGGTGAGGGTAGAGAAGGGTACAATGAGCGCAGAAAAATTTGGGATAAACTGATAATTAGCATTGACCAAAAACCGCTTAATGGGTCTTAGACCCTGCAGACAGCTTCTCAGGGTCCATCTGTAGACCGTGATCAGAGATCACATAACTCAGAAAAGGAAGACTTTTTTTTTCAAAGAAGCACTTCTCAACTTTGGTAGAGACCCTTTTCTCCCATGGGTGCTGTAGCACAGCGTAAACATGCTTCTGATACGACTTCAAGTCAGACGAGTAGATCTGGAGGTCATCAAAATATACCACCACACAGACATATAGCAGATCATGGAAGATGTTTACAAATCCATGGAAGAGACCTGCAAAGGCCAAAAAGTATGGAGAGATATTAATAATGGCCATCACTGGTAGTGAAGGCCCACAAATGTGGATCAGGCTATAGGCTTCCCAGAGGTTTAGAGGATCCTAGCTTCACAGATCCTGTCAAAATCTTCAGAAACCAAAGACTTATTTTTCAAAGGCTTATTTTTCTTCTTCAGTCCTAGGTAGTCAATGCAGGGGAAAAGTGAACCATGTTTCTTTTTGACAAAGCTCAGTTAGGAATATGAGGGCAACATTCTGAGGTACAGCTTATGTAGTTTATGACTTTTAAAATGTTTCTAGGGTGACTTTATTTTGTTTTTATAGCATTCATCATACAGTATGAGTTTGATAACTATGATGACTTTTTCTGCAGGTCCGTATGATTACACACATACCAAATTTACATATTTTTAAGGTTTTATACTTTTGCACAATAAAAACTCTTTACCTCTAAAAATAATGTAAAAATTATTCAAAGACCCAGAAAATGTTTATTTTTCCGTCAACAGACCTGACGGGTTGTAGTTTTATTTGTCCCATTATGGGGTACATATGATCTCTGAGAATTTTTTTATTGTGTTTTTCAGAGTGAGTGCAGAATTAATAAAAAAACAAAGCAATTTTGACATTTTTTTTTACGATGTTCACCATATGGGATAAATAATGTGCTTATTTTATTGTACAGTTTGTTAATTGTGTACAGTCTAATGTGTATTTTATTCACATAAAAAAAGGCATTTTTATGCAAAAAAAAAAGGGTTTTTAATTTCTTTTTCCAAACACTATTTTTACTTTGTCCCCATAGAATCCTCTGATTGCCATATAATACACTGCTATATTTTTATATTGCAGTGTATTATCTAAAACTTACAGGCTGCCTATTAGGTCCTATCAGAGTTACCGTATTTTTGCCCCATAAGACGCACCCCCCCCCCCAAAAGTAGGGGGGAAATGGCAGTGTGTCTTATAGGACGAATGCTGCCATTTTTACATGGCAGGCTGCGATGCTGCATAGTGCAGCCTGTGATGCATCAGCAGGGGGGAGGGAGGGGACGGGGGCTGGAGGCCGGCAACTTGCCAGTCACAGCAAGATTAATAAGTAATATAATAGCTTTAGCTAAAATTTCTCTCTCCCATGTGTTTTACTACTTACTAATCAGCTCCGGTAGCAGGCAGGCCGGGCGGGCATCAGCATAACTCACTGACGTCACGTGCCTGCGCTGCACTTTATGAATGAAGTAGGCGGCGTAGGCGCGTGACGTCAGTGAGTTACGCTGTCCCCTGCCCGGCTTGCCTGCTACCGGAGCTGATTAGTAATTAGTAAAACTTATGAGAGAAAGAAACTTTAGCTAAAGCTATTAAAAGGTTAAAGATTACGGTTACTTATGAATACCGGCAGGGCATACTAATGTGAGGGGCACGGTGTATTGGGGGACACTGTTATGGGGGGAGGGGGGAATCTGTGGATGACACATATATAGCACAAGATGCTATATATGTGTCATCCACAGATCCTACCCATAGAAGTGTCATCCATAGATGCCCCATAACAGTGCCATCCACACATCCCCAATCCCATAACAGTGCCATCCACAGATCCCCCATCCCATAACAGTGCCATCCACAGATCCCCAATCCCATAACAGTGCCATCCACAGATCCCTCATCCCATAACAGTGCCATCCACAGATCCCCAACCCCATAACAGTGCCATCCACAGATCCCCAACCCCATAACAGTGCCATCCACACATCCCCAATCCCATAACAGTGCCATCCACAGATCCCCCATCCCATAACAGTGCCATCCACACATCCCACATCCCAAAACAGTGCCATCCACAGATCCCCCATCCCATAACAGTGCCATCCACAGATCCCCAATCCCATAACAGTGCCATCCACAGATCCCTCATCCCATAACAGTGCCATCACAGATCCCCAACCCCATAACAGTGCCATCCACAGATCCCCAACCCCATAACAGTGCCATCCACAGATCCCCCATCCCATAACAGTGCCATTCACAGATCCCCCATCCCATAACAGTGCCATCCACAGATCTCCTCTATAACAGTGTGTCATCCATAGATCCCTCATAATAGTGTCATGCACAGACCACCATTAGTTCAAAACCCACCAAAAGCACATCTTTTGGTTAATATTTTTTTCCTTATTTTCCTCCTCAAAAACCTAAGTGCGTCTTATGGGCAGGTGCGTCTTATAGGGTGAAAAATACGGTATGTCCCCTCCAAGCCATTAGATCGGAGTGCCAGGTATGGAACACAGCCACACCCGCAGGTGAAGGCACAGGTGCAGCTCCTGGGCCATCATCAACACAGTACCATTATAGTACATTGCTAATAATTAACTACCTTCCCACCAAAGCGCAGAGCAGATAGTTAAGGAAAAAAAAAGCTACAAAACATAAAATAATATACACATATTTAGTATTGTGGTAAACATAATGGTGTAAAAATGATAAATAAAAATTGCAGCAGAGCAGGTTTTTTTTTTAATTGAGTTAGTATATAAAGTACATACCAAAACGTGGCACCTACATAAAAAACAACGTGTTATGCAAAAGACAAAACCTCATACATTAAAAACAAAGTAAAATTTGGCTAACTGTAAATATTAAAAAAATGTTCTTCAAAGGGGCTAATCATAGACAACCCCTTTAAAAATGACAGTGAAACTCCACTGTGTCCTATTTAGTTTTCTCTTGGTTACCAAGACATCAGAAAAGTATAATATTGGAGTAAAAGATCAAGATCAATTTCACCTAAACCGAAGAATTCAAGATCTGGAGAGACTTCGTATTATGGAAGACATCAGGAACAACCTCCACAACTTGATGAATTCTCAGATGTTTAACAAGGACAGGTTTCTGGGTAAAACGTTTTCCACACACTAAACATGGAAATGGCCTCTCCCCTGTATGAATCCTCTGATGTTTAACCAGAGAGGTTTTTTTGGTAAAGCATTTACTACATTCTGAACATGAAAATGGCTTATCTCCTGTGTGAATGCTGTGATGTTTAACAAGACCTGATTTCAGGGAAAAACATTTCCCACATTCAGAACATGAATATGGCTTCTCCCCTGTGTGACTTCTATAGTGTTTGACAAGATCTGAATTCTGAGTAAAAGATTTTCCACATTCGGGACATGAAAATGGTTTCTCCCCTGTGTGAACTCTCTGATGTTTAATAAGATCTGATTTCTTACTAAAGCATTTCCCACATTCTGAACAAGAAAATGGTTTCTCCCCTGTGTGGATTTTTTGATGTTTAATAAGATCTGATTTCTGAGTAAAAGATTTCCCACATTCCAAACATGAAAACGGTCTTTCTCCTGTGTGAATTCTGTGATGTTTGACAAGATCCGATTTCTGGGTAAAAAAACTTCCACATTCAGGACATGAAAAAGGCTTCACCCCTTTGTGAATCCATTGATGGTTAACTAGACCATACTTCTTGGTGAAACATTTTCCACATTCGGAACAGGAAAAAGGCTTCTTCCCTGTGTGGATTCTCTGATGTTGTACTAGATTTGATTTCTTGGTAAAACATTTCCCACATTCTGAACATGGAAACAACTTCTCCCCTTTGTAAATTGTCTTATGTTCCACTATATGCGATTTCTTGGTGAAACTGTGCCCATAATCCAAACTTGAAAATGATTTCTCTCCTGTGGGGATTTTCTGATGTTCAGTAAGACCTGACTTTTGGGTAGAACATTCCGAACATCGAGTTTGTATCGCTCCTTTGTGAGTTGTCTGATCCAATTTTTGTTTAAACCATTTCCCACATCCCAAACATTGAAATTGTTTTTCTCCTGGATAATCATTTGTGATATCACTATTGTCTCCTTCAAAGGCTGTAGATGAAAAGAGGCTTTGTCCTAAGTTCATGCTGTGGCCACCTGGAGGAAAAATTTGTGTAACATTATTTTTATATTTTCAGCAAAAAAGCTAAGTTAATTTTTTTTAACTTATAGGAAAATGAGGAGAGCATTTATCAAACTTAAAAAATGAAAAGATGGGTAGGCTCACAAACAATGAGGTAGGTGGAAATAGGTGCTGCCAAATCCTAATTGACTCGCCTAGTCAATAAAGAATCGTGGATAATAGGAAAAAATGAAGGATCGAGCACTCAAACTCCAGGATATATGTCTAAGATAGATAAGCGGTGCTAGTAGACCTTATATCAACATAGTAGTTAATAAAACAAACATAAAATACAAATAAAATATAGTAAAATATTGGACCCCCGTTCCGATCAGTACATGTGTATCTCCGGCGTTTTATGAGCTGATATGGGTGCTCATATAATGTATAGTTCACCCTTAATATGGTTCGCAATATCCCCAGAGAATACTGAGTGGGATAGTAATGTGCCAAACAATCAAGCAATATACATGCTCCAATGTTCACTCCAGTAAAAATGCTTAAAGGGAACCTGTCACCAGGAAATTCACTGATAAAGCAGGCATGCTGCCTTGTAGGGCTCACCCTGCTGAATATAATGATACCTTTTACTTGGTGATCTGGTGCTTTATTGTGGAGAAATAGTACTTTTAATCCATATGCTAATGAGCTGATTTGAGTCCAGTAGTTGATATGAGTCCAGCGTTTTTTCTATTTAGAGCTATAGCCACTCCCCTATTCACTTCTTCAGTTGTAAAAGGGGCGTGGTTTATTACATCATTCATTCATTTTAATAACTGGAGGGAAAATGAATAACAGGGAATGCTTAGGTAAAAAAAGGGGGAGGAATATATTATTGAAGTTAGTAATTATAATAAGGGCTAGTTTATTCATGGGGTGATAAACACATGATGGCTGATAAGGGACATGTCGCCGTGGGTATGGCAGTTAGGCTTTAAAGTGAAAGGCAGCAAGGCTTGTACTGGCTATAATGCAGGTCAGTTTTTTAAACCACGCCCCTTTTACAACTGAAGAAGTAAATAGGGGAGGGGCTACAGCTCTGAATAGAAAAAATGCTGGACTCATATCAACTACTGGACTCATATCAGCTCATTAGCATATGGATTAAAAGTAATATTTCTCCACAATAAAGCAACAGATCACCAAGTGAAAGGTATCATTATATTCAGCAGGGTGAGCCCTACAAGGCAGCATGCCTGGTTTATCAGTGAATTTCCTGGTGACAGGTTCTCTTTAAGTGTGTATAATTCAATCCCCTAGCTGTGCTAGGAATCAATAATAGTTTTTTCAGACAAGATTTGGACTTATCTTTCTTGTATTTTCTCCAGAAAGCTGAACGGTTTCTCCACACTACTCCTGCACGGCCGCTGCAGGTGGTTTGTGTGCCGCTCTTGTGACCACTGGTCACTGATCTGTACTTTTACGCAATAATGTTAAAATCGCGCATCAACATAGACAAAACAAACAATCAGACAGGTACGGTGAAGCTTCCATCAAACCGTGCACAGTAATAAATGGAACGAGTTCACCATAGCGTAGATCTCAACACAGGTTCCCCGGTACACATATAGCTTGCAGGATGGCAGATGCCGTCCTCCGGTACAGATGAGGGGTCCTTTGTGGATAATAGGGAAGGCTTATTGTGGCATCGGAGGGGTCAAAGTAGGGAGATCCCTACCTATCTACACAGAGCACCCGCCCCGATAGGGGCGACCCTGTCCAGATACCTGACCCTAAATTGGGGGCCTACCCCTGTAATAGCCCTCAAATGGAAAGAATCTTGCTCCTGACGTGACACGTTTCTCCTGGGTGGTTCATCAGGGGACCAAGAAGTGTAAAAATAGATGTCCAATAATACAATGGCTCAAAAAATTGTGTCAAACAGCCATAAAGGCTATGTCCTTTAGCGAGGGTCAAAAACCAAAAAGATTAAAAGAAAAACGTCCATGATAGATTGCAATACCCTATGAGATAGTGGTACAAAACTACGGTATCCAAGGGGTAGCAGACGCGCTCACCCCTATAATTACAATGCACAGGGTACCGAATAGAACAGATTCTGGCTGCAGGCTGCCTCACCAGTGGGTGAGGGAAACTGAATCACTATGGCCACTAGCCACAAAGGACCCCTCATCTGTACCGGAGGACGGCATCTGCCATTCTGCAAGCTATATGTGTACCGGGGAACCTGTGTTGAGATCTACGCTATGGTGAACTCGTTCCATTTATTACTGTGCACGGTTTGATGGAAGCTTCACCGTACCTGTCTGATTGTTTGTTTTGTCTATGTTGATGCGCGATTTTAACATTATTGAGTAAAAGTTATGTTTTATTGTCTCCCATTGCCTCGGTTCAGTCCGTGGTTATCTAATTTTGTTTACAGGACGTTTTTGGGAATATTTGTGCTGATAGGATCACTGATCTGTACCCCTACAAAAAGCACAGCTAGGGGATTGAATTAAACACACTTAAGCATTTTTACTGGAGTGAACATTGGAGCATGTATATTGCCTGATTGTTTGGCACATTACTATCCCACTCAGTATTCTCTGGGGATATTGCGAACCATATCAAGGGTGAACTATACATTATATGAGCACCCATATCAGCTCATAAAACGCCGGAGATACACATGTACTGATCGGAACGGTCCAATATTTTGCTATATTTTATTTGTATTTTATGTTTGTTTTATTAAATACTATGTTGATATAAGGTCTACAGCACCGCTTATCTATCTTAGACACATATCCTGGAGTTTGAGTGCTCGATCCTTCATTTTTTCCTATTTATCAAACTTAGGCCTCATGCACACGACTGTTGTTTGATTCTGTGTCCGTTGCTCCGTTTTTCGTGATTTTCTGCGGACCCATTGGTTTTTAATGGGCCCGTGGAATACTCGGCAAATGCACCGTTTGTCCTCCGTGTCCGTGATTCCAGTCCGTCAAAAAAATATAACCTGTCCTATTCTTGTCCGCGAAAAACGTTTCGCGGACCCATTCAAGTCAATAGGACCGTGAAAATATGCGGGTGGTTATCAGTGTGTCATCCGCGTTCCGCGTCCGCATTTTTTTGCGGATCCCTTGGCAGGCATTTGGCAAATTGTCAGCCTTTCTTTTGGTAATATCTTTTGGGTCATGTCCGCTAAAAAAACGGAAGACACACGGAAACACAACGGAAGCAAAAACGGACACGGTACAACGGAACCCCGTTTTGCGGACCGCAAAAAATTACTGTCGTTTGCATGAGGCCTTAAGCAAGCGTTCTTTTATCAAAATAAAATTATTAATTCACCTAGGTCAAAGGGGTTTTCTGGTGACAGTGTCCATATTGGTAACCCACAATGATCCTCTAATGGCTCCATCCCTTGTAGTGAGCAATCATCACTAGCAGAACTTGGTGCGTCTCTATGCCTGCCAGATTCACAGGTCTCACTGCACTTTTTACAATATATTAAAACGGTTGTAAATACTCTACTTTTTGGCAAATGATTTAGCCTTTTACCCAAATTGCTCACTTTTTGAAGGATGCCCTCCAATGCCTGAAGCACTGTTATGAGGCCAACCCTCCCCCTAGAACCATTATTATGCTTTTTGGGATCAACTAACAGAAAATATTCCTACCGAATTACTATTTATGGCCAGGATGGCTCTGATGGATGGGCAACAAGCTCTCTAACAAAGCCCACATCAGTAATGTTCTCCGTAACCAGAGAACTGTGGTCTTATCATATGTATGTTTTGTGCATCAAACTCTATGCTACTGACTCCTATATAATGCTTTGTTAACTATATGTTTTTATGCATAAATATAAAAAAACACTGTACTATCCTTTCCATAACCATCATTCATGGGAGGTACCCTGCAGTGCTGCCCAAAGTATATTTAGCATGCAAAAATTACAGAAAAGAATTTGACTATACAGCTGAGCTATGATATCTGTATGTCATGCTATGCACGGCCAAGCAGAAAGAAATCAACCAGACAGAAAAAGAGAGGCCCCATTAGCAATCCATTTAAAGGGAACCTGTCAGCCCGATTTTGCCATCCAAACCCATTGGATTACCTTTATAGTAGGTTCATGTGGTACCTGATTGTGTTGTTATATGCTTTCTTAACCTTCCCAATACAGTAACAAAGAAGTTTTCTCTGCTCTTCCATCGCATGCTAGTTAGCTGTCTTAAGTCAAGGAGACCGGCAATTTCTCCCTGGAAGTCAGACTAACCCTGCCCCTTCTCCTGTGATTGACATTGCCAGCACTAGACCTCAGAAGGCCGGGGATGACATTATCAGTGCTGGCAATGTCAATGGCAGGAGAAGTGGCATGGTGTGGACAGGGTTAGCTTGAATTAAGTCACCAGTGTCCTTGACTTGAGACAGCTCATTAGCATCTGTCTTGAGCATAGAACACCATCGGGGACCACATCAACCTACTATAAAGGTAATATAATGGCTTTGGAGTGCAAAATCAGGCTCATAGAATATGAATAGCTTATGCTGAAATCCTTCTCTGCCTCTTATTAAGTTTATACCCAAGCATCTTTATGTAATTCTTAAAGGGATTCTGTCACCACCCATAACCCCCCTGACCTAAACATATGCTCATGTCCAGGGTAATATCAGGATTCCCAAGCTGCCCTTATTAAATCGATCTGTGGCTTTATTTTCCTAAAAAACAGGTTTTACTAACCTGTCAATCACTTATTTAAGGTGCCCAAGGGAAGGTCCGTTGATCCATGGTGCCCGGTCGCAACCCTCGCCGTTCGTTGCCCAGTGCCGCTTTCCCTGTGTTCAGCGCCGCCTACTAGTCCTCAGCGCCGCCTCGCCCTCCTCTCGCTTCCAGATCCCGCGCGTGTGCACAGGCTCGGCTTGATGCGTCCGTGCGGACTGCTGGCATCGGCTTCCTTGTGCAAAGTGCGCATGGAGTTGGTTATTGGTCTCCTGGTCATTATCCTTAAGGGGAACGATTTAAAATGTCCGCCAGCAGCCTGTCCTAGAACGTGAGCAGGACTGGTTACCTCCACTTGCGGAGTTGCCTCACTGCACACTATGCTCTGGCTCTTGCATATACTACACAATAGTGAGCATTCCTGTCGGGCTGCTCAACCATGATGACATATCATAGGCAGGATTGCAAGATTACATCTATTGTACAGCAGTGTAGTGAGGCTCTTCTCCACCACTCTCCTGGGCAGCTCTGCAACTGGTGGCAACCAGCCCTGCTCATGTTCAGCAGACATTTTAAATAATTCCTGTAGAACCCCTTTGGCCCCCTTCCAGACTATGCTACTACTGCACCAGCACTTGTGCCATCAATTTATGACCTGGGAACCTTCCTGCAGCAAAGGACACACCTCCTTGCAAGTTAAGGATAAAAACCTTAGACTCCACACTCCAGTCTACCCACCAGTGATTACGACTTTGAGAATCCACTTCTCTGGTACATGAGTGCACACTGGACCAAGTCAGATGTAGGTTGTAATGTGAAAATAAACCGTAAACACCACTGTTTAAGTAACTTGATCAGGAGTATCTTATAAGCTATACCCACCTAGAGACTGAAGGAGGAGAACCTGCTGCTTACATGTATTTCCTTTCTATCACTCACCTGGGCTTATATCAATAGGAATGTCCTCTTCCTTAAATGACTGATTACTTCTCAAATCCATTTCTTCTTCTTCATCAACAACTTCAACTTTAATGTCTATCAGACTTTCGTCCTAATTCAACATATGGACTAGTTAAAAAACTATAATAATTCAGTTTAGAAAACAAGAAAGGTATGTAATATCACAAAAAAATTCCAGTACCAGACCATGCAATTATCTCCCTCCCACCAGGTAGTGGTAGGAGGTGGAAGACCCCTCCTTCAACACCTCTCTAGTGTCCTCTGGAACTAGACAGACCCCAAAGGAAATCTGGCAGCAAGATGCCTTTCCTCTCTCCCGATAACCATTTGGTGTGATATGGTGGGACCTAGAAAGTGACGCACAGCAGGAGGATGGTTGGAGTTTTATTGGCCCTGTAGGCTAGGCCACCCTCTAGTAGGACATTTATTTTGAAATCCACATCTAAAATGAGCATTGAAAACGTGTTGATTTTGGAGACAGATTCAGAAACTGATTGTTCTGCCTTTTCCAGCCTTACAGGCATTTTGAAGTATCCACAGGGGTATGAAAAAACTCATACCTGCTCCACTCTGTTCTGGTGCCCTGGCTTCACTCTGTGATCTTCTGGTCCCTGGTCTGTAAACCTCCAGATTGGGTCATGTGCGCCGCTGCAGCCAGGAGCCCAAGGGGGCCCAAAGACCCTTGTGCTGCATAGGAAGACACACAAAGCACTGAGGGAAGTGGGCCCAAGATGAACTCTTGCACCAGGGCCCATGAGCCGTCAGCTACGCCCCTGTGCAGAGGCACACATGACTGGAAGTTTATAGGCAAGGGACTGGAAGATCACGGTACAAATAGGCAGGGTGCAGGTGGATATGACTTTTTCATTAGGTACTATATGCTCCTTGGTCAAAAATGCTCAGAAAGATGGAAAACCACTTTAAAGAGGTTGTCCAGATTTTCTTTACTTTTTTAAATTTCAATTCTGCTGTACCTGTGGGAAAAAAAAACTCACTCACTCGCTCCTGGACACGCTGTTATGGCTTCCTGGCTCCCTTTACCGGTCTTACGGTCCCCATCTGTAAACTTTTGGATGAATGGGGTCACATGCAGCACTGCAGTCAATGACTGGCCACAGCGATGACTTGGCCCCAAGTGGCATGTGACCCATCGGTGTTGCTTGGGGACACGTCACAGCTGGGGCCAGTCACTGACTGCAGCGACACGTCCCCCCATCAATCTGGAAATTTATAGACAGGATAACAGACCAACAAAGGGAACCACAGAACCAGAAGGGAGAATAGGGAGCAGGTATGTTTTTTTTTTTTTTTTTTTTTAACAGGTACTGCAGGCTGGGTTTGAAAAAAAAAAATTATTTTAAAAAGCTAGGCTAGACCTTCCCAAAGGACAAATCTTGGCATGCCATAAGTTTTAACCTATAATGCATTACAAAGGTATGAGGACAAGTTTTTTGAATCTTTACCCTCAAAAATACATATCAATCTGCTCAGCTTCTCCTGCTCTATAACATGCTGCCTACAGATTGCATTGCATTTTGTGGTGATAGGTTCTCTTTAACCCCTTCCAGACGTGTGACGGGCACCATAGCCACCAGCGGACACATTGGCCTAATGCCCGCGACCGGTGGTAATGCTGATCGCAGACTTTTAACCCTGCAGCTGCTGTGGTCAAAGGTTATATGGCGACGGAAAAAAAAAATGGTATCAATGGGAATGTGTCATCAGAAAATGACCTGCTTTTTTTTATCTTTAACATATTTTTAAATAATTTTTGATGTTTTTAATTTTCCATGTATTCCAAACTTTTAAACAAAAAAAGATAAAATCCTGCAGTTCTTGCATTGGCCACTATGTCTAATAATTGGCGCCACTTCTTGGTTTGTAGAGATCACTTTACTGCAGTTAACTCATTCTAATCCTGCCTGGAATGATATCACCTCTGTGTACAGATAAGACAGGACCCACCATTCACAATAAGTCATTGTCAGAGCTTATCTATTCTTTCCTTGTACAATGACCTCTGCACAGGTCACAGAGCATGCCCAGAAAACTCTCCCATGTAATTCAATATGGTGCCCGACTGACCACTGCGTCTATGGACCACGGGGCTGCCGTAAAGCTTTTTTTAAATGCTTTGTAAATGCTGTTAAGAACAGTTCAGGCAAGATGGCCGCCCCCATAATCATGTTCAGGCAATAGAATAAAAAAAAATCTATAATCAGAAAATAAAATCAGATTAGAAAAAAGGAGGAGATGTGCTACTACCTAATTTTAACTGCCAGATAACATTTTTGGTGACACATTTCCTTTAAAATACAAGAAAAACTATACATATGTGGTATCGCTGTAATCTTAATGACCCGGAGAATGAAAATAAAAGGTCAGCTTGACCGTAAAGGGAACGCCGTAAATACAAAACCCATAAACTGTTTTGCGGAATTGCGTTTTTTCCCCAATTTCCACCTCCCCACTACATCATACGCAATATTAAATGGTGGAATTAGAAAGTGCAACTTGTTCCCGAAAAAACAAATCCTCATACGACTATGTAAATGGCAAAAAAAAATGATTGCCCCGGAAAAGCAGGGCGTGAAAAACAAAAGAAAATCCGGGCCGAAAGGGTTTAAGTGGACAGCGTTAGCAGGACCCTTTTTATCTCTTACCTACAAAAGGTACCACAGGCGACACCCAAACCTATCAGGCATTTATGGAAAACTTTAGGAATTTGCATAGCAACCCTTGAACAAAGAAAATGCTAGATTCAATGGCTTTCATCCCAACAAGGGGTCCGCACAGTCGTCAGCTCCATCTACCTGGTCATCCAGTGGGACACTGTGATTTTCTTCCGGGAACTGCAGAGAACTGAGACTTCTCTTTGGCCGATTTCTCCAACTGAATCCATCTGTAGGAGACACATTGTTTATACCGTATGTGACCGTCACAGCCAAGATTACCTCTAAAGGGGGTCTTTCACTGACGCTATTTTCCCTTGATACGATGAGCATAGTGAGTTTTATATTATGTATGACACCCCTCATCATATGTACAGCGCTATGGAATGAAAGACGCATTAATAATATATAATAATCAGCAGAACATCACCAGGTAGTGAACAACGCTCAATCCTGCTCTGAGTTGGACCACTTTACATTGACGTTTCTTCTTACCTGGCAACAGGAGGGGCTGGTGCTCCTCCATCATGACCTCCTTGTACAGATCCTTGTGTCCTTCCAAATACTCCCACTCCTCCATGGAGAAATGGACAGAGACATCCTGACACCTTATAGGAACCTGACACACACAATGATACAGTCATGATCCAGACACATTAACCCTTGTGTTACCATATAATGTCCCAGCGATCCCAGCAGCGCTCACCTCTCCAGTCAGCAGCTCAATGATCTTGTTGGTCATTTCTAGGATCTTCTGCTCATTGATTCTCTCAGGTGTCAGTGAGTGATGTGGAGGGTCCATGATGGGGCTCTGGTTCCTTCTCCGTCCCTCTGACACACAGGTATGGCTCCCAGAGCTCACGCACTCATCAGATGTCCTCTTCACTACTGTGTAATCCTATGTGTGGAGGACCCTGATAAGCATCATGTACGTTCCCAGCATCCATCACCTCTCCAGTCGTGTCTGTGTTTATCAGTATTAAAGAGGGATGTGATGCACCTTACAGGGGGTTGTTCTAGGAGACATATTCTACATTTGTCAAGCTAATACCTGTATTTAAATACTTTTGTGATTGCCTGTAAAAAAAAAAATTTGCATAGCCGCTGAGGTATACTATATAAGGTATCTGTATAGCGCCCCACCTGCTGCTTGTTCATTACCTTTTTGTCTTTGTCTACCTAGCTAAGGTGGTCGCACATGCTCAGTTCTATCCTTCAGCTGCCACCAGCCCTGTTAGAAGCTGTGACAGTTAGGGCTCATTCAGATGGCCGTATATATTTTTTGCGGTCTGCACATTGCGGATCCGCAGAACGCGGATACCGGCCCATGTGCGCTCCGCAATTTGTTCATAGAAAATGCCTATTCTTGTCTGCAATTGCGGACAAAAATAGGACATGCTGTAACGGATGTGAACAGCACAAGGTGTGCTGTCGGGATCTTTTGCGGTCTTATTAAAATGAATATGCAAAATAAATGTGGAGCCCCAGTTATGGGTCTACAACACAATGAAAGCCAGATACCCCTCAAAGGAAGGAAAACCGAGCAAAGGGGTGTCTCCATTACAGAGATCACCAAATCCACCATATTAAGTGGCCCCTATGTCAAGATCCCGCTTTTTTACAAGCTTTAAGGATGTGACGGGGAAAAGGGAGCTTTGCACTTCAGATTGCTGTTTTGAGACTCTTAAGTGAGGCTCCGCTGTGTTTTTTGTAGCTGGTCTCCCTGAGATCAGCTATTGTTGTGTTTTATTAAAATGAATGTGTCCGCACTCGTTCAAGAAAAAATGCAGAACGGGTGCGGAACAAAACATACGGCCATCTGAATGAGCCCTTACAAGGAGAGAGCTGCAGCAAAAAGGACACACCCACTTAGCCGAGCCCACTTAGAAGAGAGCAACAGCAGAAAAGACTCCCCACCCCCGGGCTGTGATAGGACGAGAACTACAACAGAAAGAACACGCTCCCAAGATGGCAGCTTGAAATAATTCTAGTGGAACATTTGGAGGAATAGATGGAGAAATCTCTGGATCCATGTGGTTGTATAGTTGTTATAAAGACATTATCATGTACTATATGATGTCCGCTTCTCATTTTTTACATTAATCATGGGATACCCTCCATGGCATAAGTCTCTGAAGGCCTCACCTCTCCAGTCACGCCCCTGTATTGTCAGTAGTGATGAGGGATGTAATGTAAATTCATTACCTCTCCAGTGAGGAGACAGATGATCTCCAGGGCGAGGTTTAATATTTTCATCTCACTTCTTTCTTGGTCCATCCTAGGTGGGTCAGCCAGGAAAAGGACCAATATCTTACACTGTAGTAACCTGAAAGGGAACAAGATTCCTGAGGTTCTCATCATGCATGAAAGCCTACGGCCAATTTACAATGCAAATTTCTTTAGACGTAATAATAACAAAAATAATTAATCAGAGGTTAGTCATTTTCTTGGGTGGAAATTATTTTTATTAAACTGTATTAAATATAATTTCACTGTTCTCCCCAAGTATTCATGGTAGACCTGGGAGTCTTAGCTCCCCAGCTGCCATGGAAGGTCACCAGAGGGCGCCAATGATCGCTTCCATTTGTCAGATACCTTACATACCGCTGTCGCTTCTGAGAACCGTTACAGTGGGAGCCCGAATGTGAACCAATGATGCATCAGTTATCTCATGATGGGACAGGGGTTATCAAGAACACATAGAACCGCAGACTGATGGTCTAGTAAATAATAACTTTAAGGCCTCATGCACACCACTATGCCCGTTTTATGGTCCGTGAATCCGCCAAATACAAATGCGGTCTGTGTGCCATCCGCATTTTTTACTGCAGACCCATTGACTTCAATCGGTCAGTGGTCCACATTTTGCAAATATATTCTATCTTTTTGTGGAGTTATTGACATACAGATGCAGAAAGCACGTGGATGATCTGTGTGATTGCCACATCCTATGTCGGTTCCGCAAAATGATAGAACATGTCCTATACTTGGCCGCAAAACGTGGACCATGGACCCATTGAAGTCAAAGGGTCCGTAAAAAAAATGCGGAAGCAACAGGGTCGGCATCCGTGTTTTGCAGACCACATGAGGCCTACATTTGTGGAAACATTAGGAAACTTAAATTGAATATAAATAATGATACTGCGGAGCCACAAGTACAACAGAATTATACACAAGCTTTTCTACAATATATAGAACTGCCAGGCATATACCCATAAGGCAAAACGCGTCATACAAGCCTGTAATTTACCTGGTATCAGAAGAAAGAGGCAGCCTTCCCCAAAAACACGTCATACAAGCCTGTAATTTACCTGGTATCAGAAGAAAGAGGCAGCTCTCCCCAAAAACGCGTCATACAAGCCTGTAATTTACCTGGTATCAGAAGAAAGAGGCAGACTGCCTCAGAAATGAGTCATACAAGCCTGTAATTTACCTGGTATCAGAAGGAAGAGGCAGCTCTCCCCCAAAAACACGTCCTACAAGCCTGTAATTTACCTGGTATCAGAAGGAAGAGGCAGCTCTCCCCCAAAAACGCGTCCTACAAGCCTGTAATTTACCTGGTATCAGAAGAAAGAGGCAGCTCTCCCCAAAAACGCGTCCTACAAGCCTGTAATTTACCTGGTATCAGAAGAAAGAGGCAGCTCTCCCCAAAAACGCGTCATACAAGCCTGTAATTTACCTGGTATCAGAAGAAAGAGGCAGCTCTCCCCAAAAACGCGTCATACAAGCCAGTAATTTACCTAGTATCAGAAGAAAGAGGCAGACCACTTCAGAAACGCGTCATACAAGCCTGTAATTTACCTGGTATCAGAAGAAAGAGGCAGCTTTCCCAAAAAACGCGTCATACAAGCCTGTAATTTACCTGGTATCAGAAGAAAGAGGCAGCTCTCCCCAAAAACGCGTCATACAAGCCTGTAATTTACCTGGTATCAGAAGAAAGAGGCAGACCGCCTCAGAAACGCATCATACAAGCCTGTAATTTACCTGGTATCAGAAGAAAGAGGCAGCTCTCCCCAAAAACGCGTCATACAAGCCTGTAGTTTACCTGGTATCAGAAGAAAGAGGCAGCTCTCCCCCAAAAACGCGTCCTACAAGCCTCGAATTTAGAAAGAGGCAGCTTTTCCCAAAAACGCGTCATACAAGTCTGTAATTTACCTGGTATCAGAAGAAAGAGGCAGACCGCCTCAGAAACGCGTCATACAAGCCTGTAATTTACCTGGTATCAGAAGAAAGAGGCAGACCGCCTCAGAAACGCGTCATACAAGCCTGTAATTTTATTTGTTTTAAATAAATTCTTTTAAAGGGGGTTTCCAACGCTCTCTATTTGATGACCTATCGCCAGCTGTCCGAGAAGGCACCGGCGCTTCTTGGAGCTCTGCAGCCTTCTCTCAGCTCACCACCACAGCATCGTACATTGTATACGGTATATAATGGGGATGAGCTGCGTCTAGGACACGTGATCAATCAATGTGATGTTACTGGCCTAGGTTAGGCTGTGAGGAGGTTGTGGCACTCACACTCAAACAGCTGATCGGCGGGGGTCCCGGGTGTTAGACCCTCACCAATCAGATACTAATGACCCATCCACAGTATAGATCATCAGTTAAAACCCCTTTCATCTTCAGCTACACGTGGATAGCGCCCTGTTGTACCCCGGGAACACTGCATGGAACGAGTGGCAGTTCTTGATTCTAGGAGGTTGCCTCCACTAGGCCTTTGAGTTGTGAGTGTATCTACCGTGTCCTCTTTTACATAAGGTTTTACACTATGGGGCGCCTTTTGTATCCTTGTTTTATATAGCTGTATATATGGGGGGCAGAGAAGGCTTCTGTATATATGGGGGCAGAGAAGGATTCTGTATATATGGAGGGCAGACAAGGCTTCTGTATATATGGGGGCAGAGAAGGCTTCTGTATATATGGGGGCAGAGAAGGCTTCTGTATATATGGGGGGCAGAGAAGGCTTCTGTATATATAGGGGGCAGAGAAGGCTTCTGTATATATGGGGGCAGAGAAGGCTTCTGTATATATGGGGGCAGAGAAGGCTTCTGTATATATGGGGGGCAGAGAAGGCTTCTGTATATATGGGGGGCAGAGAAGGCTTCTGTATATATGGGGAGCAGAGAAGGCTTCTGTATATATGGGGGCAGAGAAGGCTTCTGTATATATGGGGGGCAGAGAAGGCTTCTGTATATATGGAGGGCAGAGAAGGCTTCTGTATATATGGGGGGCAGAGAAGGCTTCTGTATATATGGGGGCAGAGAAGGCTTCTGTATATATGGGGGCAGAGAAGGCTTCTGTATATATGGGGGGCAGAGAAGGCTTCTGTATATATGGGGGGCAGAGAAGGCTTCTGTATATATGGGGGCAGAGAAGGCTTCTGTATATATGGGGGCAGAGAAGGCTTCTGTATATATAGGGGGCAGAGAAGGCTTCTGTATATATGGGGGGCAGAGAAGGCTTCTGTATATATGGGGGCAGAGAAGGCTTCTGTATATATGGGGGGCAGAGAAGGCTTCTGTATATATGGGGGCAGAGAAGGCTTCTGTATATAGGGGCAGAGAAGGCTTCTGTATATATGGGGGCAGAGAAGGCTTCTGTATATATGGGGGCAGAGAAGGCTTCTGTATATATGGGGGGCAGAGAAGGCTTCTGTATATATGGGGGCAGAGAAGGCTTCTGTATATATGGGGGCAGAGAAGGCTTCTGTATATATGGGGGGCAGAGAAGGCTTCTGTATATATGGGGGGCAGAGAAGGCTTCTGTATATATGGGGAGGCAGAGAAGGCTTCTGTATATATGGGGGCAGAGAAGGCTTCTGTATATATGGGGGGCAGAGAAGGCTTCTGTATATATAGGGGGCAGAGAAGGCTTCTGTATATATGGGGAGCAGAGAAGGCTTCTGTATATATGGGGGGCAGAGAAGGCTTCTGTATATATGGGGGCAGAGAAGGCTTCTGTATATATGGGGGGGCAGAGAAGGCTTCTGTATATATGGGGGAGCAGAGAAGGCTTCTGTATATATGGGGGCAGAGAAGGCTTCTGTATATATGGGGGGCAGAGAAGGCTTCTGTATATATGGGGGGCAGAGAAGGCTTCTGTATATATGGGGGCAGAGAAGGCTTCTGTATATATGGGGGCAGAGAAGGCTTCTGTATATATGGGGGCAGAGAAGGCTTCTGTATATATGGGGGCAGAGAAGGCTTCTGTATATATGGGGGCAGAGAAGGCTTCTGTATATATGGGGGCAGAGAAGGCTTCTGTATATATGGGGGCAGAGAAGGCTTCTGTATATATGGGGGCAGAGAAGGCTTCTGTATATATGGAGGGCAGAGAAGGCTTCTGTATATATAGGGGGCAGAGAGAAGGCTTCTGTATATATGGGGGCAGAGAAGGCTTCTGTATATATGGGGGCAGAGAAGGCTTCTGTATATATGGGGGCAGAGAAGGCTTCTGTATATATGGGGGAGCAGAGAAGGCTTCTGTATATATGGGGGAGCAGAGAAGGCTTCTGTATATATGGGGGCAGAGAAGGCTTCTGTATATATGGGGGCAGAGAAGGCTTCTGTATATATGGGGGAGCAGAGAAGGCTTCTGTATATATGGGGGGCAGAAGGCTTCTGTATATATGGGGGCAGAGAAGGCTTCTGTATATATGGGGGGGCAGAGAAGGCTTCTGTATATATAGGGGGCAGAGAAGGCTTCTGTATATATGGGGGCAGAGAAGGCTTCTGTATATATGGGGGCAGAGAAGGCTTCTGTATATATGGGGGCAGAGAAGGCTTCTGTATATATGGGGGGCAGAGAAGGCTTCTGTATATATGGGGGGCAGAGAAGGCTTCTGTATATATGGGGGGCAGAGAAGGCTTCTGTATATATGGAGGCAGAAGGCTTCTGTATATATATATAGGGGGCAGAGAAGGCTTCTGTATATATGGGGGCAGAGAAGGCTTCTGTATATATGGGGGCAGAGAAGGCTTCTGTATATATGGGGGGCAGAGAAGGCTTCTGTATATATGGGGGACAGAGAAGGCTTCTGTATATATGGGGGACAGAGAAGGCTTCTGTATATATGGGGGACAGAGAAGGCTTCTGTATATATCGGGGGCAGAGAAGGCTTCTGTATATATCGGGGGCAGAGAAGGCTTCTGTATATATGGGGGCAGAGAAGGCTTCTGTATATATGGGGGCAGAGAAGGCTTCTGTATATTTGGGGGACAGAGAAGGCTTCTGTATATATGGGGGGGGGGGCAGTAGAGGTACCCTGTATACGAAGGGGACAGAGGAAGCATCCTGTATATAAGGGGCGGCATAGGCTTCCTGTATACGAGGGGGAGACAACTAACAAGGAGACAGCGGACGTGTCCTGTATACAAGGGGCAGTGGAGACAGTGGGGGGCAAAGTAAGCATTATGAGGAGGAGACGTATATACAGGGGGAGAATAAGTGGGGATGTATGGTATACTGGGGACAGCATGAAAGCCCTCTATATTAGGGGGCAGCAGAGGCGTACAAGTCCTATACAGATTATACAATGTATACAGGCATGCAGCTATATTATAAATACATGTAACCATATACAGCAGGAGCCATACCTACCCCAACCAGGACCTTATACACTGCTATCTGTGTAAAAGCTGTATGCCAGGGGTTAAAGGACCTTTGATGATGTCATGATCATGTGACCAGTCATCTGTGTAGGAGGAGTCGGGCTCCAGACTGTAAATGTCACACTTGCTGTTGGTTTTGTGTAGGGTTCGTTCACACCTGGCAGATACTGTTGCGGAAAAGGATGTGACTGACCCATTCATCTGAAAGTGGTTTCCATGCGGTAGCAATTCTGTCCTCCTGAGCAGCTTGTAGAAATGTGTGCAGCTCATGAACCATAGCAAACACGTTACTGCTGCCTGACCTATACAGCTCTGCACAACACCTCACCCACAGCCAAGCACCGTACACATTGCACTCAGCTTCGTCGTGTCTAATGGACCTTTGTGAGGTGACCTGTAGAGAAGAGCTGTGTGTGTAATGTACGTGGTGCAGAGCTGTGTGTAATGTGCATGGTGCAGAGTTGTGTGTGTAATGTGCGTGGTGCAGAGCTGTGTGTGTAATGTGCGTGGTGCAGAGCTGTGTGTGTAATGTGCGTGGTGCAAAGTTGTGTGTGTAATGTGCATGGTGCAGAGCTGTGTGTGTAATGTGCGTGGTGCAGAGCTGTTTGTGTAATGTGCGTGGTGCAGAGCTGTTTGTGTAATGTGTGTGGTGCAGAGCTGTTTGTGTAATGAGCGTGGTGCAGAGCTGTGTGTGTAATGTGCATAGTGTAGAGCTGTGTGTGTAATGTGCGTGGTGCAGAGCTGTGTGTGTAATGTGGGTGGTGCAGAGCTGTGTGTGTAATGTGCGTGGTGCAGAGCTGTGTGTGTAATGTGGGTGGTGCAGAGCTGTGTGTGTAATGTGCGTGGTGCAGAGCTGTGTGTGTAATGTGGGTGGTGCAGAGCTGTGTGTGTAATGTGGGTGGTGCAGAGCTGTGTGTGTAATGTGGGTGGTGCAGAGCTGTGTGTGTAATGTGTGTGGTGCAGAGCTGTGTGTGTAATGTGGGTGGTGCAGTGCTGTGTGTGTAATGTGGGTGGTGCAGAGCTGTGTGTGTAATGTGCGTGGTGCAGAGCTGTGTGTGTAATGTGCGTGGTGCAGAGCTGTGTGTGTAATGTGCGTGGTGCAGAGCTGTGTGTGTAATGTGCGTGGTGCAGAGCTGTGTGTGTAATGTGCGTGGTGCAGAGCTGTGTGTGTAATGTGCGTGGTGCAGAGCTGTGTGTGTAATGTGCGTGGTGCAGAGCTGTGTGTGTAATGTGCGTGGTGCAGAGCTGTGTGTGTAATGTGCGTGGTGCAGAGCTGTGTGTGTAATGTGCGTGGTGCAGAGCTGTGTGTGTAATGTGCGTGGTGCAGAGCTGTGTGTGTAATGTGCGTGGTGCAGAGCTGTGTGTGTAATGTGTGTGGTGCAGAGCTGTGTGTGTAATGTGTGTGGTGCAGAGCTGTGTGTGTAATGTGTGTGGTGTAGAGCTGTGTGTGTAATGTGCGTGGTGCAGAGCTGTGTGTGTAATGTGTGTGGTGCAGTGCTGTGTGTGTAATGTGTGTGGTGCAGAGCTGTGTGTGTAACGTGGGTGGTGCAGGGCTGTGTGTATAATGTGGGTGGTGTACAGCTGTGTGTGTAATGTGTGTGGTGCAGAGCTGTGTGTGTAATGTGCGGGGTGCAGAGCTGTGTGTGCATGTGATGCTCAGTGCTTGGTAATTAACTGCTTCCAGACTGCCCAAAGACTCTATGGGGGTCATTTACGAAGCGCGCTTTAGACGTAAAAATAGTCGCAAAACCCCTTTTGTGACTAAACACTTGTACTGTCGCCTGAGCGTTTCTGCGCTGCAATCGATATTTTGGCGTGGTGAGGGAGTGACGATGGCGTACCAGGGGCTGGAACATTGGAAAATTTACTGACAGGTGTAAATATTGGCGTAGAACTACTACACTCATGGCCCCCCTCACCATGCCCTAATGTCGAATAAGGCGTAAAAACGCCTGTGCAACAAAATATTGTCACACAGGAGTTCAAAAAATCGCAAACCACATGTGTTTGTAAATTACCCCAACTAACTTTACGTTACATTTGGCGTTAATTTCCGTCTAAGCGCACGGACTGGCGGGGGACGTACCTAATCTATGAAGAGACATACGTCCCGCTATAAATTAGCGCATCGTTCAGCTGCGCAGGGTTTCATAGAACAGTGTAAAGTGTATTTGATAAATGACCCCCGGGTGGTTCTGGTGCATTTTTAGGAGTAAATCTGGGCCAGAGTGTTGAATTTTTTATTTAACGCTGCAGCTTTTTTTTTTTTTTACAAAATTTACATGCTTAGGGCCCAATCACATGACTGTATGATTGTGTCCGCATCCATTCCGTAATTTTGCAGATGCCAACCCATTCATTTCAATGGGGTGCGTTCGAACGCGCTGTAAAACGCTCAACAGGAGAAAACTCATGTTTCCCTATGGGCATGGTTCTCACCTGAGCGTTTTACAGCGCGTTTGAACGCGCTGTAAAACGCTCTACGCTCATAGAAGTTCTTGAGCTTCTTTGGGTCGTTTTGTCGCGCGTTTGCACCCATAGACTTCAAAGGGAACGTGCGTAAAACGCGCGTTTAACACGCGTTAAAGTGTAGATATGCCTTTTTCAATTGGTCTCCAGAGTCACGAACGCGCGTATGACGCGCGTTTCCTATTTGCTAAAACGCGCTGTAATACGCGCATCTCAGAAACGCTAAGGTGTGAACCCAGGGTTAAAGAGGTGTTCACCCCTGGATACCTTTTCAACAGACCCTTCTATTTAATAACCCCTTTAGGGCTCGTTCACACGCACGTTTTTTGCGTTCCGTATACGGAACCATTTATTTCAATGGGTCCGCAAAAAAAACGGAATGTACTACGTATGCATTCCGTTTCCGTATTTCCGTTCCACAACATTTTAAATCAGGTGCTATTATTGTCCACAAATCACGTTCAGTGGCTCCATTTAAGTCAATGGGTCAGTATAAAAAAACGTATGTCATCCATTTTTTGTGGATCCATGCTGTAGAAATGCTATGCCCAGCCCGTTTTGCACATGTGTTTAGTGTTTGCAATGATTAAAAAGTTCCTGTTTTTGCAGAAAAACAGAACGGAAACTAAACGGACACACAACGGATCCAAAAAACGGAACAACGGATCCGTTAAAAACGGACCGCAGAACCATACGGTCGTGTGAACAAGCCCTTAAAGGGTTTTCCGAGATTTTTTTTTTACTAATGACCTATCCTCAGGATAGGTCAGGGATGGGCAAACTGCGGCTCTCCAGCTGTTGTAAAACTACAATTCCCACCATACCCTGCTGTAGGCTGATAGCTGTAAGCAGTCTTTGCATGCTGGGAGTTGTAGTTTTGCAACAGCTGGAGAGCCGCAGTTTGCCCATCCCTGAGATAGGTCATCAGTATCTGATTGGTGGGGGTCCGACAGCTGAGACTAGGGCTGCAGCTATCGATTATTTTAGTAATAAAGTATTCTATCGATTAATCCAATGATTATTCGAGTACTCTAATAGGAAAAAACTAATTAAACGAACGTTTTCCTTTATAAAAACTCCTCAGCCCCCTGTGCCATCATCAGACCCCCTGCCATTAGTCCTCAGCACCATCAGCCCCCTCCATGCCATCAGCTCCCCCCATGCCATCAGTCCTCTGTGCCATCAGCCCCCTCTATGCCATTAGTCCTCCGTGCCCTCCTCTCCTAGCCATCAGTCCCCAGCGCCAGTGAAATACTTACCTCTCCTGTAGGGGCGCCGCTGACACCCGTCAGCTCTTTAGCCTCTTCTTCTGCGCGTGCTGCACTGTCGTCCTGACGTCACACAGTGTCAGGATATACTGCGCGCCTATGTGCACTATGTCCTGACGATGTGTCAGGATACAGTGCAGCGCGATGCCAGCTGCGGGGAACCATGGAGCATGAGTAATAACAGGAGCTTAACTCACGTTACGTGGTCACATGACACAAACTAATTTTTCGGTATCGAGTAATCGTTGCAGCACTAGCTGAGACCCCCACCGATCCACGGTTTGAGAGGGCACCAGTGCTCGCAGTAGCGCCGCTGCCTTTTCTCAGCTTTTCCAGTGACAACATGTTCATCGGTCAGGTGGCCTAAGAGCAAGCAGCTCAGCCCCACTGAAGTGAATGGGACTGAGCGCAATACCAAGCACAGCCACTATACAATGTACGGCGCTGTGCTTGGTGAGCACAGAGAAGGCCAGGGCTCTTCTCAAACAGCTAATCAGTGGGGGTCCTGGGCGTCGGACCCCCACTGATCACATACTGATGACCTTAGCCTGTTTCTTAAGATCTTCACAGGTCTCCTTCTGTGAACCTTTTCCACAACCCGTTGCACATCCTGCTCCTGACACTGTTTACTCTGGACACAGAACTACTTTTAGTAAATTGGGTGTGGTTGTGGATGGCCTCCTGGGCACGGACAGCCGTTCTCAGCTCATTACTCACCACAGTGAATGTGCAGGAGGCTCCATAGCTCAGTGGTTAGAGCACTGGTCTTGTAAACCAGGGGTCGCGAGTTCAATTCTCGCTGGGGCCTTGTCTCTGTTTTTGGTAATGTCATATTAGATCATATAAAGTGGCTCTTCCAGAACAGATGTTGATGACCTAAGGAAGAAAATAATGCCATAGTTATAGAAAACATTCTGGTGCTAATACTACGCTTATTTTGTAAATTAGAGATTCTTGACAAATACATTTTGTACTAAATTATTAGGGCCCGTCTGCCAAACGTCAAGGCGATCTCTATAAACCTAACAGTAAACGCTACCTGTCATGGGCCTTAATGGCCATCATAAAATTCAGGGAGTGCAGGTTCCACATGCATGCTGGGTCCACTCTGCCTTTTACCATTTTTGTGCCATAATAGCCTCCATTAAATCCAGGGAATGCAGGTACCAACATGCATGCTGAGCCCACTCTATTACCTCTCCTGGTGCCAGATGCGCTGTAAAACGCATAACCGATGCAAACCAATGCTTCCCTATGGGACTGGTTCACATTTTCGCGTTTTACAGCGCGTTCGAACGCGCTGAAAAACGTCCGACGCATAAACAAGTACTTGAGCTTTTTTTGGGGCGTTTGTCGCGGCTTTGGCCCATAGACTTCAATGGGAACGCGCAACACTTGTATTTTGCGCGTTTTTGACACTGAAAACGCGCGTTCGAACGCGCGTTTATGAATTTGCAACATGCTGGAAAGGCCAAACTTCATATAGACAGGGATATTTGGTCATTGGACAACACTGCAGTCAATCACACAAACGCGCGTAAAACGTGCGTTTACTATTGCCAAAAACACACGGAAAACGCACGACAAAAATGCGCGGAAAACGCGCATCTCAGAAACGTTCAGGTCTGAACCCAGCGTTAGGCCTCCTTCACACAAATGTTTATTTTTTCCGTTTCCGTTCCGTATACGGAACCATTAATTTCAATGGATCCACAAAAAAAATGGAAGCTACTCCTTATGCCTTCCGTTTCCGTTCAAAGATAGAACATGTCCTATTATTGTCCGCATAACAGACAAGGATAGTACTGTTCTAACAGGGGCCAGCTGTTCCATTCCTCAAAAAACCGAATGCACACGGAGTTCATCCGTGATATTTGCGGATCCATTTTTTGTGGACCGCAAAATACTGAAAAAGCCATACGGTCATGTGCAAGAGGCCTTATATTTAGGGCTCATGCGCACGACTGTATGTATTTTTCGGTCCGCAAAAAATATGGATGACATCCGTGTGCATTCCGTATTTTGCGGAATGGAGCAGCTGCCCCCTAATAGAACAGTACTATCCTTGTCCGTAATACCAGAAATAATATTTTTTTGCGGAGTAATCAAAGTAATCGTTGCAGCACTAGCTGAGACCCCCAAGGAGTAACTTCCGTTTTTTTTGCGGATCCACTGAAATGAATGGGTCCGAAAAACAAAAAACAACCAACGGACACGGAAAGAAAATACGTTCGTGTGCATGAGCCCCAAGGGCTTATTTAGACGGCCGTAGTGTTTTGCAGTCCACAAAATATGGATACCGGCCGTGTGCGTTCCACAGTCTGCACATGGCCGGCACTATGATAGAAGATGCCTATTCTTGTCTGCGATTGCGGACAGGAATAGGACACGCTCCATCTTTTTTGAGGGGCCACAGAACAGAACTACAGATACGGATAGCACACAGTGTGCTGTCCGCATCTTTTGCGGCCCCGTCGACAAAATTGCAAAATGGATGCGGACACAGAACTACGGCCATCTGAAGGAGCCCTACACTACATAGCCAAGCACAGCGGCCCCTACTGGGCCACAGCAAGTCGCAGAAAAGTCGCCCGACAAGTGTATGGCGACATACTGTGACAGCTGTACAGTACCAGGAAAGTAAGTCTCTAGGGGAGATGGAAGTGAAAACTGTCTCCGTTCCCCACAGCAACCAATCAGATTCCACCTTTCATTTTCCAAAGGCGCTATCCAAAATGAAAGGAGGAATCTAAGAGAGTTTTCCTTCACACCAGTTTTGATAAATCTCCCCCTTTGTGTATGTTTTCCCGCAGAAATTGACCTGCCGTGAGGATTCACATTAGGGCAGGGGAGTCCGTCAGGCTGTTCCGGCGGCTGAACAGCCTATCGGATCCGTCGTGCCGCTAGTTCACGTGTGCCCCGGACTGCCGCTCCGTCCCCATTGACTATAATAGGGGCAGGGTTCTGGCGGCAGCGCACGGCGAGAAGCAGCCGGACTAAAAGTATCCGCAGCACGTCAATTTGTTGGACGATTACGCACTTTATATGTACCGTTTTTCCCCACAGACTTCAATGGGGTCGTTTACATAAACAGATAATCTGCTATAAAAACCACATAAAAATTAAAAAAAAATCCTCACCACATATTTGGTATCGCTTCATCTGTAACGACTCACACTACACAAAAACGGAATAAACAGTGATCAAAAAGTGTTATATACCCCAAAATGATACCAGTGAAAACTACAAGTCATCCCACAAAAATCAACCATAAAATAAAAAAGTTATGGGTCTTGGGATGCGGCAATGCAAAAACATTAACTTTTTTTTTGACTTGTGCAAAAGTAGTAAAATGCCCCAAATAACTATGGGGGCGATTTGCCAAAACTGATGCAAAGGAAAACTGGCTCAGTTGCCCATAGCAACCAATCAGCTTCCACCTTTCATTTCTCAGCGCTCCTTTGGAAAATGAAAGGTGGAATCTGATTGGTTGCTATGGGCAACTGAGCCAGTTTTCCTTTGCCCCGGTTTTGATAAATCTTCCCCTACATGTATTTGATATCACTGCAATTGCACTGACTCCAGAGAATAAAGTTATCACATGATTTATGCCGAAAAATGAACGCTGCAAAATTTATCATATAAAAACTCGGTGGTATTGCAGTTTTTTTCCCATTCCCCCCCCCCCCCCAAAAAAAAAGAGTTAATAAATCATTCAGTAGGTTATATATACCCCCAAAAAAAACTTAGTTATGGCTCCTTGAATTCAAAAATTTAACACTAGATACTTTGAGCGTTTTCATCTGATTTTGGCGGGGCTTAACATGATCTCAGCCCACAAATGTGACAGCCATATCACTATACACAACGGTGCGGTGCTTTTGAATCCCGCTCCTTCTGAACAGATACTTATGTGGACAACCTGAAGGAAAAATCTACAGCCTCCCAAGCCGAAACTCATTGCGCGTGCGCACTTTCAACTTTTACTCCGCGAGGAAACTCATTGCGCATGCGCACTGTCAACTTTCACCCCCAGGAAGGCAGGTGACGCAGGCTCAGTGACGCTCAGTAGTTTACCGGATGCGCTGGTTGTCATGGAAACGCTTTTGCTACATTGAGAAGCCAGTAGATTCAACATGGCGCTACCCGGGACTGTTCGTCGGCAGTTAGATTCTATGACACGTAACATATTCAGTGATGTGAGGAGAACTGTGCCCAAAAAGAGCGAAGTGACTGAGTGCAGCGGTGAGTATGGAGGGCTGCTGTCCCCAGGGTGTGCCGCCAGGGGCTTGGCATGTGACAGCTGTATGGCTACAGAACGCATGACTGCATCCAGACCATGTCCACCATTAACACGTTTCATACTGGCACACTGTACCAGTACACCCCTCTCATGGACATTACACAGTAGCGCCACCCTTCTATGTGTCCTAATAATTGACGCCAGCGGGCCTCAAGAATACTTTGGGGTGGGAGGGTGTGCGGTCCAGTTGCCCGTAGCAACACATCAACAGTATTCAATTCTTACATTACGCTGATAAAATGAAAACTGTGCTGTGATTGGTTGCTGTATGGGGTAATTACGAGCAAAGCTTGAGAAAGCAGGGAATGCTGGTTGATTTAATCTCTAAAGACTCGTGAATGCAGCTCTGGGCCATACACCAGGCGGTAACTGTGGCTACAGACAGCCCCTTTAAGGGTGCAGCCCAGCACTGGGATCCACGGGCAGCTTGGCGCTAATTATCCGACTGCACCTCTGCTTGCCATTTGTCGGGCAGCTACGGCTCTGGAAACTATGCAGTGTACGGAGGGGAAGTAGACAGCCTTGTCCATTGTGTGGTGGTCCTGCCAGGGTCATCAATGGGAGCGCCGGATGTAGTCAATATCTGTAGCCCGGACAACCCCTTTCATTAACATCTGGACAGCCCTTGTGCACGTTTGGGGCGGGCGGAGACCTGCAAAGATAATTATACTTACCCTCTTTGGACTCCCGCTGGCCACAGTGTTGACCCGCTCCTCTTTCGTCATGTTAAATGGTCACATGGAGCAAGAGAAGACGGTCAATGCTGCGGCTAGTGATCGGCGACGTCAAACTGGAAGTTTCCATTCAGGGACCGCAACTGAACCCAGATTGCCCTTTTAAAGGGGTTTTCCAGGATGGTAATACTGGTGAACCTGAGTCGGACTCTTGGCACTGTTTGAAGGTACCTTGGCGCTCATCCAGTTCATAGTATACCAAGTGCAGCTGTACAATGTATATCGGTTGTGCTTGGTATTGCAGTTCGGTCTCATTCACTTGAATGGGTCTGAGCTGCATAAAGGCCTTGTGACTGATGGACGCAATATCACAGGCCTGGGAGGAGGTTGTGGCGCTCGCTCAAGCACCGCAGCCTCTTCAATCAGCTTATTGGCGATTGGATATTGATGAACCATCTTAAGAATAGGTCATCCATATTAAAATCTTGGAAAACCCTCTAAAGCTTCAAATCCAACCCCTTCCCGCCCTCTTCTGGCAGGTAGTGGTTCACATACAGCTGTAAATGTATGGTGTACAGTAGAATCGGTGTCTCCTGTGTCTGGATGGTGGACCCTGAAACTGTGGGAGCTGCTTGTGTTTGTCAGTGGATGAAATAATTTTCTATACCGGTGGTCTGTCCGGGCCGTCCGGAGCCTGGTCACTGTGCGGGCCCTCACATAACCACTGCTCCCAACAGCTAGTTCAAAAAATCTAAGACGGTGGCCAGCACACCCAGGTAGATCTGGTGGTGGGTGCACGTCTCCAGGGGAAGGGGTTAGTCGGATGTCCACAAGAAATAATAAAGAGAGCATGGAGACAGGACGTCCTTCTTTTGAGGTTTATTCCAGATGCTAACAGATAGGATGGCGGGAAATGACCGTCCTGCATCTCTTGGCCCAATGATGCCCCCCCCCCCCCTCTCAAAGTCTTTCAACTGGTCAAAATGTCTTCAAGTCCATCATGGAGGCATGTCTAGCAGTCAACCATCTCTCACCAAGAGGTATCCAAAAGTGGCCTCTGAGAGCCTTTTTACAGGACAGCAAGGGAAGCACTTTTATGCCCTCTTGTGGCAAGACCCGGTATCTAACCAGAACGCACCTGAGTGGAGGTGACTATGCTAGTGCAGCCTCTTTAAAGGGAATCTCCACTCGGACAAACCCTATATGTTAGGAGCGTTTCTTGACCGTGTTCAGTTTCCCTGCTATAAAGCATTACAGCATTCAAACCAATGGGTTGTTTGTGTAATGTAGGCCAGGACTAGGGGTGGACCTAACCACCACACAAATCAAGCAAATGCTTGGGGCCCCAGAGATCAGAAGCTGGTGGCTGAAAAAACCCAGACCATATGCAGACATACTGCTTGTGCATGTGGGGGGAGGGGGCCCTTCTCAGCAGTGCCCAGGCTACACTGCTAAGCTGAGAGTAGGGCTTAGCAATGCAGTGGTGGCCCCCAGACATAGGTCTGCTTGGAGCCCCAGAAATACCAAATCCACCCCTGGACAGGACAGATCCCCAGAGCGAGAGACAATCTTTGTAGCTATTGGGTTAAGCCAGTCATGTCCAAAGTCCGGCCCGCGGGCCAATTGCGGCCCGCGTTTCGGACTGATACGGCCCCACAGCTAAGTTGGACAAATATAGATTTTACGGCCCCTAGAGTGAGTTCCTGAGCACCTCTCAGAACTCCTTTGATCTCTCACCGCGGGGCTTGACGTCATCAGCTGGCTCAGGGAGAGGGAAAGCCCAAATCATGCGACATCCGAGATCTCGTGAGATTTGGGCTCAGGGAGAAGGAAAGCTCTAATTTCGCGAGATATCAGACATCGCGAGATTTGGGCTTTCCTTATCTCTGCGCCGGCTGATAACATTAAGTCCCGCTGAGAGAAATCCCAGGTCCTGAGCAGCACTTGGGGACTCGCTGGGGGCAGCTGTAATATATAAATGTCACAAAATGAAAAGTATGCCGTTTTCAATAAACTTTGCATAAAATAGTTAATTTGCATTTAATTTTAATGGTTCAAAGAATGTCGGGCAAAATGGTCAACCCTCGCACATGTTCACTTCATCAAATCTGGCCCTCCTCGAAAAAAGTTTGGACACCCCTTAAGCAGATCCCATACATAGGACCCCCCTCTATTCATTCAGAATCTCCTAATAAGGTATATGAAAATAGGGTTTCTAAACTGAACGCCCCGTTAAGTTTTAAAGGGGTTTTCCAGTTTTTGGAGGAAACCGGATAACACACACCTGAAATAAAGAATAGATTGTTACTGGGGTTGAGCGAACTGGTATTTTAAGTTTGGCGTCCAAAGTTCGGGTTCAGGTTATCGAAGAATCCCGTTATGGATTCCGCTACCACAGACCATAACGGAATTTAGAATCCATAAGGGGATTCTTCGATGAACCCGAACCTTGGACAACACGGAGGACCTGGGGTGACGTCACTGTCATGTGATCAGTGCAGGGGGCGTGGCTCAGCACTGGATTGGATAAGAGGTGGTAAAGGGCCTGGTATAATGATCATGTGACATGAGGGGCGGAGCTCCTGTGCTCTGTGTGGAGGAGAAGAAGGAAGTAGAGCAGTGAAGGACGGTTCCGCAAACTTATTTTTTTAAGTTCAGCGTTCGGGTTCATTGAAGAATCCCCTTATGGATTCCAAATTCCGTTATGGTCCGTGGTAGCGGAATCCATAACGGGATGCGTCAATAACCCGAACTTTGGACACCGAACTTAAATACAAGTTCGCTCAACTCTAATTGTTACTTACCTGACAGATGCCGTCACTCTGGTTCTCCAGGCAGGGCTCTGTTCACCCGGCGGACATCACGTGACCACTGCAGCCAATCACTAACTTCTTCGGTGTGTCTGGGACCGAACATAGGTCACCTGAGTCTGTCGTGGTGAGTCTGTTTAGTCATGAACTTGGTGGACGTGTTTTTTTTTTTTTTTACACTAGAAACTATATTACCATAGTTTTCTGGGAGTTTAAAATATTATCCTCAGGATAGGTCACCAATATCCGATCAGTAGGTGTGACGCCCTGCATCCCCGCTGAGGAGGACACGGCACTCCGGGGAGCACTTGGCCTTCTCGCAGTGCTGTCTAGTGAATTGTGGCTGTGCTTGGTATTATAGCTCAGCTCCATTCACTTGAATTTTACTGAGCTACGTCTAGGCCATGTGATCAGTGAATATGATGTCAGTGGCCTAGGAAGAGGCCCCACCCTAAAATTGGGACCACAATGTAATGGCAGCCTACCAGTTCTTGGCGTCCTAGCCTAGGTAGGTCCAGTACTTGGGCCAGTAGATCAGTACTGGGGTGACTGACACTACAGCACGGCTTCTAGAGGGGGTCTCGCCATTGGACCATTACCTTTGTGGCTTTAGATTCCAGATGGAGATATTGTGCGATCACTGATTATTTTTCTCCTGTCTCTTTTAGAGGTTGACATTGTCTCCAGTTTGCCGCTGCAGATGTCGCTCTACTTCAACACATTTTATTTCCCATTCTGGTGGATCTGTGATGTTCTCGCGCTTCAATTAAAGGTACTAATTAAAATGGATGTGTTGAGGAACATGATCTACACTGTCAATCTTCTATTGTTTGGATACGCTCTCAGCGTGCGCCTTTTCACTAGACGTTCCTCATGAATTCTTTTGCATGTTTTATTAGATGCTTCTTGTCAGTGTCACAGATCGCGGTAGAAAATGAACTGGCATATGGTACCTATCGACCATGTTGGTTGTGCATCTGGCATCTCCGCAAAAATATTAGATCATAGAGAGTTTTCACATTCCAATCATAATGAGGAGAACGATCTTCTATTTGTCTGAAATCGTCGAGAACTTTGGGGCAGAACAAGTCACGAGGTTCCCTCTTAAAAACGGTAATGGGCCAACACGGAGTTATGCCCTCCCCTCAACATCAAAGGGTTACATGATTTGGGCTTTAGGCCAGTTTCATACCTACTTGCCTTGGCACATCCCCAGGTCTACTGAGACAGACATTATAGGAATCTAGAGTAATACGCTTGTCTGAGACTAGTTCATCTCTTAACTACAAAGTGTTCTTCTGTTTTAGGCTACTTTCACACTAGCATTTTTGCTGGATCTGGCAGGATTCAGCAAAAACGCTTCAGTTACTGATAGTACAACCGTCTGCATCCGTCATGAACGGATCCGGTTGTATTATCTTTAACATACCCAAGACGGATCCGTCATGAACACCATTGAAAGTCAATGGGGGACGGATCCGTTTTTTATTGTGTCAGACAGTGCCAGAGTTAAACCACTCCATCCCCATTTACTTGCATTGTGGGTCAGGACCGATCCGCCTGGCTTCGCATCCCATGACGGAAAGTTACGTAGCAATATGTCCCCAATATCCCAGATGGGACAACCCCTTTAAAAGGATCAGTGAGGGGGCATAGGAGGAGCATTTAAGTATATAACACTGTTCCTGCCCTGATATATGGTGTGTGTGTATATACAATACATGTTAGGGCACAGCCATGATCCACCAGGAAAAACAATCCATGTGTCGGCAGTGACTCCCCTGATCCGAACGGACTGCATCATAGTAATGATACAGTCCATTTGTATCTGACAGTGGGTCTATTGCAGTGTACTCACATGATGATGAGCGCAGTACAATAGCCTGGATCCCAAATTACAGTCAGTTCGGGTCAGGGGAGCCGCGGTAGGCCCGAGCGATGCACCCATCACACGAAGCACGTTGACTGAAGCACGTTGACTGAATTGACTATTGGGCTGTCCACTGGTATAGAGGGAGCGATGGTCAGTTTTGCTGAGAGCAACAGCGTTAGTTATATATAGTAAGCTGTTTTCTGTCCGTTCTCTTTGTTCCTTTTATTTCCTGCTGTTTATAAGTAGTCGTAGTGTTTTACGTATCTTTTCCACTGTCTGGACAATCCCTTGAAGAGTGCAGATGGTCCTCTGCAGCTTCTGTTCTCCATGGCAGCTGCTGTGTCTGGCATCCTGAGGATTGTACTGTTCGGCTGGGAGATGTGTATTTGTCGTGATTGTTCTTTCATTGAGTTTTTTTGTATGTAGCGTGCTATAAGGATGTGGCCTGCGCACGACGTGCACTTATGGCGTTCAGTTGCATGCACAGGACAGAGCCTTATTATGTCCTAATCTTCATTTTCATACCCGTGTATGCCCACTGTCCAGTCCATACTGTGCGTCCTGTGAGCGGCTTGCCCTGCCTTACTATGTATAATGTCCCCTCTCGTCAGCTCCTCTTGTTGCGGTAGCCTATGTTTTCATTCTGTAAGTCTTTTACTATAGTATTAGTAACTATAATCTGCTTATTTTCACCGGCTTGTCGCTTTGTCTGTTTTTGCAGTACAGTCTCCTCCCAGATCACTACAAATTCATCCTTGTGACTCTTCTGATCCTGATGTCTCTGATTGAAGTCATTCGATTGTACCTCGGATACAGTGGAAACCTGCAAGAAAAGGTGTAGTAAACGCAGAGCAGGGAAGTTTTGGGGACGGCCACCTAAGTTCCGTTTCACACTAGTGGTAAATTCCTCCGGCAGAGGAACAGCCTGGCAGAAGACATCGTATCCGGCATAGCCACTGCAGATTCTACCTGACCCCGCCAGAGCCTAGTTACTATAATGGCACTTGGCTGGGCCCCTGCCTGTTTCCGCCATTAGGCTTTGGGCAGACAAAAACAGCTGCTTGCAGGGGAATCCCAATACTAATGCTGGAAATAGGCTGGATCCTCGCCGAGTCCCATTATAGTCAACGGGGTCTGGCTATGCTGGATAAGATGTCTTCTGCCAGACTGTTTTTCTATCTGAACAGCGTTCCAGAAGAACTTACCACTAGTGGGAAACTATTAAAAAAAAAAAAAAGCATGAGCCTATGTTTGCTGCCACGATCCCAGCCATCAGAGAGGCTGGCATTTTTTCCTATAGTGTACAAGAACAACCACTGCTGTAGGATTGCAAGGGGGTCGTAGCCAAGGAAATGAGCAGTGTATAATGTGATGAAAAATGAATCCAGACAGCAAATGAGGTAATATCGGTAATAACAATACATTCGTAAGTGGCTTGTATTAACTTTCTCTACATGATGAATGCCACTTGCTGAAGTGAGACAAACCCTTTTAAGGAACGTGGCAATTCAAGAAAGGCTAAGGGCTCATGCACACGACAGTGGAAAAACGGACGTGTGATGTACATTTTTTTAACGGCCATGAAATGTATATTTTAAGACTAATGGTAGTCTATGGGGTTATTCACATGGCAGTTTTTTTGACTGTCAGTGAAAAACGGACGTAAAAAATAGAACATGCTCTATCTTGTCTGTTTTTCACTGACAGTCTAACCCCATACAATTGAATGGGTCCATTTTTAACGTCCGTCTCTCAGAAAGGCATTAGTGAAAAAAACGTCCGTTAAAAATGGACATTTTTTTCACTGTCGTAGTGCATCCATTTTCTTGCCGTTTGTCCGTTTTTAATGTCCGTTTTGCATCAGTTTTTCATGCCCATTACAAACGGACATGAAAAATGGATGAATTTGATTGGCAGTTATTTCTAGAGCCACCTTTCTGAGAACACCCACAGGATGGTAGGCCCCCAGCTAAAATAATGTCCCCCATAGTGTAGGAATTTTTTATTACATTTTTTTTATGCTGCCCCCAGTTTTAATAATGCCCTCATGTAGGGCCCCAGCTAAATAAATGTCCTCCACAGTGTATATAATTTTTTTTTTTATAGTGCCCCCAGCTTTAATAATGCCGCCAGGTAGGATCCCAGCTTTAATAATGCCCCCCATAGTATAGGATTATTTTATTTATTTTTTTTACTGTCCCTAGCTTTAATAATGCCATCAATGTAGGTCCCCACCTTAAATAATGCCCCCATCTTAAATAATTTCCCCCATGGTTTAAATATTGCCCCCATAATGGCCCACCGCTGTTTTTGTTTTGTTGATTTTACAAAACAAAAAAAACAACCCTCACCTCATCCACTTGCTCGCGCTGCAGCAGTCTCTTCTATCTTCACTGAACATGACCTGTGATGTGCGCGATGACGTCACTGCGCGCTCCCACTTTGTTACGTCACCACGCACATCACAGGTCCTGCTCAATGAAGAGAGAAGAGACTGCCGCACCGCGAGCAAGTGGTGAGGTGAGTTTTTTTTTTTTTTTGGCTACGGAGCACTATGGGAGCAATATTTAAAACAATGGGGGACATTTTATTTAACCTGTGTACCGTTTTTAACGGCCGTTAGATGGGTGCACTCCTGTCAATCGGGCGTTAACAACGGTCCCATTGATTTCAATGGGGTCCGCACAGCCATGAATACGGACAAAAATAGGACATGTCTTATTTTTGGACGGACGCTATTCACTGGCCGTTAAAAGAACGACCATGTAAATAGCCCCATAGACTTTCACTGGTGCTAAAAATGGCCGTGTGACGGCCGTTACTTAGACGGCCGTCACACGGCCATTTTTCACTGTCGTGTGCATGAGGCCTTAGTAGAACTCTTGAACCAACATATGTATAGAATGTGATCAGGACTGATTGTCCGTTTAGGACACATTGGTTCATGTCATAAAGGGGTTGTTCAGCCTTTTAGAAGTGAAGGTCCATCCTCAGAATCGGCAGGGATCTGACACCACGCATTTCCATCAATCAGCTGTTTTAGCTCCTGCGCTGGAACTACACAGCTCAGACCACTGTGTAGTGGAGGGAGCTGATTACTGCAGCACTGCTCCTGTTCAGTTCAGTGGGAGCAGGCCTGCAGCAACCAGCTCCATCCACTACAAAGTGTTATGTGGTTCCAGTGCAGGAGCTACACCGAAACAGCTGATCGGTGTGGTGTCAGACCCCCACTGATCAGATAGTGATGGCTTATTCTGAGGATAGGCCATCACTTGTAAAAAAGCTGAACATCCCCTTTAAGGTACCCTTACACTTTAGTCTAAAATGTATAAAAAAGACCGTTTTAGACACATAATTTTTAGCTTTCATTTTAGCCAAGACAGACCGTTATTGTATGAAAAGAAGTTGCTCATGTTTAAAATTTTCGCCCAATAGTTGGATGAAATATCTTCATTTTATGGAAAGATCATTCATGGACGCAGGATCTTTTTGTAAAGAACATTCCCAGAAAGATCATTCATCCTTTGTGGTGTCACTAAACCTTTCTTAACCCCCCTGACTAGCTTGAGTCTTAAGCCAGTGGTGGTGAACCTATGGCCCGGGTGCCAGAGGCGGCACTCAGAGCCCTCTCTGTGGGCACCTGCACCCTGGAAAAAGCCTATGGTGTACCAATATGCCTTACACTTTTCCTGCCATTCATCAGCACAGGGCGCACTATGAAGAGCACAGGCAGCGCATTGAATGTAGACAGGCTATTATAGCTAAATGGTACACTACATGGAAGATATACTATATTGGACTGCAGTATTCAGGTTACATTGCCGGGTTGGCACTTTGTGATAAATATGTGGGTTTTGGGTTGTAGTTTGGGCACTCGGTCTGTAAAAGGTTCACCATCACTGGCTTGAGCCTTTCCCTGTTTAAAGTTAAAGGGGTTGGCCCATCTCAGTCTTTAATGACATATTACTAGGATATGCCATCAATGTCTGATGGGTGCAAGTCCCACGTCTGGGTCTCCAAAACAGGCCCCTAAAGTAAAGGAGAGAGCACCGCACGTGTGGGTGCATCACACCAGAGAGACGGGTTTAATAAAGGGCATCTGTATTCTATATACTGTATTGTAATTATGACTCCTGACTGGTAGACAGGGACCACATGGTTGGAGCCATGGCACTTGTTTTCCGGAAAGAGCCACATCCACAACTTCAATTCAGTGATATGCAAGAGGCCAGCTAATGGGTCTGTTCACATATATATTTTACTAATGTGATCCTGCGTTTTTCCACAGGTTCCTGAACTAGCTGGATTTTGGCTGCTCAGCATCCTATTGCAGTTGCCGCTTCTACTTTTTCTTCTAAGTGATCCTGGCGTGGAACCGTTGCCCCTTGAACGAGCGTCGCATGGAATACTGACGGCATTCTTGCTCTTTCAAATCCCCGTGTCGTCACTTACTCTACGGAAGACCACCAGACGTCTTGCTGGGAGATTTCACCAGCTCGGAAACTTGGGTGAACATGCTTAAATGGTCCCAATCAGGGTGGATGAGGTAGTCAAGCTCTGTTACTTGAAAAGTAACTGGTCTTGTATGGTTACTTCAACATCTTGTAATGGTTCCTCGTAATGAGATAAAGGCACTTTATGGGCATCTTATTGATGTCCTTCTATATAGGCTTTAGCTGGTGGGAGCTATACTTTAAGGAGTTTTCTTGTTCAGATTATTGATGGTCTGTCCTCAGGACAGGCCATCAGTATCAGATCTGTGCAGATCCATCTCTCAGCATCAGATTTCAAGGGGCTGAAGCACTCATGGTCCATCTACCTGGACGTGGTCTACAGTAACAGTGGTGCTAAATTTTGTAGCTTCGTCCTATTCAAGTGCCAAGACTTGGACCCTCACCTGATTCGACGTGTAAAGGGCATTTATTGTGAGGACAGCCCTATCTGGCAATTGCTTGCATCCAAACGGCAGAGTAAAGAACATTGTTGGTGATGCTGAGAGCATCTGACTTGCAGATAGCAGCTCATGGTTCTCAGGCATAGCGTACCTCCTTCCAAATGCTGACGGTATGATCGGTTAGTCTCCTCAAAGATCCGTGACCTGCATAAGTGCACTCAGCCTTAGGCCCCTTTCACACAGGCGAGTTTTCCGCGCGGGTGCAATGCGTGAGGTGGACGCATTGCACCCGCACTGAATCCAGACCCATTCATTTCTATGGGGCTGTGCACATGAGCGGTGATTTTCACGCATCACTTCTGTGTTGCGTGAAAATCGCAGCATGCTCTATATTTTGCGTTTTTCACGCAACGCAGGCCCCATAGAAGTGAATGGGGCTGCGGTAAAATCGCAAGCATCCGCAATCAAGTGCGGATGCAGTGGGATTTTCCCGCATGGTTGCTAAGCGACGGGACCAGATCTTTATTATTTTCTGTTATAAGGGAAAATAATGGCATTCTCAATAAAGAATGCTTTGTAGAATGAGGAATAAGGGGTTAAAAATAAAAAACTTAACTTACCTTAGCCACTTGATCGCGTAGTTGGCGATCTCTCTTCAAGCTTTAGCTGTATTCTAAAGGACCTGTGATGACGTCACATCACATGGTCCGTGATCCATGTGATTGGTCCATGTCCTTTCCAGTTAAATGGGCTGTCTCATATGAGACATTGATGGCATATCGCTAGGCATATCCCAACTCTGGGACCTACACCTATCTCCACAACGGGACCCCCGAATTGAACGGAAAACAGCTGCACATGCTTGGCAGCCCTCTATTCATTTCTATGGGCCTGACGAAAATAGCTGAACATGCTCACTCACTTTTTTTTTTTTTCTGGGCACTTCCATAAAAATGAATGAAGAGCAATCTGTGCCTCCACGGTGCGCTTTCATTCCCTTTCAAGGACCTGCTATAGAGATAGGTGCAGGTCCCAGAGGTGCTCGCCATTCACTTCTACGGGAGTTCTCAAAATAGCCGAGTGAGCGCACTTGGCTATTCTCGGAAGTTCCATGGCAGTGAACGGAGAGCGCACAGTGCATGCACATCCACCTCTCCATTCGCCTTTATGTGACTGCCAGAATTAGCTCAGCTGGCGCTCAGATATTCTCGCAACTGCCACAGTGCTGAATGGAGAGTGGCCACACTTGCGGAGTGTGCTCTCCTTCGGTTTTGGGGCCTGATCTGGACATAGGTGTGAGTCCCAGGGGTGACATGCCACCAATTTCTCAGATGAGAAAAAACAACAACATGTTACTGTTCAATAACTCTTTATTGCTGATGCTTTTTTTTCTTAATATATTAGTTCTTTCAAGAAATGTCACTTTATATGTATGTATTTTTAATTGTATTACTTTTGGACATGAATTTTTTATTTTTTCATTAAAAACATATCACTACCTTTTGTTTGATCTCATTTTCAGTAGTTATCCAGTGCTTCAAGGTGACGCTGTAGGGTGGTTACACACAGATATTGGGCGAGGTCAGTTAGTTATAGCTATAGGTACAGAGTCTCCTCTAGGTATGCAGACGCAGAAATCAGTATTTTTCATAAAAATGTGAGATACAGACAAAATTTTATTAGTGCCTAAAGGGAATAATTTGTCTTCAAATCTTTATTCTTCCTTTTTCTCATAAACAGTAATGCAAACCATATTTTTGAAATGGTTGCAGTGTTTGCACTAGCCACTAGATGGCAGCACAATTTACAGTACTTTTCCGCTTTCCGTCTCAAAATGAACGGCTGTAGAAAGAATAGCAATTTGTATTGGCAACATAGTCCCGCCATTCAGTGGCATAAAACCAGCACTTGGTGGAGAATTCGTATGGTCGTATAGTGTGGGTATAAGCTAAGGTTTGTTAAAGGGTCTCTGGAAAGAAACAAAAGCCTTTTGATATGTCAAAAGATGGAATCAATGTTTAGTGGTCTCTGAAGTCCCTAGTTATTGCTTTTGGCTCTCTTTTGCCGTCCTCACAGAGCTGTGTAAGGGAAATTGTGTCCGTATCTCAAACATATAAGTAGTAGAGGACATGCTATTACCCATTTACCTAAAAGTCATGGAGAGGACATCACTTTTAAAATCCTGGACAACCCCTTTTAAAGAAAACAGCCCTAAGGGGGCACATCTGCTCGTAACAGATCCGGCAGAGGAACAGCCTCCCGAAGTTCACTGGATCCTACATAGCCAGACGCTGCCATGCACCGCCATACCCCATTGACTATAATGGTAATCCTGATGCTTTCCGGCATAAGTGCCAGCTTCAGTCGGACCAGTTGTCCGGCTATGCCTGATCTGGTGAACTCTGGCAGGGCCTTCCTCTGCCGGATCAGTTAACTGCAAATGTGAATCAGCCTTTAGGCTCCGTTCACATCTTATGTGAATGTGTTCGGTGCATGCTCCCGGAAATCTCAGCTACAGGTGCCCATTCACCTTTAGAGTGTTCTGTTGGCTTCTGTAGGGCTGGCATGCGTTGGCATACTTTTTTTTTAAGAAGTAGCTAAGTGTAGCAGACTGTAAGCCACCACAGAAAACGTACCACACTGGGACCAATATGTGACATATGCCACTGTATAACCATGTGCCCGAGTCTTCCCCATGTGGTGCTCCTGCATATGGTGAACTGAGATTTAAGGTGCCTTCATATGCGATAGATGAATGGAACTGATTTTCAGAGTGGGACTTGCAGAAATGCATGTGCTTGCTGCTAAAACGACCTCATTCAGATGAAAGAAATGGATTTTCAGTTGCAAAAACTTTCTTCAGCAAAATCCTACACATGTAAAGGCCATTAAAAAGGGTTGTCTGACCCCTAAGGTACAATCAACAAAGGCCGAGGATGCGTTTAACAAAAAATGAAGCCACTCCCCTGGTAATCATCTCCCTGAGGACCAGAAGTGTGATGTCCCATCCATTGTCACGTGTACTGCCGCAACCATTCACTGACCTCGGCAGGGACAGGTTTCTAGGGGTCAGACACTGTCGGCTACATGAGAGTTTGGCGGACAGCTATTTCTCGTAACCCTCCATACATCTGCACACTTGGCCATGGAGAGAGGCGAATAGGCCACTGCCAGACACCTTTATCTCCCGTAGTGACAAAGAATCTTCTTTCAACCACTACCAGTAATGGCACCTCTAGCATCCTCTGTGACATTTTGGAATTATTTCTATGGTTGACCAACAAGCAAATGCCAGGCCGTCCATTATGTCTTTGAAGGGTTGAGCAGAAATGCTGGAAGATCTACAATCGGTTTGAAGAAAGAACTAGATTAGTAATGCAGTGGGAGGAAACAACTTAACTAAGACAAATCCCACAGACCTCTTACTTGTCTGACAGGTCCGGTAAGTACTTACTGATTTAGGGTCCCCACCACTGGATCGGCAAAATATGGATGCGGTCTGTGTTGCATCTGTATTTTTTGCGGCCCCTTTGATCTCAATAGGTCTGTTGTCCGCATTTTGCAGACAAGTATAGGACATGTTCGATCCTATTGCGAAACGAAAATACGGATGCGGAAATCACATGGATGGTCAACGTTCTTTCTGCATCCGTAAGTCCACTGTGCAAAAGGATAGAGTATTTCTGCAGACCATGGACCAATTGGAAGCAATGGATCGACAAATATAATGCAGACAGCACAAGGACCGCAAAACGGATATAGTCATGTGCGTTGGCCTTATGGATATCAATCAGTTTTTATTGTATTTTTCCAAACATACAAGCAAGTAAAGGTTGATGACAATCAACAAATATAATGAAATATCATGAAACATGGTCATGAGAATGCACATATCAGATCTGAAGAAACACGTCACATATAGGAATGTCCAATAATTGCCAGCGAATCATCAAAAATTGACAAAAGAGAACTAAGGAAAGTAAGACAAGAAAATAGAAAGAGTGGGGAAAAAACAAGACAGGGGGGGGAAACAAGGGTGTTGAGGGGATACTGTTATTACAGGTGTCTCAAGTCAAAAGTAAGGCCGTCTGGAGACCCAAAGTCTCAAGAGAGAGAACAGTCATGTACCCAAGGCAAGAAATGGGAGGATGAGCGAAATTTGAGCCAAGTCCCCCATATTGCAGTGTAGACCGAGCCAGGGAGTCTGGATTCAGCCCCTAACTCCTCTAGCGCAAGGGTATCCAGGGGCGGTCGCCCATGTAACCCTCTGCAAGCTCTCCTCCGACCTCCACCTACGAGGAATGATCTGCCGCATGTACAAAAAATTTCAGTATGCCTTTCTTAACATGTTTAATTTGCCCTGGGAAGATGGAGAGTAAAGCTATTAAAGGAGAAGGTGATATATTAGTCCAGCAAGGATAGTTATAGAGAGAGAAGACATCTTTCCAGAGGGGAGCCACACTAGGACAATCCCACCAGATATGCACCATCATACCCACAGCTCCATGACATCTCCAACAGGTATCCGGTACGGATGGGTAGAATTTATGCAATATTACCGGAGTCCTGTACCACCTGGTCCAAATTTTATAGTTGAGTTCTTGTAGGCCATTGGATATAGAACAGCAATGCTCAACCTGTGGCCCTCCAGCTGTTGTAAAACTACAACTCCCATCATGCTCGGCTGTAGGCTGATAGCTGTGGACTTACTGGGCATGTTGGAAGTTGTAGTTTTGCAACAGCTGGAGGGCCACAGGTTGAGCATTCCTGATATAGAAGATTTGTGTGTGAATAACAACGATCTTTTCCATTGGGCTGGGGATATAGTGACACCCAACTCCTCCTCCCAAGCCCTAGCCAATTTTAGTACCTTGGGATGCATCCCAAGCTCCCCGTCCCCAATCTCTCCATCATTGAGCATACCATAAATCAAGGAGACCGCGTGATCGGGAGCTGACGCCGAAACACACAATGTCTCAAATGGGGTCAGTCGCAGTGTGCATTGGCCTTAAAGGTATCACTTCTATTGGGAATAAGTAACGGAGCCTTTCAACTTCTTTAAGCACATGGTGTGAAGAGTCCTCGATTTCAGTGTGACCAGATTGCGATGTTAATGCCGGAGATGTATAGCATGCGCTCCTCTAATTATACCATATTATCACTTCTAATGACTCAGATCTGTTCTTCCATCATTTACGTTTTTATTTCTTCATTTTTGATATTGCCTTTGTCTTGGATTACTGTTCTGTTTTCTCCCTTTCTGTTAACTCTTTGTGTGGTCCTCTGTCATTCTCAGCCTTCTTGTTTGGCTCTCCCTACTCCCCACATTTCCACAGACCCCTTTAAATCTGGCCTTGTTTTCCTGCTTGTTCCTCTTCCCCCGCTCCATCTCATCCTTCACACCATCTGTTGCTTGTTAGCAGAGAAAACGACTTTTCTGAGGCAGATTTTGCGCCCCATCCTGTGCCAAATTCTTACATCCTTCTCTAGTTCTTATTCAATCTCTGTCACAAACTGTGTTTATAACCTCTGATGGGAACCATAGTGCCCCTGTCTAGCCTGTCTGTGCTAGAGGTGCTGAACGTGCCAAGACATGGCTATCTGCACAAAACAGAAAGCACTATGTATTATCGGTATGTGTTCAACTGGGCTCTATTCGATTCTTCACCAGCCCGAGTTTTGTATAAGGTGGACGATCTGCCACACAAGGACGTATATCAATGACTATACATTACAACGTTTTATAATGATATTCAAAACCTGCACTGTACTTATCAATCCATAACGTCTTTTTTTACCAATACGATTCCACCAATGTCCAGAAGGCGAAGCTTGGCAGAACCCAGGGATTTTATTGCTGACAATTAGAGATGAGCGAACTTCTATTTTTAGTTCGGCGTCCAAAGTTCGGGTTCGGGTTATCGCAGCATCCCGTTATGGATTCCGCTACCGCGGACCATAACGGCATATGGAATCCATAAGGGGCTGCTTCATTGAACCCGAACCTTGGACAACCTAAGGATTTGGGGTACGTCACGTCATGTGATCAGTGCAGGGGCGTGGCTCAGCACTGGATTGGATAAGAGGTGATCCAGTGCTGAGCCACGCCCGGCACTGATCACATGATGGTGACGCCACCGCAGGTCGTCCGTGTTGTCCAAGGTTCGGTCCGGGTTATCCAAGCATCCCATTATGGATTCCGCTACCATGGACCATAACGGCATTTGGAATCGGGGTGAAGGACTCTAGGTGACGTCGTCATGTGATCAGTGCAGGGCGTGGCTCAGTACTGGATTGGATAAGAGGTCGTAGGCTACCACCTCTTATCTAATCCAGTACTGAGCCACGCCCCTGCACTGATCACATGACGGTGACGTCACCGCAGGTCCTCCGTGTTGTCCAAGGTTCGGGTTCAATTAAGCAGCCCCTTATGGATTCCAAATGCCGTTATGGAATACATAACGGGATGCTACGATAACCCGAACCCGAACTTTGGATGCCGAACTAAAAATAGAAGTTCGCTCATCTCTACTGACAATCTAATGTGTAAGATGGTGCCCTGGTCAGGCGCGTTGGGGGTTATTTATGTTCAGAAATACGCCTATATTAGGCGTATTTCTGGCCCAAATCGTGGCACAAGGATTATTTGTGCCGCAATCTGCGACTTTTCCCCGCTCCCGCCAGGTCTGAAAAAGTGGGTGGGGAAGGAGACGGGCCGGTAGGTCCGTCTCATTTATCATTTTCTACATCTCTTTTAGGCGTAGAAAATGGTCTAAATGTAAGACAGCAAGGAAGTGAGCTTACATTTAGAAGCGGCTGTGGATACACCGAAGTTATGTAGAGGCCTGTGCCTCTACATAACTTGGGCGTATCCGCTGCCAGCGCAGGGGCTTATTAAGACCGGTGTTTAAAACGCCACTCCTAACAAATGACCCCCATTGGATTTTAACATGTCTGATCCTTTGTTCTCATGGGAAATAAGCAGCTACTAGAAGGGTCTGACAGCGCCTTTTTTCCCTCTGTCAATTGAAATAAATATGCACATTCAGCCAAGTTGAAGCAGTTTTCAAGGCTCCTGATATTGATAGCTTCTTTCCAGGATACGTCATTAATATCCGACTGGTGAGGGTCTGACACCTCGCGCCTCCACTGATCAGCCGTTCCCTGCAACCTCCAGCTCTGGAACTAGCACTATGAATGGAACAGGAAAAACAGCGCCGTTCAAAGTGTAGTGGCCATCCTGGGTTACTGCAGCTCAGTTTCTATTGGAGTGAATGCCAGCTGAGTTGCAGTAACCCATCATGCCCACTACATTTTGAACGGAGCTGTTCTTCCTGTTCCATTCATAGTGCTAGTTCCAGGGAGATAAAGGGAGCAGCTTATCAGTGGCGGTGCAAGGCGTTGAACATGTCCTGAGGATAGGTCATCACTATCAGGAGTCTGGAAAACCCCTTTAAGCATGCACGTTTATGGTAGTTGGGGAGAGCAACCTTTCTAATCATTACGAGCTAAACCCCAGTTCAAGAATAGGCAACCTGTGAAACATGGTAACTATAATTTGCTGTAAAATTGTAGGGCTAACATCATGCAACCACAGTGGTTTACTTGGCAAGAAGATTTGCAAAAACTCCTATGGTTGCATTGTGGGTGATGTTTCCGGGACTTGTGCTCTAGTGTGTAGCCTTGGCCGGAAAATGAATTACTTTCAGCTAACTGACCCTGCTGGGCTACAAGCTGTACTAATTCAATGTGTCCACTTGTGTCACCCTTTTTTGATTAAGGATCTGTTCACCGTGTCCTTCTGCTTGGGGTTTCTGTTGAAGTTTACATCACTTTTATAGCAAAGCATGCAGCATAATTCTTGCAGTCAAAAGACGGAAACCCAACAGAACCCATTATAATTTGGTAGAGTCTGTCAGGCAGTTATTGGATCCATTGCACACTATTGCATGTCGGATGTAGGCTAAGTGCCATGGTGCCTGTCATAATCATTAGTTATGGCACCAGTGTGGAGACAGCCTAACATTGACAGCTATAGTTCCCCCAATAAAATGAATACTTTGAGCCTTAGGCCCCTTTCACACGGGACGTGAACACATTGCACCCGCACTGAATCCGGACCCATTCACTGCAGATGAGCGTTGATTTTCACGCATCACTTGTGCGTTGCGTGAGAATCGCAGCATGTTCTATATTCTGCGTTTTTCACCCAACGCAGGCCCCATAGAAATGAATGAGGCTGCGTTTAAATCGCATCGCATCTGCAAGCAAGTGCGGATGCGGTGCAATTTTCACGCATGGTTGCTAGGAGATGATAGGGATGAGCAACCCCATTAAAGTGTATTCACTGTATTATTTTCCCTTATAACATGGTTATAAGGGAAAATAATAGCATTCTTAATAGAGAATGCTTACTAAAATGTGGATTGAGGGGATTAAAAAATAAAACAAATTAACTCACCTCATCCACTCGATCGCGCAGCCGGGCATTGCCTTCTTTCTTCTTTTTGAGGACCTGCAAAAGGACCTTTGGTGAAGTCAGTGCAGGTCCTGGTGAATGAAGATAGAAGATGTGGATGAGGTGAATTAATTTTTTTTATTTTTTAACCCCTCGATCCACATTTTACTAAGCATTCTCTATTAAGAATGCTATTATTTTCCCTTATAACCATGTTATAAGGGAAAATAATCAAATCTACAGATTACCGAACCCGAACTCGAACTTCTGCAAAGAAGTCCGGGTTCGGGTCTGGCTACCAAACATTCAGATTTTTCTCACGCGCGTGCAAAATGCATTGAAACGCATTGCACTGCCGCGGAAAAATCACACGATTTCCTGCAACGAACCCGCATCCTATCAGGCCCTCACACACGACACCCATGTGAAAGAGGCCTTAAAGAGGTTGTCCATGATTGGGAACTTTTTAACAGACCCCTGAATTGTGTTGTACTTGTTAAAAAAACGCTTTACCTTCTCTCCACTGCTCTATTATGCCTCCCTGGCTCCCTTCAGCAGTCATACGGTCCCTGTTCTATAGACTTCTGGATGGCTGGGGGTCATGTTTCCACTGCAACCAATGACTGGCCTTAGACAATCATTGGCGGTAAAAGCACATGTGATCCTGTACCTCTGTCATTTTACAAGAAGGGGACTGGAAGACTGCTGAAGGGAGCCAGAAACGGAGTAGCGGGGAGCAGGTGAATTTGTGTTTTTCAACAGTACAACATGGTGCGGGGATCTATTAAAAAAGTCTCCAAAACTGGTCAGTCCCTTTAAGGTCTAAGGGCGGAGGGTGCTGGCTGGCCCGTCATAACCAGAAAATCATCCCCTTTTGTCTGCTTTCTTGAAGTGTGAATTCTATTCGTTTAAAGGCTCGTGCACACAACCGTATGTATTTTGAGATCCGCAAAAAATGCGGATAACATCCGTGTGCATTCCGTATTTTGCGGAACTAAACAGCTGGCCCCTAATAGAACAGTCGGATCCTTGTCCATAATGCGGACAATACTAGAACATGTTCTATTTTTTTGCGCAACGGACACACGAACATACGGAAACTAAATGCACACAGAGTAAATTCTGTGTTTTTTTTTTTTGCAGACCCATTGAAATGAATAGTTCAGTATACGGTCCGCAAAAAAATGGAACGGACACGAAAAGAAAATACGTTCTGTGGACTTGGCACTTGTTTATAGTCTATCTAGTTCAAGTGGCAACAGATATTAAAAATTTTATTTGCCACATTTAAAAAAAAATTGCAGAAATTATTTTTGTTATTTCTAGGCATCACAAGTGAAAAGAAACATTTTTGTATGGCCCTTATGTTGCTTCCACATGGTGCGTTATGGAAAAATGCCACCTCCTCAGCAGTGCCAAACAGATACAGTGTAGAGCAAAATACCACAACACAACACAAAATACTGTACCCACCAGCAGCGCCAAACACCGCAGTGCAGCACAAAATATCACCACAGCAGCGCCAGACAAATACAGTGGGTAAAGCTGTTTTACAGGGGGATTCATGGGTAGGCTGGCACACAAGGAATGTATGATAGGTAGGCTGGCACACAACTGGAAAATGAAGGGTAGGCAGGCACACCAAAGGGGAATGATGGATAACTTGGCAACCAAGGGGTCAGTGATAAGACAGAGGCAGGGATATATAAGGGAATGGGCAGGGGTGTAGCTAGAAGTGACTGGCCCCCACAGCAAATTTTTGTATGGGCAGGGGGCTTTGCAACTCTTTCTGCCCGCTGTTCCGCCATGTACTAGTGCTTATTATGGCACATATAAGCGCACACCGTCTGCATATATGAGTAATAAAATAAGCAGTAGTAGATGAGTTAAAACATAACTTTCATTTGATTGCTCTAACACCTAAAGGAAAAAAAGAATTTTAAAAACCTGCTGTTTCTCTAGATGACCTTATGTTGATAGAAGTGTTAATAGAGTGTCAAAGGTCTATAAAAGCAGCTACTCTAATCTTACAGACCTTTGAGACTCTATTAACACTACTGTCAACATAAGGTCATCTAGAGAAACAGCATGTTTTTAAAATTCTTTTTTTCCCTTTAGGTGTTTAAGTGTTAAAACATAACTTTCATTTGATTGCTCTAACATAAGTGTCAGAAACATGGTTTTTCCATTCATAAACCTGCACACTGAGCTCCCAGCAGCAGATAAAAGCCTGCCGGGCACTTCTGGTTTGACATCACCTGGGCACATGGTCTTTGCTTAGCAGAGGCTGTCCCTGGCACCTCATCAGCAGCCGGCAATGGCGTGGGGGTGGCGGGCTCCCCGTCTTCATAATAACTTAAAAAGGAAGCTGCTGCTTTCTTTAGGGCGGGAGAAGGGGGATGTGAGAGGATCGGCCAATGGCTCGGCAGCGAGCTGATACTGACAACAGAGCTCTGTACTGTACGGAGCTCTGTTATTGGATTGCTGTGCTGCCTGTGCCTTTGGGGCCCCTTGTCTGCCCGGGCCTCAAAGCAGCCGCTTCCCATGCTTCCCCGGTAGTTGCGCCATTGGGAATGGGAACCAGTGTTGTGAACTTCCTCCATGGCAAGAAAGGATGATCCTAGTGTTCTGGCTTCTGCATCTCCATCCACTTCTTCTTCAGCTGGGACACACGCTCCAGCAGTGGTGCCGTCTTGACACCCTCACTCATATTTTCGCTTCTCCTCTGTTTAGACCTGTGGCATCAGGGTCAGTTATCTGCAGCAGTGCTATGTGGCTGGTGCTGCTGGGTGGCACTGGCAGGAACCCATGCTTTAGCAATTAATGACAAACACTAATCTACACTGCTGTGATCTTCTCTACTGACCCAAGCGCTGCTGTCACTATCATAGAGCGTCTTGGGCATGTCCTAATGCTAACCAGCATCTGGATGTTGTGTACCGGGCCCCCTTGATACAGCATGCCCATAACAGCCACTAAGACTGCTACGATGATAGTTCGGCTCCTGCAGATGCAGTTGCGTCTTTTACTGACCACTTGCACCTCCACCGATAACAAGAATACAATGGGTACAATGCACATGCGTGACCACAGCTCCATTTGAAGTGGCTCCCATTCCTGTGCTTGCTGGCGCCCCAATGTTTGGATCCCTCTAATCAGACAATTATCCCCTATCCAGTAGAGAAAAGATAAGGGTTTATTGTGGGACAATCCCTTTAAATAAATGTTTTAACTGTAAAACCTGCAACCAATTTTAACTGCACCTCAAATGCTATGTGTGAACTTACCTTACTCTATTTAATATGCAGCTCAGCTGTCTTGCAACCCCCAATCAAGAATTAAGGAGATCATTCAAGGAGTACAGTGGTACCCAAGCAAATGATGGCTGTCATTTATTTTGTCTATCTGCATAACTTTTGGGGGAAATTAGTGTTTAACCCCTTAAGGACAACCAAATTCCAAAGTTTAAACATGCTGAGTGGTTGCTATAGACTTCCAGAGGCAATGTCTATGATCGGCAATAACGCCAATCACAGACATTTAACTCCTCAGATGCCTTGGTCAATTGCGACCCTGACATTTGAGCAGTGAAACCCTGGGAGCCATTTGGTTGCTCTGGCAGCTTCGGCCTTCTGAAGGCTCCAAGGCCTGCCACAGAGAGGTTCCTATGGAGCCCTTTCATGGACAGGGCTCCACAGGAACAATATGAATCTCCCATAAGCAGCAATGGTAACTCACTGCAGTCTGTAGGAAAACCGATCAGATGATCCCATGTTCCAGTCCATATGGGGAACTTTAAAAAAGTAAAAAAAAATTAAAAAAAACACAGGCAAAAAACAGTTTTAGGCTACATGCACACGACAGTTGTTTTTTGCTGTCCGCAAATCGCGGATCCGTCTCCCTTTTTTTTCACATCCACATCCTTTCCTTGTGTCCGCAAATTTTGTAGGTTGTGTTTCCGTGTGTCTTCCTTTTTTTTTGCGGATCCGCAAAAAAAACGGAAGGCTTGAAACAGTTTATTAAAGTACCTGCACAAAGGCCCTGGTTTGCAAGCAACCATCCGCAAAAAAAACGGATGCGGATGGAAAAACGGAAGGCTTCAGTGTGGCTTCCGTTTTTTTTGCGGACCCATTGACTTCTATGGGTCCGCAAACCGTTTTTTGCGGACAAGAATAGGACATGCCATATTTTTTTTGCGGACGTGAAATGCGGAATACGGACGCGGACAGGAAACGGAAGAGGCATCAGTTTTTTTTGCGGATCCATAGAAATGAATGGGATCCGCAAAAAAAACGGAACGGAAGCCGAGAAAAAACACTGTCGTGTGCATGTAGGCTTAAGCATATAATAAAATATAAAAATTCTAATAACCCCTTTTCACCGTATTAAAAAAATAAATAAAATAAAGGTCATAGGCATCGTCACATTCCAAAATGCCTGTACTAATAAAATATAAGTGTATTTATCCTGTATGGTGAATGCCGTAATGGAAAAAGAAATGAAAAATGGACGATTCCCTGTTTTTTCATTGCTTCACCTCCCCAAACATGTAATAACAAGTGATCAAAAAGCAATACATACTCCAAAAGTGTATCAATAAAACTTACAGACGGTCTCGCAAAAATGAGCCCTCACACAGCTCCGAAGATGAAAATATAAATAAAAGATGGGGGTCAGAATATTGCAATGCAAAGAAAATAATCATTTTTGTCAGTTTTTTTAAATATTAAAACACAAGAAACACTATATAAATATAGTATCGCTGTAATAGTACTGGCCCAGAGAATAAAGGTCAGGTCAGTTTTACCCCATAGGGAATGCCGTAAAACAAAACCCATAAAACTATTGTAGAATTGCGTTTTTTTTTCTAATCCCCCCACATATGGAATTTTTTTTCCAGCTTCCCACTGCATCATATGAAATATAAAATAGTGCTATTAGAAAGTACAACTTGTGCCACAAAAAACAAACACTCATAAGGCTATGTGAAGGGAAAAATAAAAAAGTTATAGCTCAGAGAAGGCAGAGAGTAAAAAATGAAAATGCAAAAGAAAAATTGGCCCGGTCCTTAATGGGTTAAAAAGAATCTGCCACCAGTTTTATGCTGTCCAAAGTCCTAATGGCTCCAGCGCATGCGATAGGTCCTAATATTCATGAGCTCTCCCCTCTCCCTGCCTCTGATTGATGACGGCGGGTGGGCAGGAGAAGCTGGGACCTCAAGATTATCAGGACTTGTTGGCATGCACTGGAGCTGTTCATTACACGATTTTTGCACAGAAGCTAGGGCAATTAAAAAAAGGTTACCTAGCGTTTTGCTAAGGGGAACTGTCACGAGTTTGTGCTGCCCTTAGTTGCGGCACCATGAAACTGGTGACAGATTCTGTTTTAAAAGGGGTTTTCTGGGAGTAAGGGTACATTCACATGAGAGAGCCAATTAAAGTCTATGGGCCTATTCTCATGGCTGTTTTTTTGATGGCCAGTGAATAGAGCATGTCAAAAAATAGGACATTTTTGGCCATTTTTTCAGCCAGGTGGACCCCAGTGAAATCAGTGGGCCCCTTTTTAACAGTCATTTAGATAGGAGTGCACCCATCTAACAGCTGTTACACAATGTTAAAAAATAAAAACATTCAGGGGTTAAAATAAAAAACAAAAATACCTCATCCACTTGAACGCGAGGGAACAATTGTTCCACACTGGAGACCACAGGACCTGATGCCCCCATGATGTGACTTCACGAGGCAGGGAGCGTCAGGTCCTGTGGTCTCCAGTGCCCAAGTGATTGTTCCCAGGACTGCCTGTTGTAGGGTGAGTATTTTTTTGATTTTTTTTATTGTGGGTGGAGTGGGGGGATATAGGACCTGGGGGCATTATAGATACCGGGGGTATTGTGGTGGGCATTATTTATACTGGGGGCACTATGGAAGAGTATTATAAGGCACTGCAGGAGTTAGGCCCCTTTCACAGGGGCGAGTTTTCCGCGCGGTTGCAATGCGTGAGGAGGACGCATTGCACCCGCACTGAATCCGGACCCATTCATTTCTATGGGGCTGCGCACATAAGCGTTGATTTTCACACATCACTTCTGCGTTGCGTGAAAATCGCAGCATGCTCTATATTGTGCGTTTTTCACGCAACGCAGGCCCCATAGAAGTGATTGGGGCTGCGGGAAAATCGCAATCATCCGCAAGCAAGTGCGGATGCAGTGCGATTTTCCCGCATGGTTGCTTAGCAACGGGACCAGATCTTTATTATTTTCCCTTATAACATGGTTATAAGGGAAAATAATAGCATTCTTAATAAAGAATGCTTATTAAAATGAGAATGAAGGGGTTAAAAATAAAAAACTTAACTTACCTTAGCCACTTGATTGCGTAGTTGCGATCTGTCTTCTCTCTTCAAGCTTCAGCTAACAGCTAAAGGACCTGTAATGATGTCACATCACATGGTCCATCTTACCATGGTGATGGACCATGTGATTGGACCATGTGATGTGACGTCATCACAGGTCCTTTAGTTGTTAGCTGAAGCTTGAAGAGAGAAGACAGATCGCAACTACGCGACCAAGTGGCTAAGGTAAGTTGTTTTATTATTTTTAACCCCTTCATCTTCATTTTACTAAGCATTCTTTATTAAGAATGCTGTTATTTTCCCTTATAACCATGTTATAAGGGAAAATAATAAATTCTCCAGAATACTCTACCCGAAACCGGACTTCAGTGATGAAGTCCGGCTTTGGGTCTGGGTACCAAACATGGCGATTTTTCACACGCGCGTGCAAAACGCATTACAAACGTTTGCACCCGCGCGGAAAAATCGCGCGTATTCCCGCAACACACCCGCCTCTTATCCGGGCGTCAAACATGACGCCTGTGTGAAAAAGGCCTTAGGGTTAAAAAAAAAGCCATTGAAATTCATCCCTTTTTTAACAGCCATTTTTACAGCTATTAAAAACGGATAGATGGACAGAAAATAGATGCACACACTGATGCAAAATCCTTAAGATAGCCCATCAATGTATGCTTGATGGAGGTGTAACCTCCAGGGCCACCACTGAAACAAATGTCAGTGGAGTGCTGCAGCACGTTCGGTGTAAATGTAGGTACATTGGCTTACCACTGTACTTGTTACTAGAGGTAACCCCTGTTCACCTCTCCCTTTGCTGAATCCATCTGTAGAAGTTGTGGTGTTTAAAGAGTTAAGTGACCAGGATCAGAGGTTTGAGCAATGTTGTCCATTCGGTTCCTTTCATGCATTCAGTGTTTCTTATCCAAAACTAGGAGCGGGACTGAAACACAGAACCTGTGCAGATCTTTCCATTATATTATCTCTTTGTAGGCTCCAGCCCTGTTTTTTTTTGCAGTCAGTGATGCAAAACACAGGTGTGAATAAAGGCCGACTTACACTAGCCAACTGTGCAAGCAATTATCAGGAAGGAACCGTTTGTTCCCAATAGCTGTCAGCTTGTCAGATGTGAAGAGCTGCATTAACTTGCTGTAGTCATCTCCTCTGTATAGGGACCAGTGATGGCTCCTGTGATCTTTTGTCCGCATACAGGTTCATTGTTTCTGGACAGCCGATCCCTCTTTACAAGGATGATCTGCTGCTCAGAAATGATAATTTTAGGTGCCACATCAATGATGCCTTCACCCGATGAACAAACATTGTTCATTCATTGGGTGATCGGAGGCATCTTTAGACCGGCCGGTAATTGGGCACAAGTGCTAGCATGAACTTTGTGAGCCTGTCAAGCAAAAATATTGTCCATGTATGTCCTATTGAAGGAACTGCTTACATGGACATCCAAAGGAAGGGATCTGTCTGACTGTAGATTGTCTCAATATTGTGAAGATGATGCAGTAGTGGTACTAGTGGAGGTCCTATAACCTGGAAGGTATGAAGGTATAAAATGGTTCCAAATATCTGTAATGGATGAATTGCTGTCATTCTAGTGTAGCATATCACTATTGCTGTAGACTTGGAAGACTCCAGGTATAGGAGGGCCTCTTGTTCACCCTACCTTTGGTTTGTGAGTGTAGAGTTTACTCACCTCGATGGCCATGGTGCTGATGCCAGCCCTGGCAAACTGAAATAGTGTTTGAGATTTATTTCTAATTAATGCTTCCATTTCCTATATAGTACCCAAAGAAGGCATAATTGTTGAGTGCTGCACAGGGTCCAGTCAACTTTCGATGGAACAGTTTCACAGACGATGCTTCCTTCTCGGCATTCACCATCAGTGAAGGTGACCGCTGCTATTACATGCAGCGATCTCCTCAACAGTATGGGGATGATCGATCCCTAATGCCATCGCTCTTCCCGTACAAACTCATTGTTTTGCCAAATGATGATTTAGGTGTCTACACAAATGATTCAATTACCCGACGAAAGAGCGTTTCACTCGTCATCGGGTAATTGGTGGCACCTTTACACTGCCAGATAATTGCTAATGAGCATTCCTATGAACTCGGTGCTTAATCTCAGTTTCAAAAAAGTAAAAGTAACAAACTTAAATTAACATATAACTTGGGATCCCAAAACGGTCGGGTTAGAGTATGGAGGCCTCATGGTAAGTGCTTCAGTCCTGCCTTTGCTGTGGAGTGACACACTGCCCCAACTGATGGTGGGATGATCTGGGGAGCCATCGCATACGACAGTTGGTCATCCTTAGTAGTGATATAAGAGACACTAATAACACGACGTGTGCAGGACATCCTTTGGCCATGTTTGTTGCCTCTCATGGAGGGCTTCCACTGATATATTTCCCAGGAAAGTCTTCGGCAGATTGTTATACTTTCTTGGCCTATGTGGTCGTCAGATTTATCTCCAATCAGGCATTTTTGGGACCAGCTGAGACTCCAGCTTCTGCAATCTACAGTGCTGGTATTTTTCTACAGAGCCCATCATATGAGTAGTCTAAGGCCCCATTCAGACGTCCATAGTGTGTTGCGGATCCGCAACACACCATGCCGGCACTCCCCATAGAAATGGCTATTCTTGTCCGCAGGCTGCGGACAAGAATAGGACATGCTCTATCTTTTGCGGAGCCGCGGCCGGATGTTTCGGGCCCGAAACCCGGAAGTTCTGGGCCGCGGCTCCAGAAATGCTGATGCAGAGAGCACATAGTGTGCTTTCCACATCACGTCCGGCCCCATTCACAATGAATGGGTCCGCATCCATTCCCCAGAATTGCGGAATGGATACGGACAAAATTGCGGACGTGTGTATGGGGCCTAAGAGGGTATAAAAATATCTTGGAAGGTACATAAGCAATTGTAGGCCCAATACTTTGATGCATTTCATAGATGACAATATTTGGGGAATACAATATGTCTTTATGGAGAGTACCTTGACCTGCCTGGCGGTACGATGTCTTCATTCATTTTGCACCCGGAGCAGTACAATCTTCTGGAGCTGCGGCCGGAAGGTCGCGCCGCGCTCCGGAAATGCGGATGCGGACAGCACACTGTGTGCTGTCCACATCCTTCCCTGCGCCGTTCTTTCTATGACAGCTCAGGAGTTAGTAAAAGGATGAAAATGAACAGCCATCTTAGTGAGCCGGACAAAAAAACAAAAACAGCAGGTGGCGCTATACAAAAATACCGTACATTTTATTGAATAACCATTGGCTATGCTAAATTTTTAATTATATGCAATTACAAAAGTATTCAGATCCAGGAGCTGGTTTGAAAACTGTAGAATATTTTTCATGGGACAACCCCTTAACAGACACTAAACAAGCACAACACTGAAACAGAGTGCAATGATTATTCAGAGTGCAATACTTTTTTTTTTTTTGAAGAACAGTTCTCCGAGTGGTGAACTGTAATATATGGGGTGCCCAGCAGCGCCATCACAGGGCACATTTAAAGGGTATCTGTCACTATTGACCTCCCAATCCAACTGTTTGCATAGACAGATAGCTGTGGTTCACCTAATGAAAACGCTGGTGACAGATTCCCTTTAAATAAGCTAGCTATCTATATAATGCAACGACATGCTGGATTCTACAAGGAGGAACATTTTAGTATTATATCTTAAAGGGGTTGTCCTCATTCAGGGGTCTTTCGGCCTGACCTCCCCCATGTTGCTGGACCTGTGGAGGGAAGCCTATTTACTACTCCACGCCGCTGGGTTTCGGCTCCTTTCTTTCTCCTCCTGCCACTGATATGCTCAGGTCCTGTGTGTCAACATCCAGTTTGACAGGATGTCACACGCAGTGGCGTACATACAGTAAAGAAGTAAGGGCCCCATAGCAAGGATCAAACCAGGCCCCCCACAGGGCAGAAGGGTTTCTGCCTAAACCTCTTTGAATGACCCTTGGGCCATTTTTTCCACTGCTTCATTTTCTAAAAGTTGTTCCTTTAGAGCAGGAGTGCACAACCTGCGGCCCAGGGGCCACACGCGGCCCTCGATACCATTCTGTGCGGCCACCACACAACTAGTAAAAGACATGTAGGTCTATATCTTATGGCTTCTTACATGTATCTTTTATGTATTCTCCTATTAGATGGGAGTCCTAGAACTGTAACTAGACATTTAAAGTATATACTGTATGTTCAATATGCCGAAAATACAGTATTTCAGTTGCTAATACCCATTAAATTTTAATTTTCGGCCCTTGGAATTGGTTCAGGCTGACAATGTGGCTCCTGGCCAGAAAAGGTTGTGCACCCCTGCTTTAGAGGGTAGAGTCCTGACCAAGTTTTCACCCTCAATAGAAGAGAGATAATCCCAACTAAGACTGGGCCTCCTCTTGCCCTGGGCCCCATAGAGTTGCATGGTCTGCCGCTATGGTAGTTACCCCCTGGTCATATGTGCTGTTGCGGTGATGGGTCTCCCATACGTCTCGTCAGTGGGTCACTCCAGTCAAAACAGATGTTGACACACGGGACTGAAGCACATCAGCGGCAGCAGGAGACCAAGGAAGCAGAAAATCAGTGGCGGGAGCAGGTCAGTATGCTTCCCTCTACACTGATTGTTAAAGGCGTTTTCCCTATGAAATATATTCTGCAGTTTTCAAACCCGAACCTGAATCTGAATACTTTTGTAATTGCATGAAAGTAAAAATTTAGCATAGCCACTGAGTTATTCAATGGAATGTGCCTGTGTAACACCACCTGCTGTTTCTTCTTTTCCTTATTTTTCTGTCCACCTTGCTGTGGTTGGTCGCACATGCTCAGTTCCATCCTTTATCTGCCTCCTGACCTGTGAAAGGGAGAGAGCTGCAGCAGAAATCACATGCCCCCTGAGCTGCAGCAGAAGGGAAAAGTCCCCTGAGCCAGCTTGATATAAAGCTTGATCTAGCAGAGCAATGAATATGGGGAGATCTGTGGATCCATGTGAGGTACAGGGCTGGTTTTAGCTTTGTTAGAGATTGAGATTAATCACCCTTTAATGTCCATGAGGTTTTGTGGGAAAGCTGCTGTATAGCTGCAAAATCATGTACCCATTAATAAATTTCAAAATCGCACTGATTTGCGATAAAACCACATATGCAATGTGACTGGACCCTTAGGCTCCTCTTTCTGGTCTTTATAGAAAATGATTATGCAGCTGCATCTGAGATGGCACACAGCGGCTATGGTAGAAGAACTACTTGGCAGCAGAAGGGAGAATGGAGGACTGGTGATGAGCCATTACAGCCTTGAGTGGTGAGAGAGGGTAGGATGATCTGGCCTAAGAAAAAGGAGATTGCAAAATAATAATAATAATAATGATAATAGAATATATATTTTAAAGATCCATGTAATCTTCATAAATTATTTAAAAAGAATACTATACATTCTCGTCCTCAATGCGGACCAGAATAGGACATGTTCTATGATTAGGGGAACGGCCCCAGGGATCTGAAAAAGTTACAGATGTGTGCATGGCACCATAGGAATGAATAGTCCACTAAATGATGAAAAATTCCAGCGCATGAGGACTTAAAGGCTATGTATACCTTTGGGGGCATATTTTTTTTATTATTGCATTGTACTTATTTCGGGCTAAAAATTATTTTCTCAATTGGTCTTTATTAAAAATATGGAATCTTTCTTGTGTACATTGCTGAGATGCTGTAGTAGCAGCCTGTGGATTTTCTCTCTTTTCCGTCAGTTGGGGAGCTGACAGGCTCCTTATCTCTGCTCTCTGACATTATAAACACTCATTATAGCTCAGCTCTTATCTTACTGATAAGAATGTGGCTTAAATAAGTGTTCATGACCTCTTAGTAGTTTAGAGATAAGGTTTATTAAATGACCAGCCCAAAATGAACTTGAAAGTACCTGTCACACAGCTAGAAAAACAAGTAACCCTTTGTGACAGAATGGCTCAATATTTTTTAATAAAGGCCAATTAAAATATCATTTTCAGGAAAAAAAAATGCAAAATGCAATCATAAACAAAAATTGTCTCCAAAGGTGTACATAGCCTTTAACTTTGGGTCCACATCCATAGAAGCCACACAAGCCAGTTTCCCATCCAATCTGCTGAAAGTCATTTAAAATGTTAACCTACAAAAAAAATCTCAAACATACCCTGTTTTGTGTGTTTTTTCATGGTATGAAAAAAATCTTCAGAAAAATTTCAGAACCTGACAACTTCACTCAAAACACACCGATGGAACCTGAAGCAAAATACAAGGGATTGCACACCTTTACCTTCACAACTATGGGACTGCGGAAGTGTGTTCAATATGTTCTTGCAGCAGCTCCAACATTTATTGAGACCTTCTAATAAGCTGTGGTAGAAATCATCACAGACACTTATATAAATATATATATATAATTTATTTATCAGAAAGTGTTCACAAAGGACGAAGTAACAATTGCTGAGACGATTCCACAGGTCAAAGGTCTATTTCCACATTCCAAATGAGCAAAGCCAACAGAAGCATTACGCTTAGACCACCTCTAGCTCCACCAGCATTCAAGCTGTCACCAATATCTTCTCCCACCTCCTCTATCCTATCTTCCCATTCCTTGATCTCATTCTGACTTGGGCCAGGTTGACCTCTATAGAAAGAGGAAGGTTTAGGTGGAAAGGATAATCCTGACAGATTTCCTGTGGGGATGGGTTTATGAGAGCTACAAAACCGTAGATCCCGCTCCTCAAGGGAGCGCAGATCTCTTCCTCGAAAAGCTGGTGGGGAGGAGCAGGTCACTGGGGAGCTAGAGATCCCCGGGGAGGACCGAAACCAACCCCACAGTGATCGGCAACTACAGTCACAATGCCATGGGTTCCCATTGAGACGCAAAAACTGCAGTGAAGGAAGAGAACGCAAACAATCTCCTGAGAGGGATGGTAGGCTGTTATTGAAGAGGAAGAGTATGGTGAGGCTGCTCAAACCACTGAAAGCCGCAGGGGAGATAGTCACAAGGCGATTACTATGAAGCAACAGCCGATCCAGGCTTGAGAGACCGAGAAACGTACCGGCTGGGAGAGACTGCAACAGGTTTCCATACAAAAACAACTGTGTGAGGTTTGACAGGTCACGGAACATGCCATCCTAAAGAGAGAGAAACAATCAGATGATTAGTAGATGGAAAGTCTTTTAGAGCGGTGTTAGAAAGTAATTAATAAGTGCAATCAAAAAAATAGAAAAAAAATAACAGGTGGTGGAAGGAGTGAGTATCTCACATTGGTAAAGTAAACGGTTTATATATAGTATGTGACGGCATCCGCTCCATATTTAAAGTTATATGCGAATGTTTAATTGACAGTCTGTAGTGCATATAGATCTGTCTCCTGTACTCTCAGACGTGAGAAGCAGCTGGCAGTGTGATTACTCAAATGCTAGCTCTTAAAGGAACACTCGAGGAAAAAATGATTCACTGTGTTATGTGCCTCATGCAGGGCCTAAACGGGCGGGGCATAACTTCTACCTATAAAGTTCTGTATGATGCTCCGCCCCTCTGTGTTATGCCTAGTGTAGAGCCTAAAGGGGCGGTGCATAACTTCTACCTATAGAGTTCTGTATGATGCTCTGCCCCTCTGTGTTCTGCCTAGTACAGAGCCTAAAGGGGTGGTACATAGCTTCTACCTATAGAGTTCTGTATGATGCTCCGCCCCTCTGTTATGCGTAGTGCAGAGCCTAAAGGGGTGGTGCATAACTTCTACCTATAGTGTTCTGTATGATGCTCTGATGCTCTGTGTTATGCCTAGTGCAGAGCCTAAAGGGGTGGTGCATAACTTCTACCTATAGTGTTCTGTATGATGCTCTGCCCCTCTGTGTTATGCCTAGTGCAGAGCCTAAAGGGGTGGTGCATAACTTCTACCTATAGTGTTCTGTATGATGCTCTGCTGCTCTGTGTTATGCCTAGTGCAGATCCTAAAGAGGTGGTGCATAACTTCTACCTATAAAGTTTTGTATGATGCTCCGCCCCTCTGTGTTATGCCTAGTGTAGAGCCTAAAGGGGTGGTGCATAACTTCTACCTATAGTGTTCTGTATGATGCTCTGCCCCTCTGTGTTATGCCTAATGCAGAGCCTAAAGGGGTGGTACATAGCTTCTACCTATAGAGTTCTGTATGATGCTCCGCCCTCTGTGTTATGCCTAGTGCAGAGCCTAAAGGGGTGGTGCAGAACTTCTATTTATAGTGTTCTGTATGATGCTCCGCCCCTCTGTGTTATGCCTAGTGTAGAGCCTAAAGGGGTGGTATATAGCTTCTACCTATCGTGTTCTGTATGATGCTCCACCCCTCTGTGTTATGCCTAGTACAGAGCCTAAAGGGGTGGTACATAGCTTCTACCTATAGAGTTCTGTATGATGCTCCGCCCCTATGTGTTATGCCCCTTCTACCTATAGAGTTCTGTATGATGCTCTGCTCCTCTGTGTTATGCCTAGTGTAGAGCCTAAAGGGGTGGTACATAGCTTCTACCTATAAAGTTCTGTATGAAGCTCCGCCCCTCTGTGTTCTGCCTAGTGTAGAGCCTAAAGGGGTGGTGCATAACTTCTACCTATAGAGTTCTGTATGATGATCTGCCCCTCTGTGTTCTGCCTAGTACAGAGCCTAAAGGGGTGGTACATAGCTTCTACCTATAGAGTTCTGTATGATGCTCCGCCCCTCTGTTATGCGTAGTGCAGAGCCTAAAGGGGTGGTGCATAACTTCTACCTATAGTGTTCTGTATGATGCTCTGATGCTCTGTGTTATGCCTAGTGCAGAGCCTAAAGGGGTGGTGCATAACTTCTACCTATAGTGTTCTGTATGATGCTCTGCCCCTCTGTGTTATGCCTAGTACAGAGCCTAAAGGGGTGGTGCATAACTTCTACCTATAGTGTTCTGTATGATGCTCTGCTGCTCTGTGTTATGCCTAGTGCAGATCCTAAAGGGGTGGTGCATAACTTCTACCTATAAAGTTCTGTATGATGCTCCGCCCCTCTGTGTTATGCCTAGTGTAGAGCCTAAAGGGGTGGTGCATAACTTCTACCTATAGTGTTCTGTATGATGCTCTGCCCCTCTGTGTTATGCCTAATGCAGAGCCTAAAGGGGTGGTACATAGCTTCTACCTATAGAGTTCTGTATGATGCTCCGCCCCTCTGTGTTATGCCTAGTGCAGAGCCTAAAGGGGTGGTGCAGAACTTCTATTTATAGTGTTCTGTATGATGCTCCGCCCCTCTGTGTTATGCCTAGTGTAGAGCCTAAAGGGGTGGTATATAGCTTCTACCTATCGTGTTCTGTATGATGCTCCACCCCTCTGTGTTATGCCTAGTACAGAGCCTAAAGGGGTGGTACATAGCTTCTACCTATAGAGTTCTGTATGATGCTCCGCCCCTCTGTGTTATGCCCCTTCTACCTATAGAGTTCTGTATGATGCTCTGCTCCTCTGTGTTATGCCTAGTGTAGAGCCTAAAGGGGCGGTACTTAACTTCTACCAATAGAATTCTGTATGATGCTCCGCCCCTCTGTGTTATGCCTAGTGTAGAGCCTAAAGGGATGGTGCATAACTTCTACCTATAGTGTTCTGTATGATGCTCTGCTCCTCTGTGTTATGCCTAGTGTAGAGCCTAAGGGGGTGGTGCAGAACTTCTACTTATAGAGTTCTGTTTGATGATCTGCCCATTAGTGTTATGCCCAATGCAGTGCATAAATGGGCGGTGCATATCTTCTACCTATAGTGTTCTGTATGATGCTCTGCTGCTCTGTGTTATGCCTAGTGCAGAGGCTAGAGGGGTGGTGCATAACTTCTACCTATAGTGTTCTGTATGATGCTCTGTCCCTCTGTGTTATGCCTAGTGCAGAGGCTAAAGGGGCGGTGCTTAACTTCTACCTATAGTGTTCTGTATGATGCTCTGCCCCTCTGTGTTATGCCTAGTGTAGAGCCTAAAGGGGCGGTACTTAACTTCTACCAATAGAATTCTGTATGATGCTCTGCTGCTCTGTGTTATGGCTAGTGTAGAGCCTAAAGGGGTGGTGCATAACTTCTACCAATAGAGTTCTGTATGATGCTCCGCCCCTCTGTGTTATGCCTAGGGTAGAGCCTAAAGGAGCGGTGCTTAACTTCTACCTATAGAGTTCTGTTTGATGATCTGCTCATTAGTGTTATGCCCAATGCAGAGCATAAATGGGCGGTGCATATCTTCTACCTATAGAGTTCTGTATGATGCTCTGCTCCTCTGTGTTATGCCTAGTGCAGAGCCTAAAGGGGCGGTATATAACTTCTACCTATAGAGTTCTGTATGATGCTCTGCTGCTCTGTGTTATGCCTAGTGCAGAGCCTAAAGGGGTGGTGCATAACTTCTACCTATAGAGTTCTGTATGTTGCTTTGTCCCTCTGTGTTATGCCTAGTGTAGAGCCTAAAGGGGTGGTGCATAACTTCTACCTATAGAGTTCTGTATGATGCTTTGTCCCTCTGTGTTATGCCTAGTGTAGAGCCTAAAGGGGTGGTGCATAACTTATACCTATAGAGTTCTGTATGATACTCTGCTGCTCTGTGTTATGCCTAGTGCAGAGCCTAAAGGGGTGGTGCATAACTTCTACTTATAGAGTTCTGTATGATGCTCCGCCCCTCTGTGTTATGCCTAGTGTAGAGCCTAAAGGGGTGGTGCATAACTTCTACCTATAGAGTTCTGTATGATGCTCTGCCCCTCTGTGTTATGCCTAGTGTAGAGCCTAAAGGGGCGGTGCATAACTTCTACCAATAGAGTTCTGTATGATGCTCCGCCCTCTGTGTTATGCCTAGTGTAGAGCCTAAAGGGGTGGTGCATAACTTCTACCTATAGAGTTCTGTATGATGCTCTGCCCCTCTGTGTTATGCCTAATGCAGAGCCTAAAGGGGTGGTACATAGCTTCTACCTATAGAGTTCTGTATGATGCTCCGCCCCTCTGTGTTATGACTAGTGTAGAGCCTAAAGGGGCGGTACTTAACTTCTACCTATAGAGTTCTGTATGATGCTCTGCTGCTCTGTGTTATGCCTAGTGCAGAGCCTAAAGGGGTGGTGCATAACTTCTACCTATAGAGTTCTGTATGATGCTCCGCCCCTCTGTGTTATGCCTAGTGTAGAGCCTAAAGGGGTGGTGCATAACTTCTACCTATAGAGTTCTGTATGATACTCTGCTGCTCTGTGTTATGCCTAGTGCAGATCATAAAGGGGCGGTGCTTAACTTCTACCTATAGAGTTCTATATGTTGCTTTGTCCCTCTGTGTTATGCCTAGTGTAGGTACTAAAGTAGTGGTGCATAACTCCTACCTACAGAGTTCTGTATGATGCTCTGCTCCTCTGTGTTATGCCTAGTGCAGAGCCTAAAGGGGTGGTACATATCTTCTACCTATAGAGTTCTGTATGATGCTCTGCCCTCTGTGTTATGCCCAGTGCAGTGCACTAAATGGGTGGTGCATATCTTCTACCTATAGTGTTCTGTATGATGCTCTGCTCCTCTGTGTTATGCCTAGTGCAGAGGCTAAAGGGGTGGTGCATAACTTCTACCTATAGTGTTCTGTATGATGCTTTGTCCCTCTGTGTTATGCCTAGTGCGGAGCCTAAAGGGATGGTGCATAACTTATACCTATAGTGTTCTGTATGATGCTCTGCCCCTCTGTGTTATGCCTAGTGTAGAGCCTAAAGGGGTGGTGCATAACTTCTACCTATAGTGTTCTGTATGATGCTCTGCCCCTCTGTGTTATGCCTAGTGTAGAGCCTAAAGGGGTGGTATATAGCTTCTACCTATAGAATTCTGTATGATGCTCCGCCCCTCTGTGTTATGCCTAGTGCAGAGCCTAAAGGGGTGGTGCATAACTTCTACCTATAAAGTTTTGTATGATGCTCCGCCCCTCTGTGTTATGCCTAGTGTAGAGCCTAAAGGTAGTGGTGCATAACTCCTACCTACAGAGTTCTGTATGATGCTCTGCTCCTCTGTGTTATGCCTAGTGCAGAGCCTAAAGGGGTGGTACATAGCTTCTACTTATAGTGTTCTGTATGATGCTCTGCCCCTCTGTGTTATGCCTAGTGTAGAGCCTAAAGGGGTGGTGCATAACTTCTACCTATAGAGTTCTGTTTGATGATCTGCCCATTAGTGTTATGCCCAATGCAGAGCCTAAAGGGGCGGTAACTTCTACCTATAGAGTTCTGTATGATGCTCCGCCCCTCTGTGTTATGCCTAGTGTAGAGCCTAAAGGGGCGGTACTTAACTTCTACCTATAGAGTTCTGTATGATGCTCTGCTGCTCTGTGTTATGCCTAGTGCAGATCATAAAGGGGCTCCAGTTTTCCTACTCCACCCTCCTACTCGAGTGAGATTGCAACTTTAAAAAAAAAAGTCTCAATGACCAATCTGGAGTGAAACTGATTAACATAGCTAACTTCACCCACTTTTCCAGCTACATTTGAAAGCTGGAGTTAGAGGTGTAAAAATGCAAAATGTCAAAAATTTAATGAGCTCAAAAGGTTGCAAAAGCCCTATTTTGTGACTTTTTGAAGAGTGAAAGCATGATAAATCAGGGCCTAGTTTTACCTGGAGTGTTCCTTTAAGACAACCTACAATAAACAGTTTTGGGCTTCACCATACAAAATATTGCTTTTTAATGCAAGAGGGTGTCAAAACCATTCTTGCCATTTAATAGAGATGAGTGAGGGTTAATGAGATGAGGGTTTGATTTGGCCAAATTGACCATCTGATTCAATTCAGGTTGAACTTATTCAAAGAGTGCTCTAATTGCCTGGAAACGTCACTTTGTCTCTCTTTCGCCCTTAATTAAATTACACAAAATTTGTGTTTGGCACAATGAGAATTTTTGAAAAATTTCCAGATTTTAGTATCGATTTGCTTAACTCCAGTATTTATTGTACGGTTTGTGTATAAATTCAGTTAAGTTCAATGATCAGCTGCAATGCATTATGATCCATACCTTCTCCTTCCCATAAAACACAGCATTTAGAAGACTAAAATATAATTGGAAGTGCAATTGAATTACTGCCACCTGTTAGAAAATTCACATCCATTGCCCACTTTATGCCACAGATAAATGTGCCCACGCTGCACTGCACCATAACAATATCTGCCTACATAGGAATTTACATCAATGCAGTCCTGTCAGAATAGTTCTCACATAGAACATCCTCAAAGCAGGCCCATACATAGTTCTTTGTAGCCTACAAGCCCCACAGTAGATACCGATGGGGTATAAACAGCAATGTCCATATACGTGACATATAATACGCCTCACACAGCCCTGATCACACAATAGTTCTGCACAATTCCTAAAAAGTGCCTCAAAAATGCATCTTTTTTGACTGTCCCTACAACTAAGCTATAAAACATTTCAAGAGAACTTGTCAGAAGGGTCACCTCTGTGAAACCAGTCATACTACATATTAGCATTGATCTCACTGATTAAACCAATGCTTGCATGGTTAAAAGCCAATGCGCCATTCAATAGAAAAAAGTTTTTTTTCTTCTGTATGCAGATTAGGTCCTCGGTGCACTGAAGGGTGTGTCCTAGAGCCTTGGTGCACTGAAGGGTGTGTCCTAGAGCCTTGGTGCACTGAAGGGTGTGTCCTAGAGCCTTGGTGCACTTCAACCTTTCCACTTTCTAGTGTTTACCACGACCCCTCCTCTTGATTCACAGGGTCAGGCATCATCATTGTTCTCATGCCTGGCCATGTTATCCCAAAAATTCACCATAGACTCTATAATCAGCATATGCACTGTACTTCTCCTTCAGGTTTCCCCACTGCCAAGATGATTTCTATGCTTGTGCCAATTATGGAGTCCATGGCACATGTTAAGGAAGACAGGGACAGGTGAGAGGACAATGATAAAGGCTGGCCCTTTCAGTCAAAGGGAGGGGAGTGCATCTAGAAAGCAGAAGGGCTGAGGGCCACCTAGAGCCCACCCCTTGGTGCACTGAAGCCTTAATTTGTAGATAAATTGCTATATATTATTTTGAATGGTTCAGTGAGCTTTGACCATACAGGTATTTGTAAATCAGCAGGATCGAACCTATGCCTAGTTTAATAGGATTGATTCTGCTGACAGTAGCTGTCACGAATTACTGAAAGCTGTATACCTTACATAATTATTGCCGATCCCCTGAGTGTTCCGGTGTTTGCCAAGGGGCAACAACCACATCTCTTCTCCTGAGGTGTCATCTCCTTCACCACTCAATTATTGTCTAATTATTGTGGACAAATTGATGACACAAGATATACCTTATCTTGTAAGATCACACTGGGCCAGGCCACTGTGAGGCTGTTTGCGATGATTGGACAGGATAAGAACGATGAATAAGACTCCACCTTGTGAGTAGAGATGTGGTTGCCAACCTCTTGGCAAACTATTACCAATTTGCATAAACGGAGCCATAACTAACAGAGCCATATCTCACCAACAGTGGGTTGCATCAACATAAAAAAGCTGCTAGAATTCTCAGGGACCCGCCGGATTTGTATAAGGCATGCTGTTTTTATTTTGTTAACATCATGACAGGTCCCGTTTATGCTGTCCACACCAGTTTTGGCAGGACCAGCTGACCATTTAATGAGCCCTGTGACACTATCCTGGGGGCATATGTCAAGTTTGATAAGGATACTTTTGTTCTCAAGGAGATGAGCCACTGCCAGACACCTCCCCTTTCTCCCCTCTTGATGTTCAAGATACATGCATGCTTGGCCAACATGTACATGTATGGAGGAGTCAGGAGAGACAGCTATTCAGCCTACAGCTATCTAATTTGTATGGCCAGTGACAGTCAGTATGTATAACCTACAGGTTCCTCATTATCCATGCGACTCTGCCGCTGTTCACGTAGCTTCCCCCCTTGTCTATGTGTTAGACTGATGACATGTTTGTTAAGATGGTCAGACATAATCTGATGCAGATCAAGAGCACTAGAGGTAAGGATAACTTGTCTTGATTACAGAGACAAGCTATCCAAGTAGGTAAAGGGGTTGAGAATGGGGGGCTTGGCTAGACCTGTAGAGGGAAGCTTACGTATCTGCTTCCCGACACTGGTTTCCCGCTCCTTCTCCTTCAGGCCTGCAATGCTCCACCAGGCTCCGTGGCTCAAAACATCTGGTTTGACACTTCCTGCAGAACTTCCTGTGGCGGTGACCATACAAAGTTCCACTTATTTCTGTGGCCAGCCCCTCCTCCATTGCTTTGTCATTGCCTGGCCCTGTCAATCAAAGCAGTGAGGATGAGGCCAGCCACAGTGAGGTGTGCAGCTTAGGAGTAGCAAGAGCAGTGGTGACATCCTCATTGCAACAAAAGCCTATTTTGCATATTATGAGAAAGTATCACACCTCGGGATCAGAGCCTTAGATCCAGAAATAAAAAACAGTGTTTTACTCAGGTGAACCACAGCTATGTGTCCATGCAGACCGTTGGATAGAGAGCTCTGTCTGGTGACAGATTCCCTGTAAGAGTCTTGGAGATGTAATAAAACTGGCAGAAAAGGTGGGTGATGTGGTCATCTGGCCGGTACAGATGTATGAACGTGAAGCTTTCCAGCAGCTTATGATACCCGATTCTTACAGAGTCTGGATCATGACCCTATAACCTAAGTTAAGATGGAATTGGACTTGATTTTATAAGCAGGCGTTGACAGTGAATTTTTCCAATGAAGCCAACATTTTATTTGCTCAACAAAGTCCAGAGGAACCCAACTGGTCCACTGAGATGTCCTGTTGTTTGTGAGAATATTTTTAGATGTTGCTTCTATCTGTATAAATGTGTAGAGACTATAGAATCATATATAAAGATGTGATGGACATGCTTAGATGTCCTAATGATATTCACTTGGATGATGACATGATTTTGGTCACATGCGATGTGGAGTCCCTGTAAACATCTATATGCCATGACCACAGGGTGGAGGTGTATGTTAACTCTTCTTGACATTTTTTTTTTTACTTGACTGCCTCTTCCTGCAGCTCTAGCGGTTTGCTATCGTGGCGATTTGTGCGCCCTCTTATGCCAACCTTTTCCTGAGGTTGTGGGAGAAGGAGCTTGTCCAAAATGTTGCTGGTCATGATGTGCTATTCTCGTGGTCTAGATATATAGACGACATTCTATTTATTCGGCAGGGCTCCGTGTCCTACTTGGAAGCATTTTTGGAGAACTTGAATTATTATAAACTTAATATCAAACTTATATGGAAATTTAGTAGATGTGGGGTAGAATTTTTGGATATTTTGAATAAAAGAGACTCCAATGGTTTTATTTTCACTGATGTCTACAGGAAATCAACTGCGTCTAATTTGCTATGCTTCCTCATCCCACTATCCCAAAGTTAAAAATGTTATTCTGGTGGGTTTATTTTTAAGTTTTTGTAAGATCTGCTCCAATGAGAGCAATTTTGAAAAACAGGCACTTACATCACGCTTTTGTGAGAGAGGATATAGTAGGAGTGATAATAGAAAAGGGTACCAACGAGCTAAACATTACTCTAGAAATTCTCTGTTAGTAAGTAGATGAAAGGTTAGAGAGGAGGATCAAAAGATGACATTTATTATCACATTTGATTCAAACTGGGTTGACCTACGGCAATTTTTATAGTGCCATTGACCAATTTTACTTACAGATAGGGACTTAGCTCTTAATTTGGACCCTTATCCAGCCGTAACTTGGAGGTGATTGAGCAATCTAGGGGACATTCTGACTTCTTGTAACTATGTTCCCCAGACTGATGTATTTAGTGGTAGAGGCCCTAAATGTGTCACGTTCGGGCATGAGAGGGAAAGACCACACCAAACATAGGAGGGAAAGGGGTGAAGGAATAAGGCCTGGAAACTAGAGAAAGGAGATGGACACCTCCTATTAAAACCCTCATCAAAATCCTGGCTAATTACCAGTATGAACAGATCACAGAGGTAGGTAAGTTCATACACAGGAATACCTAATGTCCTAACTCACCCTACAGGACCCTGGTACTAATTTCAGGACTGAGACAACCTGTTCCTCCAAAAGAAAGGACAAACAGGAGTCTCCCTCAGGCCTTAATAGAAATGACAGGAAAATGCAACACACAAAAAAAAAAAAAAATACAAAAGGGAAAGAAAACACTTAACTTCAAGTGGCTATGGCAGCACTAGGAAAATAATAGCCACACCAGGGGAAAACAGGTGTGGCAAGCACCAGAAACAACACAGATGTCATTTGATCCAAACAGAAAACATGTCAGATCAAACCACGTGTTGTCAGTCTCAAGATCTCCTGCCACTTGTCACGGGTACATCTGTGACAAAAGGGGTTCACTTTCGTGGGGCAGAGGTACAGAATGTAAACATATGGAGTGTACTACTGGTTTTTGGAACTTTGTGAGGGATAGGGAGTTCAAAATTGTCATTTAATTTGCCACTTGCCCTTGTAATTTAATTTTTGTTAGCATGACTATCAGCAGCCAATGTAACAGGGGAAGCAGTTGAAAATCTACAGGTTATTCCTCTCCACTTTCAGGAATCTGCAACCCAAGAGGTTTTAGGGTGAGAGGTATAGATAGGGTCAGGTTGCAGTGGCATGCCTAGGTTGCTTGGCACACAGGGTGGGTCCTTTCTCTGGCACCTTCCGCCCCAATACTTAAAAAAAAATCGTACCCCCTCACAGTAGTATTGCATTCATTGTACAACCTTCACAGTAGTTTTGTACAGATGTGTGCCCCCTAACAGTAGCTATGCCTACATTGTCCCCCCTTAAAGTACTTATCTCTTCATTGTGCCCCTTTCACAGTAGTTATGCCCTCTCTGTGCTCCTTTCACAGTAGTAATGCCCTATCTGTGCCCCATTACAGTTGTAATGTGCCCCCTTCACAGTAATAATCCCCATTGTGCCCCCTTCACAGTAATAATCCCCATTGTGCCCCCTTCATAGTAATAATCCCCATTGTGCCCCCTTCACAGTAATAATCCCCATTGTGCCCCCTTCACAGTAATAATCCCCATTGTGCTTCCTTCACAGTAATAATGACTCCTAATAGTAGTAATGCCCATTGTACCAACTTCACAGTAATAATGCCCATTGTGCCACCTTATTAGTAATAATGCCTATTGTGCCCCCTCAATAGTAGTAATGCCCGTTGTGCCCCCTTCACAGTAATAATGCCCATTGTGCCCCCTTCAAAGTAATAATGCCCTCTGTGCCCCCTCCATAGTAGAAATTTCCATTTGTGCCCCCTTAATAGTAGTAATGCCCTCTGTGCTAGTAATGCCTGTTGTGCCCCCTTCACAGTAATAATACCCTCTGTGCCCCCTTCATAGTAGTAATGCCCTTTGTTCACTGTGCTCCTCCATAGTAGAAATGCACATTGTGCCCCCTCCATAGTAGAAATGCACATTGTTCCCCTTCACATTAGCAATGCCCTCTCTGCCCCTCCAGAGTAGAAATGCCTATTGTGCCCCTCCAGAGTAGAAATGCCCACTGTGCCCCCTCCAGAGTAGAAATGCCTATTGTGCCCCTTCCAGAGTAGAAATGCCCATTGTGCCCCCTCCAGAGTAGAAATGCCCATTGTGCCCCCTTCACATTTGCAATGCCCATTGTGCAACCTCCACAATAGAAATGAATCTTGTATGCATTTTTTGATTAAGTTTTATATTCCCTTCCATTCATGCAGTGTTTTTTTTCACGTGTTGATTTTCAGTTTTTATTGTGGGGGTTACCATTGGGTCATTATTCATTGTTTATTCATCAATTCTTATCAGTTCTTGCAGACAGTTTTTTACATAATCGATTAGTGGGTATTTTTACTCACTAAAACTGTTTCTATTTATTACATTACATATTTATGTGCATAAAAAGGATGTCCAGCACTGCTTGGTTGTTTGGTGCAATATCTTCCTTTTATTTACGTGGCAACAAGATTTGTTTACACACACACTGTACTGTACAGCGGTAAACTGACGCGTTTCGGACCTTAGTCGTTACAGTAGGTGAAGCGACCCTGCAGGTGTATATATACAACTTACGCCCCTCTCCAATCCGGTCAGGGAGGAACCCAACACAATCTGTAACTGCCTGCACCTGAGCGCCTCACCTACCAGTCGTACTACAAGTGCATAGTCAACACAGTGATTTAAACTTAAAACATTTATAGTTGTGTGTCATGACATTTTTGTGATTGTACAAAAAGTTACCACTCAGAAGCTTCTCTGAACCACCGTGCACGCTGGAATCTTCATATGGATGAGCTGGAAATTTTCTATGAATTACTAAATGACATATTTATGTAATTATTGATATGCACTTTTACATTTTTAGTGCCCACGTGTTCTATATTTTTTTTATTCTTTTTCTAGTGGGAAGTGTTTTTTAGTATTTATATGTGCTGGATCATCTTATATTTTATTTAGCTCACACTAATTTGCTTGCAGTGGGCACAGACTTGCTCCTATTATGAGCTGCTTATACTCCATTCAGGAGCTTGGCCAATGTGTGTCTGGTGTCATTGCATGGCATGGCACCGTCGCTTAGGGATGACCTGGGAGTGCGTTACGGGGAGGGTGTGATGTGCACCGGAGGGTGAAATGCATATCGAGGGGTTGTGCCCTGGCTGGTTAGCACCACACCACGTCTAGGGGTGTGTAACCGTTTAATTTGCACCCTGGACCCTTCAAGGGAAATATGTTGCATTTATTCTTACTATTCATGATTCCTTTCTGCACAGTGCTGTACCATATGGCGTATTTATTGACTTAATGTGTTATTATTATATTCTTATATATAATGATCGTGCACAGCCAGGTGTGTCTCTGTTTATGTGGGGCTTTATGCCTCGTGCTGCTTTTTTCATGGTTTTATCTGATTTTTTATTTGTCTTATGTCTAATAAAGTGAAGATTCTTTTTGTATTTTGTTTTTCCGTCTTTTATAAAAATGTGCTGGTTCTCACAAATGGTATTATTTTCAGCCATGTACTCCTGTACATAATTCCTTAAAATTCCATCCAATATTTTTCTAGCCTTACTGGTCTGTAATTACCCGGGGAAAACCTGGAGCCCTGAACTCTACATTGTCCTTGTGATTTTCCTCTTAGAAATCTATGGTGTTACCTGGTGGGGGTGTGCCCCTACTCAGTCTGACATTGTCCAATCAGAGCTGCCAGTTGCAGACAGTGTTGGGTCACACCCTTTGACAAGAGGAATGGCTTTTACATACTGTATCTAAACAATTTTTGGGGATTTTTTTGCTAATTTCAGCACCCTGGCAAAGCAGAAAAACCTGAAAAAGCAGTTCTTATTAATCTGTTCACACCGAGCGCTGCTGGGTCTGTCTGACATAGGTCAAATCTCAAAGAAAATGTCACAATAAAAGAAATTAGATCCACGCTGCTCCAGTGATAATAGATAATGACATGAATTAGATACCACATCTCGCATGCAGGAATCCTCAAGAGGACACAGTTCACACAACGACATCGTTATTCACAAACAGCATGTTAAAACAGGTGCATCAAATGCTAAAAACCACGCAGACGGCGTCTGTGTCCATAGCCAGCTCGAGTGTGCCCCAGAAGAAGCGGTGTGTGAAACTCAAGTCGGGCCATTATTACAGCTGCAGTCTGAGTGTTTTTTATCTTTTGATGCGCCTGTTTTAATCTGACGTTTGTGAGTACAATAAATCACTTTACACGTAATACTAATCCTGCGGTGCTTCACTCTTCTTGGTTTCCCTTCCCAGGGGAAGACTAAGAACTTAAAGTGGCCCTGGAATCTATATATATAAAGAAGGACATATATACAGTATGTATGTCTGTTCTGCAATCATCGATTTCAACGAAACTTGGTATATACATCCCTTGGTACCTGGAAAGAGGTCTCTAGCACGTACCGTTCCTGAGATATTCCCAAAAAATGCAAATATGGCACATCACATGACCTACATTAGCCAATAGAAGCCTACAGGTCTTTCTCTTCATATCCCAACTGCCATACACACGGTCACATGTCCCTTATCAGCCAATAGAAGCTCGTAGGTCCTTAGTCTCCACATCTACAAAGTTTTACACCAGGTTTCCATAACAAACCAGCCATTTTTCTTCACTGCTGCAGGTCAGCTTTAAAGAGGCAGGGAGCTGTAGATGACACTGTTAAGGGGGCAGGGGCCACTATTGAAAGGGCAGCTGCTGTGGAGGTCACTGGTAAAGGGCCGGGCACTGTGAAGGTCACTGTTAAAGGGGCGGGCACTGTGGAGGTCACTGTTAAAGGGACAGACCCTGGGCAGGTCACGGTTAAAGGGGCGGGCACTGTGGAGGTCACTGTTAAAGGGGGGCACTGTGGAGGTCACTGTTAAAGGGGTGTTCACTGTGGAGGTCACTATTAAAGGGGCAGGCACTGTGGAGGTCACTGTTAAAGGGGCAGACACTGTGGAGGTCACAGTTAAAGGGGCAGGCACTGTGGAGGTCACTGTTCAAAGGGGCAGATACTGTGGAGCTCACTGTTAAAGAGGCGGGCACTGTGGAGGTCACTGTTAAAGGGGCGGGCACTGTGGAGGTCACTGTTAAAGGGGCGGACACTGCGGAGGTCACTGTTAAAGGGGCAGGCACTGTGGAGGTCACTATTAAAGGGACGGGCACTGTGGAGGTGACGGTTAAAGGGGCGGACACTGTGGAGGTCACTGTTAAAGGGGGGCACTGTGGAGGTCACTGTTAAAGTGGCGGGCACTGTGGAGGTCACTGTTAAAGGGGTGTTCACTGCTGCAGGTCAGCTTTAAAGGGGCAGGGAGCTGTAGATGACACTGTTAAGGGGTCAGGGGCCACTATTGAAAGGGCTGCTGCTGTGGAGGTCACTGTTAAAGGGGCAGGCACTGTGGAGGTCACTGTTAAAGGGGCGGGCACTGTGGAGGTCACTGTTAAAGGGGCGGCGACTGTGGAGCTCACTGTTAAAGGGGCGGACCCTGTGGAGCTCACTGTTAAAGAGGTGGGCACTGTGGAGGTCACTGTTAAAGGGGTGGGCACTGTGGAGGTCACTGTTAAAGGGACGTGCACTATGGAGGTCACTGTTAAAGGGGTGGGCACTGTGGAGGTCACTGTTAAGGAGGGCAATACAGTTAATTTCAGAAGGGCACCTACATCTGGTGGCTGTATGCATAAGTGCGTGATGCTCCAAAGACATACTGATAGGGAACTTAGATTGTGAGTCCCATTGGGGACAGCCTGATGCTAATGTCTGTAAAGCGCTGCAGAATATAGTAGCGCCATATAAGTGCATAAAATAAATAAATACTAATAAATACTCTTATGTTAATTAATTCTGACAGCATCAGATCTTTATCTACCTGGCTGGTGGCCATGAAGACCTGTAGGGTCTACGGCCAGTCTGCCCCTGAAGCTGCTATTTGGGCCTTGGCGAGAGAGAGGACCTGGCTGGTCTGGCTACTAGGTGCAAGAATCTGTGCATCTGTGAATATAGCTGAATGGAGAGGTAGTCATGTATGTGCGGTGTACTCTCCATTCACCACTATGGGACTTCAAAAAAAAAAACAAGAACCCTGTTCTGGAGATAGCAGTGGGTCCTAGAGGTGAGACCCACACCTATCTAACATTGGTGGCACATCCTAGCGATATGCCACCAATGTATGAGATGGTTATAACCCTTTAAGCTAAATTATGATCAAAATTATAAGAAATTAGCTCAAATGACTTTATGAGCTGTCAAAGAACTAGAGAGGGCTACAGATTAAGCTATCAGAGCAGCTCACTGAGGAATTTCAGTGAGAACTAGAAGGAACATTCTGCAGGGGCAGTGAACACTGATGGCTGCAGACAAACTGTTGAAATTTAACACCAATTGGAAAAATTGTTTTTACCCCAAGATAAGTAGAATGCAATAATCTGCTCATATTGTTACGCGCACATGAGGCTATTTCAGGCTCATCAAGTCATTAAATATAAATTAGTGAATGACCATTGTCTCCTACAGACACCTGAAACTGGAGCGCTTTTCCACTTAATTTATTTATTATATGTAATGCAACCCTTCTCCGCACTAGAACTGAACTGTCTGGGTGACTCAAGACTAGAGGAAGGATCTCCCTCCATTGTTTGTACTTTGCCATTTTCACAGTTGACAGTATCATATACCGTACTATATGTTACTATTATATACCCTATGATAAGTATCTTCTATTTCGTATACTTGTTAATCAATGTATATAATAATACAGTCATTGTAACTCAAAATACCTCAAAGTGTACCTCTGATTTGGAGGTAATCAAATGCGATTTCTCCCTTCAACAAATGACATTTATCATGTAGACAAAGTTAACACAAGGCACTTACTAATGTATATATATTGTGGTAAGGTGCAAGGTACTGTGGTCGACGGGAGGTACGTGTCACCGAGGTTCCTGGCCTCGGTGAGGTAAGAGCCGGATTTTTGGTGTGTCAGCAGCAGCTAGTGCTGCTTGACACCTTGCTATTTAGTTTGGCTGCAAAGCCAATCCGGGCCGGCTCTTACTGGGAGTAGGCAAAGAGTTGGGTGGGTGCCTACTCCCCACGGTCCAGGCCGGACTTTATCCGGGCCTTTAAAAGGCAGCCTCCTCAGCAGGTGAGGGTGATTGTCCTGGAGCTGCTGTTAGGCTGTGGAATCACTGGCGTTTGGGAATTCTGATCCATTCTGTGCTATGTGGAGTTCTCTGGGCTGGAAGCAAGAGCCCCAGCAAGGAGGAGTGCAGACGGCCTGAAAGTCTGAGGTGGTTTGTCCTGCGGCTGGGCTGACAGCCAGGTGCGAACCTGCACCTAAAACCTCCCAGGTGATTGTAACCTGCATTGGACTGTTTGGTTTTGCATCACGTTTTTCTGCTGTGTGTGAATTAACACCAAGAGACTGTTCACTGTTTGTTTTGTGCAAGTGTGAATAAAACACTGTTTTCTGCACTTTCTGGACTCCCTTTGCCTCTGTACTGCACCCGCACCGCTATCTACCTGAGCGACTCCCCACATTTGGTGTCGGATGCGGGCATGCGCAGTGAGGCTGGCGTGAACGCCGAAGTTTGTTTTTGCTGGGCACGACTGGATGTCCTATATTCGGCCGGCAAAGTTGCAGCCTGTGTTCCCTGACAAAATGGAGGCGGCTGTGAAAGCTCTCATAGAGGCTAACGTGCAGCAGCGGGAGACCAACCAGCTACTGCTACAGCACGTGATGGCGTTACAAGCTGCAGGAGCGTCCCACCACGTCCATGATGCCCGGAAAGCTGTCCGTGCAGCGATACCTAAGATGACCCCTCGGAAGATGTGGAGACCTATCTGGCGGTGTTTGAGAAGGTCGCCGTGAGGGAGAAATTACCCCGAGAACAGTGGGCGGAGGTCGTCGCTCCGTTCCTGGCGTCTGGACCCCAGCAAGTATTTTTTGACTTAGCAGATGACCAGGCTGCTGATTATCCCACGGTGAAGGGGGAGATCCTGGCCAGACTGGGGGTAAATGTGTTGGTCCGGGCTCAGCGGGTCCACCAGTGGGACTTTAAATCGGCTGAACCCGCCAGGCCGCAGTACTATGAGTTGCTGCACAGGTTGCAAAAGTGGCTGCAGCCTGAGGTTCTAAGTCCGACGGCTATATTGGACCGTTTGCTGGCCGACATGTTCTGGAGGGCCCTACCTTACCCCCTTCAGCACTGGATCGGTCAGGTATCCCCACTAATGCCCTTGAAATGGTTGATCTGGTGGAGCGTTACGAGGCCACCAGAAACCTGCAGGGGAGTCTTGCTGGGAAGGGGTCAGTCAAACCCCGGAGGCCTCCGCCCCAGTTCCGACGTCCGCGACAGAGAGGCCTGCACGGAATGTACCCCTGCGGATCCGCCTCCCGTGGTATGCTGGAGGTGTCAGGAGCCAGGCCACATCAGGGCCGACTGTCCGCATCGGGATGAGCCGATGGATGTGAACTATGGCTATCGCCACTCCCTGTATGCACGGAAGCTGTGTGCAACTGGCACCCGTGAGGGGCAGGACAATAACCACCTGTGTCAGGTAGAGGTGGGAGATTCTCTGGCGGTGGCCCTGCTGGACTCCGGGAGTCTAGTCTCCCTGGTAAGGGCTGCCCTGGTACGGCCTGTGGAGTATACCGGCCGTAAAATCGGGGTCCTGTGCATCCACGGAGACCTAAAAGACTACCCCACTGCACTAGTGACTTTGTCCACAGCGGCTGGTAAGTGGACCCACGAGGTGGCTGTCGCTACTAAACTCCCACACGAACTGATACTTGGGAGGGACTTCCCAGGTTTTCCGGCGCTGTGGCCGGCAATAAAGGTATCTGAGGGACCCGAGACAGGGGTAACCCTAGTAGAGTGGCCTGATACCACGGGAAGGCCAGAACCCTGGGAGCCCGAGTCTGAAGGGCCAGCGGTAGGGGTGACCACTGCTCCAGCGGTAGAGGGGGAGACAACCCCACTGAGTGTAATGGTGGGAGACACGGAGGACTTGCCACCGGGACCTGAGTTGGCAGACCTCAATGTCTCCGGGGAAAATTTTGGGACCGCACAACACCGGGACCAAACCCTAACCAGGGCCTGGGAAAGTGTCGTAATAATTGATGGTAAACCCCAGAAACCTGGGGCTGAATTAATGTTTCCGCGATTTATTGTTCTTCAGGATATGTTGTATCGGGTGAACCAAATCCGAGGTGAGCCAGTTGAACAGTTGGTGGTGCCCACCGCATACCGCAAGCTTGTTATGGAGCTTGCCCACCAACATGTTCTTGGGGGACACATGGGGTGGCAGAAAACGCAGGACCGCGTACTACAGCGATTTTATTGGCCCGGTTTGTTTAAGGAAGTAGAGGAGTATTGTAAGTCCTGTCCCACCTGTCAGATAAATAGCCCCCAGCCACATTTCCGTAGTCCTCTGGTACCTCTTCCAATTATTGAGGTCCCGTTTGAGCGAATCGCTATGGATCTAATTGGGCCTGTACCAAAGTCTGCCAGGGGCCACCAACACATTCTGGTAGTTCTCGACTATGCCACTCGATATCCGGAGGCGGTGCCTCTGCGACATACCTCAGCTAAGCTCATTGCCAAAGAGTTGATGGAAATGTTTTCCCGTGTGGGCCTGCCAAAAGAGGTTCTGACAGACCAAGGGACCCCTTTTATGTCCAAAGTTATGAGGGAACTGTGTAAATTGTTGCGTATAAAGCAGTTACGGACGTCCGTTTACCATCCACAAACAGACGGTCTTGTCGAGAGGTTTAATCAAACTTTAAAAACATGTTAAAAAGGGTGGTGTCTAGAGATGGGAAGGACTGGGATCTGCTTCTGCCCTATCTCATGTTCGCAGTGCGAGAGGTGCCCCAGGCCTCTACTGGGTTCTCGCCCTTCGAACTGCTTTATGGCAGACACCCTCGGGGCCTGTTGGATATCGCCAAGGAAGCGTGGGAACAACAGCCTGTCCCCCACAAAAGTGTCATTGAGTATGTCACCCAGATGCAGGAACGGATGGAAAGGGTGTTGCCGCTGGTCCGGGAGCATATGGAGGCAGCGCAACAAGCCCAGAGTAGGGTGTACAATCGTCAGGCTCGGGTACGGAGCTTCAACCCGGGAGATCGGGTTTTGGTTCTGGTGCCCACCCTTGACAGCAAGTTCCTAGCCAGGTGGCAGGGCCCCTATGAGGTTATTGAGAAGGTAGGGGAAGTAAATTACAAAGTACACCAGCCGGGCGGCGCAAGCCGGAGCAGGTGTACCACGTGAATTTACTGAAGCCGTGGAAAGACAGGGACACGGCCGACGACAACAGCCCCGGCCAGGGCTTCTAGGTGACAAGGGTCCAGCCCCACAGTTCGAGGCCTGCGAGCGGTAACCACGGTAAAAATCGCAGACAGCCTGTCTTCCAAACAAGTTCAGGATGTCAGGGAGTTCGTCAGTCGGAACACGGATGTGTTCTCGGACCTCCCTGGCCGCACGTCTCTCATCCAACATGACATCGTCACTGAGCCTCAGGCCAAGATCCGGTTAAAACCCTACCGGGTACCCGAGGCTCGGCGACGGGCCATCGCGGAGGAAGTGCAGTTAATGTTGAAGCTTGATGTCATTGAGGAGTCGAAAAGTGAGTGGGCCAGTCCCATAGTTCTAATACCCAAGCCGGATGGGACGCTGCGGTTCTGCAACGATTTTCGCAAATTAAATGAAGTGTCCAAGTTCGATGCGTATCCCATGCCCCGGGTAGACGAGCTTGTTGAGAATTTAGGGCAAGCCCGTTATTTTTCTGTGCTAGACCTCACTAAAGGATACTGGCAGGTACCCTTAACGGAGGCGGCCAAGGAAAAACGCTTTGTTACTCCGCAGGGCCTGTATCATTACAAGGTGTTACCCTTTGGCCTGCATGGCGCCCCGCCACCTTCCAAAGGTTAATGGATATTGTACTGCGACCTCATCGTCGGTACGCTTCGGCCTACTTAGATGATGTAATCATCCACAGCACCGACTGGGAAAGCCATTTGCCCAAAGTGCAGGCGGTAGTGGATGCCCTGAGGAAAGCTGGTCTAACCGCCAATCCAAAGAAGTGTGCGATTGGGTTGGAAGAGACCAAATACCTGGGATATGTTATTGGGCGGGGAGTCATCAAGCCGCAGGTAACTAAAGTAGAAGCCATACGTAACTGGCCCCGACCAGTCACTACCAGGCAGGTAAAATCGTTCCTGGGGATTGTAGGGTACTACATGAGGTTTGTGCCCCACTTTGCCACGATAGCAGCACCATTGACAGACCTGTTGAAGGGACGAAAGTCCGGAAAGGTTCACTGGAGTGAGAAGGCAGAAGAGGCTTTCTCTGCATTGAAGTCGGCCCTGTGTGGGTCCCCGGTTTTGGTGACACCCGACTTCAACAGGGAATTCATAGTACAGACGGATGCCTCAGAGGTAGGCCTCGGTGCTGTATTGTCTCAGGAGGTCAACGGGAAGAACATCCCGTTGTCTTCCTGAGCCGTAAGCTCAGTCCCGCCGAGACCAGGTATAGCATAGTGGAGAGGGAGTGCCTGGCTATCAAGTGGGCACTCGAATCTCTCCGCTACTACCTGTTAGGGAGGAGGTTCCGTCTGGTGACCGACCATTCCCCTCTCAAGTGGATGAGCCAGGCCAAGGAGAGGAATGCTCGGGTCACCAGGTGGTTCCTATCCCTGCAGAACTTCAAGTTCTCCGTGGAACACAGGGCAGGCCGCTTGCAGGGTAACGCAGATGCCCTGTCCCGCGTCCACTGCCTCACATGTGTTCACCCCTCAGGGTTGAACAAAGGGGGGTATGTGGTAAGGTGCAAGGTACTGTGGTCGACGGGAGGTACGTGTCACCGAGGTTCCTGGCCTCGGTGAGGTAAGAGCCGGATTTTTGGTGTGTCAGCAGCAGCTAGTGCTGCTTGACACCTTGCTATTTAGTTTGGCTGCAAAGCCAATCCGGGCCGGCTCTTACTGGGAGTAGGCAAAGAGTTGGGTGGGTGCCTACTCCCCACGGTCCAGGCCGGACTTTATCCGGGCCTTTAAAAGGCAGCCTCCTCAGCAGGTGAGGGTGATTGTCCTGGAGCTGCTGTTAGGCTGTGGAATCACTGGCGTTTGGGAATTCTGATCCATTCTGTGCTATGTGGAGTTCTCTGGGCTGGAAGCAAGAGCCCCAGCAAGGAGGAGTGCAGACGGCCTGAAAGTCTGAGGTGGTTTGTCCTGCGGCTGGGCTGACAGCCAGGTGCGAACCTGCACCTAAAACCTCCCAGGTGATTGTAACCTGCATTGGACTGTTTGGTTTTGCATCACGTTTTTCTGCTGTGTGTGAATTAACACCAAGAGACTGTTCACTGTTTGTTTTGTGCAAGTGTGAATAAAACACTGTTTTCTGCACTTTCTGGACTCCCTTTTGCCTCTGTACTGCACCCGCACCGCTATCTACCTGAGCGACTCCCCACCAGGGGCGTAGCTAGAAATGACTGGGCCCCACAGCAAATTTTTGTATTGGGCCCCCCCTACCCGCGCGTTTCGCTCCCCCTCTATAATGTGCCAGCCATATAGCCCCCCTATAATGTGCCAGTAGTCAGCCATATAGCCCCCCCAGCCCCCCTATAATGTGCCAGTAGCCAGCCATATAGCCCCCCTATAATGTGCCAGTAGTCAGCCATATAACCCCTCCTATAATGTGCCAGTAATCAGCCATATAACCCCCCCTATAATGTGCCAGTAGTCAGCCATATAAACCCACCCTATAATGTGCCAGTAGCCAGCCATATAGCACCAGATGCCCCCATAGTGCTCCTCTCCCCATAGTGCCCCCTATAATGTGCCAATATCAAGTGCCTCTGTCTTCCCCCATCCCAATATCATAGTGCCATCCTCTCCCCTGCCCCCTGTGTGTGCCAATATGAAGTGCCTATCTCTCCCATCCCCCATTTGCCAATATTATAGTGCCAATAGCCCCTCCTCCCTGTGGCAGTAAAGTAAAAGTCCAGTATTAAAAAAAAAAAAAATCCTGTCTTTCAGAAAAGTTTGTGAAGGGAATCGAACCTGTGACCATTAGGATGAAAGGCAAGCCACTTATCCACAAGACCATATGAGCTGCTTAGCCAGGTAGCTAAAAAAAAATAAGACCTCTAGATAAGGAGAACTTTGATAGTGTATCTATACACATTACAGCTGCCCCAACACACCAAGCTCTGCTACATCCATATACAATGTGCTGGTGCAGCTGTAATGTGTATGGATACACTATCAAAGTTCTCCACATCTAGAGGTCTTATTTTTTTTTTAGCTATCTGGCTTATCAGCTCATATGGCTTTGTGGTTAAGTGTCTTGCCTTTGAACCTAATGGTCGCAGGTTCGATCCCCAGGGCAAGCTTTTCTGAAAGAAAGAAAAAATAAGTTTTAAGTAGACAAGGGCGAATACACTGCGATTTACTGAGTAATTAGCGAAGGGAGAGGAGTGAGGACAACACGTGCTTGCCGGGCCCCCTGTAAGCCCGGGCCCCGAAGCAGCTGCTTCCCCTGCTTCCCCGGTAGTTACGCCCCTGCTCCCCACATTATATATATATATATATATATATATATATATACTGTACATAAATCAGGCTGGATTAATTTTTGAATCACATTATCCACTGCTTGTATTTAAGGGTTAACACCACCTTGCAATCCAGATTAGCTATGTATAATGTAATGGAAAAATTAATCAAGCCAGCAATCACAATTAGAGATGAGCAAATCTTTCAAAAATTCGATCCGCCGCTTGCCGAATTTATGCATGGCGAATTTAATTAAAAAAACGGCTATTTCCTGGCTGCAGAGAGCCTTTATAGTGGTGTAGAACACTGTGCCTAGCAGTAACACGCATAGGGAGTCTGCTTTGGTAGTGAAATAATATTGTGAGTCCATATGACATGCAGATGACAGGCGTCGCTCTTAGAATCTCTGCATACTTCACTTATTTGGGCAGTCACGGGACCAAAACTGTCGAAATAACTCAAGTATGAACTCAGCCTTACAGGTCGATGTTAGCGCCAAGAAGAAGCGCACTCCTTTTACACTGTCGTCAGCTGATTCCACATAGATGTCTACAAAACCTGTTCTATTAAACGCTTATACAAGTAGAGCCCCCCGACAGAGTGGAGAGGGTATCAGCAGTAAGTTTGTGTTGACGTCACTGCATATTTTGCCCTTCCTCTGACCCGTCAGAACAAAAAACCCCAAAAAACAGATGCTGTCTGTTGAGCATCCGCCTTCACTCGGTCAGCATTTGGTCAGTAATTCATCAGTATTGCTAATGCCAAAAAACTGGAGTGGATCCAAAACAGAGATGACAAGTGAATAGAGTCTTTGCATGTCTTCTATGATTTGTACCCACTCCTGCTTTTGGCTACCAAAGCACAAGTTCTGATGGGACCATACAGGCCTTACAGCTGCTACACAGACAGGATCCATTGTGTGTCTCATTTTTCCTTTCTTCTGACACATGAGAAGAAGGGTCAAATAAATGATAATGTCAGCCAGGCCGAAAGGCAAAATAGTGGCCCAGTCATGAAGTGGGGAGAGTTGGAACAGCATGAGAAGTCCACAGAGTGGCCCTATGACATAGGGTTGAGGTGGAAGCAGCATGAGGAAGCCACAGAGTGGCACAATGACAGTGTGGAGATGGCAGCAGCATCATCAGAAGGGCACAGAGTGGCACAATGACAGTGTGGAGGTAGTGGCAACAGCAGTGTCAGCAGGAGGCCATAGAGTGGCACAATGACAGTGTGGAGGTGGTGGCAGCATCAGTAGGCCAAAGAGTGGCAAGGTGACATAGTGTGGAGGTGGCAGCAGTATCAGGAGACCACAGAGTGGCAAGGTGACACAGTGTGGAGGTGGCAGCAGCATCACGAGACCACAGAGTAACCCAGTGAAAGAGTGGGGAGGTGGATGGCAATACCAGTACCAGCTTAAGATAGTGGGTGAAAGAAGAAGCACTTGGCATCAGATGTGTGGCACCAGACGGGTGGCAGCATCAGAATAGTAGCTGAGGCAGGTAGCCAGAAGAAACTGGTCTCTTTTGTAAAAGTGTTGGTGTGGCAACTTGGATTATCTAGTCTGATGCATCAGGCATTGGTGGGTGGAAATCCTGGATAATCCATGCCTGATTCATGTTGACAAAGGTCAGTCTCTCCACATTTTGGGTGGACAGGCGAGTTCTTCTTGGAGTAACTATGTCCCCCACCGCACTAAACACCCGCTCTGATGCCACACTACTGGCCGGGCAGGACAGCTTTTCCAGGGCAAACTCTGCTAGTTGTGGCCACAAATCCAGTTTGGCTTCCCAGTAGTCCAGCGGATCTTCAATGTGGGGTGGCAGGGTGCTGTGCAAGTATGCCAATACCTGCTGGTTGAGGTCTTGCTCCTGGTCTAGCTGCTGCTGCTGAGGAGTAGTTTCTTTACTAGGTGGGTGAAGAAAGCTGCTCATCAGCGACTCTAGACTTACGTTGCTGCTGATGGAACTGGAACTGCTCCTACCCCCCACTTTGCCACAGCAGCCATGGCAGAAGAATGTGAGCTCAGAGGGCCCCCCGGTCAGACCTGCGAGAGGATGGACGATGGCGCAGATAGGCAGCGACCAACTGACTACATAGGATGTCTCTATAGTAGTTCAGTTTGTCCTCCCTCTTAGCAGGTGTAAAAAAGGCCCCCATTTTGGACCGGTAGCGAGCATCCAACAAGGTGGAAAGCCAGAAGTCATCCCTCTGCCGAATGGTGACAATTCGGCTGTCACTACGCAAGCAAGTGAGCATGCATCTGGCCATTTTTGCAAGTGACTCAGAGGGACCCCCTGCCTCCATCTCCACTGCATACTGCCACGGTGTGTCTGGGTCCTCTGACTCTTCTTCCTTATCGTCCAGGGCCGACACCATGTTCTTCCCGTTGTCGGTCACCATGGTTCTGATTTTCAGTTGTCACGGAGAAAGCCTGGATTCAATTTCTTGATGAAGGACACGGAGCAGTTCCTGCCCTGTGTGACTCCATTTGCCCATGCAAACTAGGTGCAGAACAGCGTGACACCGCCGTGCCATGCACATTATGCTGGAGGGGCACTGTGAATTTTCCCTGCAGTGGAGGCTGAGGACACGGTGGAGGATGAGGAGGCAGAGGCGGACATTGTCGCAGGACCAATGGTGTGAGAACATGGAGGCGGAAGCGGCGTCACCTGGCCAAGTTGCTGGTGTGGCTGGGCAGGAACCACATTTACCCAGTGGGCCGTAAAGGACATATATTGTCCTTGACCGTAGTTACAGCTACCGACTAATTTTCCCAAAACAAAGGCTGTTTCACAAAAAAAAATTCCCACTGAATGGCTAATTGACGTAATTCAGTCCATACAGCAAAAGGAAGTCTACAATCACCCATCAATTTTCCCAAAAAATCCTGTTTCACAAAAAAATTTCCCCAATGAATGGTTAATCGATATAATTCAGTCCATACAGCAAAAGGAAGTCTCCAATCACCCATAAATTTTCCCAAGAAAAGCTGTTTCACAAAGAAATTACCCAATGAATGGCTAATCGACATAATTTGGTCTATATAGCAAAAGGATGTTTACAATCACCCATCAATTTTCCCAAAAGAGGCTGTATCACAAACAAATTTCACCACTGAATGACAATGTAAATTCACCGCAGAACTAATAACACATACTTCTTCTTGCTATTAATACAGCGCAACAATGTCTGTATGAAAATGTGAATTCACCGCAGAACGGCTAATTACACGTACTTATTTTTCCCATTAATACACCCCAACAATGGCAGTATAATAATGGTTCACCGCAGAACGGCTAAATGGCTGTAGTACAATGGAACTTCACCGCTTCTTTTGCCACTAATACACGCCACAAAAGGCTTTAGAACATATAACTGCACCACTGTACGGCAAATATATTTTTCTTTTGCCACTAATACACGCCATAAAAGGCTTTAGAACATATAACTGCACCGCTGTATGGCAAATATATATTTCTTTTGCCACTTATACATGCCACAAAAGGCTTTAGAACATATAAATGCACCACTGTACGGAAAATATATTTTTCTTTTGTCACTATTACACAACAAAAAGGGCTTTAGAACATATACATGCACTGCTGTATGGCAAATATAGTTTTCTTTTGCCACTAATACATGCCACAAAAAGCTTTAGAACATATAACTGCACCGCTGTATGGCAAATATATCTTTCTTTTGTCACTATTACACGGCAAAAGGGGTTTTATAACATATAACTGCACCGCTGAACGGCAAATATATTTTTCTTTTGCCACTTATACACGCCACAAAAGGCTTTAGAGCATATAACTGCACCGCTGTACGGCAAATATATTTTACCTTTGCCACTAATACACAAAAAAAGGTCTTTAGAACATATAACTGCACCGCTGAACGGCAAATATATTTTTCTTTTGCCACTAATACACAACAAAAGGGCTGTAATTTTAGCACTAAGCCCCTTTTTTCCCGCTTTAGAACATATAACTTCACCGCACAAGGGCAAATAAGACATAGAAATATTTCCTTGTAATAAACCCTGTTAATGGCTGTATCAAACAGCACTTGCACCCCAATAACAAGAACGGTTTGCTGGAATTACAGAGCTGTATAATGGTCATTTTGGTCCCCAGTCAGTGCAGCAAGGTGTAATAGGATTGTTCCTATTACTCAGGCTGTAACCTTCCCTACTGAACCCTGTTCAACATAAATGCTGTGGAATGATTCCTCCCCATCCTTTCCCTACACCTTGAATAATCTTTTCCTGCACTAGTAAATAGTTTTCTTTAGCACAATGAAGTTTTTTCTAGCACCTGCTGATGTCTCTCCCTGCGCTAAGTACACTGGTAAATGGCAGAATCCAAGATGGCTGAGGGTATTTATAGGGCCGTGACATTACAGGGCTGGATGATTGGCTGCATGCATGGCATTATGGGTGATCCCGCCTTCCCAGAGTTCCTTGCTCCATCTCCTCACACGTGCAGCAGCCATTTTAGGAAAAAATGCGGTTTGTTACCACGAATTGCAAAGAAATTCGGATTCGGTGTGAACTGAATTTTTCCTGAAATTCGGATCGAATTCCACTTCATCGGCTTCGATTCGCTCATCTCTAATCACAATATATTAGTAAGCCTTGTGTTTCCTTTGTCTATATCATAAATTTTATTTGCTGAAGTGAGAAAACCCCTTTTGGTTGTCAATAAGTTTTTATTGATAATTTTTTTCATATGCAAGTAGATTGCATCAATGGTAGAAATATAACATTAGAGAAATATAGCAAACAAACATTCACCAGTACAGTCGAAAACAGGACATATTCTCTGTAATACAAAGGATGTTACAATTACATCAGGGCCTAGACCTGTCTGGGCAGGGTTCAGACTAGTCAAAAAGTCGGCTCTACTAAAATAAACAATAAGGCAAGGGCACTGCAAGATGACTAGACAGCCAAGGCTCCCATTGATTATGCGATTTCACTCTTTCCCTTAATGTAAGCGCAAAAGTAAGTTCACAATGCATATGTTCGTTGACCGATTGCACAACCTCAGAAAGCGATGGGAAAACAGGTAATTTCCATTTACGAGCAATTATGTTTCTAGCTGCGCTGATAACATGTGTTACAATTCCTCGTATTCTGACTGGAACATCTGCAAGTCCGATCCCCAAGACTACCATTTCCGGAGACAGAATTAGGTTAGAGGAGGTAATTCCCCGGAGAAGGTTTCCAATATTTGACCAAAAAGCGGTGACATATGGGCAGGACCACCACATGTGAAGGGGGGTCCCCCTTGCCCCACAGCCTCTCCAACAAAACGGAGAGTACCCTGGGATCAAGTGGGTTAGTCTGTTGGGGTCAAATACCATCGGAGTTGAATCCTCCTCGCTTGTTCGATATGATTAATGCACTTCGAGGATTTAAAGGACCAGTGTAAGGCAGAAACCCATTTCTGAAGAGAGAACTCTTTCCCCATTTCCTGTTCCCAACGTATCATAAACTGCTGTTTAGCAGATATAGCGGAGGGCAGAATAGCAGCGTATATCACTGATATTTTCGGTTTGCGGGTGCTTGAGCCTCCAATAAATAGCTTAAAAGGTTCGTCTGGAGGAGGAGTTCGCAGGGAGATAGAGTTTTAGAAGTGTCTTATTTGGAGATATTGATAAAACAGAGTGTTAGGGACCGAATACTTTTGGTGTAATGTTACAAACTCTACTAAGTTAGAGTTGTCATATAAGCTATCAAGGTATTGAATACCATGGTCTATCCATCTTTTCAACGAGATATCCGGGATATGATATTCCAGGGCCATAATTGAAATTTTATTAAACGGAATGTACAGCAGGTTGTACATGTCTAAAAGACATGTCCATGCAAACATGGTAGCTCTCATAGTATGTAATGGGAAATGATGAGACATATTTTTTAAGCTGCAGGCAGCAAGAGCCGCAGCCAGGGAACTGTGCTTCACAAAGGATCTCTCTATTATTACCCACTTTTGGGGGGTGGATTGAGCCCACCATTCAAATGCTTGATCCATTAGGTTCGCCAAATAGTATTTATACAAGTTTGGGATTCCTAGGCCTCCAGACCTGATAGGTGGGTGAAGGGCGCCTGCAGATATTCGAGCCGTCTTTTTGTCCCAAATAAACTGGAGCATATCGCGTTGAAGTTGTGCAATCTGACGTCTGGGAATCTGTATCGGCAAACATCTAAAGAGGTACAAAATTTTGGGTAAAGACATCATCTTCACAGCATTAATACGAGCAATCCAGGATAGATTAACCTGTGCCATTTTAGCATAATCAGTCCTAAGCTCAGCCATCAAGTTGCTCAAGTTTAAGGACAAGGTGCGCGGTACAGAGGTAGCTAATTCTATTCCAAGGTAAGTGATAGAATTATCCACCCATTGAAAGGGATATTTTTCCATCAGAACATTGTGGAGTGCAGGTAGGATATTAAGGGACAGTGCTTTAGACTTCTTTTCATTAAGTTTATACAATGAACAGAGAGAGAACATCTTAAGAATATGTAGGGCAGCTTCAAGAGAGTGCTCTGGGTCTGTCAATGTTAGTATAACATCGTCCGCATATAGACCTATCACGTGCGGAGAGCCACCGGCAATAACCCCCTTGATCTGTGAGCATACACGAATACTGGCTGCCAGGGGCTCAATAACCATGGCAAATATCAGAGGCGAAAGGGGGCACCCCTGACGAGTACCATTGGAAATTCGAAAAGACTCAGAGACGAAACCAGAGGCTAGTACTTTGGCAGAGGGAGCAGTGTACAGACCCATTATGGCGGTCAGCATAGGGCCCCGAAATCCGAATTTCAGTAATGTTTGCTCCAGGAACCCCCAGTGCACCCTATCAAATGCTTTTTCAGCATCTAGAGAGAGAAACACCGTAGGGCTCCCGGAGTCTCCCGCCAATTGCAAGAGATTCAGCATGCGTCTGGTTCCGTCTCTGCATTGTCTGCCGGGTATGAAACCTACCTGATCCACATCAATCAGCATAGGCAAATACTTGTTGATGCGAGTGGCTAGGATCTTAGCGTATAACTTAAGATCCACATTTAAGAGTGAGATGGGGCGAAAGTTAGCTGGCTCGTCAGGGGACTTTCCCGGTTTCGGAATGGTGACTACTGTTGCTGCTAACATTTCAGGGGGAATGGCCTGAGGAGAAAAGAAGCTGTTAAATAGCGACGTTAGATGCGGGGTCAGTTGATGCTGAAACATTTTATAATAATTGGCTATGAAGCCATCTGGTCCCGGTGCCTTATTCAAAGGGGTGCCTTTAATAGCCGCGTTAACCTCATCTTCATCTACTGGGAGATTCAAAGCTGACAATTGCTCGGCGGTGAGGGAGGGGAGGTGTAGTGAGTCTAGAAAAGCCTGTATACCATGTGCTGTCGGTTGTGGGATGGAAACATCATCAGACAGGTTATACAAGCTCCTATAGTATGCTGCAAATGCATTTGTTATGTCTTGTGGATGCGTGAACACTTGACCGCCATAGCGGAGGGTGGCAATCCTAGCCTCTGCAGCTTTGCGCTTTAGTCTAGAAGCTAAAAGAGCATTTGCCCTATCCCCCTTGTGATAATAAGCTGTACGCATCCGGCGTAGCCCCTTTTCATGAGTATATAAGAGGAGAGATTTTAGATCTGCTCTAGCTCGCTGAAGATGTTGGAGATTCAGAGGGGACTGAGTCTGCTTGTAAGCTGCAGTAGCTGACTGTAAGGCAGCAAGTGAAGCTGTCAAGCACTGGTCCCTGCTCCTTTTAAGTCTTGAAGCGGTTTGTAGCAGGATCCCCCTCATATACGCCTTATGGGCTAACCAAAGTGTAGAGGGAGAGACATCTGGTGTATTATTGAAAGAGAAGAAGTCTCGTAATTTATCTCTCAATTCTCCAATTCTGTTTTCATCTTTTAACAGATAAGGGTTTAAGCGCCACTGCAAAGGGGCACGGCCAGGTAAACCAGTGTCTATAATCAGGGAGATGGGGGCATGGTCAGACCAGGAGGGAATACCAATGTCCGACTGGATCACTTTATGTAGAATATCTCTAGAAACCAGAAAGTAGTCAATGCGAGATTGCGATGAATGCGTCGCAGAGAGGAACGTGTAATCACACTCTCCTCCGTGATGATATCACCAAATATCATGATAAGGGGAGGCATTGAGAAGGGACTGAAGGTCTTCTCTGCGTACACCCGGTGCAGTGCAACAGTCAACATCCCTATTAACTGGGATATTGAAGTCGCCCCCTAATATCACCGCCCCTTTGGCTATCTTCTGCAATTTCTTAAAGAGTTTAGCAATAAAGGACTTCTGTCGGACATTGGGAACATATACTGAGACTATGGTATACAGATCATTATCTATTGAGCACACTAAAATAACATATCGACCCTGCTTGTCCGTGAAACATTGGTGTAACGAAAAAGCAATTGTGGATTTTATCGCTATTAGTACCCCAGCTTTCCGTTTCTTAACAGACGGGGAAAAATACACTGATAGAAATAGACGGTGTTTGCACCTGTGTTGGTCTTTTTCCAGCAGGTGAGTTTCCTGTAGTAAAGCCACATCACAGCCTGATTTAACAGCGTCAGACCATAGTTGGGAGCGTCTGAACGGAGAATTTAAGCCCCGTACATTATACGACATAATCTTTAACCCCATGAGAAGCAAAAATCAGGAGCGCTAGGCATAAGACTGGGTTCACCCAAAACAGCATACACATATGAGGAGATATAGAACACCCCGATTCTGACACTGATGACATTCGACTGACTGGTAAGACATATTGCAGAAAAACAATAACTAGAGAAGGGAACATTTCAGGAATTAACTGAAGTTGGTGAAACTGAATCAAGAGAACTAGGAAGGCTTGGGCGGGAGAACGGGTCCACCACATTGCCATATAAGTGTCGAGGGAACAGTCTGCGCAAAACTCACAGACTGACCGGGGGGGAGAGGAGGGAAGGAGGAGTGGATGGTAGTCACTCACATACCCCGGCTCCCAAATGTCCACAGAAACACATCAGAACAAAACCGGTATATAGTTCAGACGGTCTTCCACTCAGGCGGGATCTTGTCCGGCCTGGTCTCACTATCGGTTATCTGGAACAGGTGATCGAGGATAAGACCCCACTTATGGAGGTGCACCGCCGCATCCTGACATGCCACTTGTCACCGTGATGAACCATAAGTTTGACGGGAAATCCCCAGCGATAGCGCACATGTTGATCCCGGAGCATCCTGGTGATTCTGGAAAATTCCCGTCGCTTGGCCACATGGTAGCAGCGGACAAATCCGGAAACACGGAGAGACCCTTGAAGGATGGTGTAGGTTCAGGATTTTGTCGGAGAATTCTCAGAAAGTGCTCCTTAACATGATAGAAATGAATGCGTGCTATCACATCACGCGGCAATTGTGGATCCAATCCTTTAGGTTTCGGGATACGATGTATGCGGTCCACGATCAAATCTCTCTCTAGCGCTGAGGGTATAGCTTCTTTAATGAGCTGCTTAAGGAGTGCTTCTAAAGCATCAGGGCCAGTAGATTCTGGGACACCCCGCAGACGAATGTTGTTGCGCCTGTGACGATCCTCCAAATCCTGCAATTTAGCTTTCATCACCGCTACTTCTTCTTCCAGTGCCTCATGGGCATCAATCAGGGTATTGTGAGAAGTTGCAAAGTCGGCCATCTTGGCCTCCACATGCGCTGTACGCTCCCCTAACGCTTGGAGCTCTCTTTTAAGTTCACTGAGAACACTGGACATGTCCTCTTTTATAGAGGAACGGAGAGAGGAAAGCAGGTTTTTCATAGAGGTTTCAGTAAGGGGCACCGCGTGAGTGCCGACCAGGGAGGTCTCCGCTAGGTTTTGTGAGACTCTCGGCGAGGAAGCCAGCGAGGGGTCTGGTGAAGGAGATGGCACATGGCCGCTACTGCATGCAGGGCTGAGTGGCGCCGCCACAGGAAAGAACTCGGTGAGTCTTTTTGGGGGTTGCCTCTTCCTAAGCTTACCCATCATAGGGTCGGATCGGGTGCTTCTTGTGCCCGGGAATTGTCCTGCGAGCTGCTAGAATAGCTGCTTTGTGGACGTTGGGAGCGGAGCAGCAGCCTCACACGTCCGGCGCCATCAACGAGCAGACCACGCCCCCGAGAAAACCCCTTTTAAGCTCAAATATAGGAATATTAAATTCAATTATTGTAAAGAAATTGGTTCTGAGTTACCAGGAGAAAAAATTAAACTGACTTCACATTCCACCGATAGCACCCGCATTTCCTTGACTCTCTAAGTAACATATACAGAAACCAGGGAGTTGAATGTATAGGAACAAGTGGCTGCTGGGAGCAACAGACAGACTTTTAGTCATCAGTCAGGGTCAGAACTGTAGATAGATATCCACCAAATGGGAATCATGCTCAGAATCATACTCACAAAAATAGCCTAAATGAAACAGAGATATTAATCAGGAGCCAAGCGCAGTACAGGCAGGCATAAATTTATACAAAACACTTGCTGAATGCAATAGATATACACTGCCTGTCCAAAAAAAAAGTCGCCACCTGGATTTAACTAGGCAAATAGGTATCAGCCTCCTATTGGATAATTACTGCATGGGCGATTATCTTTCACCTGGCAACAAGTTATTTAACCCCAACTGGTGCAATGAGTTGCTTCTCATTTCTTAAACAACCCTGTCGAAAGACACATCTCGTGGTTGTGGAAAAGATGTTAGTCTGTTTGAGAAGGGTCAAATCATTGGCATGCATCAAGCAGAGAAAACATCTAAGAAGATTGCAGAAACTACTAAAATTGGGTGAAGAACTGTCCAACGCATTATTAAAAACTGGAAGGATAGTGGGAACCCATCGTATTCGAGGAAGAAATGTGGCCGGAAAAAAATCCTAAATGATCGTGATCGGCAATCACTTAAACGTTTGGTGAAATCAAATCGAAGAAAAACAACAGTAGAACTCAGGGTTATGTTTAAGAGTGAAAGTAAGAGCATTTCCACACGCACAATGCGAAGGGAACTTAAGGGATTGGGACTGAACAGCTGTGAAGCCGTAAGAAAACCGCTAATCAGTGAGGCAAACCAGAAAAAAAGGCTTCAATTTGCTAGGGAGCATAAAGATTTGACTCTGGAGCAATGGAAGAAGGTCATGTGGTCTGATGAGTCCAGTGACAGAGTGAAAGCGTGGTTTAGGGAGCATGAAACATGATTTTAACACATGGATTGGCCACCACAGAGTCCAGATGTTAGTGAAAAATTAATAAAACACTGGATGGAAATAAATCTTGTGACATTGCAAAAGCTTATCGAAACAATGCCACAGCGAATGCGTGCCGTAATCAAAGCTAAAGGCGGTCCAACGAAATATTAGAGTGGGTGACCTTTTTTTCTAGTGGCGACTTTTTTTTGGACAGGCAGTGTATAATGTAATGTAGTTGAGGAACAAAGATGTCAAAATCCAGATCAGACACAGGTAATAACAGCCCACACATGGAACTAGATACAGATGTGCGCAACTATAGATAGCAACTAGTAAATAAATTTAAAATGGTTTTCCCGTGAACACCAAATTATAGCCATTTCATCGTGTTTACGTACTGTACTATACTAATATGTATATTGTACCCCCTGAATTCTCTAAAGATCTGGCAATTTTTTACTGCAAAATCATCAACTCTGAAGACCCCAAAAGCTTGTGGGTTCCTCGAGCCAGTAAAATATTTGAAACCATCCAGGGCACCAGATCCAGGTATTTTTTGTTTGCTTTTTTTTAACTTTTCCACAACTAATAACTCCTTTAGGGTACATTCACGCTACCGTATTTCTGGGTCTGCATCCGTTTCGCAATTTGTGGAACGGGTGCAGACCCATTCATTTCAATGGAGCCCAAAAGATGTGGACAGCACTCTGTGTGCTGTCCGCATCCATAGTTCTGTTCCACAGCCCCCCAAAAAAGATAAAGCATGCCCTATTCTTGTCCGATTGTGGACAAGAATAGGCATTTTACCATAGGGCCGGCCATGTGCAGTGCGCAAGACAAATACGGTCATGTGAATTTAGCCTGAAGCTGGTCGTGATGTAGCAATTTTTCATATTTCAGGCTTTTATTTTTCCCTGCCTTCCAAAATGAAAACTTTTTATTTTTCCTTTCACACAGCCATATGAGGGCTTGTTTTTTGCAGGTACATTTAATTTATTATATTTTGTATTGGATAAAATTCTTCACGGGGTAAAATTTAAAAAAATGCTATTTTTTTTGTGGTGTTCCATGTACAAGGTCGGACTAGCCCATCAGACTACCAGAGGATCTTAGTGTTCACCCAGGCTCTAATATTATGGTAAGACCCAAAGGTCCAGGAGCAAAAAACTCAATTTGCTGCCTTTGGAGACGATTATATACCGGTAGTTATATCGTTTTTATTGATACCATTTTGGGATATTTATGACTTTATGATGACTTTGTTTTCCATTTTTTGGCAAAGCAACCAAAAACAGTGTTTTCAGTGATTTTTTTTTTGTTACGTTGCAGCTTTCACAGTATAGAATAAATACTTTTAGATTTTAATAGTTTGGCCATATTAAGGCTACTTTCACACTAGTGTTTTCGTTTTCCGGTATTGAGATCCGTCATAGGGTCTCAATACTGGAAAAAATAACGCTTCAGTTTTGTCCCTATTCATCGTCAATGGGTACAAAACTGAACAGAACGGAATGCTCCAAAATGCATTCTGTTCCATTTAGTTGCGTTCCCATACCGGAGAGAAAACCGCAACAAGTTGTAGTTTGCTTTCCGGTCCTGGGATGCGGAGCAAGACGAATCCGGCATGACCCCCAATGCAAGTCAATGGGGACTGATCAGTTTTCTCTGACACAATCTACCACAATAGAAAACGGATCCCTCCTCCATTGACTTTCAATGGAGTTCATGACAGATCCATCTTGGCTATGTTAAAGATAATACAACGGATAATAAAATGGATGCAGATGGTTCTAGTGTGAAAGTAGCCTTAGATACAGCAATACCAGTTATGTTTATATTTTTTATTATTTTTTGTTAAAAGGGGAAAGGCGTGATTTGATTTTTTTGATTTTTTTCGATACAGTACAGTACTGTGCATGAAGGTGAGGAAAAAATGCTACAAAGTAAGAATGCTTACTCCTTGTAAGACTAGAATACTTTTTTTGTACTATCAATAAAAATCTTTTGCATATAAAAAAAAATAGAACTGTTAATAGTATATATTTTTTTTATCAATGAGCAAAATGCAAAGTGAACAAACATAAGAGAAATCTAAATCAAATCAATATTTGGTTTGACCACCCTTTGTCAAAACAGCATCAGTTCTTCCACATGTCACAACAGTTCTTCCATGTGCCAAACATCTTGGAGAACTAACCACAGATCTTCTGTGGATGTAGTATTGCTCAAATCCTTCTGTCTCTTCATGTAATCCCAGAAATACTTGATAATATTGAGAGCTGAGCCTCTAGGCGGAACAGCAGCACCCCTGTTGCACCTAGAGACTCATTTGCATATATTTTTCTCAGCAATGAAAGCACATATGAACACGTGACCAACACGCAACAAGTCAGCAAGTTTTATGGGTACAAATCTGCTGACGGATGCACTTTAAATATCTATATTGATTCTGATTTGTTTGAATTACTGAGTCTGGGCAAGAGGCGTAACTACCATAGCGGCAGACCATGCGACTGCTATGGGGCCCAGCGCAGGAGGGGGCCCAGTTGGGATCATCCCCTCCTCTACTGGGGGTGAAAACTTGGTCAGGACTCTACCCTCGAAAGGAACAACTTTTAGTAAATGAGGCAGTGGAAAAATGGCCCAAGGGTCATTGAAAGGGGTTTAGGCAGAAACCCTTCTGTCCTGTGTGGGGGACATGGTTTGATCCTTGCTATGGGGCCCTTACTTCTCTATGTAGGGCCACTGGTCTGGGCATTAGCTATACATGTAAATGCTTTGTTGCTCTGATGAATGTACTTTTTTCACACAATGCCCATTTTGCCCATAATGAAGCATACCTGTATCTTCTCTTTCCAACGAACATTTTTGAGTTAATCTGCCAGGTTAATACCAGACTTGTCCTTCAGAGTATTTTCTATTCACTGTGGGCTGCATATTTTGATTGTTCCACACCTCCCGTAAGCTTGCTAGGAAAATCAGAAACCCACTATCATGTCCCCTCCCTTTCTAGGTTACTAGTATTATAAGATGGGTCTTCTTCAGACTTTCATTTGCCCTATCTCCATGATCCTCAGTCTATAGATTTTGCTTGGTGTTTAAACAAGGTTTTCAAGATATTTTTGATCTTGTTCAATAAAAAATAAACATAGGAATTTTTTTAAATTGATCTATCATATGGCTGATTTTGCCACCAGGAAGCAGCCCTTTGGAGACCTCCATGCCTGCTATTTGAGAACCTTTCCTTTTACAATCTGGCAGGCCATTTCTAAATTATAGTCTTATGGTCATGCCCCCATATGTTAACCACTGAGAGTTATGTGGTTATTAAGAAACCTAGACTGCCCCTCTGTGTGCTATGAGATCATGGTTGGTTCTGCCACATCTAAGCATTTTATCCTCTCTTCTTTTAATTGTCATTCATCTCTCTTCCTATTCATTGGTTTGCACAAATCCTGTCCAGAATCGAAAAATTCAGTATCCACATGACCATTCTGGGTAAATTCAAGCTGTTCAATTAGACCTTTTTCGATCTTTGTAATTTTTGCTATGGGGTTCCACTTGAAAATGAGAGGTGTTACTAATTACTGCTATATTATATAATAATGTATAGACCACGATTGTCTGTTTCCCTTGTAATCAATGCTTTTGGTATGTCCGTTAACCGTTTTTAAAGTATATATTTGAAAAAAATAAAAAACTACTGAAAGATAAAAACAATAGCAGGACATGAAGATTATAACATAGGAACATGAAAAGCATCAATGTTAAATGGAATAAATGCATACTGGCAGAGCAGCATATCCTCTAGTCATAATGGAATTATGTTTTTCCAAGGAGCATCACAGTGTGATCTCATCTAGTGGAAATGATAAGTGGGTGGTATGGGGGAGGGAGCTTTTTGCGATGCAGACAAGATTTTAACCTGTTAAAAGAATCTCATACTCTATGTTATAGAGCGCAGGAGCTATTGGGTTTAATTGCACTATGGTTTACAGCTTAGTAGTCACGGGTTCAGGCAGTTTAGAGTTTATGGACCTTATGGTTGGTTTAGAGTTTATGGACCTTATGGTTTAGAGTTTAGGACCTCTAAGGCTAAAGAGCTTATGATCTCTAGGGTTTATCAGTTTAGGACCGTTATGGTTTAGAACTTAGCAGCTGTAGAGTTTGGAGCTTACAAGCTGAAAGGTAAAGCGTATATTAACTATACAGCTTAGTTTATATGATCTCTAGTGTTTGAGATTTTGAGATTAGAGATTCTAGGTGTTACAGTTTCGCTGAAAGTTGGTTGTAATGCAGTTTGAGTACAGTTGTAAAAGGAATAGTTTGAGTGCCTGTTGGGAAGTGTAATCCTTCTTGAAAAGTAAGATTAAGATATTTCTGTGGAACATAAGCCCGAATGCAATTTAAAAAAAAAAAAAACACAAGAAAAAACACCACCACCCCAACAGGGCCAATTCATGCATGATATTCAGGGTGCCAAAAATGTTCATTTTGGCATTCCAGAGCAAATTACTTTGCATTTTTTGCATCAGCTTGCAACATGTGACCTTTTGATTGTTTCTACCATTAATTTACCATTATGCGGTATGTATAAATTATAATTTATTTTGGAAGGGACAATCAAACAAAAATTAAAAATGTCATATTTGCTTACATTGTTTACTGTTGACCTTAAATAAAAGTATATACTGTATGTATAGTACATGTTTTTACAATTGTGGGGATACCAAATGTGTATGGGTTATATTGCTCTAAATAGGGTTTATCCTTACACATTGGGGAGATATATCCATACACCAGTCTTGATCTTCCTGCACTGGCCTGAGATGCTTGTAATTTATTAAGATGCAGAAGCCTCTTAACAAATCAGGCGCGTCTCTGACCTGCCGTGCGCCAGAAACTGAAGTCTACGCCAGCCATAGGCTGGCAAAGACTTCAGCTACAACTTATGCCACTTTCTGGCAAAAGTGATAGGCACCCAGCCCTCCTGCTAAGCCATGATCCCTTTTCCTGCACTTCAGAAAAGTGCTGAGAAGCTCAAAAAGTTGCAAATTATGGTGCACACACGGCACGCGCCATAATCCGCTACTTTATTACGCCAAAATAAATATCTCTAATTGTTTTTTTGTGTATTTTTTGCTTTTGGCCACATAAAGGGACTGCGGGGGGAAATTAAAATAAAACCTGATTTTTACGCTGGTCTTAGTTTCCTCAGTTTTATCATAAATTAGGCATAGTTTTAGCTAACATTTGTGCCAGTTTCCAGGCACAAATTTAAGTAAATTTGCTGGGGCTGAAGTCTGGGACTACATAGGTTTACTAGCAGGATCAGAGAAACATCTGTTCTTCCCAATTTCAGCAATACTGTGAAACGCATATAGAGATTTCTATTATAATTGTCCTAAGAGATGATTTACCCCCCTTTCCCCTTTTGACGGTAAGGCAAGTGACTGCTGCAGGAGCTTCTCCCCAGTGTTTTGACGGCAGCAGAAAAAGCAAATATTAAACCCACCTTAGCAAAGCCTTGAGCCTGAGCCACCTGCCAGATGAAAACAGAAGGGATCAAGGGGATTTATCTGTCATTTCATTGTTTCTAGAAAGATATACATAGCAGTTTTAGCCTCCACTACTTACAGCGCCACTTTCCCGCCTGTCATTATTTACATGACTTTAGCAGTGACATTCCCATATGCTACATGTTACCACTGCAACCTCAAGGCTATATGGGGATATGTGGGCATGTCACCGGTACAGAGAGTGGCACTGAAAGCGGCAGTCGATTAAACTAATCAGTATATCTTCTTTTTCTTTTGTTATTTTACAACACTAACTCCTAGTGGGCGCATTTTTATAAGTTGGAAATCCCCTTTAAACGGGGAAGTGCATTTATTTGTGCAGCACTATTTATGTGCAATATTATATATATATATATTTTTTTAATTTTATTTATGTTTATCTGTTTTCTCACATAATCAACATAATATAGTGTCAAATCGATAAAATATACCCCAACTACCTCCCTCGCTACTGTGTAAATAGCTTCCTTATTTTTCTTACATCAGTATAATTTTTCACATTGCAGAGCTGCATTTACATATTCTTACCAGTCATTTTTGACCAAAGCAACCGACAAAATCCATTTTGACAGTATCACTTTCCTATTCAGATCACCCAAAATACAGATGGGGGGTTGTCCAGCATATGCACCTCTCTTTTATGTATTCTTGTAACCCTAGGACACTGACACGCCATCCACTTTTCAGATAGCTTCAGTACCATAAGATTTAGACAGTCTACACGAGCATAATATGCCCTATAAATAATGTGTAGGTATGTGAGAAGATATGCTGGATTTCCTGACAGTAGAGGGATATTTCTCACAATTCCTTTCTACTGTTACTTCTTACATTCTATCCTTTTCCCGTTTTTTTCTCGGGATTTTAATATTCATGACCTATCCTCAGAATAGATCTTCAATATCGAATCAGCAGTCCGACACCCAGCACCCCCACCAATCAGCTGGCTGAAGAGAAGCCGCACGCCATGCAAGCGCTGCCTTCTCTTCATTGTTTCGTGTCAATAGCAAGCAGGTGTAATTACTAGCTTTCCTATTCACTTCTATGGGACGGCTCATTCCTATACACTTGAATACTACAGAGCCGTCCCATAGAAGTGAATGGGACAGCTTGTAATTACACCTGCTCACCGCTGCGATGTTTTCATGGCAAGCAGATAAACAATGAAAAGAAAGCAGTGCTTGCACGGCACGCGTCTTCTCTTCAAAAAGCTGATCGATGGGGGTGCTGGACCCCCGCCAATTTGATATTGATGACCTATCATGAGGATAGGTCATCAATATTAAAATCCTGGAAATCCCCTTTAAGTTAATCAACTGTTGAGTCTATAAATCCCTCTAGTAGTCCAAAACTTGTATACTTAAAAAAAATCCTCTTATTTTTAATAGAATGAATTTGCCAAGTACAAAGGGGATTTTTCAGTGGAAATTGTTTACACAGTATATTTACACAGTCTACAGTATATTTATATATATATATAGCCTTTTTTCTCTGGCCATTCACGTAAAATAGCTCTTGAATAAATGCTCTCCAATTCGCGATTCCTCGATAGCAGCACACATTCATCACAACAATGTGGGCATGTTTTTATGGTTGATCAGTAGCTGGCAGACATTTTTAGCAAAGGTAAACAAAGAAATTGATCAGAATCCAACTTGTCCAACCGTTGTTTACCCCGACATGAGATGTGGAGGCTTATGAGTGGGAATATTTAGGCTGTCCCAATAGACATTATATTGTTGAATTGAGCACAGGGATCTGTCAACACATTTTAAATGTGTATGGTCAGCTTTGGTCTCCCAAAAGACCTAATTTGTGTTCTTCAACGGAGTTATCAATAACCACACCCTGCCACCTGCTTCATCTGTACAAGTGTGACAATCACAGTACTCCAATGCAAGAACATTAGAAGTTATGTCCACCAAGCATGTCATCAAATAAAAAAGTACCAGGCCACCAGGAAGAGTTAGTAAGCAGTGAAGCTGTCTGCACAACATTTGGGGTTATGGTCAAGTAAATAAAGGGCATTTCAAATAGGTTTAAGCAAGTTATATTATTATAAAAATATATTTTCTGTTCCATCGATAACCCTAGGACTGAGCAAGTACTCTGCTGTACTACGACTAGTAACAGTTGTCAAATACTGATTGTTTGTTCCAGAGGCAGAATCCCCAAGGCATCTACCCCCTTTTCCATACAGAAATGTATATGAGAAAAATAATTATATGGTTTTACTTATCAGGACATAATAAAAACAATCTGGTCGCTAGAAGATCCTAAAAGTAGGTCAACAGCACATGACATATTACTCTGTCATTATTTATTCCTCAAAAATTAAGCCAAAATTGAAAATTCATGTGTGAAAAACGATATACACCCCATGAATCAACAGCTCGTAGAAGCACCTTTACAGCAATAACCTGCAGCAATCGTTTTCTGTATGGTTTCATTAGTCTCTCACATCTTTCTGGAGGAGTTCTGGCCCACGCTTCTTTACAACGTTGCTTCCGTTCAATGATGTTTGTGTGTATTAATTTATGCACAGCTCTTTTTAAGGTCCTGCCACAGCATTTCAGTTGGGTTGAGGTCTGGACTTTGATTAGACCAGGCATGCTCAACCTGCAGACCTCCAGCTGTTGCAAAACTACAACTCCCATCATTCCCTGACAGCCCACAGCTATCATTCTACAGAAGGGCATCGTGGGAGTTGTAGTTTTACAACAGCTAAAGGGCCGCAGGTTGAGCATTCCTGGATTAGACCATTGCAATATCTTGATTGCTTGGGATCATTGTCCTGTTGCATTACTTAGTTTCAGGCAAGCTTTAGCTGTTGGATAGATGGCCTCACATTTGACATTTGAATAACAGAGGAGTCAATGGAACTCAATAAGTGGTAAGGTGCCGAGGTCCTATGACTGCAAAACATGCACAAATCAACACCCATCCACTACCATGCTTGATGTTGGTATGAGGTTTAGGCTACATGCACACGACCGTTGCCTGCCTCCGTGTCCGCTCTTCCTGCAAATTTTGCGTCTGTCAAAAAAAACGGATGACGGACCGTTTTTTTGACGGATCCGATTTTTATGGCAGATCCATTGTAAAAATGCCTATCCTTGTCCGCAAACGTGAAAAAAATAGGACATGCACTATTTTTTTGACGGAATGAAAACACGGACCACGGATGCGGAACAAAAACGGTTGACCATCCGCATTTTTTGATGGACCCATTGAAATGAATGGAGAAGCATCCTATCCGTGAAAAAAAACAGAACGGACGCGGAAACAAACAACGGTCGTGTGCATGGGGCCTTATGTGAAGTGTTTGGTTTTCACCAAATGTGGTGCTATGTATTATGGCCAAACATCTCCACTTTGGCCTCATCTGTCAAAAGAACATTGGGGGAAGATTTATTAAACTGGTGTAAAGTAGAACTGGCTTAGTTGCCCATAGCAACCAATCAGATTCCACCTTTCATTTTCCAAAGGAGCTGTGAAAAATAAAAAGTGGAATCTGATTATTTGCTATGGGCAACTAAGCCAGTTCTACTTTACATCAGTTTGATAAATCTCCCCCATTGTTCCAGAAGTTTTGTGGTTTGTTCAGATGCAAGTTTGCCGTGCTGCATGTTTTTTTTTTTTTTTTAAAGAGGCTTTTTTTCCTGGCAACCCTTCCAAGCAATCCATACCTTTTCAGTCACTTTTTTCTTAGAGTTCATTTACATGACCATATGTATTTTGCGGTGCGCAAAACGCAAGCCTGTGTGATATACGCGTGGCATCCGTTTGCTTCTTTTTTTTTTTTTGTGGTTCCATTTTAACTATTCCTATTCTCATTTGAAAAATGGACATGTTCTATCTCTTTTGTAAGACGGTGTGCTGTCTGCAATTTTTGCTGCCTATTGAAATGAATAGGTCTGCTTTCAATCCGCAAAAAATGCAGATAGGACAAAAAATACGGGCCTAATTGTACTATCATGAACTTTTAACATGAGGTCTGTAGATTCTTAGATCTTAGTTTTAGATTCTTAGATGTAGTTTTTTTTTTCTGCAATGTCTATGAATATTGCACGGTGTGAACTTGGGGTGAATTTGCTGATACATCCACTTCTTGAAAAATTACCATTTTTGAATGTATTCCACTTATGAATAATGTTCCTACTGTAGAGTGATGGGCTTCAAATTCTTTGAACATGGCCTAATACATAAAACCTTTTTTTTTTGCCTAAGGCCCCATGTACACGACCTTTATTTGTTTCCGCGTCCGTTCCGTTTTTTTTCACGGATAGGATGCTTCCCCATTCATTTCAATGGGTCCGTCAAAAAATGCGGATGGTCAACCGTTTTTGTTCCGCATCCGTGATCCGTGTTTTCATTCCGTCAAAGAAATAGTGCATGTCCTATTTTTTTCACGTTTGCGGACAAGGATAGGCATTTTTACAATGGATCTGCCATAAAAATCGGATCCGTCAAAAAAAAAAAATGGTCCGTCATCCGTTTTTTTTGACGGACGCAAAATTTGCAGGAGGAGCGGACGCGGAGGCAGGCAACGGTCGTGTGCATGTAGCCTAAAACTGTTTCCAGATTCATGGTTACCAACAGTTGCTTTTCTAAGATCATTGCTGATGTCCTTCTTCCTTGGCATTGTCAACACATGCCATACCAGCAAACTGCTAAAAATTCTGATTTTATAGAGGTGGTTACACTTTCTGATGATCAATTAATCAAGAGCAGTTGATTAGCAGCATCTGGCTGCTATTTATTCTCTGGAAACAGTAAGGCCTCATGCACACAAGTTTTTTTCCCGTTTACGGGCCGTTTTTTGCATTCCGTATACGGTCCGTATACGGAAGCATTTATTTCAATTGGTCCGCAAAAAAAAGGGAATGTACTCCGTTTGCATTCCGTTTCCATATTTCCCTTCCGTTGAAAAAGATAGAACATGTCCTATTATTGCCCGCAAATCACGTTCCGTGGCTCTATTCAAGTCAATGGGGCTGTAAAAAAAACAGAATGCATACAGAATGCATCCGTATGTCTTCCGTATCATTTCCGTTTTTGCGGAAGCATCTATCGAAAATGTTATGCCCAGTCCAATTTTTCAATGTACTTACTGTTAAAGCATTATTATAGGCTTCCGTTTCCGATCCGCAAAAAACGGTTTACAAACGGAAACCATACAGAACCGGAACAGAAGCGGAACGGAAACACTACTGAAAACAGAAACGTCAATGATATGCTTACAAACAAGGTGCCAACCCTCCAGTTACCGCTCGGAATCATCTGGCACGCGTAAAGTACTTTCCCAGTAGGTGAACTTGAGTGGCTAGAGAGTGGCTTAAGTAGTATAGAGCTTTGCTTTTTAAAGTTCTAATACAAACCCAAAATCGTGATCCACACGTTAACGCTTCCAACCTACCTGTCAAAGGCGTTGTCAATGATCTCCTGAAAATACTTTCATAGTCTTTTCTGGCAGAAATAAGAGTTTGGCCTAGCGTCTGCTAAATAAATAATGACATGGTGTAATTTGTCTAATTGTAAGACCTTCTAAGGACCAGAAGTTATATATTTTATTTAAATGTCCTGATTCCTAAAACAATAGAATTCAAAGAGGGTGCAGTCTGTTTAGTTCATGACTGTATATATATATATATATATATATATATAAAACAAAGGCAACGGGGCAGATTTACTAACACTGTCTAAAAGTAAGGCATTGTTAAAGAGGCTGTCACCAGGATCAACCCTATCATGCTGATTAAAACTATACCTTTCTTTTGTCTGTATAATAAACAGCTGCAGAGAAATCAGCTCTTCTTTTATTCATATGCAAATGATAATTTCAAGCACCAGGAGGCGGGGCTGAATCATTTGAGCACTGCATTGTAAAACCCCCTGATTTACAGGGTTAGACATGTTGAGGGCAGAGCTGTGTCCTAGCATCTACATATCATATACTCTATGTACTATAGCCTCACCACACTGAGATCTGCTCAGAAAGCTTATTTATATATTACTGCTGTATTCACAAGCACAATATACAATCATATAGACACCAGTAATAAGTGTGAGCTTATAAGCTTCGTGGTTGAGTGATGGGTTTTGTATGTAGAGATCTTAGGTTTGAGTCTTGGGAGAGGCGTCAACATTTTTTCTTCAGATATTTTTTTCTTACACATTTATCCCATAAGAAAAGTCTATGTCCTTATCATACTGAGAATAGTGTTATTTTTTTTTGAAAGCTAATAAATATTACTGGTTTCTTTATAATCATATTTTGTGTAATAGATTTTAGCAACCCCCGCCCCCCACTATTCTTAATATATTAGGGCTTTTATTATTATTATTATATGATTATTTATTATAGTGTTACCTTTTAATATGGTTTTAAAAAAGAGAGATAAAAAATAATAATAACAGAAATAAAACTTATTTCTCTCTTGAGACTTGAACCTAGGATCTCTACATGCATGGTAGACCACTATTCCACTATTCCACCAAACTATAACCATTGCAATATAGAGAACTATGCCGTTTCCATGCTTAGAGGTTAACACACAGTGTTTTTCTAATCGTATATTGTGCCTGTGAACAAAACAGTGATATGTAGATTCGCTTTCTGAGCAGATCTCAGTGTGGTGAAGCTATAGTACATGATGTTTATGATATGTAGATGCTTGGACATAGCTCTTGGACAGGGCTCTGCCCTCACCATGTCTAGCCCTGTCAATCAAGGGGAGGGGGCATGTGCAAAGAACAGGGGTCTTACAAAGCAGCCCCACCTGTTTGTGCGTGAAATTCTTATTTGCATATGAATAAAAACACAGATTTCTCTGCATCTATTTATGGTACTGACAAAGAAAGTTTTATTCAGCATCATGAACCCTACCAAGCAGTATGTCTGGTTTATTACGGTTGATCCTGGTGACAGAGCGTCTTTAACTTAGACAGACAGTCCTAATCTGGGCAATATTTTTCACAGTGGCAAATGTTGATGATAAACTGGTGCACCTATACACTGTCCGATTTAGGTTTAAACTACCTATTTGTTGGTTTCCTGTTATTCCAAACCTGGATAATCTGTTATAATAAAAAAAAATTATAATGTTGCCACATCATGACCACATATTACCACGTCATAGTTTCTGAATAATACCACCATACTTTTATTGAACAAACACTATACAAACACTAAATATAAAATCGTACAGTGACCATATAGTGTAGTAGTATATATTGGCTCTACACTGGCACACTCCAGATTGAATACTGTATGTAATTACAGTATATTAAAGTCTAGTTACTCACAAATGGCATCTTCTCTAATTGAAGTCATCCGCTTTCCTTTTCTTTTTTATATGACCCAGATTATTATGATCACGGCTCCTAAAAATTTAGGTCTACAGAGCTTGTTACCCAGAAATCTTTGCCCCCTAGCTTCAGCAGCCAACCTCAACCCTCAACACTGTAATCCTGGTGTTACCACTAGTACCATGCCTACTGCTATCCTAGGTGCCTCAATTCTAGCACCTACAATGCTGCCCAATGCCCCCAAATACTACACTATCAAAATAATAGTGCCTGCAACACACAGATACAGAGGAAAGCCGGGGCATAACTGGAAGATGCTGGGCAGACCCCGAAATTAACTAGACTCTATAATAAATCAGCCCCCAAATTAATACAGACCCCCGAAGCATACAATAAAATTAATTCAGACCCCAGACCAGACACCCAAATTAATTCAGATCCCCAGACTAGAGCCTTAAATAAATTCAGATCCTAGAGTTCAAAATCAAAATTACAAAATTTGGACCACAAAATAATACCCCAAATTAGTCAAACTCCCAGACCAGGCTCTAAACATACTGAGATCCCAGACCAGACCACAAACCTAAATAAATCCATATCCTAGAGCTCAAAATTAATCAGATCCCAGATCAAATTGCTAAATTCAGAACACAAAATGGTACCCCAAATAAGTCCAGATGCCAGAACAGGCTCCCAAATTACTCAGATGTCAGACCAGACCATAGAACATACAACTAAATTAATTCAGACTCCAGACCAGACACCCAAATTAATTCAGACCTCCTGAATTAATTCATATTCAGACCACAAAATAAAACCTAAAATTAGTCCAGACCCGACACCAGGCTCCAAAATTAATCAGACCCCAGACCAGACCCTAAACTTAATCAGATCCCTGACTAGACCTTAACTTTAATACGAGCCCAGACCCTAGAATTAATCAGCCCCAAAATGAATCAGACCCCCAAAATGAATCAGACCAGATCAGACTCCAAAATTAATCAGACCCCAGACCTCATGCTGAATGGTTTCAGGGTCCAGTGCGGCTTTTGGTGCATCGAGCAGAAAAGATCCATAGAGTGAGGAGTGGTGAGTTGTAGCAGCAGAACTTGTCAACCACCTGTCCAATCTTGGTCTGAGCCTGTGCCATTGTACTTAACTGTATCCATGTCTCTTGGCAAATACAGCGAAAGCAATGCTCAGAGAGCAACTTGACTTTCCAGGACACATGGGCCCTCTTTTAAAAGCTTCCTGCTGCACCCTGCCAGGCAGAAATAGTGCCAGGGCACTGACACACCCTTGCACAATGACATCACTGATACCTGCATTTTTTTCAATGCATCTAAAGTAAAAAAAAATATATAAAGCAACTTTGGAAATAGCCTTTATTAACAAATATTCTACTGTTTTACATATACAGTGCATGAATAAAAGACAGTGGATGATCAAAACAATAGCTACTACAAACTAGAATATTTTTTCTGTATGCTTCTAATTTATTGTAACTACAGATTGTCAAAAGCAGAAGAGTTGGACAAGTCTAAATGTGAACACTTTTAAGTGGCTTCTGTGATTATGGGGCAAATTCCGATTGGAGTTTTGGCTTCTCATAAAGTATAATTTTCCAAAAAGTATCCTCAGAAGGTAGAAGTAAGTTAGTTAAAATGTATACATGTTACACCACACTGTAGAAGACTATATTGATAGTAGATAAACATGCATCTCACCGGCAGGCCTGTCAGGTGGTTGTGTTGAAGGTAGAGGTAGCGCAATGAGTGGAGGCCTCGGAACAGCTCTGCAGGTAGCCTGTGGATATTACACTGATACAGGTGCAGGGATAGCAAAGAATTGAGGCCACTGAAGGTGTCAGGCTGAAGTGGTGGCAAACTGGGATTCTTGCCTAGGTCTAGCTCCTCAAGGTGCTCCAAACCTTGGAATGTCCCAGGACGCAAGACAGAGATGCGATTTGAAAAAAGCCAAAGGACAGATGTTAAGGGAGAAAATAGCCCAGGGCCAAGATCTGAGATCTGGTTGTTTTGTAGGAAAACTCTTCGTGCCTGACTAGGCAGAGGTGAGGGAACACGGGATAGGTTGTGTGATTGGCAGCTGGCTGTTGGGGGTGAGGGATAACACGTACAAAGTGAAGGACAGGGGGAAAGGGAAAAGGGGTAAGAAAGTGAAAGGGGAAGGAGGAGGAGAAAACCAAGGAGGTACTGGAGGGAGCCTATGATAGATAAAGGAGGGTAAGGAAGAGCAGAAAATGTAGAATGAGAGGGAAAAGAAATCAAGATAAACAGAAAAAAAACACAAATTAGTACAGTTGTGCCTGTATACAGCAAAGCAATTGTACAACCTAGCCTATTAATATAAATGACAGTGGGTAGCAGAATACATCTGCCAGGACAGGACGTATTATTCAATATGAAAGACAGAACAGTTAGAAATGGAGAAATTTGTCTTGTCTTCTCCACATTTAGTGCTGGGGTTCTTTCACCAACCAGAGCTAATTCTGTGGGTCCACCTTCCATCTATTTAGAACAGGTACATGCCCACTATTGGTGTATTCTCATTGTACGCTTTGTTGTTATCACTACATACAGGCCATATTATCAATAAGCTCACCAGTTTTGCCAGTGGACTTTCAATTAATTTGTGCATGTTTTCGACTAGACCACTAGGAATGAAACCCACAAAAAGTCAAACACTTTTCCAACTGGGTTTTTAGATGTTTTTTGTCTAGGATTTATTATACTCAATAGAAATTATTGTTCCACTGAACTTCTAGAGGTAGCCACTAAGTATACCACTGGCCACTTGATTTATTGGCTAAGTATACTACTGACTACCAAGGACCCTGTGTTAGCTTTACCAGAGACCACAAGGTACCTGTTGAGGAATGGTTGAAATATATGCATATAACCCTTAACAGTACCATAAATCAAATGTAGTGCTGCCAATCAAATGTTTTTTTTTAAATTACCACTCAACAGGAGACAAATCTAATAATTTCCACCATGAGCCTTAATAGTTGTTATGTCAAATAAGTGATTGTTTTCTTCATCTAGAAAGCATTCCTGGGAAGAACTAGGCATAAAGGGTCGGCAGGGAAAGAGAGGGTGAAGATTAGATAAAAACAAATTCTTTAAGAGGCTTTGTGTAGTGAAACCAGTAACATCATTAATAACATCACAGCTATTTCCTAAGCTTGGAGGGATTGCAGGGAAGACACAATGGGGTTGATTTATTAAACTGGTGTAAATTAGAACTGGCTTAGTTGCCCCTAGCAACCAGATTTCACCTTTTATTTTTCACAGCTCCTTTGGAAAATGAAAGGTGGAATCGGATTGGTTGCTATGGGCAACTAAACTAGTTCTACTTTAAACCAGTTTAATAAATCTCCCCCAGACTGCATGTTCCATTATAAAGATCACTGGTAACAATGATGTAATAGACTTTACCTTTATACCAGTGTTATCTATATATGAAGACTGCAGTGAACACATAGATTAATCTGGATAATCATTACCACATTAGAAAGGCTGTGTGTAAAGGGAGGACGATATATCGTCAGCGCTATAGCATGTTACGCAACAAATTTGGCATTGCTCTCCTTTTAGAGGATTCATTTTTGGTATAAATATGATTGCACAAAACTACATTAAAAAATAAAGGAAACAATATTTTTTTCATATTTGTGACCATTTTAAATCTAGAAAATAATAAGCTATTCCACCCAATGTGTCTCATGTAATAAAAGATAGAAAAGAAAAATCTTTAGAATGCAATGTTAAAGGTCAAATGCACCCTATGTCATGAAAGGGTTAGCTGATCACTAGTAGTGGGGACCCCATTATTAACTAATGGCATGACTTGTGGGCAATGTGTTCATTTAGGTGTAGACATAACCTATGTACATGTAGACATTGGAGAGAATTTATCATAAGGGGAATATTGGAAGTCAGTTTCGCTTGACTCTGTGTTGGCGTGCTTTATGTCACATTTATCAAAGGTCACAGGCTGTTTGATAAATGTGTCTTATCCTTATTCCCCATTCACACGACCGTATTTTCGGTCTGCATCTGATCCGTATTTTTTGCGGACCGCAAAATACACATAGTCGTGTGAATGCATCCTTAAACCTAACAATTTTGTCTAGAAAAGCTACTCAAGTTTTCCTCCTCCACCCTCTTTCTGGAGTAAGATTGCAACATTTTTGCAACTTTTTAAAAAAAGTCTCAATGATAAATCTGGGGTAGAACTACCCACTAACCACACCTACTTCCCCATTCGTGTTTCAAAACTGGGGAGAGTGGTGTAAAATGCAAAAAGTTGGAAAAATTGTGCGCAAGCAAGCCCAAAAAGCCACTTTTTGCGACTTTTCAAAGTGAGAATTCTGGAGTGAAGGCATGATAAATCAGGGCCATTCACTATAATGGGTCTGTTGGAATACCAATATTTTTTAAAGCAACAATATAGTTGAAAATTCCCAACCACTGACAAACATCAGTGTGAACAGAGCTGAGCATTTCATGCTGAATGAGAACAACTAAAGTCATTTTATTAACCCTACCATCAAGTAGGGGTTACATTTATAGATTGATGGTAAGATTATAGATTGGTGGTATGATACAAGATACAAATGGTTTATACATTAGTGAGTCCAAATCTCTATACCTAAGGTTTTCAGCAAAGGTAGCCACACTACCATAACATAAGCATTGTACCTTTATTGAAAGTAACGGCAAAGCATGGAAAATGATCATATACCACTGCCACACACGCATAACTAGTGATGACAATACTTTAATTGTATGACGTTTTATGGTGGAACATTCATCAGATTATGGCCACCTTAGAAACTTCCTTAAAAATTTGCCATTCCCATGATAGATTCCCTTACCTAGGAAATGATAACATTTCATGTCCCAACTTTGAACTGTTTCTGTTCCTTGTTCTGCACTAAGGAAACTCAATCTGATGACATAAAATATTCAGCAGGTAGCAGTTCTCCACTTTATCCTCCTCACTTGTTTAATTCTTCATACTGTGATACATCATGGGAACCATACTTTTACTATACTCTTCTGCATACACTCTAATATCTATGAGAAGGCTCAGGTTGGAACTGTTAGTCTAATCGCTATGGACAACTCTGCAACCAAAATTTTAAATTGTCAAATTTTACTTCTTTGAAACTCGCCTTTTGTATCTTCTAAACCCACAGTCACCCACATACAATAAGGTTTGATCTTTGCCAACTCTTCAGACCACATTGTTCTACCTCTCTGCTATGTAAGACAACAAGACCTACTCATCTTTACTTGAAAACTATGGGGCATTTCTCCAAAGCTTTAGCTGTTCCCTTACCTCGCAGGGGGATCTTGCAGTCTCTTCGCATCCTTGTCTCTGGATTGACTAGAGCATCCAGAGAGCTGAGGAGGATGTGACAGAGCGGGAGGGAGTGAGGGTGGAGGGAGCAGTGCTACACAGAAAGCTGTGCACCACTCATGTGTACAAGGATGAAAGAACAGTCTGTGACAATGCTCAAGTTGCTTCTCGTATTTAGTCATTTAAATTTTTTATTCAAATGTGGAGTTGGCTCCTTATTCAGTTCTGTTTTGGAAGGAAGAGAGGGGAGACTGGCTCATACAAAAAAGTGGAAAATTAAACAAATTTACAGCAAGATAATACAAGTTTCACAAACACAATAATAATTCAATATGTACCATACATTATATAAGTAGAGTGCCATGTAGTGTCCAACAACATGGTGCCCAAATAAGAGCCAAAGAACACCAGCTTCATATATATCTGGCAGTCCAGCTCAATTCCCCTCCAGCAAGGTACAAAAAAATGCCTGAGGGGAACTGAAGCTGGAGCTGTTCCATAGTTTTCTATGGGATCGTTCATATTCACCCGGTGCATGAATGATGACGTTGGATGTCAAACACCGCCAGACAGAAAAGCATTGCATGCAGTGTTTTTCTGCCTGGGGCTATTACTGGATAGACGATGGATCTGTGCACCGAAGTGCAGTACACATATATCAGTTGTGTCTGGCTCCCAGAATGAAGTTGCTGATATATGTGAAGGGTTCCTAACACTCCCAAATACTGCCTAAATAATTGTGCCACATAGTACCCAGATACAAAGTGGCAATAGGGCAGGCACCACTTATATTAAGCTGAGCAAAGAAAGTAAAGGGGTGCTGCATACACTACTCACAAAAAGTTAGGGATATTTAGCTTTCGGGTAAAATTTATGAAAAACGTAAACATTTCACGCTATATTATATCATGAAAGTAGGACATTTAAGTAGAAGCATGCAATGGTGATTTCCTCATCTCAAACAATTTATTGAAACAAACACCAACACCAGTGGTGGGTACACCCCCACAAAAAATATCAATGTCTCAATAACTTGTGATGTGGTCTTGAGCATCAATTACAGCTTGACAACGACATGCTGTTCAGAAGTCGACTTATTGTCTGCTGAGGCATGGCATCCCACTCTTCTTTAAAGGTGGTCCTCAGGTCATTAAGGTTGTCGGGTACAGAGTTACAAACCTCTACATGGCAACTTAGCTGATCCCATAGGTTTTCAATGGAATTCAGGTCAGGAGAAATTGCAGGCCACTCCATTTGAGGTACCCCAGTCTCTAGCAGCCGTTCCCTAATGATGAGCTGGGGCATTGTCATGTATGAAGATGAAATTAGGCCTGTGTAGTTCATGCAGAGGCACAATGACTGGATTAATGATGTTATTCAAGTTGTATGTGCTTGTCACTGTACCATTCACAAAGTGTAGGGAATGACTAGACACACCTGCCCACACTGTAACACCAACACCAAAGGCTCATCTAGTGACAACAGTGGCTGATGTATAGCGCTCTCCTTTATGTCTTCAACATCGTTGGTGGCCATCATTTCTGCTCAGCATGAATCAACTTTTATCAGTGAACAGCACTTAGACCCAATGGTTCCTTGCCCAGCCAAGATGCTCCCTGGCCCATGTAAGGCGATGACGCCTGTGAGCAGGTATCCTTGCTGGGCATGTGCCTGGAGTTGTGTGGCAATTATCATCCGGTTCCGCAGGGAATTGTTCACAAAGAAGTGGTCTTTCTGTATCTCTGTTGTAACCTGCTAATGACACTCTGTGACACTCTAAGCTCAGTGGCCACTTCTGTTTGAGAACATCCTGCTTGAAGCCTTGCAATGGCGAGGTACTGTTGATCAATTGTTAGGTGTTGTCTTGGTCTCATGATGTCAAAATGTGAACAGCATGATGAGAAGGACTGTTTAAATACCAATTCTAATTGAACCAGGAAATGTATTGGTCGTTTTATGGATCAAACACCTGCTGTGAATTTTGCCATTAAGCTCCTTGTTAGTGAACAGCAAGTTGTGCAAAAAGTACTGAAACATTGAACAGTTGGACATGTGCATTCAAATTTTAAGAGAAGGTCACATTAAGTTCACCTATAAAGGTTAGAGAGCATTTAGGTTCATACTGAAATTTCACCCACAAGCTAAATATGGAGAGAAAAAAGAAGGGTAAGCGAGCATGTACTTGCCATTAATGCAGCAAAAGAAGAGGTTGACATAACAGTGCTGAAAACCTTACAGAGGCACTTCAAAGATAAACATGGCTCTGATGGATCCTTGTTGCGTGTTCGTGGAATTGATCGGGTCATTATACCACCCAGGGGAGGTAACTGGAAGAAGCTTCTTGCCCAACGTGAGATAAAGTGGATCCTTATCCTAATACCATCTCTCCATTTGGTTTGAATGAGGGGATTAGCTATGCTCCCTTCATATAAACTTATATGAGGGAATTAATTAGGCTCTTGTTACTCCATTCCAATCCCTCCACACTATCATATTGGTGTATTTGCCCCGTGCCTCTGATTTGTGTATTTTACTAGTATTTTCTTGTACTCCTATTGTTCGAGGTTCCTCACCGTTGCATCATGTTTTTTTTAACTGTTCGATTTTATTGTAATTTATATATTCTTTTTTAACAGTTTTGAACATATGTTATGTATTCTCAATCACATTCATGTATGCATATGTTTCAGGTTTTTTGGACTGATGCGCACTAGAGAGAAAAGATGCGGGTTGGATGTGTCCTACTTTACCGTACGATGGAACCATAAGACTCTTCCCTTCCTTTCCCTCCCCCTTCCTTCCTCTGATAGATGTGGACAGGATCATAATATCATTAAAAAGTACATGGTGCGGTGAAAATTTGTATTGGGTCTGTTGCACCATGAAAGAAGGAATGGATATTCCATGATAATCTCTTTTTTATATTTATAGTGCGGCAGTTGTATGAACACTTTATAACAATTTTACTGACTTATTACAGTGGTATTTACTATTCACAATTTAACATATGTATTTCTTATTTATTATTTGCACATCACTGCATGATTGGCACTTTGCACTTGAGCACTTTACTGTCACTTTGCACTGTGGTTTTATATCATCTTTATTTTATGCACATTATGAACTTTTCATATCATGAATTATTGTATTATTTTTTATATTTATTATATGTATTATATATTCCATGGACACACTGGATATGTCAGAGATATAATGGGATTGGTGTCATACTGTTTGTGTATATCTTCTGCCGGCGGGATGATCACGTGACCTGTTATGTGGTCACATGATCTATCAAAGGGAATGATTTAAGTTTGGTTCACATATTTGAGAAAGCCGTTGAGTTTTTATCTTTATATATACATTGTGTTCTCGGGCTCCTATTTATCTTTTATTTATTTAATTATTATGTTGTTAGAATGCTCTAATGCGTGGTCACGCGTTATGCTGTGACGTCACGGGAGATTTGTGGATATCGCGAGATCACGCTCTTCCATCCTGTGTTGTTATGTGTGTGCGTGGTCTCGCGCTGCCCTGTGATGTCATGTGGGATTTGCGGATGTCCCGAGACTACGTATGTATACAGTGGGATCGCGAGTAATACAATGTAAGAGTTCTTCCTCCTCCGCCCCCCTCACTTCACACAACTGTTGCATATCAACCAGTTTAATTTTTTGAGTATATATGGATGTGGTGAGATTTGAATAGACACGACCCTTGAGAAAGCAGGTGCAAAACGTACGTTGGGGTGAGCTCCTCGCAACCTGGAGGTTCGGTTCTGTTAGCGTCTTTGATCCCAGGTATTAGAACTAGTTAGTATTGTTGCCAGATTTCTTTTTTAGGTTTGGCCTTTGGGGCCATATATGTAACAATTAGATTTTATTGGCACTGATATTTTGTATATTGTATCCTGGGTACGCTCCTTATTTGGTTTTCCTCCTGGGTTAGCTTGTGAGCCGCTAGCCATAGTCACTACCTGGTTTTGCCGCCATCTTTTATGTATTGTCCTATCCTTATTGTGTATAATTTATATTGTCAATAAAGTTTTGTAATTTGTCATACGTGTCCCTTTATGGTTTTTTGGAATTATCCACCAGCTAAATATCCCTAAGGTCCCTTTCACATGGGCGAGTATTCCGCACAGGTGCAATGCGTGATGTCGACGCATTGCACCTGCACTAAATCCGGACCCATTCATTTCTATGGGCCATGGACCATGTGATGAGCTCAGTGACGTCACCACAGGTCCTGAAGAAAGAACAGGAGACTGGCAGCTATGCGATCAATTGGAGGAGGTGACTTAATTATTTTTTATTTTTTAACCCTCAATTGACCTTCTACTAAGCATTCTGTATTAAAGAATGCTATTATTTTCCCTTATAACCATGTTATAAGGGAAAATAATACAATCTACACTACAACTAACCCAAACCCGAACTTCATTGAATAAGTTTGGGTCTGGGTACCACATTCAGTTTTTTCTCACGTGCGTGCAAAACACATTGCACTCGCGTGGAAAAAACTGAACCATGCAACGCAATTGCAGTCAAAACTGACTGAAATTGCGTGCGCACTTGCACGATTTCCCCGCCACGCACCCGCATCCGATCCGGTACCAATCCGCAACGCCCGTGTGAAAGGGGCCTAAGGCCCCTTTCACACAGGGGCGAGTTTTCTGCGCGGGTGCAATGCGTGAGGAGGACGCATTGCACCCGCACTGAATCCGGACCCATTCATTTCTATGGGGCTGTGCACATGAGCGGTGATTTTCACGCATCACTTCTGCGTTGCGTGAAAATCGCAGCATGCTCCAGTTTCTGCGTTTTCCACGCAACGCAGGCCCCATAGAAGTGAATGGGGCTGCGGGAAAATCGCAAGCATCCGCATTCCCGCATTGTTGCTTAGCAACGGGACCCAATCTCTATTATTTTCCCTTATAACATGGTTATAAGGGGAAATAATAGCATTCTTAATAAAGAATGCATTGTTAAATGAAGTGGAGGGGGTTAAAAATAATTAAAGTTAACTTACCTTAGCCACTTGATCGCGTAGTCGCAATCTCTCCTCTCTTTCCCTGCAGCATCTAAGATCTACAGGACCTGTGATGACGTCACATCACATGGTCCAATCACATGGTCCATCACCATGGTAAGATGGACCATGTGATTGGACCATGTGATGTGACGTCATCACAGGTCCTGTAGATCTTAGATGCTGCAGGGAAAGAGAGGAGAGATCGCGACTACGTGATCAAGTGGCTAAGGTAAGTTAACTTTATTATTTTTAACCCTCCAATCGCACCATGCGACTGGCGGCTAAGGTGTTAACTTTATTATTTTAACCCTTTAATTTATTTTTACTTTTGCATTCTTTTTTACAGAACGCTATTACTTCTTATAACCATGTTATAAGCGGTGTCAATAGAGTCCGTTACTCATACCGTACGGTTTCGGCACGGTGCTTCGCGGATGCTTTCCTGCAGCCTCATCTATGGGGTTGCCGCGTGAAATGCCGCGATTCACGCAAGCAGAGGATGCGTGAAACACGTTCATGCACAGCCCTACAGAAATGACCGGGTGAGTTACGGGTGCAATGCGTGAGGAGGACGCATTGCACCCGCACTGAATCCGACCCATTCATTTCTATGGGGCTGTGCACATGAGCGGTGATTTTCACGCATCACTTCTGCGTTGCGTGAAAATCGCAGCATGCTCTATATTCTGCGTTTTCACGCAACGCAGGCCCCATAGAAGTGAATGGGGCTGCGGAAAATCGCAGCATCCGCAGCGGTGCGATGCTGCAGCATTTTCCCGCATGGTTGCTTAGCAACGGACTCGATCTTCATTATTTTCCTTATAACATGGTTATAAGGGAAATAATAGTATTCTAATAAAGAATGCTATGTAAAATGAGTGGAAGGTTGTACAAAGCTAACTTACCTTAGCCACTTGATCGCGTAGACGCGATCTCTCTTCTTTTCCCGCATCATCTAAGATCTACAGGACCCAGATGACGCCACATCACATGGTCCAATCACATGGTCCATCACCATGGTAAGATGGACCATGTGATTGGACCATGATGTGACGTCATCACAGGTCCTGTAGATCTTAGATGCTGCAGGGGAAAGAGAGATCGCGACTACGTGATGTTATAAGGAAAATAATACACTCTACACTACAACTAACCCAAACCCGAACTTCATTGAATAAGTTTGGGTCTGAGTACCACATTCAGTTTTTTCTCACGTGCGTGCAAAACACATTGCACTCGCGTGGAAAAAACTGAACCATGCAACGCAATTGCAGTCAAAACTGACTGAAATTGCGTGCGCACTTGCACGATTTCCCGCCACGCACCCGCATCCGATCCGGTACCAATCCGCACGCCCGTGTGAAAGGGCCTAAGGCCCCTTTCACACAGGGAGCGTATTTGCTGCGGGTGCAATGCGTGAGGAGGACGCATTGCACCCGCACTGAATCCGGACCCATTCATTTCTATGGGGCTGTGCACATGAGCGGTGATTTTCACGCATCACTTCTGCGTTGCGTGAAAATCGCAGCATGCTCCAGTTTCTGCGTTTTCCACGCAACGCAGGCCCCATAGAAGTGAATGGGGCTGCGGAAAATCGCAAGCATCCGACATTCTCCGCATTGTTGCTTAGCAACGGGACCTAATCTCTATTATTTTCCCTTATAACATGGTTATAAGGGAAATAATAGCATTCTTAATAAAGAATGCATTGTTAAATGAAGTGGAGGGGTTAAAAATAATTAAAGTTAACTTACCTTAGCCACTTGATCGCGTAGTCGCAATCTCTCTTCTTTCCCTGCAGCATCTAAGATCTACAGGACCTGTGATGACGTCACATCACATGGTCCAATCACATGGTCCATCACCATGGTAAGATGGACCATGTGATTGGACCATGTGATGTGACGTCATCACAGGTCCTGTAGATCTAGATGCTGCAGGAAAGAGAGGAAGATCGCGACTACGTGATCAAGTGGCTAAGGTAAGTTAACTTTTATTATTTTTAACCCCCTCCACTTCATTTAACAATGCATTCTTTATTAAGAATGCTATTATTTCCCCTTATAACCATGTTATAAGGGAAAATAATCAATTCTCCAGAAGACCCGAAACCGGACTTCAGTGATGAAGTCCGGGTGCGGGTATGGGTACCAAACATGGCGTTTTTTCTCACGCGCGTGCAAAACGCATTACAAACGTTTGCACCCGCGCGGGAAAAACGCGCATATTCCCGCAACGCACCCGCCTCTTATCCGGGCGTCAAACATGACGCCCGTGTGAAAGAGGCCTAAGGCTGTTTTAGACGAGCGAGTTGCATACTGCGGACTCGTAGGGTGAGTATCAGACAGCTCCCGTCCTGAACTTCCAGCACTTATATTGATTTATGATGCTATGTAACCCTTACAGGATGTAACCCTCTGGAATGTATTGTATAATACTTACATAATGGTGTCAGTGTTATCCAATACATTCCAGACCTCTAAGGGTTATATAGCATTTGAAATCAATATAATGCTATGCGACCCCGGCAGTGCTGGAAGTTTAGGCCGGGAGCTGCCGCATACTCATGCTGCGAGTCCGCATTATGCAACTCACTCGTCTGAAAGCAGCCTAACTTTTTGTGAGTAGTGTATGCGACAGACAACACATATTGGAAAGTAAATGCACAAACCCAAATTATGCAAAATAGTATATATAATTTATGAGTATTATTAGACAGGACACTGTTAAAAAGACACATTAAAAACATTTATAACCATGTAATAGATCCATGGGGTAATGTATCATATATGATATGAAACCAAGAAACGGTCCTTTTGTAAATCACATCCCCCCCTGGTGGGATAAAGTACAATTCAATACAAATCTATAAATGCTAATGCAAAAACAAATTGTACAGAAAAACAAATAGATAAAACTCCCCCAAGTCTGAAGAGACCATAAAGTTCACCTCCCTTGATGTGGGTATGTACCTTATCATCCATGTACACTTTTTAGGGGGAAGTTAATCACTCTATTTTTCTGTACATTTTTTGTATTACTACTTTACTATAGAAAAATGGTCTCACATTACAATAGTTTCAGCTTACAATCGTCACCCTAGAACCAATTAATATTGTAACTTGAGGGACCACTGTACCTGTCATGAGCCGCAGGCAGTTGTAGCCTTGTTCTAACGGCAGAGTTCAGAAGAACCTCTGATCTCTGTTTAACCTTTTGAATGCCACAATCAATGCTGTTTGCGTTATACAAAGGACGAGTTGAGAGGGGACTGTCTTTGATCACATTACAGGTAATCCATGTCAGTGAATGGGCATACAACAGACAGTTTTGTTCAGGTGGTTCGCTGGCTGGTAAAAATGACAATGATAGTTTTTTTCTACTGTTAAAAAATAAAACCTTAAACACTTTTGCTTTGTGTCGGCATGTTCTGACGCCTAGAATTTTTTTTCTTCTTTTTCCTTTGATGGACCTGTAGGAGAGTTTGTTTTTTTGTAAGCTTTAGTTTTTAGTGATACCCTTTTGGGGTACATTGATCACTTTTTTTTCCTTTCTTTCTCCCCCTAGGAAACTTGAATGATTGATTGCTTGTATTGTGCTTTTACTGGACTACGATGGGTGTCACCACTGACACCAGTGATTGGCCGCCATGGTGTTTGCGACCACAACCAAATGTGTACAAGTCAGGAAGCCAAACCAAATTCTCGGTGCTGGAACTTGCATTGCAAAGGGTGAAATCCAGAATGAGAATTTGAAGCATAAATTGACACGCTGCAGATGAAAAGGACTATCCTCTAAAAGAAGGCTGAATATTTACAGAAGGTTGAGGACCAATTTAAGGCTGTGCTGGACTGATACAGTAGGCTAAGTGCACATTTCTGGCAACAGACTTTACTGCTTGTGGTCTGGGTTTATTGCTTTAAGCACCCACCACACTTCTGATATGGAGTGGCCATCTGATCTAGGACTGCACACTGCAAGTGGGAACTGCAGAAAGTATATTGAAAGACTGCATGCCTGTGATTGTTTGGAAAGATTGCTAGTACCCATAGAGAGAGACTCAGGAAGTACTACTACCATTATTGCCACCTCCTATATACAGTTTTTGCGAAAAGCCTACTCTGGGCAATATCTGAGAACTGTGCCTGCTGCTTCTATTTATACCGTAACTCCCATTATCTATTAAGTAAAGAGAGACTCTATTTATTTCAACCAAACCGGCCTGGTCATTGGCTCCACCATGCACCGTCCTCTTGCCCCAGTTCTCCTGCCTTGCACCCTGCCAAACATCCACCATCAAGAGCACCCCAGCCACCACCACGCAGGAGCCCTGAGCCCAGAATGTGCCCGAGGGATAGAAGGGTTGCACTGCTACCATCACTGTACAGCCCAGGGTGTGCCAGACTACTGAGGACTGCCACTGTGATAGCAACCACCCCCATCCTTGCCACTACCACAACCACTCTGCTTCTCTTGATTTCCCTGGGCTCACTGCATGTGGATGAGAATTTCTGAAACGCATTCACTTTGCTGGTACTGTACAATGCTGCAGATTTACTGCACAAAAATCCACAATAACAAATCGCCAGCACTTCAGTTATGTGTGGATGTATCCTTTAGGTTTAAATGCTAGTGGACGTAGCAATAAAATGGAATACCCTAAACATTAAAGGTGTTGTCATCAGAATATGTCATCAATATGAGATTGTCGGGGGACTCCCTGCACTGATCAACTGGTTGAAGAGACCGCGCACTTGCACACTTACCTGCATGCTGTCTCCTTTGAGCGACAGTACAGGATAATTACTGCTTCTTCTCTAGTTCACTCGAATGGTAGATGGCTGCTAGAAGGGTGACAGCACGCAAATAAACAATGAACAGAATGCAAAGCTTGCACAAGCGACACGGCATCTTTAACCAGTTTATCGGCTGGGGTACTGGGAGTCAGATCCCGCCAATCTGATATCGATGACCTATCCTGAGAATAAGGCATCAATATCCTGACATTGTACAGTCGTGGCCAAAAGTTTTGAGAATGACTCAAATATTAGTTTTCACAAAGTTTGCAACTAAACTGCTTTAACCACGTCAGCCCCCCTAGCTTAAACACCCTTAATGACCAGACCACGTTTTACAATTCTGCACTACACTACTTTCACCGTTTATTGCTCCGTCATGCAACTTACCGCCCAAATGAATTTTACCTCCTTTTCTTCTCACTAATACAGCTTTCATTTGGTGGTATTTTATTGCTGCTGACATTTTTACTTTTTTTGCAATTAATAAAAAATGACCGAAATTTTTGCAAAAAAATTGACATTTTTCACTCTCTATTGTAATTTTTTTTTTTTAAAACTACATTTCTATATAAATTTTTCTATAAATTTATTGTTCTACATGTCTTTGATTAAAAAAATGCAATAAGTGTATATTTATTGGTTTGGGTAAAAGTTATAGCGTTTACAAACTATGGTGCAAAAAAGTGAATTTCCGCATTTTGAAGCAGATCTGACTTTCTGAGCACCTGTCATGTTTCTTCAGGTGCTAGAATGCCAGGATAGTATAAATACCCCCCAAATGACACCATTTTAGAAAGAAGACACCTCAAAGTATTCGCGGAGGGGCATGGTGAGTTCATGTATCATTTCATTTTTTTTCACAATTTACCGGAAAATGACACTTTCTGAGGAAAAAAAATAATAATAAAGTTTACATTTCTCCTAACTTCTGGAAAAAAAATAAAAAAATCTCCCACGGAGTCACTATACCCCTCAGTGAATACCTTGGGGTGTCTACTTTCCGAAATGGGGTCATTTGTGGGGTGTGTTTACTGTTCTGGACTTTTGGGCGGGGCTAAATTGTGAGCAGCCATGTAAAACCTAAAGGTACTCGTTGGAATTTGGGCCCCTTTGCGCACCCAGGCTGAAAAAAAGTGTCACTCATGTGGTATCGCTGTACTCAGGAGAAGTAGGGCAATGTGTTTTGCGGTGTATTTTTACATTTACCCATGTTGGGTGAGAGAAATATCTCTGTAAATTGACAACTTTGTATAAAAATTTTTTAAAAGTTGTCGTTTACAGAGATATTTCTCACAAAAGTATGGGTATATATAAAAATACACCCCAAAACACATTGCCCTACCTCTCCTGAGTACGGCGATACCACATGTGTCACACTTTTTTGCAACCAAGATGCGCAAAAGGGCCCTAGTTCCAATGAGTACCTTTAGGATTTCACAGGGCATTTTTACGCATTTGGATTCTCACGCTTTAGGGCCCTTCTTTTTCATGACCTCTGCAATTCGACTAGGCATGCTCTCAATCAACTTCTGGGCCAATTTCTGACTGATAGCAACCCATTCTTTCATAATCACTTCTTGGAGTTTGTCAGAATTAGTGGGTTTTTGTTTGTCCACCCGCCTCTTGAGGATTGACCACAAGTTCCCAATGGGGAGTTTCCAGGCCATTGACCCCAAATGTCAACGTTTTGGTCCCCGAGCCACTTAGTTATCACTTTTGCCTTATGGCACGGTGCTCCATTGTGCTGGAAAATGCATTGTTCTTCACCAACCTGTTGTTGGATTGTTCGAAGAAGTTGCTGTTGGAGGGTGTTTTGGTACCATTCTTTATTCATGGCTGTGTTTTTGGGCAAAATTGTGAGTGAGCCCACTCCCTTGGATGAGAAGCAACCCCACACATGAATGGTCTCAGGATGCTTTACTGTTGGCATGACACAGGACTGATGCTAGCGCTTACCTTTTCTTCTCCGGACAAGCCTTTTTCCTGATGCCCCAAACAATTGGAAAGAGGCTTCTTCGGAGAATATGACTTTGCCCCAGTCCTCAGCAGTCCATTCACCATACTTTCTGCAGAAGATCTATCTGTCCCTGATGTTTTTTTTGTAGAGAAGTGGCTTCTTTGCTGCCCTTCTTGACACCAGGCCATCTTCTAAAAGTCTTCGCCTCACTGTGCGTGCAGATGCGCTCACATCTGCCTGCTGCCATTCCTGAGCAAGCTCTGCACTGGTGGCACTCAAATCCCGCAGCTGAATCCTCTTTAGAAGAGGTGATGATGTCATGGAAGGTCCTTTCTCCCACAGCTCTTACTCTCACAGTTCGCTCTGAAGTGGCGGCACGCAGGAAGGCATGGCAGCACCCTCTTTGTGCTGACAGCCTGATATCTGGGGTGGACGGCCACTCAATGTAATTGAAATTGTCTGCAGTGGTCAAAGGAGTTCAAGAAGCACCTGCCTTGGGCCCCCCAGGAACAACTGGGCCCGGGGCAGGTGCCCCTTTTGCCCTGTGTTAAAGACGGCCCTGCCTTTTGGTTGTTTCTCCCCCTGTTTTTGCTGTTTACCTCCCTTATTGTACTTAATTGTCAATCTAGGAATTGTACCACTGACTGGGGTGTATATAAGGATATTGTTTGACCTGTGTCCATAGGTCTTTTAAGTGACTATAATAAAAATCTATGTTTTAAGGGTCTTTTTTGAGATTTGATTTTGTTTATATTTTCTCCCCTCTTAAAGGCATCCCATTCTAGCAGAGGGTTCAAAGACCCGTTTTTTCTCTGTCCAATAGTGTTCCATAGCATCATAGCAACTGATCACCACTGGGAGAACATCTAGCTACATCGGATTTAAACACCACCATCTAGTGGGGGGACGGGGTCAATGGCTGCGATAAAATCAAGCGGATGGGTGCATGACCTGAAATGCCCATAGGTAAATAGTCAGTGGTTCTAATATAAGGTAACAGATTCCTACAGACAAAGGCCAAGTCTATATGAGATATTGAGCCCGTGGAGGCTGAATAACATGAGAATTGTGCAGAGGTAGGGTGAAGATGTGCCAGATCTCTATTAGCCCATGTGCTTCCGCCCAATGTAGGAGAGACCTATTATGCGAAGCCTGAGGATGCAACCTATCTCTCAAAGGATCCAAAGTCGCATTGTAATCACCCATAAAGATGAAGGGAGTTGCTGAGAACATTGCGACTTTTCACATAATAGAATCAAGCATTTCCTCACAAAAAGGGGGCAGTATATATAGACCTACAATAAAATTCTGCAACCTCCTAATACTGGCATGCAATAATACATATCTTCCCGAGACATCTATTTGAACAGACATGAGCTGGAAAGGAAGGCTTTTGGCAATTGAGATAGAAACTCCCCTTAATTAGAGTATACCAGATGATAAGTGGAACCCACCATGGGGCGTTTAAGAGCCAAAACTTTTTGACCTCGTAGATGCGTTTCCTGTAGCACAATATATAAGGGTTATAGCCTTTCAAATAGTTAAAGATCGATGAACGTTTAATCTTATTGTTAAGACCCCTGACATTCCAGGACATCAATTTAACTGACGCCATACAGCCACCAAAAGATTATAGCTGAGTCCTTAGGTCCAAACAAACAAAAACCCGATAGCCACCTGCAGTATCCCACTCGGGATTGTGGGCACAGCAAAATGGTTTTACTATGTTTTTGTCATATATTATGTCTGAATGTCATACTTCATCTTATATCATATTTTCCCATGTCACTATGTATGATCCTTTCACCACTAGATGGGGCAGTGTGACAGTGTATATGTAGCTTAGCTCGGGCCTAGTAGGCAGTGTATGAAAGGAAGTTTAGTCAGTGTGCAGTCATGTAGCTGCCTGCTAGAGGGAGGCCTCCTGCCTCTCTGCTCTCTCCCTGATGGCTTCACGGTCCAGGGTTAAAGCCTATAAGATTCAGCCTAGAGGTGAGAAGTCTGCTTCTATAGCTTGCCCCTCGGGGGTGACCAGTGACAAAGCTGCAAACAGCAAGTTTCAAGGGGAATAACTTCTTTCCGACCGCCTAACGCAGGATTGCGTCCTGCGGGCGGTCGGTTTATTCCTCGTTGACGCGCTCCTGAGCCCGGTGGAAAGCAAATGGAACGCACCGCCGGGCTCAGGAGAAGTGAGTCACCAGCCTGCCAGCCAATGATCAGCGCTGGCAGGCTGGTGATTTTCAAAATCACCTATGGAAATAGGTGATTTAAGTTTTATTTATAAATACAGTGGTTTTATAAGGGATCTGTGCCATGTGCTGGGTCCTTTTCATCGGTTGGACCCAGCACAGAGCACAGATCCCAAGTAAGTGCACCAATCACTACACATCAGGCCCTGATCACCCCCCATCACCCTAATTAACCCCTTGATCACCTGTCAATACATAGTGAAAGGGAAAAAAGTGATCAGTGTCACTTTTGTGAACCGTCACTTTTTTTTTCCACCAGTATTGAATGCTAGGTTTAGGTTAGTTTAGGTCCCTTTGGTAGGTAGTTAGCGTTAGCGCCCAGCCCACCGCACCGCAGTCACTGATTCGCTGATTAGCGTAGCGCTAATCAGCATTTGTACTTTTATAGTATCTGTAAGTGATCAGAACTGATCACGGTCAGATCTATAATAGTATTACTGTCACTTTAGTTCGCCCTCCACCCCAAACGCAGTGTTTGCCTGATCAGACCTCACACCTGCGTTCACCCACGCCCGCCCCGCCGCAGTGACAAAAAAATTTTTTTTTTTGTATCACTGCACAATCACTTCACAAGCGCTGCAGCGATAAAAAAATCAGTTTTGATCTTTTTTATCAATCGCAGCGGCTTCTGTACTTCGCTAGCCTCCCATTTGTAAGACAGGCTTGCTTTTTTTCTTGGGTAGTCTCAGGAAATACCCCCTAAATTTAGTAGCCCAAATGTCAAACAAGGGGTATTCCTCTGAAGAGGCCTACAGGATTCTGACCCAGTCGGATGAGGAATGGGAACCCTCATCTGACGAATCTAGCGGGTCAGAATACGAACCTGTAGAAAGCAGTGGCAGTCTGACCCAAAGTTCGGACGAGGAGGTTGAGGTCCCTGATAGCACTAGGCGTACCCGGCCCCATGTCGCTAGACCGCAGGTAGCGCAGGATCAGTTTCAAGGGCAGCAGAGTGGGGCTGGGGCTGCCGGATTACGTGGTGAGGCATACACCAGCAGCGCAGCCTGTCCTGGACCTTCTACCAGCACTGCCGTACAACATGGTGAAGTGGCGAGCACCAGAAGGGCAGTTGAAGCTGGTACGGTGGCACGTGCAGTAATTCCCCCGTCGCAGCCACCGCGCAGACAGGCCCGTAGAGCCCCTAGAGTCCCTGAGGTGCTGGCAAATCCTGATTGGCAGCCCCCAACTTCAGCCGCACCAGTAGTTCCCCCTTTCACCGCCCAGTCAGGAGTTCGGGTGGAGACAGCTCAGATAGGATTGGCGCTGGGGTTTTTTGAGCTGTTCTTCACTGCGGAGCTCTTTGACTTAGACGTGGCAGAAACAAATCGGTATGCCACTCAATTTATTACCGCCAACCCGGAAAGCTTCTATGCCCAGCCTTTCCGGTGAAAACCAGTCCAAGTTTTCGAATTTAGAACTTTTCTGGGCCTTCTCCTCAACATGGGCATTACAAAAAGCATGAATTGCGGTCATATTGGTCCACGAACCCAATTCATCACATGCCCATGTACTCTGCTGCCATGTCCAGGACACGTTTTGAGACCATCCTGCGTTTCCTGCACTTTAGTGACAACACGCACCTCCCGTCCCAGAGGCCACCCAGCTTTTGACCGGCTCCACAAAATTCGGCCCCTCATAGACCATTTCAACCAGAAATTTGCAGATTTGTATACCCCTGCACAAAACATCTGCGTAGACGAGTCCCTAATACATTTTACCGGGCGCCTTGGCTTCAAACAGTACATCCCAAGCAAGCGCGCCCGGTATGGGGTCAAATTGTATAAGCTCTGTGAAAGGGCCACAGGCTATACGCACAAATTTCGGATCTATGAGGGAAAAGATCAGACCCTGGAGCCGGTCGGTTGCCCTGACTACCTGGGGAGCAGTGGGAAGATAGTCTGGGACTTGGTGTCACCCTTATTCGGCAAGGGGTACCATCTTTATGTGGACAACTTTTACACAAGTGTGGCCCTCTTCAAGCATTTGTTCCTAGAACAGATTGGCTGCTGTGGCACCGCGCGACCTAGTCGCCGGGGCTTCCCCCAACGGCTCCTTACCACCCGACTTGCAAGGGGGCAGAGGGCTGCCTTGTGTAACGAAGAACTGCTCGCGGTGAAATGGAGAGACAAGCGTGACGTTTACATGCTCTCCTCCATTCACGCAGACACGACAATACAAATTGAATGGGCAACCAGTGTAGTTGAAAAGCCCCTCTCAGTCCACGACTATAATCTCCACATGGGAGGGGTGGACTTCAATGACCAGATGTTGGCCCCGTATTTGATTTCCCGACGCACCAGACGCTGGTATAAAAAGGTGTCTGTATATTTATTTCAATTGGCTGCCTATAATAGTTACGTTCTCTACAGTAAGGCTGGGAGAACAGGATCCTTCCTCAAATTTCAGGAAGAGATCATTTCGGAACTCCTGTATCCAGGAGGTTCCGTGGCCCCATCCACCAGTGTAGTGAGCCGTCTACACGAGCGGCACTTCCCCAGTGTCGTTACCGGTACCTTAACCCGACCGCCACCCCGAAAAAGATGTTCTGTCTGTAGCAGGAGTGGAATAAGGCGTGACACCCGCTATTTCTGTCCTGACTGTCCTGACCACCCTGCCCTATGCCTAGGGGAGTGTTTCCGGAAGTACCACACTCAGGTACACTTAGGGACCTAGGGACAGCACATCACAGGTAGTTTTTATAATCAGGCTCAAGGGTCTCTCAGGATACTAGGTTTTGAGAGACCCTAACACATAGGGGACGGTGCTGCTGTGCTACTGCAGAAGTGTGAAACGGTAGAAACCTCTCCTTTCACTTGGGATAACGTGTATAGTGTACTTCTCACCATCTCTGTGTGATTTACACTTTACACATTGTCCCATGGGAAAGGAGAGGTTTCTGCTAGGAAAATAAAGAGTGAAATGGTTAAAAAAAGAAAAAAAAATTAAGCAGGTAGCAAGAAAAAAAAATCTTGAGTTAGTTCAGGTTTTAAAAGTTCAGTTTTTTTTCATGTTCAGGTTTTATTCATGTTTTATAAAGTTGGTAACGTTCAAGTTATGTGCCTGCTGCCTGTTTTTTCTTCTTTTTTTTTTTTTCCCCCCTAACCACCCTTTATTTTTCAGGTAGATCAACGGACCAACCGATGAAAACGCCGCAGCACTGATGCGAATTCTGAGAGAAGCATTGCGCTGCTGTCAGAAGACACGTGAAGTCGGTGTATGCGGCGCTGCAAGACGAGATTTCTCCTCTGCAGGACAGGTACGTTTGCCCTGGCATGTGAGCTGAGGAGAGGTGTTGGGGTTCATATGCTTTGGCAAACACTTTGTATCAAAAATCTGGCAAAGATGTCTTCCTCCACAACCATCGATTGATCGATGTGAATGGAGAAATCACGTTTGCCAGGACATAGGAGCTGAAGTGGGTATGGATGTTTGGGCAGAACCCCTATGTCCTGGCAATCGCCAGGCCCCTCTTTTTTTTTTTGCATATTTTTTGGCAGAGATTTTTTCATCCACATCGATCGATGCGAATGAGGAAATCTGTGCCATTTATTTTTTCTTTCAGCCCAGGCTGAACGGAAAAAAAAATCTCATTACCTGTATGCTCCATATAAGGAGAATAGCAGAAACTCCTAATGGCTGGCCATACATGTAATGATTGCGGAGACCCTCAAATGCCAGAGCAGTACAAAAACCTCACATTTGACCCCATTTTGGAAAGAAGACACCCCAAGGTATTCGCTGAGGGGCATATTGAGTCCATGAAAGATTGAATTTTTGCCGAGTACGGCGATACCACATGTGTGACACTTTTTTGCAGCCAAGATGCGCAAAGGGGCCCTAAATCCAATGAGCACCTTTAGGATTTCACAGGACATTTTTACTCATTTGGATTCCAGACTTCTTCTCACGCTTTAGGGGCCCCTAAAATGCCAAGACAGTAAAAATACCACACAAGTGACCCCATTTTAGAAAGTAGACACCCTAAGGTATTCTGTGAGGGGTATGGTAAGTTCATGTAAAATTTTATTTTTTGTCACAAGTTAGTGGAATATGAGACTTTGTAAGAAAAAAAAAAAAATCCATTTCTGCTAACTTGTGACAAAAAAATAAAAACTTCCATGAACTCACTATGCCCATCAGCGAATACCTTAGGGTGTCTTCTTTCCGGAATGGGGTCACTTGTGGGGTATTTTTACTGTCCCGGCATTTAGGGCCCCTAAAGCGTGAGAGAGTTTGGAATCCAAATGCGTAAAATGCCCTGTGAAATCCTAAAGGTACTCATTGGATTTAGGACCCTTGCACATCTTGGCTGCAAAAAAGTGCCACACATGTGGTATCGCCATACTCAGGAGAAGTAGGGCAATGTGTTTTGGGGTGTATTTTTACATATACCCATGCTGGGTGAGAGAAATATCTCTGTAAATTGACAACTTTGTATAAAAAAATTGAAAAAGTTGTCATTTACAGAGATATTTTTCACATCCAGTATGGGTATATGTAAAAATACACCCCAAAACACATTGCCCTACTTCTGCCGAGTACGGCGATACCACATGTGTGGCACTTTTTTGCAGCCAAGATGCGCAAAGGGGCCCTAAATCCAATGAGTACCTTTAGGATTTCACAGGACATTATTACTCATTTGGATTCCAGACTTCTTCTCACGCTTTAGGGGCCCCTAAAATGCCAAGGCAGTTAAAATACCACACAAGTGACCCCATTTTAGAAAGTAGACACCCTAAGGTATTCTGTGAGGGGTATGGTAAGTTCATGTAAAATTTTATTTTTTGTCACAAGTTAGTGGAATATGAGACTTTGTAAGAAAAAAAAAAAAATCAATTTCTGCTAACTTGTGACAAAAAATAAAAACTTCCATGAACTCACTATGCCCATCAGCGAATACCTTAGGGTGTCTACTTTCGGAATGGGGTCACTTGTGAGGTATTTTACTGTCCCGGCATTTAGGGGCCCCTAAAGCGTGAGAAGAGTTTGGAATCCAAATGCGTAAAATGCCCTGTGAAATCCTAAAGGTACTCATTGATTTAGGACCCTTACATCTTGGCTGCAAAGTGTCACACATGTGGTATTCATACTCAGGAGAAGTAGGGCAATGATTTTGGGGTGTATTTTTACATATACCCATGCTTGTGTGAGAAATACCGCTGTAAATCAACAACTTTGTATAAAAATGTTGATACAAAGTTGTCAATTTACAGTGATATTTCTCACATCCAATATGGGTATATGTAAAATACACCCCAAAACACATTACGCTACTTCTCCGAGTACTGACGATACTACATGTGAGACACTTTTTGCAGCCAAGATGCGCAAAGGGGCCCTAAATCCAATGAGTACCTTTAGGATTTCACAGGACATTATTACTCATTTGGATTCCAGACTTCTTCTCACGCTTTAGGGGCCCCTAAAATGCCAAGGCAGTTAAAATACCACACAAGTGACCCCATTTTAGAAAGTAGACACCCTAAGGTATTCTGTGAGGGTATGGTAAGTTCATGTAAAATTTTATTTTTGTCACAAGTTAGTGGAATATGAGACTTTGTAAGAAAAAAAAATAAAAATCAATTTCCGCTAACTTGTGACAAAAAATAAAAACTTCCATGAACTCACTATGCCCATCAGCGAATACCTTAGGGTGTCTACTTTCCGAATGGGGTCACTTGTGGGGTATTTTTACTGTCCCGGCATTTTAGGGGCCCTAAAGCGTGAGAAGGAGTTTGGAATTCAAATGCGTAAATTGCCCTGTGAAATCCTAAAGGTACTCATTGATTTAGGGCCCTTTGCGCATCTTGGCTGCAAAAGTGTCACACATGTGTATTACGTACTCAGGAGAAGTAGGGCAATGACTTTTGGGGTGTATTTTTATATATACCCATACTTTGTGTGAGAAATACCGCTGTAAACAACAACTTTTTAAAAAATGTTATACAAAGTTGTCAATTTACAGTGATATTTCTCTCACCCAATATGGGTATATGTAAAAATACACCCCAAAACACATTGCGCTACTTCTCCTGAGTACGGCGATACCACATGTGAGACACTTTTTTGCAGCCAAGATGTGCGAAAGGGCCCTAATTCCAATGAGTACCTTTAGGATTTAACAGGGCATTTTTACGCATTTGGATTCTCACGCTTTAGGGGCCCCTAAAATGCCGGGGCAGTAAAAATACCCCACAACTGGCCCCATTTCAGAAAGTAGACACCCTAAGGTATTCACTGGGGGGCATAGTGAGTTCATGGAAGTTTTTATTTTTTGTCACAAGTTTGCGGAAAATGAAATTTTTTTAAAAAACAAAAACAAAAAACATTTCCGCTAACTTGTGACAAAAAATAAAAACTTCCATGAACTTACTATGTCCCCCAGTGAATACCTTAGGGTGTCTACTTTCCGAAATGGGGTCATTTATGGGGTGTTTCTACTGTCTGGGCATTGTAGTACGTCAGGAAACAGGACAGGTATTCAGAAAGTCAAAGTGAGGAAATTCACTTTTTTGCATCATAGTTTGTAAAAGCTATAACTTTTACCAAACCAATAAATATACACTTATTGCATTTTTTTTTTTATCAAAGACATGTAGAACAATAAATTTAGAGAAAAATTTGTAGAGAAATGTAGTTTTATTTGACAAATTTTCAAACAGAAAGTGAAAAATGTAAATTTTTTGCAAAAATTTCGGTAATTTTTGATTAATAGCAAAAAAAGTAAAAATGTCAGCAACAATGAAATAGCACCAAATGAAAGCTCTATTAGTGAGAAGAAAAGGAGGTAAAATTCATTTGGGTGGTAAGTTGCATGACGGAGCAATAAACGGTGAAAGTAGTGTAGTGCAGAAGTGTAAAAAGTGGCCTGGTCATTAAGGGTGTTTAAGCTAGGGGGGCTGAAGTGGTTAATATATATATTTACAAGTATGCAAGTCAAAGGATAGCATAAAGGGCATACTCAAAGGCTTCCCAGGCATCTTTGCAATTAGGTGTAGGACACAGCTTCCGGCATCCACACCTCCAGTTTAAATCCTGTGGACAGTCAGGCCAACTGTCAGAAAAGCACTGGAAATAGAGGTTCAAAGATTCTGAAAACCACCTTGTCAGGTAACTACCATCAAGGTTAGAATGAGGTGAGAGTTAATACCAGCCTATGACTTTTTATACTTCAAAAGCCTAGTCTGAAGCAGTAGCTTATATATATATATATATATATATATATATATTTAAAAGACAGAGCCCGTTTTCCATGAGGACTTACAATTCCCTAACTTTGTATGCATGAGAGACTGTATTTCATATCTGGATGTAATAGAGACTGTTTTATACTTGGATGTAACTGTAACCAGGAGCAACATTCAGTAAAAGTCATAAGTTGGATTCCACTGCTGTCTCAGTTTCAAATTCCTCAATTACTACTACTATAAATGGTTGTACCACCACAAAAGGTACTGGCGTCACGACAACAAGGGACCTTGCCATAGGCACCTTAATACAGACCACCAAGGGCACCTTGAACCACCATCTGGCCTGTGTCCCTTTATCAGAGGATTTCAACAACCTAACCCTCTATGGCCTACTCTTATTGCGGAGATACACGCCACGGTGGTGCTTCAAATGACCCGAAAGAAAATCTACTATGAGGAGCTTGCAAAGAAAGTCTACGAGCACCATGCTGACAATCAACCCCGCTTGGACCGGAGGACGGAGACTGTCATAACCTTTGATAAAGACAGAGGCTTCGGCTTCATCAAAGAAAATTACCTACCGAGCTATCTACACAACCTCCGGGAAGGGGAGCAGGTAGAATTTACTCCTGCTGAGGGCCTGAGAGGTCCATATGCTACCACAGTATCCCAACCCAGAGCTGCACCAGAGGACTGGGAGTGCCCCGATGACAGTATGGAGGCAGAGACTATGTCGGAGACCCTGCCTGGGCCTGCCTGCTCCACCTATCAGGAGAAGTCGTCCTTCAAAGGACCAAGCATCTTTTGGCAGCCTACTATCCTAGAGAAACCAGTGAGCCCATATCCTTCGCCTGATCTGCAGCGGCCGGCCAAGGAAATGGATACCATCAAGGTACGAGAAAGACTTCAGGGCTTTTGTGCTTGTGCATCTACCTCTGCTATCCCAGCACCGGAGCCTGAAGCCAAACTTGCTGCAGCAAAGTCAGCTAAGCCAGCACCATCCCGTATCTACCTACCCCAGGGACTGTCCTATGCCAGAACAAGGGTCCGGACCCAGAAAGAGATCCTAGCTGAGGCGATCGACTCTGCACTCGAGAAAACTACAGACCGCATCCTGCATCCTGATGGCACCGTTATCTGGCCTAGTAATCCTTAAGGACTGGAGTCCAGTCAAGAGAAGGACTTAGGAGACCCGAACTACTGGCCACAGCTACAAGCAGAGATGGGTTTTACCATCCATGATATCCAGGGTGGAATGGACACCTACTCATAAGTAGGCCTGCTAGACCACTTTCCCTACAAAACAGTTTCAGGACAGGAGTCCTTTGTTTCTACATTGTGAGCTGCTGCCAGTTACCCACAGCACAGTTCTTCAAGTCACTGCATCTACCAATGCATGCATTGTGCCCTTTTTTAGGACTCCCTGCCTGCCTTCTTGTGTTGTTGCTTGTTTTAATATTGACTTTGTCCAATGGGGCCATCTTGTCTGCTTTAGTATGGACTGATGTTAATGGCAGTTCTCCCAAGCCACTATTCAGCCTACTTGCCCTTTAACCCATTCAGGACACATGACGTACCGGTAGTTCATGTGTAGTTCCAATCACTGCCGCACGGCTGGCAGTGATCGGAACTGGGTGCCTGCTGAAATCATTCAGCAGGCACCCTGTGACAATGCGTGGGGGGGTCCTGTGACCCACCCGCATTGCCAATGACTGCAAACCGCAGGTCAATTCAGACCTGCGGTTTGCAGCGCTAATGAAAGTTTCTGATCCCCGCGGTCTATGACCGCAGGGATCAGAAACTTCAAATAGGTTTTTATCATATAGTTAAGGATTGCGGGCGGTGCGGGAGGCGTGCGGCAGTGTGGGGGGCGGGCGCGCGATCATCCGCCCGCCCCCCGTTCATTCTCAGGATAGCCGAGTGGTTGAATCAGAGTGTCAGTTCATTGCTGACACTCTGATTCAAACGGCTGACATCTGTGCATCTGATGTCATCCGTTTTAACCCATTCCATACCGCAGTCCGTAAGGACCGCTGTATGGTAGGGGTTAACAGGGAGGGAGCTCCCTCCCTCCTCCATCGGGGGGCTGCTATGCCTTTGCAGCCCGAGATTCTTGAAAGGGAGCACAGAGGAAGGGAGCCCCCTCCTTTCCCTTCCCCCTCTGCTCAGTTGTGGCAGACGGGGAAGGTTCCCATGGCAACAGGACGCCTTCTCAGGCATCCTGCTGTCCATGGTGCTGAACAGATCTGTGCTAAAGGCAGAAATCTGTTCAGACAGAAGTGTAGGTGAAATCATCTCACTATATAGTGTACTGTACTGTATTATACAGACATCCGACCCACTGGATCTTCAAGAACCAAGTGGGTCTGGGTAAAAAAAGAAAAAAAGTAAAAATAAAAAAACACATTTATCACTGATAAAAAAAAAAATTCCCTACACATGTTATATATCACCGCGTCCATAACGACCTGATCTATAAAACCGTCATGTTACATTCCCCGTACTGTGAACGCCATAAAAAAATAAAAACTATGATGAAATTGAAATTTTGCCCACCTTACTTCCCAAAAAAAGTAATAAAAGTGATTAAAAAAGTCGTATGTATGCCAAAATAGTACCATTGAAACCGGCGCCTCATCCCGCAAAAAATGAGCCCCTACATGAGACAATGGCCCAAAAAAAAAAAATATGGCTCTCAGACTAAAACATGATTTTTTTGTTTCAAAAATGCTTTTTTTATGTTAAACATAAATTTTTTTTTTAAAAAGTAGACATATTAGGTATCGTCGCGTCCGAAAGACCTTGCTCTATAAAAATACCACATTACCTAAACCCTGAGGTGAACACCGTGAAATAAATTAAATAAAACCTTACATCACAAAAAGTGTAATAGCAAGCGATCCAAAAGTCGTATGCCCCCAAAATAGTGCCAATCTAACCGCCATCTCATCCCGCAAAAATGGTTCCGAACTTGAGACAATTGCCTAAAAACTGAAAAAACTATGGCTCTCAGACTATAGAGACACCAAAACATGTTTTTGTTTTTGTTTCAAAAATAATATTATTGTGTAAAACTTAAAAAAATAAAAGAAAGTACACATATTAGTTATCATCACATCCGTAACGACCGGCTCTATAAAAATATAATATGAACTAACCCCTCAGATGAACACTGTCAAAAAAATAAATAAATACGGTTTAAAAAAAGCTATTTTTTGTCACCTTACATCACAAAAAGTGTAATAGCAAGCAATCAAAAAGGCGTATGCCCTCCAAAATAGTGCCAATCCAACCGTCATCTCATCCCGCAAAAATGATACCGAGACAATTGCCCAAAAACTGAAAAAAACTGTGGCTCTCTGACTATAGAGACACTAAAAACATGATTTTTTTGTTTTCAAAAATGATATTATTGTGTAAAACCTAAATAACTAAAAAAAGGTATACATATTAGGTATCCCTGCATCCGTAACAACCTGCTCTATAAAAATAGCACATGATCTAATTTGTCAGATGATCGTTGTAAATAATAAATTAAAACGGTGCCAAAACAGGTATTTTTGGGCAAATTTTCCATTTTAATCCATTTTTTACCGTAACAAAGCAAGGGTAAACAGCTAAACAAAACTCAATATTTATTGCCCTGATTCTTTAGTTTACAGAAACACCCCATATGTGGTCGTAAACTACTGTATGGTCACACAGCAGGGCACAGAAAGAATGGAACACCATATGGTTTTTGGAAGGCGTTTTTTGCTGGACTGGTTTTTTTGTAAAATCAGTTTTGAATACCCTGAGGGGTGTAGTTTCTTAGAGGGGTCACTTTTTGGGAGTTTCTACTGTAGGGTTGCATCAGGGGGGCTTTAAATGGGACATGGTGTCAAAAAAACAGTCCAGCAAAATCTGCCTTTCAAAAACCACACGGCGCTCCTTTCCCTCTATGCCCCGCCATGTGGCCGTACAGTGGTGTACAACCACATATCAGGTGTTTTTGTAAACCGAGTCAGAACAATAAATATAGAGTTTTGTTTGGCTGTTAACCCTTGCTTTGTTAGTGGAAAAATGGATTAAAATGGAAAACTTTACAAAAAAAGTTGAAATTCTGAAATTTCATCTCCATTTGCCATCAACTCTTGTGGAACACCTAAAGGGTTAATGATGTTTGTAAAATCAGTTTTGAATACCTTGAGGGGTGTAGTTTCTAGAATGGTCATTTTTGGGTGGTTTCTATTATGTAAGCCTCACAAAGTGACTTTAGACCTGAACTGGTCCCTAAAAAGTGGGTTTTTGTAAATTTCAAGATTTGCTTCTAAACTTCTAAGCCTTGTAACGTCCCCAAAAAATTAAATGGCATTCCCAAAATGATCCAAACATGAAGTAGACATATGGGGAATGTAAATTAACAACTTTTTGGAGGTATTACTATGTATTATAGAAGTAGAGAAATTGAAACTTGGAAATTTGCAAATTTTTCCTAAATTTTGGTAATTTTTTATTTTTTTTATAAATAAAAATGATTTTTTTTACACCAATTTTTGTGTTTTGAAGTACAATATGTGACAAAAAAACAATCTCATAATAGCCTGGATAAGTAAAAGCGTTTTAAAGTTATCACCACAGTGACACTGGTCAGATTTGCAAAAAATGGCCTGGTCCTTAAGGTGAAATATGGTGGTGTCCTTAAGGGGTTAAACAATTTCAGGACTCCCAGTCAGACAATACTTTGCTCTTATCCCTTTTGTGCTTATGTTTGCACCCTTTTACCCTTTAGTCCCCCTTCAGGTTGATTAGGGGTATTGCAACTGGACACTTCCTAATTAAAGTCATCACAGTTTCTAAGCTCCCTAAACCTACCCTTACTTTCGGCAGAGATGGGTGCTAACTTGATTAGGCCAGTCTCGCAGAAAGAAGTGAGAACTATAATCCATAGCTTTGCACCAGGAAAGAGCCCGGGACCAGACGGCTTTCTATTAATCTACTATAAAAAATTCCAGGACATCTTACTCTCCCACCTCATGGCTGTTTGTAATAAATTGATGAGTGGCGAACCATTGCCCAGGCAATCACAAGAATCCTGTATCATACTCATCCCCAAGGAAGGTAAGGATCCTCTGAGCTGCAGTAGTTACAGACCGATCTAATTACTGAACATGGATTAAAAATATGGTCAAAAATCTTAGCCTTAAGATTGAGCACTGGCTGCTGACGCTCATAAGATGTGAGCAATCTGGTTTTGTAAAGGGCAGGGACAATGCCCATTGCATCTTCCACTCTATCCACATGGCCCAAACTGGGAAGCTCCTTTTAGTATTATTAAGTATCGATGCTGAAAAATCATTCAATAGAGTGAACTGGGCCTTTATGACGTCTGCCCTTCACAGATTTAATATCTCGGATACATTTGTCCAGGCCATTTTCTTGTTATACGGACAATCGCTGCCAAACTGTTAATACCACAAAATCAGAAATACTAAATGTCACATTAACCAAAGAGGAACTTACATGACTGAGCAAGGCCTCGCCCTTTCCAATTTTGAAAAGACCGTTGTCATATCTGGGCATAAAGATACCAGGAGATCTTCGAGATCTCTACACTGTAAATGATGTCCCTTTATTGCACAACATTAAGGAACTTTTAAGGAAGTAGGATAACCCATTCCTATCCTGGATGAGACGTAAAAATGTATTGAAAGCATATGTCTTTCCAAAGATTCTATATACACTTCAGATGGTCCCAATTTTGCTGCCCAATAGCGGGAGGGAGGAAGGTGGATTGGGACTGCCTGATATTCATCTGTACTATTAGGCAATACAACTTAATATATGCCTTGAAATGGTAGACCCAAGAAGACAGATGGATGTAACTAAGTTAGCGGAACATGTTACTGGTCCCTCATTCTACCAACATCTCTGGCTACCACAGGGACTCCCACAGGACCTAGGGAACAATGACCCTTACTAGATGGGCTTTGGGGGACGTGGTCCAAACTATGTAAGTCACTACTTGAGGAACTCTCCCCACTGATGCCAGCTTGTCTAATTCCAGATATCATGGGGTCCCCACTAGGAACCTATCAGGCACTTTGGAGATTATTCTTCTCTACTAATTTAGAGGACTTTTTTCAGAACAGTCAATTTCTGCCAACTGAAGCTCTCCCGACACACTTAAGGCAAGCAGCTTCTCTCTCTCTTTGCAAAGCCCACTTCAAAAAAGATCTGTCACAGTGTGACTGACTTACTGACCCCTTTTGAAAAACTAATTGTCTTCCCAATTTTAAAACATAAGAAAGTCTCAGCCCTCTATGCGCTTTTGGGAGGCCAGGGAAGAGAAGCCAAACCTCCTTTTTTGACAGAATGGGAGAAAGAGTTGAGTCTAAATCTGACAGAGAAGTAGCGAAGATACTAACTTCGTCCCATGGTTTTTCAACATGTATTCGCATGCAGGAAGGGCATTATAAATTATTATCCAGATGGCACAGAACCCCTGAATATCTATACAAAATGGGACTACTGACAGCGCCACACTGTTGGTGATGTGGAAGGGGAATGGGATCTTTATCACATCCCCCTTCTGGGGATGGAATACAGGGGATTCTGAGAAAGTTCACACACCAGGACTTTAAAATTTCGCTAGAAATTATAGTCTTTGCGAGACCTGACAAGACATACACACCTTACAAAAAAGACCTTACCACACACTTGCAACTGCAAGATCATTAATACCCTCACTCCGGCTAGATACGAAACCCCCTACAGTCCAGGAATGGAAGAGGAAAGTAGACCAAATATGCAAATTTGAGGAAATGTCCAGCTGGATTAATAAAACTCATGATAAATTCCTAAAAACTTGGCAACCATGGCAAGACATAACGAGTTCGATATGATATAGAAGGACACTTTCACTCTCTTTTTCAACCAAATCCCGCTTAGATAACCCACAGATTTGTAATGGATTTAACTCCACCTGAAGGCTAATAGATTGTAAGGCTATATCACCCCCCCCCCCTCCACCCCTTCCTCGTTTTACCTATCCTCTCTCTTATTACCCCCCCATCACTTATCTTATAAAGACACTCTAGTTATGGTGCAGGGCTCATTTATACAAAACAACTAAAAGAATGGCGTGGTGTTAAACAGGCAGGAAGTGCTCAAACCCAAATGCAGCTGTGCATCTATGCACAGGGGAGCAGATCCTGCACTTATAGCCCATTGCTAATGGCGATCCCCAGCAAAAATGCATACAGTGGAGAATGCCTGCAACAGACCACAAGTAACACAATAGACATCCTACACAAGATGGCAATTGTGTGGATGTGATAAACAATATAACAATTGAAAAGGCAGGTGTACTCTGCGGTCTTACTAAACCCTCATACTGATGTTAAAATTGAGAGATTAGCCAACATATCCTACTGTGGAGGACATTTCTAAGCCAGAGCACAGCGAAAGGTTTGTCAAGTAGCTCGGGACCTAACACTCACCTACCTGTGCCTTATGGGCAATACCAGGGGCCAGTGGGCGAATTGCAGGAGTGTAAAGGCCGACTCACAGCATACTCACCAGTTACCTCCAGCAGGTAGCCCCACCCAAGACTGGCTGATATGGCCCAGGCCTTGCAGGTGCACTGAAATTTTTGCTGGGGATCGCCATTAGCAATGGGCTACAAGTGCAGAATCTGCTTTCCTGTATATAGATGCACAACTGCATTTGGGTTTGAGCACTTCCTACCTGTTGAACACCACGTCATTTTTTTCTGTTGTTTTGTATATAGAGATGCTTGGAGGTGTATAAAATCCTATGTAAATGTGCCTGATTTTCATCCACAGGCTACATTTCGGTGCACTTGTGAGGCCTGGGCCATATCAGCTGGTCTTGGGTGGGGCTCACAGCCTTTTCCCTCCTCTCATTGCAAGCATGGTTACATGCTGGAGGTAACTGGTGAGTATGCTGTGTCGGCCTTTTGTAATTCGCCTACTGGCCCCTGGTATTGCCCATACGGCACAAGTAGGTGAGTGTTAGGTCCCGAGCTACTTGAGAAACTTTGGCGCGGTGCTCGGGCTCAGACATGTCCTCCACTGCAGGATATGTTGGCTAATCTCTCAATTTTAACATCAGTATGAGGGTTTGGTAAGACCGCATAGTGCACCTGTCTTTTCAATTGTTATTGTTATATTGCAGGCCTCATTTAGCCTAAATCTGTGAGAATACTAGCACAGGGAAACTCATACGTATTTGATTGTTGTCCAAATGTGTGCTATTCTAAGAAATGAGTCGTGAGGCTGGATGCTAATTTTACAGAACTTTATTTTTTGATAAATCATCATTTTGTCCAACTGTATCCTTTGTAAATTTAAAATAAAGAATTAATAAAAAAAAAAAAAAATCATGCTGCAGACAGCTAAGGTGAGATTAAAGATGGACAATTTTTGCTTTGAAAGCTGCTTGGCACCTGGCAAATGCCTTCATAATTTGGGATGTCTCTGCTGAGGCTTCCATGGGATGAGCCTCTCCGTCTCTCTGCCCTGTTTGAATCATGGCATCCATGTAGATTTTTTCAGCAGGGGGAGCAACAAGTGTGGCGGTTTTGCGGCCCATATAAAAACATGCAGCTGCTGACCTAATGAAGTATAAGTAGAGGCAGCACTTGTAGCACAGCAGTTAACCTTTATGAGACAGTCTCCAGAGTGTTATCAATAGAAAACGGACATTCTGACAGTAGTAGGTAATAAAAAGGAGCTAGACTAAGAGGGAGATACAACAGTGGTTTTAGCTGTAACAGTCCTTTAGGTCTGGGGTTCCATCCAGGAAAAGAGTAGGTCTCACAGGTGGTCCTGGACCATGCACAGTGGCTATGAGAATGAGCCCTCTCTAAGGTGTAGGGCCTGCTGCCTAGAGTCCCTTATCAGGAGAATGCGTTCCAGGGATCCTCTTCACCTCACTTCCACACAGCAGCCTTTTCCCCCTGTTGGTATGGAGCTGCGGGAGCGGTGTTATGTGTGTGAAAAGGTGATAATGTGCCAAGTGAGGATAGTAGTACTCACAGTTTAATTGTCCCCTGGGCCGGCCTGCAGTGAAGGGAAGAACAGCACTAAATCCTCCAGGGCACTCTCTTTTGCAGGGAACACCAGCCAGAGGGAAGTTGAGGTGCCCTTGATGGTAATAGGTATGCTTAGGGTGCTTTGGCGGCTGGGCCCTGTTGATGGTAGTAGCTCCAGCCCAGATTGGGAAAGCCTGACACTTTCAATCTTTTGTCTCACAGCCTCACAATGCATCCTGGCCATTTCTGCGTCCCAGGCTTTAAATTCTGGTGTCTAAGCCAGGTACTCCATCCAGGAGCGTGGATGGGGTTGCAACGGCTGGTCACGTTCTCTTGTGGCTATAACAGGTTGCCACACTAACACCAGCCCATAGAATTGGGTAGTCTGTTGGAAGCCTACCCACGTGGACGTTGATGGCTAGCTGCGGGCATTTGACTTCTGCACTGCAGGGGCTGCGGCTGCGGCAGCGGCGGCGGCTCCTTCGTCTTTGGGCCTTTCTCCCTCCTCCCAACTCTCTTTCTCAGGCAGGGGATGGACCACACCAGTGGCATAAGTGCTTCGTTGTCCCTCAGCAGGGGTGAATTCAACGATCTCTCCTACCCACAAGTTATGCTGATATTCAGGTAGGTAGGACCTTTTAACTGATCTCCGGTTTACAAAAAAGTCCCGGACGGACTCGTGTTCCTGGATGAAGCCATAACCTTTTTCTTTGTTAAATTCAAGCGCTACCCCCTGCTTTCGCTGTAACTCAGGTAGTGAGTCCACAGGGTAGTGAAGCATTTTTTTAGTGAGCTCCTCAAAGTACTTTTTCTTGACATGAACTTTCTGATGACTTGCATTTCGGAGTTCTCTCATCAAGCGCTGGTGGGGTGAGTAGGTCGGTTCCACTGGTTCAGCGGAGGCCTGGTGGTGAGGTGGCGGTTCCACGTCTTGGCTTCTCCAATAAGCAGCCCATGCCTCATATTCTTGGACTCGCTCTTCCTCGGTCCTTGGCTGGGGATCCGGGTGACTCACTCGGCCATGCCAGTTCATGCTGCGATCTGCCATGTTTGCAATCTTTCTCTCCACACCACCGGAACAGAGCACCTCCTCTTACTCTGGGGGACTGGTGGTCATCTCTTTTTCCGGCCCGCCCTCTATGTTAACATGCATTAGGGGGGCGGTACCACCAGGCGGCATAATGAAAAGTCAATAGTGTTGCAGCAATAATTAGCTTACTGCTCTTTTAAAGGGGCGGCACTCAATTTTCACGCTCTGGAGGGGGTGTCACTTACTTTTTCACAGTGATGGCGCAGTAAAACAACAAGGAGCTCTCAAGTGGCCATGTTGGGCGCCATTTTAAAAGTCTATCCACTGACAGCAAACAGTAATAGTGACACAAAAATAAGCGTTTTTCTCTCTTTTGACACAGCGATTCTGTAGAAGGGGTCTCGTATACTATTCCCATGCAATTTGTAATCCACAGAAACACTTTTTTCAGCTCAATAAAGACTTCTAGTTTCCACTGTGTTAAAGCACATGTATAGTCTCTCAAGTAAACAATAAAGCGCAGAGGAGTTTATTCTTTTTGCATAAGGTGCAGAGGAGTTTTTATCCTGTTCGTATAGGGACAATTCTTGCAACACACGCGCCCTAGGGGTGTTATGTGTGTTCAATAGTGATGATATGCCGAGTGAGGTTAGTAGTACTCACAGTTCAGTTGTCCCCTGAACCGGCCTGCAGTGGAGGGAAGGACAGCCCTAAATCCTCTGGGGCACTCTCTATTGCAGTGTACACCAGCCAGATGAAAGTTGAGGTGCCGTTGATGGTAATATGTATGCTTAGGGTGCTTTGGCGGCTGGGCCCCTGTGTTCGTGACGCCAGCACCGTAAGGTGCAAATGTTGAGGGTAGTAGATAGGATGAGGAGTCAGTTGTAGTAGAAACAGTTGAACATTTACTTAAATCAAATGTGTCAAGAGAAGGTGATAGTTCAAATATTAAATAGACTCTGGTTCTAATACCAGGCTGAGCAATTGTCAGTTGAGGAGTTTTCCTAATGCTGTTACTTTACAGGCAAGACAAAAGTTCTCTTCTTAGATAGTTCTACTTTAAGTCCAATCTCTAGCACTCAGGTACTGAATATAATGGTTTCCTTACTTTTATATTGAGCAATCCAATAAGGGCATTCTCCCTCATGGCAGGCAAACTCTCTGCTACATTATTTATGCAGGATACTCTCCTGAAAATATTCAGGTTCACTATGTCCCAGAAGGCTTTAGTGAAAAAGGACAATTCTGCGCACTAATCATCTAGTTGTGTCCAGGTACCTTTAACCCTTTAACCACTTCAGCCCCCCTAGCTTAAACACCCTTAATGACCAGGCCACTTTTTACAATTCTGTACTACACTACTTTCACCGTTTATTTCTCGGCCATACAACTTACCACCCAAATGAATTTTACCTCCTTTTCTTCTCACTAATAGAGCTTTCATTTGGTGCTATTTCATTCTTGCTGACATTTTTACTTTTTTTGATATTAATCCAAAATGACCGAAATTTTTGCCAAAAAATGACATTTTTCACTTTCTGTTGTAATTTTTTTTTTAAAAAAAACTACATTTCTATATAAATTTTTCTCTAAATTTATTGTTCTACATGTCTTTGATAAAAAAATGCAATAAGTGTATATTTATTGGTTTGGGTAAAAGTTATAGCTTTTACAAACTATGGTGCAAAAAAGTGAATTTTCGCATTTTGAAGCAGCTCTGACTTTCTGAGCACCTGTCATGTTTCTTCAGGTGCTAGAATGTCAGGATAGTATAAATACCCCCCCAAATGACACCATTTTAGAAAGAAGACACCCCAAAGTATTCGCGGAGGGGCATGGTGAGTTCATGTATCATTTCATTTTTTTTATCAAGTTAGCAGAAAATTACACTTTCTGAGGGAAAAAAAATAATAATAAAGTTTCCATTTCTGCTAACTTCTGGCAAAAAAAATTAAATCTCCCACGGACTCACTATGCCCCTCAGTGAATACCTTGGGGTGTCTACTTTCCGAAATGGGGTAATTTGTGGGGTGTGTTTACTGTTCTGGCATTTTGGGCGGGGCTAAATTGTTAGCAGCCCTGTAAAACCTAAAGGTACTCTTTGGACTTTCGGCCCCTTTACGCACCTAGGCTGCAAAAAAGTGGCACACGTGGTACCGCCGTACTCAGAAGAAGTAGGGCAATGTGTTTTGGGGTGTATTTTTACATATACCCATGTTGGGTGAGAGAAATATCTCTGTAAATTGACAACTTTGTATAAAAATTTTTAAAAAGTTGTCGTTTACAGCGATATTTCTCAGACAAAGTATGGGTATATATAAAAATACACCCCAAAACACATTGCCCTACTTCTCCTGAGTACGGCGATACCACATGTGTGCCACTTTTTTGCAGCCAAGATGCGCAAAGGGGCCCTAATTCCCATGAGTACCTTTAGGATTTCATAGGGCATTTTTACGCATTTGGATTCTTACGCTTTAGGGCCCCTAAAATGCCAGGGCAGTATAAATACCCCACATGTGACCCCATTTTGGAAAGAAGACACCCCAAGGTATTCCGTGAGGGGCATGGCGAGTTCACAGAATTTTTTATTTTTTTTGGCACAAGTTAGCGTAAATTGATATATATATATTTTTTTTTTACAAAGTCTCTCATATTCCACTAACTTGTGACAAAAAATAAGATTTTACATGAACTCACCATACCCCTCATGGAATACAAAATGGGGTCACATATGGGGTATTTATACTGCCCTGGCATTTTAGGGGTCTCCGCAATCATTACCTGTATGGCCAGCATTATCAGTTTCTGCAATTCTCCTTATATTGAGCATACGGGTAATGAGATTTTATTTTCCTGTTCAGCCTCTGGGCTGAAAGAAAAAATGAACGGCACAGATTTCTTCATTCGCATCAATCAATGTGGATGAAAAAATCTCTGCCAAAAAATGTGCAAAAAAAAAAAAAGAAGTAAGGCCCCATTCACACGTTCCCCAATTCTGCGGAATAGATGCGGACCCATTCACTGTTAATGGGGCCGGCGGTGATGCGGAGAGCATACTATGTTTGCCGCATCAGCATTTGCGGAGCTGCGGCCGCGAACTTCCGGGTTTCGGCCCCCAAACATCTGGCCGCAGCTCCGCAAAAGATAGAGCATGCAATTGCGGACAAGAAAAGGCATTTTCTATATAGTTCTGGCAATGTGCGGATCCGTAAAATGCGGAAAGCACATTGCCAGTGTCCGTGTTTTGCGGATCCGCGGATCTATGGATCCGCAAAACACATACGGATGTCTGAATGAGCCTTACAGGGGGGTGATTAGTGACAGGGGGGGTGACAGGGGGTGATCAGGGGGGTGACATGGGGTGATCAGGGGTTAATCAGGGGTTAATCAGGGGTTAATCAGTGACTGGGGGGGGGGTTAGATGGGGGGATCTGTGTGGTGATTGGTGCACTTACATAAGTTTCCTTTGGTGGTCCCAAGCAAAAGGGACCACCAGAGGAACGAGCAGCAAGCATATCAGACTCTGTTGACAAAACAGCGTCTGATATGCGATTTTTTTTTACTTCTACAGCCTGCCAGCGCATGATCAGCGCTGGCAGGCTGTAGTTAAAGTTTTCCCCGACGCGATCCTGTGAGTGCGCGGGCGCGTGTTCACAGGAAATCTCGCATCCGCGTCCATGAGAAGTAAACCACCGTCGCCTGGACGCATCCGTGCGTACAGCGGTCCGGAGCTGGTTAAGGACCGGAGGTTTTTTTACTTTTTGAGTTTTCGTTTTGCGCTCCCTGCCTTCCCATAGCTATAACTTTTTTATTTTTCGGTTCACATAGCCATATGAGGGCTTGTTTTTTGCGGGACAAGTTGTACTTTCCAACGCCATTATTTAATATTGCATATGATGTAGTGGGAAGCGGGGAAAAAATTCCAAATGGGGTGAAATTGCAAAAAAAAGCAATTCCACCACAGTTTTGCGGCTTTTTAAATTCCGACGTTCGATGTGCGATAAAACTGACTGGTCACTTTTACTCTACAGGTCAGTACGAATCCGGCCATACCCTATATGTATAGGTTTTCTTGCGTTTTGATAGTGAAAAAAAAATTCTAAAGTGGGAAAAAAAATCTGTTTTACTTTTTTGTCACCATGTTTTGACCCCTATAACTTTTTTGTAATTATATGTACGGAGCTGTATGGGGGCTCATTTTATGCATCATAATATTATCTTTTTATTAATACCATTTTGGGGTGTGTATGACTTTTTGATCACCTTTTATGTAATTTGTTGTGGAAAATAAAGCGACCAAAAATGGCGAATCCGCCATTTGGACGCTTTTTTCCGTTTTGCTGTTTGACGTTTGGGGAATATTTTTTTATATTTTTATACTATGGGCGTTTTCACACATTGCGACACCCATGATGTGTATTTTTAAATTTTTTTTAGTTTTTACATTTTTATTTTAGCAAAAGGGGGGTGATTTGAACTTTTATGTTTTTTTTATTTATTTATTTTTTAAACTTTTTTTTTACACTTTTATATAGTTCCCATAGGGAACTATAACTTACAATCATCTGATTGCGATTTTCATACATTCCAATACAATAGCATTGGAATATATGAAAAAAATCGCATATTTCCTATGAAGCCTATTACAGGCAAGGCTCCATAGGAAATACTACAGAGCAGCCTGGGTTTCATTCATAGAAACCCAGGCTACTACAGGCATGCTCCGGCTCCTCCGATCGCCACACGGGGGAGCCGGAGCGCAAACCGAAAGTAAAACTGGCCGCTCTGTATTAGGCGCAGGCGCGGTGAGCAGAGGACGCTGGTGCCTGCTGTCCTCTGCTCACGCGCCTGCGCCGAATACAGAGCGGCCGTGCAGGCGCTGGATTTCACAAGGAGACAGTGCCGGAGGATCGCTGCCCGGCACTGTCACTCAAAGTAAGAAGGGGCGTGCCAGCAGGTTGCCGCACGGAGCTTCTAGGAGCAGGGCAACGCCCCCCCTGCTCCTAGAGGCTAATTTACATATTATAAAACTACGTTTTTTTAGCCCGAATATAACTCGGATTTTTGTAAAAAAGACATTATCAAGCTGCTCTGACATTAGCACATAGCTAATGTCAGACAGCTTATAATGTCAAAACGTGATGACAGAAGCCCTTTAACCAAGACTCTGTAATCATTGGATTTCCATTTATGTATGAACAGTTGTGGCTGCAGCTGAACCCGTTAAAAAGCTGCAAGAGCCCCATGCAATGTCTGAAATTTTACCAAACCAGCCACTTGTCTAAAGCTAGACCAGACACCTTTCCAAGGTTAGATTAACCAAATATGAGCTTCAATTCTCTTAGGCCCCTTTCACACGGGCGATTTTTCCGTGCGGGTGCAATGTGTGAGGTGGACGCATTGCACCCGCACTGAATCCGGACCCATTCATTTCTATGGGGTTGTGCACATGAGCGGTGATTTTCACGCATCACTTCTGCGTTGCATGAAAATCGCAGCATGCTCCAGTTTCTGCGTTTTTCATGCAATGCAGGCCCCATAGAAGTGAATGGGGCTGCGGGAAAATCGCAAGCATCCGCAAGCAAGTGCGGATGCAGTGCGATTTTCCCGCATGGTTGCTAAGAGACAGGACCCGATCTTTATTATTTTCCCTTATAACATGGTTATAAGGGAAAATAATAGCATTCTCAATAAAGAATGCTTTGTAGAAGCACGGACCATGTGATTGGACCATGTGATGTGACGTCATCACAGGTCCTTTAGAATACAGCTAAAGCTTAAAGACAGAAGAGAGATCACACCAACCATGCGATCAAGTGGCTAAGGTGAGTTAAGTTTTTTATTTTGAACCCCTTAATCCACATTCTACAAAGCATTCTTTATTGAGAATGCTATTATTTTCCCTTATAACCATGTTATAAGGGAAAATAATAAAATCTCCAGAATACTCAACCCGAAACCGGACTTCAGTGATGAAGTCCGGGTTCGGGTCTGGGTACCAAACATGACGATTTTTCCCGCGCGTGTGCAAACTTTTGTAATGCGTTTTGCACGTGCGTGGGAAAAATCGTGCATATTCCCGCAACACACCCGCATCCTATCCGGCTGTCAAATGTGACGCCCGTGTGAAAGAGGCCTTACCCTTCAATCTAGTTAAGGGTTGCAATGTTCTGAATCCAACCACCTTGCTGCAGGTGGATTTAGAAAAGGGGGAGAGCATGGCGAAAAAACAAGGTGAAAAACCAGTCTGTAATTTTCAATTAATTTTTACTGGTATCCCACTCAATAATCCTTCTGCTGAGTATTTTGTAGATGGCTTGACATCAGGTTACAAGGACCAAGGAAGATTCGTCGCCAGGTATGCCGTAGTCTAAAATGGTGAGGAAAAATACAGAAACCACTCCCTTCTAGTTGTTTAACACAAGATGTGGAGCTGAAGGCAATCACTGCATTGTGTAATCTGAGTAAGGGAAAAGAGGGGAACATCCATATGGACTCAAGGTATGCGTTCGTTGTAGCACATGACTTTGGAGCCACAATTTCTTGAGCTCTGTAGGTAAGCCTAGGAGGGTTCTAGCATATACACATTGAGGTCTGTCGGCTATAATGACCACCCTATCTCAGACAATGGTCCATAACTTTAAGAGCCATAGTTTTACAGAACTAGATTGCCCCAGGGTTTCAGAATGCAGTTGAGAAAAATTTGTATAGGGATGCCTTACATGTGCAAGGCATAACCCTAGTAAGCCTACCCGAGTACCCAGGGAAAACACCACAAGAGCAGATTAGCCATTCTAGAGATTGCAGGTGAACTACATACAGCCACCTAAGATGGTCCTACACATTTAGGGCTCATGCACACGACCGTATGGCTTTTTCAGTATTTTGCGGTACACAAAAAATACGGATGACATCCGTGTGCATTCCATTTTTTGCGCAACGGAACAGCTGGCCCCTGACAGGACAGTACTATCCTTTTGTCCATTATGTGGACAATAATAGGACATGTTCTATCGGAAAAACAGAAATACAGATCGGAAAAACAGAAACACGGAAATGGAAGGCATACGGAGTACCTTCTGTTTTTTTCTGATCCATTGAAATGAATGGGTCCGCACCTGTTTGGCAAAATTGCGGAACGGATGCGGACCCATTTTGCGGATGTGTCAATGAAGCCTGAGGCCTAATAAAGAGAAAACACTGGCATCAACCACGTTGGGACGGACCATATCAGGTTTTACTCACCACACCTGAGCGTACCTCTTGGATACACTTAACACACTGCAAGATAGTTAGGGAACTGCCAATATCCTCCTAGGCTACAAAAGTCTGATTACAAAGGGTGGTCATTTGTTAGAAGTGATTCGTCTCAAATTTCAGTGAAGAAATCATCCAGAGCCTGGGAGGGAGATAGGGCAGGATGAAGCAAGTTATAATAATTGTAGCACTGTATCTGGGGGATCATAGAAAACACAAAAATAACCACAATTTGGGTCGATATAACTAGAAACCAGCTTGTCATAGAAATAGACTTTTGTAGGGTTGCCATTTGCCCTGACGATAGGCAGGAACAGCTACAGCAGGCTGATAAATATATCTGTGTCACTGAACCGACAACAGGATTTGGATCAAATTATGAGAAATGGGGATTTGTAAAATGGAACACAGGATCCCTAAGCTGGGGGTATGCACCGTATGTAGCCCAAAAGAAAATAAGGTATGGTCGCAACTTGTTATATAGAATGACCATGGTAAAGGGTTCAGTTCCCCCAGGGTGTAACAAAGATGAATGTAGCCCTATAATAATAACTATAAAGGACCCTGTAGTGATAGATATTGGAACATATTGGATGGGAGCATACATCCCTGGAACCTTGGAAAAATTGGTATTAAAAGCCTTAAAAAATGACGACACCTCCTCTAAAACTAAGGAGATTAGTAATCCTGATAAAGAACGTGTCCCCAAGGTCTTACAGAAAACGCAAACGATACATTTATAAAAGGGGGGAATGTCAGCAAATTTTTTAATTTACTCTGTGTGTTTTTAGAATATTGTAATTAGGGTCCATTCACACGTCCGTAGAATGGGTCCGGATCTGTTCCGCAATGTTGATCTGGACCCATTAATTTTCAATGGGGCCGGATGAGATGCGGACAGCACACAGTGCGTCCCCGATCTTCCGGTCCGCGGCTCCCGGGACAAATAGAGCATGTCCTATTCTTCTTAGCAATAGCAGACAAGAATAGGCATTTCTATAGGGGTGCCGGCCCGGTGTATTGTGGATCCACAATTTGCGGATCCGCAATACACAACGGACGTGTGAATGGACCCTTACTTGAGGAATGTTCAGGGCTTGGCCTATGCAATAAAAAGCTCAGAGGTCCTGGAGACATAAATCATTGTCCCTTTGAAACTAGAAACAAGTATAAAGCCCCTTTCACACGTGCGAGAATTTAGCACGGGTGCAATGCGTGACGTGAACGCATTGCACCCGCACTGAATCCGGAATCATTCACTTCAATGGGGCTGTGTACATGAGCGCTGATTTTCACGCATCACTTGTGCGTTGCCTGAAAATTGCAGCATGTTCTTTATTCTGCGTTTTTCACGCAACGCAGGCCCCATAGAAATGAATGGGGCTGCGTGAAAATCGCATAGCATCCGCAAGCAAGTGCGGATGCAATGCGATTTTCACGCATGGTTGCAGTCAATTTACTGTATTATTTTCCCTTATACCATGGTTATAAAGGAAAATAATAGCATTCTTAATACAGAATGCTTACTTAAATGTGGCTTAAGGGGTTAAAAAATAAAAATTTTTTTACTCACCTCATCCAATTGATCGCGCAGCCGGAATCATCTTCTTTCTTCTTCTTTGAGGACCCGCAAAATGACCTTTGATGACGTAATCACGCTCACCACATGCTCAGAGGGGTTACGTCAGAGTAGGTCCTGCTGAATGAAGATAGAAAGTCCTTCTATCTGCACAACACCGAACCCAAACCCGAACTTCATTGAAGAAGTCTGGGTTCGGGTCTGGGTACCACATTCAGTTTTTTCTCACGCGTGTGCAAAACGCATTGCACTCGCATGGAAAAAACTGAACAACAGAACGCAAACGCAGTCAAAACTGACTGCAATTGCGTCCCTGCGCCCGCATGGCATCTGGCCCCCACCCGCGACGCCCGTCTTAAAGAGGCCTAACAGGTGGAACAGGTCTTGTCCTCAGGCACTTTTTGATAGATTGTCTACAAATGTCTTTAACTTTCTATAAGTTTTTCTAACTGTAAGGGCTCGTTCACACGAACGTTTTTTGCGTTCTGTATACAAGCCGTTTCTTGCTTTCCACATACCGTCCGTATACGGAACCATTCATTTCAATGGGTCCACACAAAAAAAAACGTAATGTACTTCATATGCATTTCGTTTCCGTATTTCCGTTCTGCTACATTTTGAGTCATGTGCTATTATTGCCCGCGAATTACGCTCCATTCAAGTCAATGGGTCTGTAAAAAAAACTGAATGCATATGGAATGCATCTGTATGTCTTCCGTATGCGTTCCGTTTTTTGCGGAAGCATCTATTGAAAATTTTATGCCCAGCCCAATTTTTCAATGTACTTACTGTTAAAACATGATTATATGCTTCCATTTCAGGTTGCGATCTGCATAAAACGGATCACAAATGGAAACCATACGGAAGCGGAATGGAAACACTACTGAAACTGAAAAACGGATCCGTTAAAAACGGACCGCAAAACCATACGGTAGTGTGAACGAGCCCTAAGAATGTTGTCCAAACCAGTTTCACTATGCCTTAAAAATTGCCTATATAAACTCGACAATATAGAAGCAGACAATCTGCTGAACCTCCATACAGTGTGCTTGTCTCTTCTTATATAAGAATCAAAAGAAATCACCTCCTTAAATTCAGATGACATCGTGATCCTTCCTTGGTAAAGAAAATTATTCAGTCTTATTATTGTCCGCATTACGGGTTCTATTAGGGGCCGAACGTTCAGTTCCGCAAAATGCGGAATGCACACGACTGGTGTCCGTGTTTTGAGGATTCGCAAAACACCCAATGGTCGTGCGCATGAGCCCCCTCACAGCTTTATAAATCAGTAATGCTGTGCGATCCTGTCAGAGGAGCGAAGGCCAGAACGGGACCTCTCACTGACACACGCAGCAAGTTCCTCACATACAACTCACTTGTGTGTTTCTGGCCTAAGAGTGGCTGTTTCCTGAATACATTCGCACCCCACTTGCAGGAATGAAGGCAGGTGAGTATCTGCAGAGGTTGGTCTGGGGACGGTCTGTATTAATTTGGGATCTGAGCTGGTAATCGTTTAGTCAGTCTGGCTTTGGGCCTGTTATTGTTTAGGGGTTTGTGTTTAGAGTGTCTGGTCTGTGTTTCATATGTTTAGGGGGTCTGTATTCATTTTGGGGTGTGAAGATTTGGGTGTCAGATGCACTGCTAATGATTTAAATGCCTTTCGTATGCCTTATATAAATCGGAAGGACATGGGCTTACAATTGTTTCTTGGAATCTCACTGATACTACAGTATTGGGCAAAAAAACTCTGCAAAATGAATGTGCTGCAGTCTTTTCCTAAAGAAGCACGCAATGCAGCAGATTGGATGAGAAAGATCATAGATCCAATCCAGCCAAGTGAGAACAGTCTCCTATGTGTTGTTTCTATAACTGGTTACCTTTATATCGCATCTGTGTGCCCTCTAGTGGTGATTCTGGTATTAACTGTCTTATTTCTTAGTTTATAGTGCCATGTAGTGGACACGTTCCTCAAGGCACCAAAAGTTAGCTATTCTAGCAATACCTGTTAATAAATATTGCTTATCCCGCTATATTCACATGGCTAAAATCCACAGCAGAAAAATCAGTAGCTGAAACAGGTCGTTTTTGGTGGCAGATTTGTAATTTAGTGGTTTAGAGAAACCTGCTTCCCCCTTGACATCTATGCAATCCTCAATCAAATCTGCTTCTAAGGCCTCATACAAAAAACGGATCCGGATGACATCCATGTGCATTCTGTATTTTGCGGAATGGAACAGCTGTCCCCTTATAGAACAGTCTTATCCTTGTCTGTAATGCGGACAACAATAGGACATGTTCTTTTTTTTATTTGCGGAACAGACATACGGCACCGGAATGCACACAGAGTAACTTTTTTTTTTGCGGACCGATTTAAATAAATGGTTTGGTATATGGTCTGCAAATAAAACAGAACAGACACAAATACTTTTGTGGTCATGAGGGCCTAAGGCCAAGTTCATAAGCTATTTGGTCAGTTATTTCCATCAGTGATTGTGAGCCAAAACCTGTACTAAAGCCTACTCAGAGATGAGGTATAATAAAAAAGCCTGCACCTGTTCTGGGTTCTTGACCTGCACCCAGTTTTGGCTCACAATGAGCCCTCATCCACACGTCAGTATTTGGTCTGTGATTTACATTAGTGATTGGGAACCAAAACCAGGATTGGAGCCTCCACTGACTTAGGCCTCATGCACACGACCGGTTTTTTTGCGGGTGTACGGGCCATTTTTATGAGTTCCGTATACGGTCCGTATACGGACCCATTCATTTCAATGGGTCCGCAAAAAAAACGGAAGTGTTTCCGTATGCATTCCGTTTCCGTATTTCCGTTTTTACGTTCCGTGCAAAGATAGAACATGTCCTATTATTGCCCGCAAATCACGGTCCGTGGCTCCATTCAAGTCAATGGGTCCGCAAAAAAAACGGAACGCATACGGAAATGCATCCGTATGTCTTCCGTATCCGTTCCGTTTTTTGCGGAACCATCTATTGAAAATTTTAAGCCCAGCCCAATTTTTTCTATGTAATTACTGTATACTGTATATGCCATACAGAAAAACGGAACGGAAAAAACGGAACGGAAAAAACGGAACGGAAACGGAAACACAACGGAAACACAATGGATAACAAAAACGGAACAACGGATCCGTAAAAAACGGACCGCAAAACCATACGGTCGTGTGCAATAAGCCTTAAGGTATAATAAGGGAAAGATCTGCACCTCTTCTTTGTTTAGAGCACCTGGTTTTGGTTCAAAATCACTGATGGAAATCACTGACCGAACACTGACTGTCTGAATGAGGCATTACTGATGGAAATAACTGCAGTGTGAACTTGGCCTTAGAACTAACATGCCAAATCTAAAACATTTTTCAAATCAGCTACTGAAAAAAAAAAAACGCTACCCTTTTAACTCCGTGCACATGGTCGAATTTGTTACATTAAGGCCAATCGCCAAACTGTTTTGAATGTGGATTTCGCAGCATAGTACCCCTATAATCCCCCAGTAATAATTTTCCTATTGCCCCCCCCCTATAATTATTCCAGTAATAATGCCCCCCCCTATTAATAATTCCCTTATGGTGCCCCAGTATTAAAAATGACCCCATAGTGCCCCTGGTAATAATAATGCCACTATTGCACTCTCATTAAGACCAATACCCCCTATAATGCCCCAGTATTAATAATGACCCCCTGTATTGCCTCTAGCAATAATAACGTCCCCTATTCTTCCCTCACTAATAATAATGCCCCCATTCCCCGCTGCTGCCTGTTATGTAACTGTAGCCGTCTTCTGAGACGCCTGCATCCCAGTGCAGGTGATATCATTGCTTTGCGACCGCCTGCACCGTTTTACTACCTCGTAGGCTCAAGGGTAGCTTGAAAAATGTTATTAAGAGATTACCTATCCTCAGGATAGACCATCACTAGCTGATTAGTGGGGGTCCAACACCCTGCACCCCGCCGATCAGCTGTTGTGAAATAGAGAAGAGAAAAAAAGGGGGGGATGCATAGCCCAACAAAAGCGCCAGATACCGGAAGTGGAGTGATGGGAAAAAGATAGGGGATGTTGGCGTGGATGGAGCACTTGGTCAATGGGAGAAACTTCAAGCAACAAGGATGGTGGTTTCACTTACTTTACCGGGAGGGGTGGTGTAAGATGAGCTCAAGACACTTACACCTTTAACCCCTCCCCGCCGAGGTCGCTTGTAGATGTTGACTCTGCCTGCTGGTCCCCAAATGGATGGTACAGGGGCTTCTTGGTTCGTTCAGGTGGTCTTTATTGATAAAAAATGTAATAAAGCTTGACGCGTTTCGGGGGTAAAAGAAAATCCCCCTTCCTCAGGAGCAAAAATGAACTACCTAGATTATATCTACTGGGGCACCAAAGAAGGGCATTATAACTATCGGGTACAACAAGGGGCATGATAAATATTGGGGGAACTATGGGGAGCCTTATTACTACTGGGGGCTCTATAGAGACGCCTTATTACTTAGTCTCTGTAGTGGGGGCTTATTTCTTCTGAGGGCAATATGAGGACATTATTACTACTGCAAACACTATGAGGAGATTTATTACTACCGGAGGTACTATAGGGGTTTTATTACCACTGGGGGACTATGAGAGACTTTTTTACTAATGGGCACAATGGAGGGGCTTAATGACTACTGGGGCATGGTCAGGGGATTTATTACTACTGGGGGCGCTATGAGGATATTTATTACTACTGGGGGCATTATGAGCAGTATTATTACTATTTGGGCATAAGGAGGGGCATTATTACTACTGGGAGCATTATGAGGGAAATAATTTCTACTATAGCGGTATTATTACTACTGGGAGTTCTATGTAATAGTAGTAGTAGTAGTACTATTATTATTTGGCACAATAAGAGGGGCACTCTAGAGGAGCACTACCATTATAAGAGGCACTGTAAGGGGGCACTATTACTAATGAAGGTGCTCTGGGTGAAAATTGTTACTATTGTCAGGACCTTTGGAAGCACTTTTACTATGGAGGACTGTCTGTATGGTACTATTATTTCTGCAGTATAATATTTTGCTAGATTGGGAATCACAGCGGGGACAGTAGTATCAGCATATATGGGGCAGGTACAGTTGTGTTCAAAATTATTCAACCCCCAATGCTGTAAGGGGTTTTAGGGAATTTAGTGTACATTTGTAATTGTGTTCAGAATGAAATCTTACAAGGACTTTTTAAAGAACCAAATGCAACTAAAATGACATCAATTGTTTTTGTAATACAGTATTAAATGTTTATTATGTGATTTCTTCATTGACACAATTATTCAACCCCTTAAAGACTACCACTCTTAAGAACAGAGGTTCATTCAAGTGTTTTCGATCAGGTATTGAAAACACCTGTGGATGTCAAGGAGCAGCAATCAAGCATAATAAGCCCCAATTAGGCAGATGTAAAATGACTGTGATACTCAGCTCCTTCTAGACATTTACTGGTGTGTTTACAAACATGGTGAAGTCAAGAGAATGGTCCAGGAAGACAAGAGAAGAGGTGATTTCTCTTCACAGGAAGGGCAATGGCTATAAGAAGATTGCAAAGATGTTAAACATACCAAGAGACACCATAGGAAGCATCATTCGCAAATTCATGGCAAAGGGCTCTGTTGAAACGCTACCTGGTCGTGGCAGAAAGAAGATGCTGACTTCGACTGCTGTGTGCTACCTGAAGCGCAAAGTGGAGAAAAGTCCCGTGTGACTGCTGAGGAACTGAAAAAGATTTGTCAGATCCGGGTACTGAAGTTTCAGCTCAGACAATAAGGCGCACACTGCGTAATGAAGGCCTCCATGCCAGAACTCCCAGGCGCACTCCCTTGCTGTCTCCAAAGAATAAGAAGAGTCGACTGCAGTATGCCAAAAGTCATGTGGACAAACCACAAAAAGTTTAGGGATAGTGTTCTGTGGACTGATGAAACAAAATTAGAACTGTTTGGGCCCATGGATCAATGCTATGTTTGGAGGAGGAAGAACAAGGCCTATGAAGAAAAGAACACCTTGCCTACTGTGAAGCATGGCAGGGGGTCAATCATGCTTTGGGGCTGTTTTGCTTCTACAGGTACAGGGAAGCTTCAGCGTGTGCAAGGTACCATGAATTCTCTTCAGTACCAGGAGATATTGGATGAAAATGTGATGCAGTCCGTCACAAACCTGAGGCTTGGGAGACGTTGGACCTTTCAACAGGACAATGATCCCAAGCATACCTCCAAGTCCACTAGAGCATGGTTGCAGATTAAAGGCTGGAACATTTTGAAGTGGCCATCACAGTCACCAGACTTAAATCCGATTGAGAACCTCTGGTGGGACTTAAAGAAAGCAGTTGCAGCGCGCAAGCCTAAGAATGTGACCGAACTGGAGGCTTTTGCCCATGAAGAATGGGCGAAGATACCCGTAGATCGCTGCAAGACACTTGTGTCAAGCTTTGCTTCACGTTTAAAAGCTGTTATAACTGGAAAAGGATGTTGTACTAAGTACTAAGATTGAATGTCACTTGGGGGTTGAATAAAACTGATAATGATGTGAGCACAGAAAAGACATTTGTGGTTATTTCATTATAAATGTTATGTTATATTTGTCTGACTTACAAGTGCCTCTCTGATTTAATTGTAAACAAGATGACTGAAATGATCAAAATCAATGTCAAACTGGCCAAAACACTCAATTTCAGTGGGGGTTGAATAATTTTGAACACAACTGTATGTGTGTGTATTATATGATGTATATTATATATGTATTATATGATGTATATTATATATGTAGCATATATATGTTGTAGGTATGTGATTAGTGTATACATGGTGTTTTTACATGTTTATGTAACATATATATATATATATATATATATATATATATATATATAGTTTTATGTGTATATATTTATGTGCAGTGTATATACTGTGTGAAGTCTATATATGGTATATGTAAAGTATGCATGTGTAGCGTATATATGGTGTTTGTGTGTACACTTTGAGTGTGTAGTATATATTGTGTATGTATGTACAGTACGTATGTAGCGTATATACAGTTTGTGTAATATATATGAAGTATGTACGATGTGTGAGTAGCGTGACATATGTGTTTGTGTAATGTATGTGTGTGCAGTGTAGATACGGTGTGTAGCTTATATATGTTGTCTGTGTATTTACATATGTATATGTTAATGTCACAAAATGTCCGTTTTGCGGACGGGAATATGCATTATTACAATAGCTCTGCAAAAAAAACGGATGCCATACGGATGTCATCCGTTTTTGTTTTTTTTGCGGACCGCGAAACACATACAGTCGTTTGCATGTAGCCTTACCGAAACACCAGTAAGCATGCCAAAAATTCCTCTGCTGAGACTTGTGGTTCCGCTGCTAGGTAATAGTAACATAGTAACATAGTATATAAGACCGAAAAAAGACATTTGTACATCCAGTTCGGCCTGTTTCCTACAAGTTGATCCAGAGGAAGGCAAAAACCCCTGTGAGGCAGAAGCCAATTTTCCCGACTTAAGGGGAAAAAAATTCCTTCCCGACTCCAATCAGGCAATCAGAATAACTCCCTGGATCAATGACCCCTCTCTAGTAGCTATAGCCTGTAATATTATTACACTCCAGAAATACATCCAGTCCACTGGATAGTGCTCTATGTAATCAGTCTGTGATAGCAATCGTTCCAAATAAAGGAAATTCACAGCACTCACTATTAACAGTAGTGGCAAACTTAACTTTTAGTGCTTCATTGCAGGTAATACATGGGAAACAGACACATGGAGATCAGCCAGTGTTTGTTTTGTGTCCGATGCTTTCTCAGGGCTGATTTCCATGTGTTGTCTCACATATATTACCTGCAAAGAGACACTAACATAAGGATTTCTACTACTGGTAATGGTGAGTGAGGTGGATTTCTCTTATTTTTTATGGCTATTTATGTGTGTATATAGCATATACAGGATGTATGTGTATTTATTTATGTATTTATTTATGGTGAATTTAGGCCCCTTTCACACGGGCAAGAATTCTGTGCGGAATGGATGGGGCTGCGTCAAAATCGCATAGCTTCCGCAAGCAAGTGCAGATGCAATGCGATTTTCACGCATGGTTGCTAGAAGAAGATGTAAGTAAATTGATAAAAGTCAATTTACTGTATTATTTTTCCTTATGGTTAAAAAGGAAAATAGCATTCTTAATACAGAATGCTTACTTAAATGTGGCTTAAGGGGTTAAAAAAAAAATAAAAAAAAATCACCTCATCCAATTGATCGCGCAGCCGGGCATCATCTTCTCTATTCTTCTTTCAGGACCTGCCAAACGACCTTTGATGAAGTAATCGCGCTTACCATGTGGTGAGCGCAGTGACGTCAGCGCAGGTCCTGCTGAATGAAGATAGAAGATCCTTATATCTTCATTCAGCAGGACCTGCGCTGATGTCACCATGCTCACCACGTGGTGAGCGCGATGATGTCATCAAAGGTCCTTTGCCAGGTCCTGAAAGAAGAAGAAAGAAGATGATGCCCGGCTGTGTGATCAATTGGAAGAGGTGAGTTAATTATTTTTTAATTTTTAACCATTCTGTATTAGGAAAGCTATTATTTTCCTTTATAACCATGTTATAAGGGAAAATAACCTGAGGAACAACTTCCGGATGCCCTTGTATAGATCGATTTCAAAGTCGGCAGCACAAAATTGATCAACTAAACAAAAGCCTAGGCCTTTTTCCAAGACCGATATACATGCAGGTGTTAAATTGCATGCTGTTAAATTTATTGTGACATCTTTGGAGGGAGGGCTAGTTGGAGGATAATTTTGGAAGGCTATTGTTTCCAGGTCACTTGTCTCCGCCTGCGTTGGGACTTCCTGACCCCTTTTGGTATGTCTTTTGGTTCTTCCTCGTACTCTCCTGATCCTCCGCCTAAAGGGATTGCCCCAATAGTGGTGTCCTTTCCTCCATTATCGGAGGCGCTGGAATCCGAGTCAGTGGTCCAAAAAACGCTTTTGGTGCGCTTCTGGATGCGTCTGGGCCGTGGCTTCCTCTTGGCGGACCAATCAAACACCTTATCTGTGTCATAATCCAAAAACTTATCCGGCTTACATTCCTTCACCTCTGCTTGTGCAGTAGTGAGTTTCTTGTTTAATTTTCTTTCAAATGCTGTATATTGTGTCTCCGTCATCCTTGTTCTTAGTTCCCTTTTAGCTTGAACTAGTTCCGTAGTTATGGTTACATACTCTTTTTCATCCCTCTCTGGGACCATGGCTTGTATTTGTAAAGAGAATTGTTGATGCATCTCTTTCCATTGTATAGCAAAAGCCTCATCTTCTTCATACTGTGAAATTTCTTTATATATTCTTAGTCCCCTTGGGACTCGTCCACAGTCCTGGTAAGATTTCAAAGAACGAATGGTCCAAAACATGCGCATTTCTTTGTCTGACAGTTGTGTAATTTGTCAGATATGTTAAGATATGTGGATGATGTGTTCCTGGTCTGGTCGGGCAGCGAGGACCAATGCCGTGGATTTGTGAATTACCTCAACCAGACTAACCGTATGAACATGAGGTTCACGGTTAATTTTGGAGGCGACAGCCTCGAGTTTCTAGACGTCAAAGTCGAGGTGAGAGAGGGTTCCCTAATCACCTCTGGTTACCGCAAGCCCACGGCGACTAACTCGCTGCTCCACCAGACCAGTTTCCATCCCCAAGCGGTGAAAAAAGCCGTACCTTACGGACAATTTGTCCGTCTTCGTAGAATCAATAGTTCAGATAATGGGTACTTAAATCAGGCGTTGCAGCTCAAAGGGTGCCTGATTGAGAGGGGTTATCTGCCGGAGGACATAGACACCGCCTTACATAAGGCTCTATCCCGCCCACGTGCCACGTTGTTGAGCGAGAAAATCAAGGGTGATCACATGCCCGACCGCTTTGTCTTCACCTTTGGGTATAGTCCCATGGCGGACACTATCCGCAAAGTAATCCAAGACAACTGGGATTTGCTGAAAGGGGACACTGCTTTAGCCCCGTTTACACAGCAAAAGCCAATGGTAGCCTTCAAAAAAAGCACTACCATTAGAGATCGATTAGTACATAGTGAATTCAAAGAGGTACAGCCAAAAGATTGGCTTACACGGAGAAAACCAGTAGGCAATTACAAATGTGGTTTTTGTTCAATATGCCCCCACAACTCTCAAGCAAAGACATTACATCTTGGGGCAGTTAGCCATAAGGTCTGGGACTTTATTACATGCAGGACTACACACGTAGTATATGCTATTGTATGCCAGTGCCAAGCCTTTTATATAGGGAAAACCAAGAGGTCCCTAGTTGAAAGGGTTAAGGAACATTTGGCATCGGTAAGAACAGGGAGAGGTTGCCCGAGATTGATCGCCCATGTCAAGGAACGACATGGTGGCGATGTGTGATGCCTAACCTTCGCGGGCATTGAATGTGTTAAAAAATCCTCCCGCGGGGAGATAGGCATCGCACTTTGTTGAGAAGAGAAGCATGGTGGATCCTTCACACGGAGGCAATGGGACCAATAGGTCTAAATGAGAAAAACGACTTAGCAGTTTTTCTGTAAGGTGCAACACCTTACCTGTTTCCTGTGTCTACTTTCTAGGTGCTATTTTAGCATTTAACGTAGGTGTATTATGCAGGTGCATATGGGTAAATTTATTACCTGCCAACACTAATGTCCCACACTTTTGAATCTACATGTTGTATATGTTACGATTCGTAACAATAAGCGTATTGCGCTCAGCCATCCATTGTCTGTTAGCGATATATATGTATAAGATAATATCGCCCAGTTACTTGTACTGCGAACCAGTGACGTAGCAGAAGATCCGCAACACATTCCAGAAAAACAACCATTATAAGTGCACAGATTTGACACATGAGTATCGATGTAATAGCCGAACTATAATGTAACCAAACGTAATGTTTTGAATTGTCTTTTCCAAACATGATCTTGCAATGTTTTTAGTTTTGTTCAGGATTGGCTGAATGATGTGTCACGTAGCTGAATTCGGCAGCGGGATGACGTCATAAAAGCGCGTCTTGCGCGTGCTGATTCTATTGGCCTGACGATGCGCTAGCTCAAGCGCGAAACGGCCGTCGCCATTCCGCAGCCGCTCAGCTCGAGGTCCGCCCCTGCTACCTGATATCCTCGTTTGTTTCGGTCCATGACACATTAAACAGGATCTTTCAACCAGCCGGGTGAGTGCCGCACTGCTTTCTTCTTGATAATATTGTTGTAGCTGTACTGACCTGGCGAATGAAGATAACAGGTCAACTTTACCTCAAAGGGAACGCCGCAAGCCCCCCCCCCCCCCATAAAACTGTGGCAGAATTATGTTTTTCTTTCCAATTCCATCCCATTTGGAATTTTTTTCCAGCACCCCACTACATCATATGCAATATTAAATAGTGCTACTATAAAGTACAACTTGTCCCGCAAAAAATAAGCCATCATAAGGCATTGTAAATGGAAAAATAAAAAAGTTATGGCTCTGCGAAGGCAGGAAGTGAAAAATGGAAAATCGCAATGTCCTCTAAGGGTTAAAGAAAAACCGTCTCACAGGCCTAACAAATGCAAATCCAGTGACTCACAGGAGATATCTCTAATGAATTGAGTTGTTCAGTTTTCTTTTCTTCTCCATATTATTCATACGAACATGACAATTTCTCCTTAAGACTGCAGAGGTTACTGTGCAGACATCTCTGACCAGGGGTGTGCAGCCCCCTCTGCCATGTCGATAGGGACCTGTTACTGATTTTGCATTAGGGCCCTGGTGATTCAGGTTACACCTCTGACTTTGGTCTCATGCACACGACCGTAGGTGTTTTGCGGTCTGCAATCCGCGGATCCGCAAAACACGGAAGCTGTTCTGCGTTTCGTTCTGCAATTTGCGGAACGGAACGTGGCCCAGTGTAGAAATGCCTATTCTTGTCTGCAAAACGGACAAGAATAGGACATGCTATAATTTTTTTGCGGGGCCACCGAACAGAGCAAAGGACGCAGACAGCACACAGAGAATTTAAGTGAATGGGTCCGCGCCCGAGACGCAAAATATGCGGCTCAGACGTGGACCACAACAACGGTCGTGTGCATGAGGCCTCTGACTCATTGTTTCTGCAGTCTATCTCCACTTTCTATACTAAAGTAACCCCCTGTCCAGCTGCCCCCTTTAACACTGCCATCCTGTAGCTTTCACCAATACTGTTTGTGCTACTGCCCCATTTACCCACATTACTGTATCAATAGTACTGCCCAATGCCCCCAAATAACGTACTGCCAAAATACAGAAGTAGAAAATGATTGGACCCAAAGCAATGTTTAGACACCTAATCACAGCCCAGCATCAGAAACAGATCCAAAGACAGCTCAGAACCCAAAACTAACAGGATTGTTCAGCCATGCTTAGAAAGTTATAATATAATAAAAGAAGCGATACCTGACTGATCCGCGATGCTTGCTTCCCATATGTCTGGGTTGAGAGTGACTTAGGCCCCTTGCAGACGAGCGTGTCCGGATTATGCCTGGATGCGCTCAGTGAAAACTGAATTTCACGAACAAAGTCATTCAGTTTTGTTTGCGATCATGTTCAGTTGTACAGTTTTTAACGCGCGGGTGCGATGCGTTTTGCACGCGCGTGATAATAAACTGAATGTTTACAAACAACATTTCTTAGAAACCATCCGTGAAAATCGCAGCGCATCCGCACCTGCTTGAGGATGCAATGTGATTTTCACGCAGCCCCATTCACTTCTATGGGGCCAGCGTTGCGTGAAAATCACAGAATATAGAACATGCTGCGATTTTCACGCAATGCAAAAGTGATGCGTGAAAAACATTGCTCATGTACACAGCCTCATTGAATTGAATGGGTCCGGATTCGTGCGGGCGCAATGCGTTCGCATCACGCATTGCACCCGCACAGAATTGTCACTCGTCTGCAAGGGGCCTTAGAAGTACAGGGACTAGTGAAGACACTGCAAGCAGCAGAAGGAGAGTGACAGGGGATCAGAAAGGTATCTCTAATTTTATTATTTTATGACACTCTAATCAGTTTTCAAAAATAAATTTTACTTGGAATTCCAACCTCTTCTTAATCCAGAGCGCCAGTGCCTTCTCTAATAGCTGATCGGCGAGGGTCCCGGTGTCAGACCCCCTCCGTTTAGATATTGATGACCTATCCTTTGGATTAGGTCACCAGTAGTGTTGAACGAATTGAAGCATCTGAAGTAGAATTCAATTCGAAGTTTAGGAAAAATTCGGTTGCCACAAAGCTGAATTTCCTCGCACTTTGTAATAACAAATAATTTTCCCTAAAATGGCGGCTTGCGCAGAGGCAGTCCACTAGTCTCTTGAGTGGAAAAGAACTGCTGAAGGACCTGCGCTGAGCGTGATGACATCACCGTGCACTTCCAGCATGATCACAAGACAAGAGAGGAGCGGATTGCCTCTGCGCGAGCAAGTGGATAAGGTTTTTTTTTAAACCCAAAAGGTCATATTGAACTAGCGTATTACCTTTTTTAACGGCCGTTAGACGGGTACACTTCTGTCTAAGCGGCTGTTAAAAACGGTTCCATTGATTCATAGGCTGAATGGGGTTTTAACATCTGGACTCTGTGCTTTTTGTCTGAACCCAAGACCTGGTCGTTAACTCTCTGTGTACTGGTCTAGTTCCAAATCTACTGATTCAGTTACATCTGTTCTCTCAGATTTACCTTGTTCTACTGATTAACCTCTTGTCTGCTAATTTAGCTATATCTGCTCCGTCCTGGTTTTGACTTCAGCTAGTTTGATTATCTTATCTTCTTTCCTTTGGTCATCTGGTTTGGTTTCCTGCGAAACGGCACCTGTTTTCTGTCACCTTACTCCGCAGACGTAACCTGGGTCCCTAGAAGCCAATACCAACATGCCTTGCAATGGGCTCTGGTGAATGCATAGGGGTTTCTGTAGACTCTACTAACTGGAGTAGTGTATGATCACAAATAGCTGTTTCTCGTTTGTTGGTTGTGTTTTGCATGTTCATGCAAAAAAAAAAAATAAAAATTACTGAAACTGAGGTGTTGGTTGCAAACAGGCTTACTTCCTGGCATGATGACAGCTCTAGAATAGTGACGATAAATCCAGTGACTCACAGGTGTGACATATTCTCTGATTTGGAGTGTACTTTCCCCTTTTCTTTTCCATCTGACCAGACTGCAATGACTACATGGAAACGACAGCAAAAAAATGACCACCACACAGCCATTTTTAGAACAATGACTACAAATTACAATCCTGCTGCTTTCTTCACTACTGTGCCTGCTGCTACCCAAGGTTTTTGCACTCCAGTACCTGCCCTCAAATACTGTACTTCAGAAACAAGTATACCTTCACAATGCTTACCTAAAATACTGCCTCAGGTGGTAATGTGCCCATCTCTGTGTCCCACACAGTAATAGTCAACCGTTAATGAAATCTCCACAGTAATAATACCCCTCTTTGTGTCCCCTACACAGTTATATTGTCCCCAACCCTCCTGAATGAAAATACCCCTTTAGTTTCTCACACAGCAATAGTGCCCGCCCCAAGTAAACCACAACACAGTAAATGTGCCCCTGTAGCACCCCCTAAATTAATAGTAAAGAGTACCTTTAGTGCCCTCACACAGTAATACTACCTCCTAAGTATGCTCCAACACAAGTATCCCTTTAGTGCAACAAATGCAAAAAGTCCAGCTCACCCATCCAGGACAGCCATATCCCCGGTGCTCAAACAGTATCATATGTTTTTAACCACAAAATGACATTTTTAATGACAAATGGGATGTTGACCCATGCTTGCGGTGAAACAACTTATTTTTGTTACATATTGTACAATTTTGATGGTATTCCAACATTATATATGAAGCAAGCATGTGACCAACACTCATCACCTGTCAACAAGTAAGTGGTTTGCCTGTGATTAAACCCGGCGTTTTCTCCGCCCCTTGATGGGCGGCGCCAGGGTAACCATTTAAATATGGGTCACAATCAAACCATTTTTGTTACGACTAAGGACTAGATTGTCCGAAACGCGTAAACTACCAGCCACTGTGTGAACAAGAGTGTATACCGAACCCCGAATAAAGGAAGTTTTTACTGCAAAATTAGGTGCCGGAACCATTCCATTTTTTCATCCCTTTAGTGCCACTGCCACCACATTGTAATAGCAACCTCTAAAAAAAAGTCCCAACACAGTAATAGCAATAGTGTATCCCCCAAAAATAATCAAATTAATACCACTTAACCCCATTCCTACTAAAAGAAGCAACACAGACTAGAATTTTATTGGTGATACACACAATCAACAAGTGAGAGTTCAGGATTTGGCATAAGTAATGTACAAAATAAGGAATCTGGAAACTTTCGCTGAAGCAGCAGCAAAACTAAAATGTTGAATATAGGAACAGAAACGGTATTTGTGGTAACCAGGCAATTCAGGAACAAACAGGGAAGGCTCTGCAGAGTCAAGTTCATATTTGTTATAGTAGGATTGAGTTCTTAGGGCCCACTTATACGGCAGAATTAGCATTTGTAATTTTGTTGTGGTGCCTGCAGCATCCACATGATGTCTGCCTCCAATTGGGACTTCTTGGAGCAGTGGGCGCACAGACGCTGCTTAAAGCTGTGCCGAGACTTGTTTGAGCGTTAGCACTATTTAGGGGCTCATGCACATGACCGTATGTATTTTGCAGTCTGCAAAAAATGGATCTGGAAAAAATAGGGATGACGTCCGTGTGCATTCTGTATTTTGTGGAATGGAACAGCTGGCCCCTAATAGAACAGTACCGTACTTGTCTGTAATACAGACAATAATAGGACAAGTTCTACTTTTTTGTGGAACAGACATACGGAAATGGAATGCAAACGGAGTAACTTCAGTTTTTTTTGTGCACCCATTAAAATGAATGGTTCCGCCTGATCCCTAAATCTGAATGACGTCAGAGCGCCCCATGCGCATGGATCACGTGATCCATGCGCGTGGGGCGCCCTGACGTCACTCTGGAGTGCCCCGGGAGCTGCACGGGCGGTAAGTATACTGCTCCCCTGCTCCCCACTACACTTTAGCGTCCTGGCTGCCATGGTAACCATTGAGAAAAAGCTAAACATCGGATCCGGCGATGCGCTTTCAATAGGCATTAATTCCGGACCCGGCCTTGCGGCAAGTGTTCAGGATTTTTGGCCGGAGCAAAAAGCGCAGCATGCTGCGGTATTTTCTCCGGCCAAAAAACGTTCCAGTCCTGAACTGAAGACATCCTGATGCATCCTGAACGGATTTCTCTCCATTTAGAATGCATTGGGATAATCCTGATCAGGATTTTTCCGGCATAGAGCCCCGACGACGGAACTCTATGCCGGAAAAGAAATATGCAAGTGTGAAAGAGCCCTTAAGCGTGTTTTTCAAACTCAGTCGTGTGACCTTCGTGACTGTTCAGACTATACATGCGGTTTTCTGCATTTTATGTATCCTGAGCTTCTGGTGCTTGTGCTCACTTATCCATAACAATAGATAAAGGAGCTGGAACATAGATAAATTAGCTGAAGAGTAGATCAGGAGCTGGAGCTTAGGCACAGGAGCTAAAGCATGGAAACAGCAGGACATGATCTAGAACAGGGGTCAGCAACCTTCCGCACTCCAGCTGCTGTGAAACTATAACTCCCAGAATGCAAACATGCTCAGCTATTCTTCTAACTCCCGTAGAAGTGAATGGAGCACTCGGAGTTTTAGTTTCAGAACACCTGGAGTGCCGGAGGTTGCTGATCCCTGCGCTAGAACTTGAATAAGATCATTACCAGGAGTTCTGGCACCCAACATAATAACCAACGGAAAAGTCAGGAGCATAGCCATGGATATCCACAAATACCAAGAATATATTGGAACAAGGTGGTTTTAAAGGGGTTGTGCAAAAATGGGAGTTTTTTGGCAACTGCCCCCGCCAACCTATTCTACCAAACCTGCAAAAGGAAGATGGCTTACCTGCTTAGCTAAAAGTATTTACGCACCTTGAACTTTTCTACATTTTTTCACGTTACACCCACAAACTGAATTATTTTTTATATGATAGACCAACATAAAGTAGCAAGTATGTGTGCAGTGAAATGAAAACTATAAATAGTTTAATAAAAATGTTATGAATAAAAATCTGGAAAGTGTGGGGTGCATTTGGATTCAGAACCCCAAGGGGTACACCTAGCCTTTCTGCTGCCTGAGGCGAAAATTAAAAAAGCGCTCCCCCCACCATACCAAATTCTCAACCTAACCTCTTCCCTCCTAACATGGTGTCATATTCGACAACTTAACATTAATAAATATTATAAATAAAGGCATACTACCAATATGGATTAAAATTGCTGCGGTCTTTATTAAATTTGGGGGGTAACCATAAATATGACCAAAAAATCATAAATCATTAACTCCTTAAAATCACCACATATGTTAATAAAAGTCTATTACTGAACTAATCCTCGGTCGACCCAGAAGGCTGGGTGACTGCATCAGCCACACTTGCCCCCCCCCCCCCAACAAAACCGCGGCCCTCTTAATGACTGAATGTAACCCAATATAAAAAATTGGGTACAATTCAATGTCAGAGAGGTGAACCAAATCATCCCGATAAAGCCCCATAACTGAACCGTCTAATTCAAAATGTGGAAACAACCACCCATTCACAGAAGGCAGGAACTTCTCTAATCCCCTATTAATCCTCTTCCGAATGGGAATTATTCCACAAAAAACGGGGAATAATTTCAGAGAAAACCAAAATAACCCCTGGCAACAACTGACTAATGTATGCAAGATCCTATTTCATGTGTGCAATAATTCTAAAGTTTTCTTTTTCCCCGAATCATTACCTCCTACATAAAAGATTAATCACCTGAGGTCAGGGGCGGACTGGACCGGGGGGCAGGGGGGCAATTGCCCCCCGGGCCCCTCTGTAGTGTCACCCAGGGCCAGCCTTTGGGGTGTGCATGTGCCCTGCCGTGGCCCTGGTGGAAGCGTTCATCTCCATAGTCATCTGCTGGAAGAGGCCTGCATCGCATCGCAGGAGGTAAGTATAAGTGTTTTTTGTATGTTTGTTTGTTTTTTGTTTTTTTGGCACATAAGGTGAGGGGGGGATTCTACTGGCACATGATAAACTGAGGGGGGGGGGATTCTACTGGCACATGATAAAGTGAGGGGGGGATTCTACTGACACATGATAAGGTGAGGGGGGGGGGGTTCTACTGGCACATGATAAAGTGAGGGGGGGGGATTCTACTGGCACAAGATAAGGTGAAGGGGGTGGATTCTACTGGCACATGATAAAGTGAGGGGGTGTGGATTCTACTGGCACATGATAAAGTGAGGGGGGGGGATTCTACTGGCACATGATAAGGTGGGGAGGGGGAGACTACTGGCACATTAGGAGGGCTACTGGCACATAAGGGGGGATCGACTGGCACATAAGGGGGGGTCGACTGGCACATAAGGGGTCTACTGGCACAAAAGGAGGGCTACTGGCACATAAGGGATGTGGTCTGTTGGCACATAAGAGGGGACTTCTGGCACATAAGGGAGGACTACTGGCACATAAGGAGGGACTACTGGCACATAAGGGGGCTACTGGCACATAAGGGGGGCTACTGGCACATAAGGGGGACTACTGGCACATAAGGGGGGCTACTGGCACATAATGGGGTGCTACTGGCACATAAGGGGGTGCTACTGGCACATAAGGGGGTTGGCTACTGGCACATAAGGGGGATGGCTACTGGCACATAAGGGGGATGGCTACTGGCACATAAGGGGGGCGGCTACTGGCACATAAGGGGGACGGCTGCTGGCGCATAAGGGGGGGGCTACTGGCACATAAAAGGGCTACTGGCACATAAGGGGGGGCTACTGGCACATAAGGGGGGGCTTTGAGCGCTGTGAGTGGCCAACATCTATCCTCTCCGCAATGCTCAGCCTCCTGTGACAGATCAGGAGAGCGGAGGTGTGGGGGGCAGAGATAGCTGTCAAAGGAGGCTATGCTCTTCTCCCGCAGCTCCCAGCCCAGCCTCTTGTGACAGCGAATCAGGAAGTACAGGGGGGCTCAGTGGGCCTCTGGGTGTTACTTGCCCCCTGGGCCAAAAGTTGCCAGTCATCCTCTGCCTGAGGTGGAAGACGAGCTTGCAATTCACCTTTAATAATAGGCACGACTTGGTTCCAACGCAACCCCCTAAACCCTAATCAATAAATGAATACAGAAGGAATATTAAAAAAAACTATTGCTGAGCATAGTTACGAACTGAAGCCCTCTTCTCTGCCCAGAAAACAAAGGAATGACCGCAAATACATACATTGATCTGCTCAAAATCTAAGAATCAAGGTCTGATATAAAGCTTGTATCTATCAGATTTCCACCTTCCAATTTTTTTAATCAAAGCCTTATCCAAACCCATTCTAGACGCTTCCGTAGCAGCGCCAATACGAAAAAAATGAGATGAATAAGGCTCAGACGGTAAACCCAGGAAAGACTAACATTTTTTAAAAACCAAATTGAACTGAAAGTTAGAAAGTGAAGAGCCATCAACATGCATTGAAAAGGAACCAGCTCCAGGGGGCCTTACATTTAAGAATTCCCGTACCGCTAACACTGGACAGATCGCTAAACCGCAAAGCTGACTCAATGTAATAACCGAACCCCTCCCTGATTGATCCATTTTAGACTTTCTTTCTTTTTAAAATCCTTTTATTAATTTGGAAAAAGAAGAACACTTTGTGTAACATAGATAATACAATTGTTACATATATAACTATGCCAAACACGACATACAAAATAAGGTAGTTGTGATCTCTTGGTGGACGGAGCAATAGCATTTTCCCTGAACTGTAAAAAAAAAATTGTTAGAATACTTGGAATTGCTCTGCTCCTATAGACAGTTGGATCAGGAAGTTACCCCGGAATATTATAAAGAAAGGGGGGAAGATATGGACAAAGGGGGGAGGAACAAGAGGGAGGGAAGGTAACCAAAATCAAAATGAAGGAAGAGAATAACTCAATATCAGACAACAACAAAGAAGAAACTGCACGGACATTGGGAGCAACCAGCTCACTAACCCTTAATGCGCCAAAGAATGCTAACACAAGGGCGGAGCTAAACAATTTAAACTCATAAACCGAAGCTGAACAATGATGGAAAGCAGATATTAATCTATATTAAAAATCAACTGTAATAAGCCTGCGGACGTCAGAAAGAACGCTACCTCTTATGAAACTTTTCATAAATTGTCACGGCAAATGAGCTATTGACAGGAGGAAGGCCTGCTAACTTGAAAGAGAAAGACACCCCTGCCAACGTTTTCTGAACTGCTGAACACCCCAAATCTGCCCTGACTAAACTACAAATAAATTCCATAATCAATCCAACATCACCTTCAAAAACATTAATTCTATTAGCTTTACAAAATAAGGACCATGTATTCCAAGATCACGCATACCCATTCCAGGTATTAGGCGCCAAAGAATTCTGGATCTGCTCACACATGTAAGGTAAGGTGGACACGGAATGCCTTCTTTCTCCGCATTTGGAACCAAGCCGTAGAACTTCTCCCACTGTGCGTGAGAAAGAGCATCTGCTATTGAATTCGATCTACTAGGAATATAAGTAGCTTTAAGCCATATATTCTTAAACAGACAACAACGGACCAAAAAACGTAATAACTTTATCCCCATTTCATTATTAGATGACAAACAGTTCACCGCAAATAAGACACCTTTGTTGTCCGTATAAACCAGAACTCTCTTATCAGCAAGCTCCTGCCCCTATTTTACTAAAGACACAACTAATGGGAATAACTCAAGCAAAACTAAATTCTTTGTAACACCAGCTACCTTCCAGGACTCATGCCATGGCTCAGCAGACCACTGACCCTGTAAATATGCTCCATAACCCCATGAACCTGATGCGTCAATAACAAGGCCTAATGCTTCAGAATTTACACTGCCAAATGCTAGCCCCATTAAAATGAATCAGAAATTCCTCCCAAACCCTTAAATCATCTTTTAACGATTTGGATAATCTAATATGAGCAAATGGAGACTTAAGACCCTTAGTTGCCACGTAAAGTCTTCTGGAAAATACCCTCCCAATAGGAATTACCTTGGAAGCAAAAATAAACAGGCCTAATAAACTGCAATTCCGGCAATGTGGTTTTCTTAACAAATAAAATTTTTCTAATGAGCTCCAACAACTTGTGAACTTTCTCCATTGGAAGCCTAAATTCCATTGCTACAGTATCAATTGTTATACCTAAAAATTCAATTTCACAACAAGGCAAAACCGTTTTTTCCTCTGCCAAAGGTATACCAAAAAACTTACAGACTTCAGAAAAACGATTCAACAATAATAAACAAACATCAGAACTAGGGGGACCTACAAACAAAAGATTATCTAAATAATGCAACAAACCACCAATGTTAGACGAATACATAGTAACACAATGAACAAATTACGAAAACGATTCAAAATAAGAACAAGATAAAGAAAAACCCATCGGCAGACATTTATCAAAATAATATCTTCCTTCAAATTGAAAGCCTAATAAATTGAAACCTTCCGGGCAGACTGGCAATAAACAAAAGGCCGACTTTATATCAGCCTTGGCCAATAAACAACCCTGACCCAAGGCGCTTAGCAAGCTGACAGCCTCATCAAAAGAACTATATGATACCAAACATAACTCTCTGTTTAATTCATCATTAAGCGATTGCTTCTCTGGAAAGGATAAATGATGAATTAACCTAAATTCGTTAGCTGCTTTCTTGGTAACTAGGCCCAATGGAGGTAAACGAAAATCCTGGAATGGCGGATGAGTAAAAGGGCCAGCCACCCTACCTGATAACACCTCTTTCTCAATCTTATCCCGAACAACTTCAACGTTTAATTTAACTGAATTCAAATTCTCAATCCAAACACACCCAGGACCTTTAAATTTAGGGACAAAAAAAACATTACTAAAACCATTAAGAATTAGTTCCGCTTTTCCCGATTTTGGTACATGCCTAACTATGGAACCATGTTTTCAAACTTTACCGGAGTCAGTACTTTTTTGAAAATCACAACTGGTAACAGCCTGCTGGGGTCCGGAAACCTTTTTGAAACAATGAAACATAGGGTGCAGACCCAAACAAACCGAACAGTCGTGCTTAGATTTACAAGAATTTAACCACTTGCACAATGACTCGTCAAAAGCAAAACACATCTTTTCCTTAAAACATTCTGGGACGGATTAGCTTGCTGCTTCAATCTCAGATCTCTGAGGAAGCATTAAACTCATCTTTACTACCCCATTTAAACCGGGATGAACAGCGAATTTCAGCCAAAATGTTTCATCATATTGAAACCATGGCAAACCCCTGAAATTACGGTAGGCCTCAAGATTAGTGTCAACAAACCGGAACATAACTGAGGATACTTAGACTCCAAAATAGATGCATAAATACAAAAGGCCTGCTGCCAATTATTAAATGATTTGGGGACTGTCCTTTTTCTTTCTGCCTCTGACCTCTCATCCGCCCTTTTTTCTGACTTAAACACCTCTTTGGACGAAGGGAGCAATGACAAAATGTCAACGTACTCCCTCCGCCAAATCCTCTCTTTAACTGATTAGGCAATCCCAGAGAAGAAACCTCACAAGAAATTGCTTCTTTTAAACAAGACTCAGCCACACCGACCGCATTAGCCAAGACCGGCCCACCCCCACCAGAAGCAGTAATGGCAACAGATGAGGGACGGTCAGTCCAAGCCACAGCTGGCGATGGAGCTGCTGCCCCTGTACCAAAAGCAGCACCTTGAACCAGGTCAGAAAAAACCTTGGCTAAACCCTGTAGAAAAGAAACATTCAGATTATCATTACATGCAAAGCAATCAGGCAGAGGTAACTGCCTACCAATATCCTTGGAACACGGCTGCGAGACCTAAGGTGAGTAAGAGATCCTTGGCCTCTTCTTCCGTCCTGAAGAACGGACCGGCGCCCCCTGGTGATGTGATCCGCCCGGCTGACATACTTCCTGTACAGCGCAGGAAGCGCAGTCACTGCCAGGCTCGGCCCTTGAATGTCTGCTCCGTTGCTCCTCCTCTTGAGTCACGTGACCTGCTCCTTCTTCCGCTGCCTGGGATGTGGGCCCAGCCACCACACTCATCGGCACAGCCTCAGCCAGGCACCTGATCAGCCACTCCTCTCCGCCACTGGTATAAGCTCTTTCATTAATCTGGCTGAGGAGTGCCTCCATAGAGCCCGCTTTCATACTGTCTCCTCTAACGCCGGCAACTTCTTTTCCTCCAGCTGTCCCACCGCCGCTTCTATTTCGCAGCCAGCCGCGTTTTTCTTTCTTCAGAGTTTCGCTTCTTACACTGGTCCTGCCGCTGCTGAAGCCACTGCCAATGCCGCAACTTGACACACAGAGGATGGACGATCTTCCTGCTTGAATCTTCAGACGATGACAGGCTCCTCATGGTGAGTGACCTCCATAAATACCCCAAATTCCCGCCACAGGTGGCCCCTGTCCAATCCACATGAAAGGATAAAAATAGCACAATGCCCAGAAACTGGTCAGCAACCGTTTTGGCCAATAAAACCACTGTCCTTGCTTGCCCAGCAACAAGTCGGCAACCATTCTGGCCAATCTTAAAGCTGTCTTTGTCACCGGCTAACTTGAGCATCTGAGGAGAATTAGAGAAGACAAAAAGAGAAGGGGGGGGGGAGGGGGGAGAAAAAGGGAGGAATATATTGTGTCATTACGTATATTGACTTCGCGAGACTTCGCATAATAACTTCATAAGTCAATTTCTACTGTAAAAAAACATTTCCCAAACTCGAATTTGGTTCCAAGTGCCCCCACAGTGCCCCCATAGCACCCCTCACCTCCATCAGGCTGGCAGCGATGCAATGCAGGCGTCTTCTGGCCTGTATCCCGCGCTGTACGGCTCAGGCAGCGCGATGACGTCATCGCACAGTGCTGCCTATCAGAGGAACGGGAAAGGGAGTTGCCTCTGCCTTGCCCCGCAGCATCTATCTGTATCTCTGTCCTGAGGACGGCGATACAGATGACTATGCAGCAATTGCGGACAAGAATAGGCATTTTCTATGACCGGTGCCGGCCATGTGCGTTCCGTGTTTTGCGGATCCACAATTTGCGGACCGCAAAACGCTTGTGGACGTGTGAATGTAGCCTACATGAATGGGGCCAGCTGTTCCGTTCCGCAAAATACGGAATGCACACGGATGTCATCCGTATTTTTTGCGGACTACACCTCCTCATGCATCCAACAAAAAATTCCCTTATACATATATATGATCCAATATCATAGTATACAAAACCCAAAAAAATATAGATATGGGGATCAAGAAATAGAAAACAGAATTCAATGGTAAATATCTAGTATTGAATATAATATAACAGCAAGTGCTACAAGACCAAAGTGCCATGATTGAAAGGTATTGATACAAATGAATAATACATAATAGATTAAGTGAATACCGACCCACATACACACCACGATGTCACCAAGCCAGACCCTGACGTGAGTTTCGCCATTAGCTTTTACAAGGGGTAATGGCGTCTGGTTACAAAGCCGTATATAAATAGTCAAGGGGCGGGCGTAACCTACTGCATACATCCAATGGCAGGGATACAAAACAGTTGTATGAATGCAATCATGACCCTCACCTGGCTATAGATAACAGGTGCGCACCGCTCTGTATGTGGCGCGCGACTCCTGGCAGACCGCCGGCACGCAAGTGTGTGGCCATGACAATGGCGGGAAGCGGCCACATCACGCCGGAGCCAGGGCTACGTCACCGCGTCCGCGGCTGCACATAAGACCGCGTGCTCCACAGGAGCCATTTTAGGTTTGGGAACATAACCTGGAAATATAGCACTCAGCACAATACTTATAAATATTGAATGCTTAGACCATGGAGAAAGTTAGTCAATATAACAAATAACACTCCAAGCATTGGTGGCTAAATACACTTGGACCAGATACAGCAACATATATAGAGCGCCACTGAGCAAGTAATGCATATTTATACATCAAAGTTAATACTGACAGCGAAAATCAACAATAGTTACACAATTCTGTATCATATAATTACACAGTTAAATAACAGTTCACTGTATAGTTATATGACCCCTACTTATATAATACATGATTGTGCAAATAAGTTATCAAACATAAATCTCATTGTACAAGCAAATTATACCAATCAATAACATGATTATAAACTACAGAATAAATCAAACAATGACATGATTGAGACCAAAAAATCAAACATACAGTCACATCATGATTATGTATAACCCCAATGCCTAGCAATAGGCATTAAATACTACATGTGAATTTCAGTAGCACATCTATATCTAATTGTGCGGTACACCCCTGAACCAAATATCAAATAATTCATGTGAATTCATGATATACAAACTAACAATAGTTCATATCACTCAAAGTAATCTATTTCAGACAACCTAATATGGAAGATTCTAGAAGTGTGAAGGAGTATATATATGAAAGGACAGAGAAAAATATAACAATATTGAAAGAAAAAAAGTATTTTTTTATACAAACAAATAAACGCATTAGTTATGAAAATGAAAAAGTGCATCAGAAAAAACTAAATATCAAAATAACCAAAAGAAAGTGAAAAGAAAGTAGATGACTACACAAAAAACGATAAAACTCATAGGTGCATGTGTTTAGATAAAATGTGCAAGGCAATCAGAATTCAGAAGTCCTACACCTCCTCATTCACTTCCTTGGTCACGCTCATATTACTATAGGTAAAGAACAAGAGTTAGGGAGCATTCACACGACCAAGTTGGTTTTGCGGTCCTCAAATCACAGATCCGTGTGTTCCGTATGTCTTAAGTTATCTTTCCGTTTCCGTTCCGTAAGTCCGTATAATACGGACGTGGTGCTTCCATGTGTCTTCCAGTTTTCAAGGTCCGCAAAAGAAACGGAAGAGTTAAAATTAACAAATTTAATGCGGTTTCCTAGAATGTTTTCAGTCCAGGGGTCCGCAAAAAAACGGATGACATACGGATGCAATTCCGTGTGCTATCCATTTTTTACAGACCCATTGACTTTCTATGGGCCACGGACCGCAATTTGAGGCCAAGTATAGGACAAAATAAAAGGAACGGACACACGGAACGGACAGCACACAGATGACACTGAAAGGCATGCTGCAATTTTTGCGGACCCATAGAAATGAATGGGTCTGTGCATTGTCCGCAAAAATTGCGGAACGGACGTGGAAGAAAAATACGGTCGTGTGAATGCTTCCTTATACAACACTTAAAAAAAATAACATGTACAGAAGGGTAAGATGGTCCAGATATAAAAGCCATCTGGGGAGTAGCTCCCAGTCATGTATAGATTCTCCCGATTGTAAACTACAGGTGTGAATATAATTAGAATAAATCACTTCGCTGTGAGTTGCTATAGCACCCATCAATTGCTTGTAGTCTAACTTACATGTCACTCAAGAGGTGCACGGATCTTATAGCAAAACTCAGTATGGTCCCGCCTGCCCCACCTAGTTTCCCAGTATGTGTGCATGCAACGCTCCCACGCAACACAGAAAGCATAGTGTGGGTTCCAAGATTTCTGATGCATTTATGTTTTTTTTTTACAAACCGGATTCCAAAAAAGTTGGGACACTATACAAATCGTGAATAAAAACTGAATGCAATGATGTGGAGGTGCCAACTTCTAATATTTTATTCAGAATAGAACATAAATCACAGAACAAAAGTTTAAACTGAGAAAATGTACCATTTTAAGGGAAAAATATGTTGATTCAGAATTTCATGGTGTCAACAAATCCCAAAAAAGTTGGGACAAGGCCATTTTCACCACTGTGGGGCATCTCCCCTTCTTCTTACAACACTCAACAGACGTCTGGGGCTCGAGGAGACCAATTTCTCAAGTTTAGAAATAGGAATGCTCTCCCATTCTTGTCTAATACAGGCCTCTAACTGTTCAATCGTCTTGGGCCTTCTTTGTTGCACCTTCCTCTTTATGATGCGCCAAATGTTCTCTATAAGTGAAAGATCTGGACTGCAGATCCTTCTCCTATGCAGCCATGATGTTGTGATTGATACAGAATGTGGTCTGGCATTATCTTGTTGAAAAATGCAGGGTCTTCCCTGAAAGAGATGACGTCTGGATGGGGGCATATGTTGTTCTAGAACCTGAATATATTTTTCTGCATTGATGGTGCCTTTCCAGACATGCAAGCTGCCCATGCCACACGCACTCATGCAACCCCTTACCATCAGAGATGCAGGCTTCTGAACTGAGCGTTGATAACAACTTGGGTTGTCCTTGTCCACTTTAGTCCGGATGACATGGCGTCCCAGATTTCCAAAAAGACCTTTGAATCGTGACTCGTCTGACCACAGAACAGTCTTCCATTTTGCCACACTCCATTTTAAATGATCCCTCGCCCATTGAAAATGCCTGAGCTTGTGGATCTTGCTTAGAAATTGATTCTTCTTTGCACTGTAGAGTTTCAGCTGGCAACCGCGGATGGCACGGTGGATTGTGTTCACTGACAATGCTTTCTGGAAGTATTCCTGAGCCCATTCTGTGATTTCCTTTACAGTAGCATTCCTGTTTGTGGTGCAGTGTCGTTTAAGGGCCCGGAGATCACGGGCATCCAGTATGGTTTTACGGCCTTGACCCTTACGCACAGAGATTGTTCCAGATTCTCAGAATCTTCGGATGATGTTATGCACAGTTGATGATGATAGATGCAAAGTCTTTGCAATTTTTCGCTGGGTAACACCTTTCTGATATTGCTCCACTATCTTTCTGCGCATCGTTGTGGGAATTGGTGATCCTCTACCCATCTTGGCTTCTGAGAGACACTGCCACTCTGAGAAGCTCTTTTTATACCCAATCATGTTGCCAATTGATCTAGTGTTAATTGGTATTCCAGCTCTTTGTTATGCTCAAAGTTACTTTTTCCAGCCTCTTATTGCTACTTGTCCCAACTTTTTTGGGATTTGTTGACACCGTGAAATTTTGAATCAACATATTTTTTCTTTAACCCCTTTGGGACACATGACGTACCGGTACGGCATGTTTCCCGAGTCCTTAAGGACACATGACGTACCGGTACGTCATGAGTTGTTCCGATCACTGCTGCTCAGCTGGCAGTGATCGGAACAAGGTACCTGCTGAAATCATTCAGCAGGTACCTTGTTACAATGCCCAGGGGGGTCCTGTGACCCCCATATGAGCGATCGCTGCAAACCGCAGGTCAATTCAGACCTGCGGTTTGCAGCGCTATGTGATCTCTGATCCTCGCGGTCTATGACCGCGGGATCAGAGAGTTAATGCCCCCAAACTGGTTTTTAACTCCCTGCAGCCCCCAATCATATTGTGGCTGCGGGGTGCAGGGGGTGGTTGCGGGCGGCGCGAGGCGGGCGGGAGGCGGTGCGGCGGGCGGGATCGCGATTCGATCCCCCGCCCGCCTCCCTGTAATCTATCCCTGGTGTCTAGTGGATTCTATCAGAGTGTCAGCACATTGCTGACACTCTGATAGAAACGGCTGGCATCTGTGCTGCAGATGCCAGCCGCTTAACCCTTCCGTACCGCGGTCCGTACGGACCGCGGTATGGAAGGGTTAACAGGAGGGAGCGCTCCTCCCTCTTCCCATCGGGGGCTGCTGTGCCTTTGCAGCCCCCAACAGGATGGGGATCGAAGAGGAGGGACCTCCTCCTCCTATCCATCACCCCCTGCCCAGTTATGGCAGGGGTGATGGTTGCCATGGAGACAGGACGCTTCAGAAGCGTCCTGCTCTCCATGGTGCTGAAAGTCTGAATAGACCTGCTAAAGGTCTATTCAGACTTTCTAAAGTACAAAATACAGTACAGTGCACTATATAGTGTACTGTACTGTATTATACAGACACCAGATCCACTGGATCTTTCAGAACCAAGTGGGTCTGGGTCAAAAAAATGTAAAAAAGTGAAAAAAAGTAAAAATGAAAAAACACATAACACTGAATAAAAATTAAAAAAATAAAATACACTACACATATTAGGTATCGCGCGTCCGTAAAAACCTGCTCTATAAAAATATCACATGACTGAACTCCTCAGGTGAACGCCATAAAAAAACCCCAAAAATGGTGTAAATAAGCCATTTTTTGGCACATTACATCACTAAAAGTGTAATACAAAGCGATCAAAAAGGCGTTTGCCTCCCAAAATAGTACCAATCAAACCGCCATCTCATCCCGCAAAAACGAGCCCCTACCTAAAACAATTGGCCAAAAATAAAAAACTATGCCTCTCAGACTAAAACATGATTTTTTTGTTTCAAAAATGCTTTTAGTGTTAAATGTAAAAAAATTAAAAAGTAGACATATTTGGTATCTACACGTCCGTAAGAATCTGCTCTATAAAAATATCACATGACCTAACCCCTCAAGTAAACACTGTAAAAAAAATAATAAAAACTTTGTCAAAAGCCATTTTTTTGCCACCTTACATCACAAAAAGTGTAATAGCAAGCGATCAAAAAGTCATATGACCCCCAAATAGTGCCAATATAACCGTCACCTCATCCCGCAAAAATGATACCCAACCTGAGACAATTGCCTAAAAACTGAAAAATATATGGCTCTCAGACTATGGAGATACTAAAACATGTTTTTTTTCATTCAAAAGGATATTATTATGTAAAACCAAAATAAATAAAAAAGGTATACATATTTTGTATCGCCGCGTCCGTAAGGACCTGCTCTATAAAAATATAACATGACCTAACCCCTCAGATGAACGCCATAAACATAAAAATAAAAACGTTGTCAAACAAGCCATTTTTTTGTCACCTTACATCACAAAAAGTGTAATAGTAAGCGTATCAAAAGTCATATGCACCCCAAGATGGTGCCAATCAAACCGCCATCTCATCCCGCAAAAAATGAGCCCCTACATAGGACAATCGCCCAAAAAAAAAAATATATATGGCTCTCAAACTATGGAGACACTAAAACATGATTTTTTTGTTTTAAAAAATTATATTATTGTGTAAAACTTATATAAATAAATAAAAAGTATACATATTATGTATCGCGCGTCCGTCACAACCTGATCTATATAAATAACACATGACCTAACACCTCAGCTGAACACAGCAAAAAAAAAAAAAAATACGGTGTCAAAAGCCATTTTTGTCACCTTATATCACAAAAGTGTCATAGCAAGCGACCAAAATGTCATATGCACCCCAAGATGGTGCCAATCAAACCGCCATCTCATCCCGCAAAAATGAGCCCCTACATAACACAGTCGCCCAAAAAAATAAAATAAAACTATGGCTTTCAGAATGTGGAGACACTAAAAAAATTATTTTCAAAAAGGCTTTATTATGTAAAACTGAAACAAAAACCCCAAAAAGTAGTCATATTTGGTATTGTCGCGTCCGTAACAACCTGCTCTATAGAAATAGCACACAATCTAACCTGTCAGTTCAACTATGTAAATAACAAAAAATAAAAACAGTCCCAAACAGCTATTTTTTTGCAAATTTTCCATTTTAATCCATTTTTGCAGTAACAAAGCAAGGGTTAACAGCCAAGCAAAACTCAATATTTATTGCCCTGATTCTCTTGTTTGCACAAACACCCCATATGTGGTCGTAAACTGCTGTATGGCCAAACGGCAGGGCACAGAAGGAAGGGAACGCCATATGGTTTTGGAAGGCAGATTTTGCTGGACTGGTTTTTGACACTATGTCCCATTTGAAGCCCCCTGATGCACCCTCTACAGTAGAAACTCCAAAAAGTGACCCCATTTTGGAAACTACGGGATAAGGTGTCAGTTTTGTTGGTATTATTTTAGGGTAAATATGATTTTTGGTTGCCCTATATTACACTTTTTTGAGACAAGGTAACAAAAATAGAAATTCGAAATTTCATCTCCATTTGCCAATAACTCTTGTGGAACACCTAAAGGGTTAACAAAGTTTGTAAAACTGGTTTTGAATACCTTGAGGGGTGTAGTTTCTTAGATGGAGTCACTTTTATGGAGTTTCTACTCTAGGGGTGCATCGGGGCTTCAAATGGGACATGGTGTCAAAAATCCAGTCCAGCAAAATCTGCCTTCCAAAACCATATGGCGCTCCTTTCCTTCTGCGCCCTGCAGTTTGGCCATACAGCAGTTTACGACCACATATAGGGTGTTTCTGAAAACTACAGAATCGGGGCAATAAAAATTGAGTTTTGTTTGGCTGTTAACCCTTGCTTTGTTACTGGAAAAATGGATTGAAACGGAAAATTTTTCAAAAATCGAAATTCTGAAATTTTATCTCCATTTGCCATTAACTCTTGTGGAAAACCTAAAGGGTTAATGACGTTTGTAAAATCAGTTTTGAATACCTTGAGGGGTGTAGTTTCTAGAATGGGGTAATTTTTGGGTGGTTTCTATTATGTAAGCCTCACAAAGTGACTTCAGACCTGAACTGGTCCCTAAAAGTGGGTTTTTGAAAATTTCTGAAAAATTTCAAGATTTGCTTCTAAACTTCTAAGCCTTGTAACGTCCCCAAAAATGAAATAGCATTCCCAAAATGATCGATACATGAAGTAGACATATGGGGAATGTAAATCAATAACTTTTTTGGCAGTATTACTATGTATTATAGAAGTAGAGTAATTGAAACTTGGAAAATTGCAAATTTTTCAAAATTTTTGTAATTTGGTATTTTTTATAATAAAAATGAAATTTTTCGACTTCATTTTACCACTGTCATGAAGTACAATATGTGACGAAAAAACAATCTCAGAATGGACTGGATAAGAAAAAGCGTTTTAAAGTTATCACCACATAAAGTGACAATGGTCAGATTTTGAAAAAATTGCCTGGTCCTTAAGGTGAAATAGGGCCGTGTCCTTAAGGGGTTAAAATGATACATTTACTCGGATTAAACATTTGATCTGTCATCTACGTTCTATTACAAATAAAATCTTGACATTTGCCATCTCCACATCATTGCATTCAGTTTTTATTCACAATTTGTTTAGTGTCCCAACTTTTTGGGAATCCAGTTTGTATTTAGTGGAATACATTTTAAAGGGGCTGTGCAGTGAGTACGTATTGATGACTTATCCTCAGGATAGGTCATCAATATAAGGGTGGCGGGGTCCTGAGCCCCATCACTTCCCCCTTTCCCCCCACTGAACAGCTGTTTTTATAGAAGGCAGTGCTTAATTTAAATGTTATCTATGTTCTTGCATGCAGAATTCAAATTACACTTTAAAAAAAAAGTTATATCGATATCTAATTTTCCTGCTCCAATTGAGGTTAGCCATCTTAGTTGATTTCAAACCCAGTATGACGATTCTGCACCCTCATGGGGCCAAGATGGACGGAAACTGGAGAATGATCTGATAAACCTCAATGTCACGCCTGTGTCACGGTCGTGTTGTTCGCTGTGATACGTTTGCCATGCATGCTTGTTGCCAGGGGCAAGTTTTGTTTGCAGCATGTGAGTACACCTCCCCTTTAAGATTTGTTTCCCTTCCCTGTCTGGGGGTTAACTACCTGGCTGGGTGTGATCACTAGGTGCCTATATTGCCTGTGGCTGGTAGTCAGGAGGTTAGTTGTACTCCAGCCTTGGTGTGTGCTGGAGTTATGCTCCTGTCCTGGAGATTCCATCTGTCCAATGTGAGGGCCACCTAGTTAGACATCAATGTCTCTCCTTTGTCTTCCCATTGTTGTTATGTCCTCTACCCTTCCTTACATGTCTCTTTGTATGGTGTGTGTTTTGTTTGGGGTTTTGTTGTATGTCTAGTTGTAGTTACATGTCTGGTCTGTTGGTGTTTGTAGTCCAGCATGTTTGCTAGACATTTCCCCTTTCTGTCTGTGCCTTCGGTGAGAGGGCTCCTGGGTTCCCCGGAGGGGGAACAACAAGTCATTGAGTAGTTGCTGGATTGCTGGTTCCTATATGTGTCGGTTTGTACTGAGTCTGGTATGGTGTTCGGATTGCAGTACATTTGCATGGGTTCCAGTTCGTGGTCGTATGATCTTCTGGTGTGCCTTCCAGCAGCTGCGGCAGGTAAGTTACCAAGTATTCTATTGTTCTTGGTTCAGTGTTTTTTGTCGCCACTGGATTCTTACCTGCCGATCCACTTGGCACTCACTGTCTTCTCCTCTCCTTGCTGCTAGGCCTGCAGAGACTCCTGTTCATCCTTGTTGTTGGATGAACAGGTTGTCTTAGTCCTGACATTATTCCAGGGATCTTTAGGGTCAGGTAGGGCCTAGGTTCCTGTGTATGAGCCCTCCTACAACCTTTAGGGATGCTCTAGGAGGTGACCTGCTCCCTTTTCCTGGCATCCAGGCCTAGTTGCTATCCCGCCATCCTACATTGTACGGTGTGGAGTTTTCCCCCACTCCACACCGTGACACCCTAGCCTTGTATTTAACTCTTGTAATCCAAGGGATCATGTAATCATTGACCAAAGCCAAGTCAATCGTGGATAAAGAATTGTATGTGGATGAAAAACCGGGTTTAACTTTTTCCAATTATTCGTCTATCCTAACCCTTTCAAGAGATGGCCAAATCCAGGAATCAATAGACTATCGCTTTCTAAAAATCCCAGATAACCTTTCTAGTTTCCTATCTACCACATTATTAAAGTCCCCTAAAAGTAGAACAGGACTTGGCAGGAGTCTAGCCAAGTATTCACTTCTAGCAAAACCGATGCAGAAAAGGGAGGAGGGATATAAACCACCACCAATGTAATTAACAAGCCCTCAAATACCCCATGCAACCCTATGTATCTCCCAAATTTGTCAATCTTAAACAACTGGATGTCCACATTTAATGATTTGTGCACCAAAACACTGACTTTAGAATAAGATGAAGACATTGCATGATACTGCTCTCCTTATCACAGCTTATGTAACAATCTAGTAGACTCAGGTATCAAGTGTCTCCACTAGGCAGAAAAAAGCTGGGTTATAATTATTTATATTATTAATATATTATTTAAATTAAATACGGCCAATCTTTTGCCGGTTATCTTTAATCCTTAGAGGACCTTGCGATTTTCCATTTTTGCTTTTTCGTTTTCCACACCCTTCTTCAACTCACATAGCCTTATGAAGGCTTTTTCTGTGGGACAAGTTGTACTTTCTAAGGTCACCATTTATACAATGTTGTGAAAAGCGGGAAAAAAATTCCAAATGGGGTGGCATTCGAAAAAACCTGTTACCTTCATTCTCCAGGTCAGTACGATTACAACGATACCACACTTGTATAGTATTTATTGCGTTTTAATACTGACAATTTTTTTCATCACCATATTCTGCCAACCTTTTTGTAGTTATCTGTACAGAGCAATTTGGCAATTTTTTTTTTATTTTCGTTATGCCATTCACCTTATGGGATTAATATTGTTATATTTTATAAGTGCAGGCATTTTCGCATGTGGCGATGCCCATGATGTGCATTTTTTACATTGGTTATGTACTTTTATTTTGATTTTGGGGAAAGGACGGGGTGATTTTAACATACAGATATATATCATTTATATATATTTATTATACATATTTTTAAAAAATGTATTACTTTTTTTTACTTTTTTTGTAACTATAACTGGCAATCATTAGATTGCCCATTGTGTTCTGTGATGACTATATAGCTATCATTGAACACTTCAGTTACAATATACCAATACAGTGCTGCCACCTGGTGGCCTATATTGGTATATTTTAGTAATAGCTGTCACAGCCTGCTTGAGGCTTCGGGCTATTACGCTAATGTATCAGGTTCCCCAATCTTAGTCGGGGAACGCTGTTACGGGTGTGGGAGTGCGGGGTTCTCGCTTCCTGACCAGTCACATATGACTATGGTATCTGAGGGGTTAAATGTATGAGATCAGCCTTATGGCTCATTGCATACATCCGCTGCGGGTCTCTGCTGTTTGAACCCCTCATGAAACCCATGATGCATAAAATTACACCAAGGGATTCCTTCTCTGACCTAGACCTCTATTCCCCAATACCTCCCCCCGCCATCCTCATGTCCCCAGCTAATCCTATCATCTATCATCCCTTAGAATTTATCCAGTCATTAACATCTTGTGGATTAAAAAATAAATAAATATATATATATATATATATATATTTCTTAATTTAGTGGTAAAAATCATGTAATATTTATTGTCCGCCAGGCGCAGTCTTTTCTTCACATCATTGAAGGTCATTCTTTCTTTTCTAGTTTTAGGCCTCATGCACACGGCCGTGGAACATGGCCGTGCGCGCACCGTGGTATCCCGGCCTGGAATCCAGCTGACAGCAGGAGCGCACGGCGTCATTGGTTGCTATTACGCTGTGCGCTTCATACCGCCGCTGGACTACAATAATACACTCGTACGGGTGTATTACTGTAGTCCAGCGGCGGCATGAAGCGCATGGCGTCATAGCGACCAATGACGCTGTGCGCTCCTGCTGTCAGCTGGATTCCAGGCCGGGATACCACGGTCCGCGCACGGCCGTGTTCCACAGCCGTGTGCATGAGGCCTTATCCGAATAATCAGCAAAGAGCATAATTTTACGTCCTTCAAATTCTAATGGCTGCATTTCTCTTGCTAATCTCAACAAGCAGTCCTGATCCTTAGAACTGAGCAAGTTAGATAGAATCGGACGTGGATTAGCTCCAGGTACTTGGACTTCTAAAGGAACTCTATTAGCCCTCTCCACATTAATGAATTTACATAAGGAATCTAGACCAAAGTTCTCTGTAATCCACTTAACAACAAACTGGACACAGTCTGTGCCTTCTGGTACTCCAATTATCCTTAGATCAGATCTACGGGATCTGTCCTCTAAATCACTCTAAAACATTTCTAGTTAGGTCCTTTATAGAACATTCAATGGTTTTAACCGATTGTACCAAAGGAGCAACTCCATCTTCTATATCGCTTATTCTGGGTTCCATCACATCTAATCTCTCTCTGAACTTTCCCATATCGCCTCTCAACAAGGCTAAATCTACTTTGACCCCAGAAGCTTGTAAGGGTAATAATTCAAGCACAGGATTAGACTTTTTGATAGCTATCAGAATATCTTACAAAATAGAATTGCTTTGCAGCTGGTCATCTTTTATTTTACAAAATGAAAGCAGGCTACCGCTAACATTAGACATTTGAGATATACCAAGTTGCATATCATCAGCTTCTTCCAACAGGGGAATCACAGCTTTAGGCTTCATGCACACGAACGTATTTTCTTTCCATGTCTGTTCCGTTTTTTTTGCGCACAATATGCGGAACCATTCATTTAGTTCCGCCAAAAAATAGAGCATATCCTATTTTTTTCTAGTTTGCGGTCCTATTTTTTTTCTAGTTTGTCCTATTATTACAATGGATCCGCAAAAATAACAGATCCGCAAAAAAAGGATGCCATACGGAACAACATCAATTTTTTTTGCAGACTGCAAAACACATACGGTCGTGTGCATGTATCCTTAGGCCCCATGCACACGACCGTATGTGTTTTGCGGTCCGCAAATTGCGGATCAGCCAAAAAGAAAGGATGACCTCCATATGGTATCTGTTTTTTTTGCAGATCCGTTTTTTTGCGGATCTATTGTAATAATGCCTATCCTTCTCCGCAAACTAGAAAAAAAATAGGACAGGCTCAATTTTTTTTGCGGGGCTACGGAACGGACATACTGATGCGGACAGCACATGTTGTGCTGTCCGCATTTTTTGCGGACCTATTGAAATGAATGGGTCCGCATCCTAGCAGCAAAAAAACGAATGGACAAGGAAATAAAATACCGTCGTGTGCATGAGCCCTTAGGCTACGTGCACACGACAGTTGTTTTTTGCTGTCCGCAAATCGGGATCCGCAAAAAAAACTGATGGTTCATCAGTTTTTTTTGAAGGATTCCTTTGTTTTCACAGGTCCCTTGTGATAAATGCCTATCCTCGTCCGCAAATTAGAAAAAAGTAGGACATGCACTACTTTTTTTACTGAAGGGAAACACGGACAACGGACGTGGAACACAAACGGATGAACTGTCAGCATTTTTTTGCTGACCCATTGAAATGAATGGGTTCCTATCCTATCCGGAAAAAAAAAAGAAACAAAAGCCGAGGAAAACAACTGTCATGTGCATGCAGCCTTATTTGTTTTTTTTAGAGAGTTTTGGGCTAGCCACTTGAGTGGCCATATACTTGTCTATCTTGGCTTGGTCAATTACCGTACCAGGAATCTTAAATGGATAATCACCCTTAGGCCTCATGCACATGACCGTGTGTGTTTTGCGGATCCGCCAACCGTGAATCTGCAAAACACAGAAGCCGCTCCGTGTGTCTTCCGCAATTTGCCAAACGGAGCAGGCGGCCCATTTTAGAGATGCCTATTCTTGTCCGCAAAATGGAAAAGAATAGGACGTGCTTTATTTTTTTTGCGGGGCCACGAAACGGAGCAACGGATGCGGACAGCACACGGAGTGCTGTCCGCATTTTTGCGGCCCCATTGAAGTGAATGGGTCCAAGCCCGAGCCGCAAAATATGTGGCTCGGGCGCGGACCAAACATACGTCATGTGCATGAGGCCTTATTGGGCTAATTTTTTCAAGACATTTTATTTCTAAATTCCCATAACAGAAAACAAATCTCAGTGTATACGGTGGTACAGAGGTAATGGCAAGGTGCAGCACGCACATATACATAAAGGGGTATATACCCGAGATAATGAGACAAAATATATAAAATATATAGGCTAGGCTGCACAGTCTACGGCAGGGAAGACGCTCTGTAGCCGAGTATACCTCAGAGTGCCGCCACTGGGTCACGGACACCACCTGGAACCCAGCTGCCCAGAAAAGTCAATTTCGCCGTGGACTCTCCGAACCTATAAAGGATGAGCTCGCCAGGGTAGACGCCCCAGACGCCCCCGATGATTTCGTGCAACTGTGCATCCGGATTGACCGGAGACTTGCGGAAAGAAGGAGAGAAAGACTCTGGTCCCTAGATAACAGGCCCGCGTACCCTTTCACTCCAACGACTCAGCCGGCTCACCAACCCTCCAGGTCGACGCACTGCGCAAGACTCTATCGGCTGCTGAAAAGGAGAGACGACTGGCCGCAGGCCTTTGTCTTTACTGTGGCGAGCCAGGGCACTTCGCTATTAGGTGCCCCAATAAGACTCGCCAAACCATCGCTGTCACAGAATTACGGGAATTACAACAGGCCACAATCTCACCCTTGGCCTATGAAACCATAGACACTACAGGTACCGGGTCCCACTTCATTGTATCCATCCTTATCACCATTGGGGAACGACAGCTTCCCTGCTCTGCAATGCTTGACTCGGGGGCCGGCGGAAATTTCATGGACTTGAACTTCGCCCATGAGAACAACATACCACTGGTAACCAGGGCAGCCCCCATCGATCTGGAAACCGTCGATGGGACCCCGCTCTCTTCTGGGCCGGTTACGCACCAGACTGCTGACCTTCAACTCTTCATCAAATCCGATCATCAGGAGACCATTCACTTCTCCCTGATCGCCTCCCCTAAGTTTCCGGTGATCCTAGGCATCCCTTGGTTGGCCAACCACAACCCCTCGGTGGACTGGGACGCCCGCTGCATACGGTTCCCCTCGGACTTTTGTTCTCAGAACTGTTTACGTGGATCCGTTCCTCCTCCGCCCAAAGAACCTACCATATTCGGACTATCCACCAAGGAACTTTTACCCCCTCAATATCGGGAGTTCCAGGATGTCTGTGACAAAAGAAATGCAGACAAACTGCTCCCGCATCGGCCTTATGACTGCCCAGTTGAGCTGCTACCTGGAGCTGAAATACCCTTCGGCAGTATATACTCCCTCTCCAAGCCGGAACTCAAGGCCCTGAAGGAGTACTTAGACGAAAATCTAAAAAAAGGTTTTATCCGACCTTCCACATCTCCTGCAGGGGCCCCCTTCTTCTTCGTGGAGAAAAAAGACTCTTCTCTACGCCCTTGCATAGATTATCGAAAGCTCAACAACGTTACTGTGAAGAACCGATACCCTCTCCCCCTGATTTCTGAACTCCTCGAGAGACTTTGGGCGGCAAAAGTCTTCACTAAGCTCGATCTCCGAGGAGCCTACAACTTGGTCCGAATTCGCCCAGGGGACGAGTGGAAAACCGCCTTCCGAACCCGCTACGGTCACTACGAGTATCTGGTCATGCCTTTCGGCCTCTGCAATGCCCCTGCTACCTTCCAACATTTTATCAACGACGTCCTTGGGGACATGCTTGACCAATTTGTGGTAGAATATCTGGACGATATTTTGATTTTCTCAGAAGACCTCGAACAACATCGTGGGCATGTCCGCAGGGTGCTACAGAAACTCTGTGAACAGTCTCTTTATATTAAACTGGAGAAGTGTGAATTTAAACAGACTTCCACCCAATTCCTTGGCTACATTATTTCCCCGGAGGGCTTACGTATGGATCCCCGGAAGATCCAGGCCGTGACTGAGTGGCCCGCCCCAAAGAACGAAAAGGAGGTCCAGAGGTTTGTAGGTTTCGCAAACTTTTATCGGAAGTTCATCAGGAACTTTTCAAAAATCATCGCCCCAATTACTCAACTAACAAAAAAGACTGTCCCCTTCGTATGGACCCCGGAGGCACAGGAGGCCTTTGCTAAACTGAAGTCCCTCTTCACCTCTGCCCCGATCCTGGCCCACCCAAACCCTGAATTATCATTTACTGTCGAGGTGGACGCCTCCGACGCTGCTGTGGGCGCAATTCTGTCTCAACGTTCAGGAGAAAAGATGCTCTTGCACCCTTGCGCCTTCTTCTACCGTCAGATGTCCCCTGCTGAACGGAATTACGACATCGGAAATAAGGAACTGCTGGCAATCAAGGATGCTTTCACCGAGTGGAGACACTTGCTGGAGGGGGCCCACAATCCCATCTCTGTATACACCGACCACCGGAACCTAGAGTTTATCCGCAGCGCCAAGAGACTCACCGCCAGACAGGCCAGGTGGAGTCTGTTTTTCTCCAAATTCAATTTTGTTATCTTCTATCGCCCTGGGTCGAAGGACGGCAAAGGGGATGCTCTCTCAAGGATGTTCTCTGAACCCTCTCAGATCAATGAGGCTCCGGCCGGTATCCTTCCCGACAGATGCATCCTAGGAGCCACCTACTCAAGGGAACTCCTGGGTTCCCTCAAGGAAGGGTATGAGAACGATCCCCTCCTCACTTACCCACCTGGAGATGTAAACCTTACTTTCAAGGGTGGCTACTGGTTGTACCAGGATCAGCAGTTGTACGTACCAGAATCTGCACGACTTGAAGTACTTAAACTCAACCACGATTCTAAACCGGCCGGCCATCTGGGTATCAGAAGGACCCAGGAGCTCCTCTTCCGTTTCTTCTGGTGGCCAACTTACAGAGAAGATATCAAGAGGTTTGTCTCCTCGTGCACGACGTGCGCCCGCAACAAGACCCCCGCTTCTCCCCCGTGGGCTTGCTATGTCCACTCCCGGTTCCCTCCCGCCCTTGGGGTTCAATCTCCATGGACTTTATTGTGGACCTTCCTCCCTCCAAGGGCATGAACACCGTCCTGGTCGTCATTGACCGTCTCACTAAAATGGCTCACTTCATCCCCTGCAAGGGCCTACCCACTGCCAAACAGACGGCCAATCTTGTACTCCGAGAGGTTTTTAGGCTACATGGGGCCCCGGACAATGTGGTTTCGGATCGGGGAGTACAGTTCACTTCCAGGTTCTGGAGAAACTTCTGTCAAGGCCTTGGGATCAAGGTGAACCTGTCCTCTGCGTTCCACCCCCAATCCAATGGGCAGACCGAGAGAACAAATCAAATCCTCGAGCAGTATTTGCGCTGTTTCGTCACCCATCTGCAGGACGACTGGCTGGACCACCTCTCTACGGCCGAGTTCACCTATAACAATGCGGAGCACAGTTCTACCCAATACAGCCCGTTCTACGCCAACACCGGCCTACACCCAACCTTCATCCCTCACTTGCCCATTTCCACCACAGTTCCAGCCGTGGCCGAACGCCTTGCAAGTCTACAACAGGCACAGGAAAACATTCGGGACAATCTACATTGAGCCCAGAGCCGCTTCAAGCAGGCAGCGGATAAACGCCGCAAACCCGCTCCGGAATTCCAGGTAGGAGACAAGGTGTGGCTCTCCACCAGAAACCTAAGCCCAAAGGTTCCCTCCCGGAAGTTGGGCCAAAAATACATGGGTCCTTTCCAGATCACGGCTCGAATCATCGAAGTTGCCTTCCGACTCGACCTTCCCAACTCCATCCGAGACACCCGGTTTTTCACTGCTCTCTCCTGAAACCACATGTTGAGAACACCTTCCCAGGCCGCCACCCAACCCCCCCCCCCCTCCCGTAAGAGTACAAGACCAGGAGGAATACACTGTGGCCAAGATCCTTGACTCCAGACTCCACCGAGGAAGGCTGCAGTATCTAGTTGGGTGGAAGGGATATTCCCCCGAGGATAACTCCTGGGAGCCTTGGAGGGAGGGGAGTACTGTCGGGATTCAAACCCGTGACCGGCCATGTCCCAGGCGGTAGCTCTAGCCACTAGACTACCAGCCCTTCTGGACTTTTCCTTCTGCTGAACTCTTTGATCTACCTTGTTCCAGCCTTGCCTTGTTAATCTCTGTGATTCCTTACACCTGCTACTTCCTCTTTATAAGCCCAGCCTCTTGCACCTGACCCCCGCTGGTTATTGTTCTTCTGAACTTGATCCTGCTGCATCTTCCGCTGTTCCTCTGTTGCTACTACTTACCAACTCGACTGCTGCCAACCTCGGAATTGTCCATGACTACTCTTCTGCTTGATCCTCTACTACCGTCTACCTCTCTGTTGCCGAGGACGCCTCCACCCCGCCTCTTCTCCTTGCGGTCTCCCGCTACTGGACTCCACCCGCTACACTGCCCGGTGCCCTCTAAAGGAGGTGAGCTAGCACCCCTAACAGTGTGTGTAATTTCTATCCCAAGACATGTGAAGTGGTGGACTATAGGAACTGGGAGACCCACGGCCCAGACAGATTCATCATTACCATCCATGGGATAAACACAATACACAGACCAGAATGTTCTGAATGTCCCAAATTCATCAATAAGAGCGATGGCTTTCCTCAGAGAATGACCAAAGTAGATGACAGAAGAATAATATCAAATCATCCGCATAGAGAGATACTTTGGACTCCCCCCCCCCCCCCCTACCAGACAGCCTGTGGATAGTATTTTCCTGTCTCAACCTAATGACTAGTACTTCAATGGCCAGGGCAAAGAGTGCAGGTGACAGAGGGCATCCATGCCTAGTTCTCCTGGCCAAACGAGAATGAAGATGATAAACTACCATTGGTAAGTACCCAAGCTTCTGACTTTTTGTACATTAACTGGATGCAGGCAATAAAGTTGTGGCCAAATGCCAGCATCTTGGCCCATAGGAATTCCCAATCAAGAGAATCAAAGACCTTGGCTGCGTCTAACAAGGTCATGACCCTCCTACCCCATCTCCTACTCCATCATGGGCCACACAGTTGTGAACTAGGACCTTCCTAATATTTATGGACGTAGACCCACCCGGTATAAAGCCAGCTTGATCATAATTAACAAGTGAAGATATTACCATATTTAAGCGAAGTGCAGAGGCTTTTGCCAGAATTATATAGTCACAATTGAGTAAAGTTTATAGGCCTGTATAACCCACATTTCTGCACACTCTTACACCGATTGGGCAATACTACAATGGTCACCTCATAAAAGTAAGCTGGTAATTCCCCCCTCTCCAAGCTTTCATTATAGACTGTGAGTAATTGAGGACAGGGAGTTTTTTCTAGTGTTTTAATAAACTCGTCCTTCTAACAAGGCATCTTTCAAATGGAGAAAAAAAATCTCTTATGTCCTCTACAAATTTGACAGATGTCACCAATTTTGCCGCTTTAGACACCATGACTATTCCACAGCTGAATACTTGTAAAGAGGACCTTTATCACTTTACTCGTTTAACAATTCTTCTTTTTCCTTTTCACCCGTCCTCTACCTTGAGTTCAGAGCTTACTTGCAGTGGAATCTTTAAGAAGCTGTCTAGAAATTTGATTTTATTATTACTGGAATGTCCCTGGTGAGACCTGGAGAGTCTGAGCCAAAAAAGAATGGGGTGTGTCACTGGGTTGAACAGCACAGCCAGACACTGTGTTATCATCCACAGACCTCTTTGAACCACACCTCCAAGCAACGTTCCCCACCCCAGAGCACGAACTCCTAGACTACACACCAGGAGACATGCATCAACCGTCCAACAGCACGCTTCCTCCCCACAAACGGCCAGCAAGCAACATCCCTTAAATCCAACCAAAGAGGACTGTGGACTTATAGGTAATAGTTTTAAGTAATAGTTCTTCTAATCTAGACCATCTTACCATGGTGATGGACCATGTGATTGGACCATGTGATGTGACGTCATCACAGGTACTTTAGCTGTTAGCTGAAGCTTTTACGGTATTCACCTAAGGGGTTAGGTCACATGATATTTTTATACAGTAGGTTCTTACGGACGTGGCAATACCTAATATGTATACTTTTTTATTTCTTTAAGTTTTACACAATAACAGCATTTTTTAAACAAAAAAAATCATGTTTTAGTGTCTCCATCTTCTGAGAGACATATTTTTTTTTTTTGGGCGATTGTCTTAGGTAGGGTATCATTTTTGCGGGATGAGATGACGGTTTGATTGATACTATTTTGGGGTGCATATTACTTTTTGATTGCTTGCTATCACACTTTTTGTGATGTAAGGTGACAAAAATGGCTTGTTTTTATTTTTTACGGTGTTCACCTGAGGGGTTAGATCATTTGATATTTTTATAGAGCAGGTCCTTACAGATGTGGCAATACATAATATGTATACTTTTTTTATTTATTTAAGTTTTACACAATAATATCATTTTTGAAACAAAAAAAAAATCATGTTTTAGTGTCTCCATAATCTGAGAGCCATTTTTATTTTTATTTTTTGGGCAATTGTCTTGGGTAGTGTCTCACTTTTTACAGGAACAAATGGCGGTTTTATTGGTACTATTTTGGTGTCATATGTCTTTTTGATCGCTTGGAATTACTCTTTTTGTTATGTAAAGTGACAAAAAAATTGCATTTTGTGCTCAGTTTTTTTTTTTTTTTACGGCGTTCACCTAGAGCACGTCGTTACGGATGCGGCGATAGATGATATGTCTTTTTTTGTTTATTTTATCGCGAGGAGGCCTTTTTTTTTTACTTGAAAGTTTAATTTTTGTATTATAAAAAAACCTTTTTTTTTCACTTTTTTTACTTTTTATATTTGTTCTACTGTGGGAATTTTCACCTTTTTTTAAACTCTGTTTAAATTAAGTACAATACATTATGTATTACATTTTGCACTGAAGTGAACTGTCAGCGTCTTACACAGTAAGAAGCTGACAGTTGCCTAGAAGATCCAGCCCTCAGGCTGAATCTCCTGGGCTTCCGTAGCTTGCAGGCCCCGATGCCTGTGTAAGGCATCGAGGCTGCCATGGCAACCATCGGCCCCCTGTCAGCACAGATGGAGTCAGAGAGAGCCCCCTTCCTCTGTAAACCCCCACATGACACAGTCAGCGCTGACCACGGCATGCGAAAGGGTTAATCCGCCGGCATCACCGCATACAGCGATGCCGGCAGATGCAGCAGGGGCCCGACTATTAGTCTCTTGCACCCGCCTGATCACATCACGTACACGCACGTGAGGATGCAGCAAGAAGCCGCATTCCCTCACTTACATGTACGTGACAATGCGTGAAGCAGTTAAGGAAAGAAAAAAAAAACACAACAAAAACAAAACAAAACACATGTTTCCCAGTAAAAGTAAAACATGCAAATTTGGTGTCATTATAACGACCCATACATTTAACGTGTTATTTATAACACACAATTGATGGAGTATAAAAACCAAAACCTCATACAGCTATATCAATGGCAAAATCTAAATTATGGCTGTCACAATGCAGTAAGAAACAATGTACAATATTTATTACTTTATTTGCCCCAGATGATATATATTTTTATATTCTTTGCAATATAATTTTTCATTAAGTCTCTTGACTACTTGACTCCATGGCTGCAGGATGTACAGCGACATTGTTCATTTACACATGTGTATCTGCTCTGTTAATGCTAAATGAATTTCTATGTTTATATATATATATATATATATATATATATATACAAATCCAAAAGCAACAGTTTGCATCAATTCTTCACATACTGTCATACACAAGATATGGCGTAGTGCCAAGATAGCCACAGACGTAGGAGTTGTTCTTATCTTATGGAACCTTCTGAGTCTGACGTGTTTGTTCCTTCATGTGATTATATTTATGAGTATAAGGATGCATGTGACAAATGACTTCCTGTACCATTAGAAACAAACAGAGAGTTAGAGAATCACATAGTAGCTGAAAGATATTGGGGGCCATTTATTAAAAACTAGCGTTTTACACCGGTCTTTGATAGCCCCTGCGCTGTCAGAGGATGCGCCTAATATATGAAGAGGCGCACACCTAGCCACAAACTAGACGCATCCTCCTCCAGTCCGTGTGCCTAGTTTGAAAACTAGTACTTCTCAGTCGTTATTTCACACCTGTTTTTTTGGTCTAACCCTTTCTAGGCCCCCGCAACTTCCTCGCCACTCCCAATTTTGTCGCAAAACGTGGTCTTGCTACTTTTTTTTTATGCCATTGGATAAGTATGACATGGGGTGATTTTATGATAGTCTTCCTGTTATATTTCCGGTGGGCCTAGTGGTTTATTGGTTTATACCAAATGTCTCCAGAGGTCTAAGTAGGGGCTTTAATATACATTATACATGGTGTTTATGGGGCATTGGGAATTTTGGCAGCCTTACCTCACTTGGAGACAGATTGCAGCAGCATTCGCCTACATGGCTGGGCATCCTGCCCACCAGCTGACAAGTCTGTCTGCTCTGTGTTGATGGTGGAGGAGGGGCAAGACTATAGGAAGAATGAAATGAATTATTTAAAAATATATTTTACTTTGCCTGTAACAGGTTTGCATCCATTGTCAGGAACATAACACAATGGCACACTTAAGGTTTAGAGATAACTGCTAATTAACAATCAAACAACTCATCTGAATCTTTGCCCTGGAAAAAATAAATAAAAGTGGCCCTATGTTGTAGGCGGGTCCAAATTGACATAAGTCATGGGCAATATAACTCTGTAGGCCCAGCAATACTGTAGTGCAGCACAAAATACTGCTGCAGCAGAACCAAATACACAGTGCACAAAGTACTGCCTCCCCCACCGCAGCATTCAACTCTATCACCGTCCTGAGGACAGCAATACAGTTATATGCAGGAGGGCACTTCCTTCTGCCAGCCAAGTGCATAAGTACCAGATGCTCCTAGCATTAATTAATGGTGAGAACATCAGATCTCTATGTACCCAACAGGCGGCCGTGAGAAGGCCTTGGATGAATCTCTGGGCATCGGCCCACCAGAAAATTTCCCTGTAGTGTCTATGGCCAGTCCGCCCTTGTAGCAAGAAAGCTATCTGAAGTTATATAATGAATGTGATATTGAGTGGCTAATTTGATGGAGACTGGTGGAACCTTGACCAATAGGTGGAATTCAGGGCCTGCATGGCTAAGTAAAGTAAAGCAGGCACTTTGGCCTTTACCTGATTAAGGCCTCATGCACATGAACATTGTTTGGGTCCGCATCTGAGCTGCATGTCCTATTCTTGTCCGTATCACGGACTGAAAAACACAGTACGCCCATGTGCATGAGGCCTTAATGAAATGTTCAGCCTGGGGATGTGTAGGAACTAGATATACAGTATCATCCTATTCACGCCTATGGACCTTTTAACTTAGTTATGTTGGTTTTCTCCATCAATCTGCACTCAATACTCCATAATGAAAAAGTAAAAAGAGAATGTTAGAAATGTTTACAAATTTATTAAGAAGAAAAAACTACAATTTTGCATGGACATAAGTATTCAGACCCTTTGCTTTGACACTTTACATTTAGCTCTGGAGGCCTCCCATTTCTCTCGATCATCTTTGAGATGTTTCTGCAGCTTGATTGGAGTCCTCCTGTGGTAAATTCAGTTGATTGGACATCATTTGGAAATATACACCCCTGTTCTCATGAGCAAAGTGGCCTCCCGTTGTCAGACTGGGGTGCCAAGGGCCCACCAGTAGAAGTGACTCTAGGAGCCCACGCTATAGTTTCATGCAAATATTGACACTTAAGGGGGTTTTCCGATTTGCAACAACATCCTTTCAAATAATCCTTTATATAGGAAGCTGTAGTGTAATAGCGCACATGACCTCTGCAGCTGATCACGGGCCTTGGTGCTGTATACCGCTGAGATCACTGATTAGTTACAGCAGTCAGGTGCGGTACGCACACTTCTACACATGCTAGCACTCTTTTACACGCACACTTCTACATATGACAGCACTCTTTACACACACACACTTCTACACATGCCAGCACTCTTTACACACATACTTCTACACATGCTAGCACTCTTTTACACGCATACTTCTACACATGCTAGCACTCTTTTACACGCACACTTCTACATATGACAGCACTCTTTACACACACACTTCTACACATGCCAGCACTCTTTACACACACACTTCTACACATGCTAGCACTCTTTTACACGCACACTTCTACACATGCCAGCACTCTTTACACACATACTTCTACACATGCTAGCACTCTTTTACACGCATACTTCTACACATGCTAGCACTCTTTTACACGCATACTTCTACACATGCTAGCACTCTTTTACACGCACACTTCTACACATGCTAGCACTCTTTTACACGCATACTTCTACACATGCTAGCACTCTTTTACACGCACACTTCTACACATGCTAGCACTGTTTTACATGCACACTTCTAAACATGCCAGCACTCTTTTACACGCACACTTCTACACATGCTAGCACTGTTTTACATGCACACTTCTAAACATGCCAGCACTCTTTTACATGCATACTTCTACACGTGCCAGCACTCTTTTACATGCATACTTCTACATATGCCAGCACTCTTTTACACGCATACTTCTACACGCACACTTCTACACATGCCAGCACTGTAATACTTGCATGCACTCTCTCATACACACACTGTCATACATACATGTACTCTTACATACACACTGTCATACATGCATGCACTCTTACACAAACTGTCATACATGCAGGCACTCTTACACACACTGTCATACATGCACTCTTACATACACTGTCATAAATGCAGGAACTCTTTTAAACCAATTTAAACCAACAATACTTGTAGATTCCCTCCTCATCTCATGGTCCTCTATGTTGCTAGTTGTGTCCCCAGGTCCTGAGCCAGACTTCTCCCCCAGGGCTGGGCTCCAGACTGATCACACAGGCAGCAGTCCTTCTAGCTGCCTCATTGGAGGAGATCCTGCCAGTGCTATTGACTGACAGGTTTTAGACCAATCAGCACTCCTGGTCACAGTAAGGCTATTTCCACATGATCTCATTTACATAAAATCGCGGCAAAATGCCATATTTTTTGCCGCGATTTTATGAAAATCAGATCATGTGGAAACAGCCTTACTGACCAGGAGTGCTAATTACACAAAACGTCTGTTCCTATGAATCAGCGCTGGTGTGGAGCCCTCCTCATTTAGATTGAATCACATGCATCTCGACTGTGTACAGGGGGCGGAGCTTATCGCAGACAGCTTCTAAGCAAGGAAGCTAACTTGCTGGTTCGGGGGCCCACCGAAGATTTCCCCGGCATCCCGGTGGGCCAGTCCGAGCCTGGGCCTCCATAATTCTTAAATGGAAGAAATTTGGAACAGCCTGACTCTTCCTAGAGCTGGCCTCCCTACCAAACTAAGTAATTTGGGGAGAAGGTCCTTAAGAGATGTGACCAAGAAACCCTGTGTGCAGATGGGAGAAACTTCCAGAAGGTGAACCATCACTGTACCACTCCACCAATTTGGGCTTTATGGCAGAGTGGCCAGAAAGGAGCCTCTCCTCAATAAAAGACTCATGAACGTTTGCAAAAAAAAAGCACCTGTCATGGACGTTCCCGCGACAGGTGGCAGGAGATCGGTGAGACTGTCTGTGTCGTTTCTGGCAATGGCCACACCCTTGCCTCAGGTGTTGCTTATGTGGTCATTTACCCTTCCTTATTTATAGTTGGTTCTTCCACTATGCTGTGCGGTTTATAGCTTCAGTTTCAGTTTTGGATAGCTGGTGTGTGGATCTTGGCTGAGTTCCTGGTGCTTCCATTGCTCCTTTGAAGTTAAGTCTTTCCTTTCCCATTTTGTATTTTGTTTGAGTTCTGTGTGTTGCATTTCCCTATCTTTTGTATTAAGGCCTGAGGGAGACTCCTGTTTGTCCTTCCTTTTGGAGGAACAGGTTGTATAAGTCCTGACATTAGTATCAGGGTCCTATAGGGTGAGTTAGGACATTAGGTATTCCTGTGTACGAACTCGCCTACCTCTGTGGTCTGTTCATACTGATAGTTAGTCAGGACTTTTATTAGGGTTTTACTAGGAGGTAGTCCATCTCCTTTCCCTAGTTTCCAGGCCTTATTCCCTCACCCCTTTCCCACCTATGTTCGGTGTGGTGTTTCCCTCCCACACCCGAACGTGACAGCACCTCAGACTGTGAGAAACAAGATTCTCTGGTCTGATAAAACTAAGATTTAATTTTTTGGCCTCAATTCTGAGAGTCATATTTAGCGGAAACCAGGCACTGCCCAATATCATCCCTACAGTGAAGCATGGTGGTGGCAGCAACATGCTGTTAGGGTGTTTTTCAGCAGCTGGGACAGGGAGACTGGTCAGAGTTGAGGGAAAGCTGAATGGAGCAAAGTACAGAGATATTCTTAATGAAAACCAGATCTAGAGTGCTCTGGGCCTCAGACTGGACCAAAGGTTTACCTTCAAAATTACAATGAGCCTAAGCATGCAGCCAAGACAACACAGGAGTTGCTTAGGTACACCTCTGTGAATGTCCTTGAGTGACCTAGCCAGAGCCCTGACTTGAACCCAATTGGAGAGACCTGAAAAAGGCTGTCCGCCAATGGTCCCCATCCAACCTGACAAAGCATGAGACCATCTGCACAGAATATCCCCAAATCCAGATGTGCATTTCTTATGGCATCATACCCAAGAAGACTGGAGGCTGTAATCACTGCCAAAGGTGCTTCAACTAAGTCCTAACTAAAGTCTGAATAGTTATGTCAATGCAATATTTTAGTTTTTCCTTTTTAATAAATTAGCAGATTTCTAAAATTCTGTTTTCACTTTCCCATTATGGGATATTAAGTGCAGACTGATGAGGAAAAACATTTTTTAAAATATTAACACAAAGCCGAAACGTAACAAAATGTGAAAAAGGGTCTGAAGTCTTTCCAAACACACTGTATATTAACCTGTACACTCTTTGGTCTGGAGTAGCACTACACCATAGCAAAGCCAAAATAGTGGTGGCTTCTTCATTCTAGATATCACTAGGGATCCTAGTAATTGGACTCCACTGATCAGATCAGACATTGATAATATATATCACCACTTGAAATGTGAGTATCTTGGAGTTCAAAATATATTCTTTGGGGTTATATAACTGACAATATAAAGGGCTCTGACTTTCTATTGTCACTCAAGTATACAACACAGGCTACAGTAACTAAAGGTCCCTTTACATGGGAAGACTGTAGCCTATAAGCCCTATATTAACTATATAAAGTAATTCTCGTCAAAGTGTCTTAAATAGGAATGAAATAAACACAAAGAAATTATTTCTTTGATCTTCGCTGATACAGTGCAGAAGGTGCATCCTGAGCTGAGGGCTTTTTTCCCGCCAGCTCATCTATCATTGTCAAGTTCCCAGCCCCCCCTCCCCTCATATCTCAGGACCGGGTGGTGCTGTGCTTGAAGTTAAATTGGCGTGCCTGTGAATGAACTTACTTACCTGGTCCTATGGCTCCTGTCCTGGCTCTGGATGATGAGTCCCGTCCTCCTTCCCTCTCAGTCTCTTCTCCGGCTCTGCTCCACCTCTGAGTGCTGCTGTGCAAGTGGCGCGGCGGCGCATGTTCCCAAATCCCGCGTGACCTCGTTCCCCAGATCTGCCGTGACCTCGAGAATAGTGTTGAGCTCAAATTATTCGTGCATGCGATTTTTTTACCACGAATATTCGCGAATAATTCAAGCTCACGGACACGGCACACCGGACAATATCTCAGGGCACTACTAGTGTGCCGCGGCACAGTGGTTGAAAAACACTGTTCTAGGGGACGGTCAGCAAAGAAAGCACACCAACAAAAGTGTATATTGAAAAAAAAAGAAAATATATTATATACAGAATTAATTGTGCAGAATTAATATTGATAATACAATTTGCCCAATGCGGGCTAATGACCACTCTTGTCCCAGACCCTAAAACTTAGCTTTTAATGTAATGCTATAAAATCAAGGGAAAAGTGAGCAAGAAAAAATGTTAAAATAACTCTCCCTCTAAATTGCTACGTGCAAGAACATTATTTGCTGATATACCCCTGCCAGTGGGGGTGCACTCCCCACGCTGCTGCTGCCTAGGTAGGGCAGCTATACAAGGATCTTAACACAGCAGTAATAAGTTCAGAGCTGAGTAACTGGCTAGTATGTACATAAATGAGAGTAGTGTACTCTCAATGTTGGCTAGTAAGTAGCTAACTGATTGTGATGCCCTTATCAGCCATACACACTAATAGCAGGAACAGAATTTAAAAACAAGCTAAGGGTACTTTCACACTTGCGTTGGTGCGGATCTGTCTGTTTATTTGCACAGACGGATCCTGCACCTATAATGCAAACGTTTGTATCCGTTCAGAACAGATCCGTTTGCATTAGTTCTAAAGAAAAATGACAAAGTCAAAAACGGATCCGTTTTGAATTACATTGAAAGTCAATGGGGAACGGATCCGTTTTCAAATGCACCATATTGTGTCATTAAAAACGGATCCGTCCCCATTGACTTACATTGTAATTAAAAACTGATCCGTTAGGCTCCGCCTCTTCAGACGGACACCAAAATGCTGCAAGCTGCGTTTTGGTGTCCGTCTCCTAAACGGAATAGAGGCGGAACGGAGCCGAACTCATTGCATTCTGAACAGATCCTTATCCGTTCAGAATGCATTGGGGCTTAACTGATCCGTTTTGGACCGTTTGTGAGAGCCCTAACACGGATCTCGCAAACTGAATCCAAAACGCTAGTGTGAAAGTACCCTAACAGTACTATGACATTTTTGGACCGATATTTCCATTAACATACTTCTGAGCATAGCCCCTGTAAATGTGTAACATACATCTTATTGATTAACAGATATCCTTAATAACAGTGGCCACCCATGTCTAAATAAGATGACCTTTATTCCTTATGTATTGCCTAAGGAGTTAATGGTGTAGGATACAGTTTTCCATCATCTAGTAGGAAATACGCTGCCATCAGCATTGCAGTAAACATGTTGCCAATTTCCATCAATGGTACTTTTGGGCACAGTTTTTGTAAGTTTGTCATATACATCTAACTGATCAATATATATATTTTTTAAATATTGGTCACCTTTGTTTATACAAGATGGTGAGGATCCACCACATATTATCTAATAATGTAGGATACATCTTTCTATCATAAAGTACCAACTTAAGTAGTACATATGTTGTTAAAATATCTAGTATATCAAGTATATCTTTATTGTTGATTTATCTGCAATATCAGCAGCATATGTCATGACATGTAGCCTTCAGTATTCACTATGGGCTCAGGAATGCAGTACCTGTCTCTATTGATTTATTTTAATTTAATATGGCACGCGTGTGCTGTAAACAGAAAACTTTAAGGAAGCAAACCAAGTCCGGGCGCTTGCACTGTATGCCTCACCATTACTGGCAATTCTTCAAGTTCGGACGCATGCGCCCATTGCTTGAGCTGTCCTGCTCTGCGGCTAAGTTTATACGCAGCCGCAGTAGCGCAGGGACTGATAGAGCTGGTTTGAATCTATGTTTCAGCGCAGCTGCACGGGACTCTACTATGCGGACAGAAAGGTAAGTGTTCGCGCAAAGAGGTGCGCAACAGATCAAAATGACTCCACCTATTCAGCAAGTTGTCAGTGCTCAGTGTTGGACATTCATTGGCCTTTTGTGCTGTCCCACAGATACATGGTCGCTTAACCTGTTGGTATTGGTCCTTTTGTGTGTGCGTTAATAGGAGCACAGGTTATATAAGGCAGTACTTAGCGTCCACCCTCAAGTTTTTTGTCCAAACCCCTGAAGACGCAAGTTTATCTGGTGAAACATGTTGGGGGACAACTGTCAACTTGTTTTTAAATTCTGTTCCTGCTATTACTGTGTATGGCTGATAAGGGCATCGCAATCAGTTAGCTACTTACTAGCCAATATTGAGAGTACACTACTCTCATTTATGTACATACTAGCCAGTTACTCAGCTCTGAATTTATTACTGCTGTGTTAAGATCCTTGTATAGCTGCCCTACCTAGGCAGCAGCAGCGTGGGGAGTGCACCCCCACTGGCAGGGGTATATCAGCAAATAATGTTCTTGCACGTAGCAATTTAGAGGGACAGTAATTTTAACATTTTTTCTTGCTCACTTTTCCCTTGATTTTATAGCATTACATTAAAAGCTAAGTTTTAGGGTCTGGGACAAGAGTGGTCATTAGCCCGCATTGGGCAAATTGTGTTAATATGTAAAAACCCTTCCCAGATTGGGTCCCTTATTTTTTGTTAGTAGATTAATATTGATAAGATACAAATAAACCAATTATCATAACGTAAAAGAAAACTACTTTAAGCAATAAAACAGATATTTCACAGACCATAACACACCTATATGTAGGACAGAAACACCATTACATTACAACACTATTTCACAGATTCCTGGCCTAAAGAATCCTAGACATAAATCACAAAAGCAAAACAAAACAATATCACATGATCTAAAAACAAGACATAATAACCATTCAGTAATGTAAAATCATTGAGTTATAGCTACCAGAATCGGGTAGGTTATTTCCTACTTCAAAGGCGGGTTTTGATCTCTGTGTGCTCCTTCCCAATATGCACCAGGAGAATAAAAGGTGTCACATTTTCCCACAACTTTCATATTATGACAATTCTATTCTGCTATCACTTGCACGTTGTGATGAGACCACACTGACTAGAGATATAGCGACCATTTGTGATACAATCTAATATTTGTATTTGAATGGGAGAGTCCATCTGCCCTCAGGATGCCTTAGAAATGTAAATTACTGTAAACACTACTGTAGACATCCTGATTAGGGTCCATTCACGCGTCCGTAAGTGGTTTGCGGATCCGCAAATTGCAGATCCGCAAAACAGCTGATCACCGGGGGTGCCAGGTGTCGGCCACCCACTGATCTTTTATTGATAACCTATTCTGAGAATAGGTCATCAATATTAAAAGCCCTGACAACTCCTGTAATCTAAATATAAATCAGACCCAATACTACAAAATAAATTCTGACGCCAGACCATACTCCTAAAATTAAACAGACCCCTTAGGTTTATCAGACTGCAACAACTGTACACTCGCCACCAGGTCCTGATGCTATCCAACAGAAACATCCTGATGCCTGCCAGTGTGAGGACATTGTGTGCACCAGTGCGGTGGTGCCTCAACCAGAAGAGGACCAGGAAGTGAGGAGTGGTGAGTTAGATTAGCCTTGCTCACCATTCTCTGGTTTTATTCTACCAGAGAGAGAGCTTCCCTGCTCACTAGACTAGCACTTATTGATGGGGGCTTCCTGAGGAAGGCACTCATTGGACAGTGCCAGAAGAAATATTTTTTTCTTTTGTCTTTTTTTTCAACAAAATGTGCCTCACTTTCCTATTACAAGGTGATGCCCTAGGCATTCACATATCTCACCAACACTATAAAAGGCTGAACAAAATCATATTGACATTTGAAACTGCCAGGAAGAAACCTTTACTGTCCATAAAAAACATCAAGACAAGACTAAAGTTTACCCAGGACCACCAAAACACAGGAACAAGAACATTGTTCCTCTGGAACAATGTGGTGTGACGTGAGGTGGCCAAAATCCTATTTTTTGCGGGAAGACATGTTTGGTAATGTTTGGTAAAAAACATTGTTACCAGCTCCATGGAGTAAGACCAATGAAAATATCGTGTTTTGGGGTTGTTTTTCACATGAAGGTCTTTACAGCTCACCATCATAAAATCCACTATACAGTCTTATTGTCCAGAGAATACTCGATGAAAATATGAAACAGAAGACTGGACCTCAAATTAAAGTGGATCTTGCAACATGGCAACAACTCTAAACATGTAGCCATTACTCCACCAAGGAATGACTGAAAGATTAAGAAAGTACATTGAAATCAAAACCTGGATTTAAATGCCATCAAGATGCTGTGGAGAGATTTGCAAGAAACCACCATCATACAGGTAAAAAAAAAAAGAATCTCCATGGAGGAACAGGTATTAGATAGGCAGTTTTAAAAACGAAACCAAACTCAACCCAATTTAGGTTGTTTCTGCCAATAGGGTTAATACCAGGTATTATTAGAGGCAAGAGTGCACTTACTTTTCTACAGAAGGACTTTTTTTTTGTTCAATTCCGTCATCTATATCTTTATATACTGTTTAGACTGAAAGAAAAAATTACCTGGGATGCCCTTTTTCGTGTGTAAGTAAGAAATGTACTGCGTGCTAGCTGCAGCTGCTAAAAACAGGAAGGAAGCAGAGTTGGGTGATAGATGTGGTCATTTAATACCATGTCACACTCATACTTGTCCCGTGAAAGTAAAAATATATATAAAAAAAATAAACATCAGCAAAATTTAGCTCATAAAAATCTGAGAAAAGCATAAGAAAGAGGGAGACCCAAGTACGGTGAGAGGAGGTAATGAGCATAGCGGCAGGAGGAGAGGCAGGACACATTACATATACAGCTGTGATGTAAGCAGAAGTACGTAGAATATGTGGAAACTTTCTGAATCACTCTAAGACACAGGATATGAAGTGGGCTAGAATTGAGATGCCTTAGCATTATTGTTCTCCTAGACATGAGTAGCATGTTGATTTTGGTTTAGGTCCCTTCATAGCTCATCGGTAAGGCTGAGAGGCACATTCAAATGCTCTGAGAATTGTATCAGTTAAGGAGGTTTCCAGGATTACAACAAAGGGTCTTTTTCTTTCTTTCTAGAAACGGCGCAACTCTTGTTCATGGGGCTTTGTCTGTTCTTCTAATCCTGGAAACCCCCTGTAGTACTGTATAGTGAATTTTTAACTTTTCTTAATCTGCTTTGGTTGTAAAAATGAGAAATGCTGACTAAAATGACTTTGATTCCTCCTTAAAGGCCATATAAGACATCAGGAAGAAAAGACGATTGACTTCGAAAAAGGTTTAAGAATTTTCTATACAGCTTTTATATCGCTATTTTATCATTCACTTTCTGTCACTGTAAATAAGCTTCTTGTATGCACACTTTGTAGTGGTTATTGTATTTCAAGTAAACCAGTTCAGCAGGGGAATAACGTGAATCTCCACTGTCTGATGGCTGTATTTATAGCACTGGCAGTAGGCTGTAGCAACTATCCCTTGAGCACATTGTAGTAAAATGCTTCTGCATGGTAGTAAAGTGTTGCTGCCATCTGGTTGTCTTTGCATTCGGTTATGTAGGGTATATAGCCTGTATTATGGTGTAGGGTGGCTTCTTATCTGAACTCCTCTATGGAATATGTGCATGGCTTTATAGTACACAGAGTAAGACGTCCTGCACAAAACTGTATGTATTTTGAAGTCCGCATATTGCATCTGTGTTTTTTGCGGACCCGTTGACCAATGGGTTTGTAGTCAGCATTTTGTTGTTATATCTTTTTGCAGAACGGACATATGGATGCAGAAAGAACCTGGATTAACTGCTTTCCACATTCGTATGTTTGCTCTGCAAGAAGATAGAATATAACACAAAATGTGGACCACGGAAGTCAATGGGTCTGTAAAAAAAAAATGGACGCACTGCATCCATATTTTTCGGATCCACAATTTGCACACTTTAAAATGGATATGGTCGTTTGCACGAGGCCTAACTCACATTTTCCATCCCAGCCTTATGGATGATTTACACAACTTAGGCTACTTTCACATTTGCGGTAACCTTTTCCAGCAGGCTGTTCCAGCAGGGGAACAGCCTGCCAGATCCGTACTAGTCCTAGCCTACCGTGCCTCCAGACGTCCGCTCCGACCCCATTCACTATAATGGTCCAGCTGCAGCCTGGCAAACAAGCCAAGAGGTGGCCAGACAAAAACCACAGCATGTTGTAGTTTTTGTCCGGCCACCTCTCGGCATGTTTGCCATGCTGTGGCCAGACCTCGAGCGCGCTCCAATTATATGTAAGGGGCCGGAGCGGACTTCCGGCGGCACGGAGGACTAGCGGTAGCACGGATCTGGCAGAAAAAGGCTACTGCAAGTGTTAAAGTAGCCTTACCCTGCAAGTACTATGTCTAATATAACAACTAAGGACCATATGCTGATCTACTCTATGTTAGAACGTGTGGGTACGGCGCATGATCTGATATTTTATATCGTTATATTATTGTTAGAGAAGACCTTAAAGTGAATCTCCAGTTTTGATCAGCATGTAATTTTTAGATCCAGAATTTTGTATTGATTAATTTCACGATATATCTTTTTAAACGTACAGAGTTCTGCAAACATCAAGTATTCAAAGATAAAATGATTGCTAACTGTAGCCACCACTAGATGTAGCTTAGGAACTAACAGTACACTATTTCATTATTGTGTTCAAGGGATTAACAGTAAAGAATAAGTATGTGGGCTCCCTCTAGTGGTGGCTGTAGGAAGAATTTTATCTGTTAAGTATGTAAGTATGTCAATGCTGGCATTTAGAGCTCTGTATCAGAAAAACAGCACCAATAACATATTGTATATTAGGAAATTAATTAGCACAGCATTTCACATATATTTAATGCTAGACATTCAGATAAAATTTATTCACAGTTAAGTTTCCTGAATTGAAAGTATGTGCTGTACATTAGTTTTCTTCATGTTTGACAATTTTTCTTTCTTCCAGCAGAGATGCGTTTCCAGTATGTATTGACTCTAATCACAGGACTCATAGAATGCATTTGCTTTGCGGGGGTCACCTTTGGGTGGGCGTCCCTTGTGTTTGTGCTAAAGAAGGAGAATTACTTTAATGACCTGTGTGAAGACACAAGAAATCAGTCTACCAATGCTACAGGTGGTAAGTAAAATATAATGTCAAAAGTTTGTCTGCCAAAATGTGATTTAGAATTGTATTAAATGGTCACAAACTTTTTACGAAACTTTGCAGAAATCAGCTGAATATAAAAAAAACTTTTATCACTTTTATACCTCCTAAACTAAAGTTGGCTATACATTAGATATATCTCTGACAAACCCACCAATTTTGGTGGGTTTAGCCAAAATTCAAATGTGTATGGCACACTTATGTATCAGATATTCGGGAGAGATAGCTATTAACCAAACAAGCATTTGACCTTTATCTCATGTGTATAGCCAGCTTAACATTCTCTTTCTTAAGATAAACTTTCTGCTCACTCCTCTTCCCCACTTTAATTCCTCCTCCCTCTCTTCAGACTTTTTATAGGTATCCTATGTGTTCCTTTAGTGAGTTCATACATCTATCGCTCTATGTCTTAAAATGAGAATATTAGTTTAGGAGTGAAGGGGGTGGGATTAAAATAAATTGTCTCTGATAAGATATATTACATAATTTCCTATATTCATCTGTATGTTTTATTAATGCAAAGTTGTGTTAAAAGATAGTGATCATTTAAAGAAATGTACAGTCCATTCAGGGCATCTTCAAACAGCTGATTGCCTGGGTGTCGGGAGATGGACACGCACTGGTCTGATATTGATGACCTATTCTGAGGATAGGCCATCAATATCAAAATCCCTGATAACCCCTTTAAAGGGATTTTCTTATTTAAACAACCCATTTTCAAATACTCCATTAAAGGGGTTGTCTCACTTCAGCAAATGCCATTTATCAAGTAGACAAAGTTAATACAAGCCACTTACCAATGTATTGTGGTTGTCCATATTGTCTCCTTTGCTGGCTGAATTTATTTTTCCATTGCATTATACAATGCTTGTATCCAGGGGTTATGACCACCCTGCAATACAGCAGAGGTGGTCGTGCTTGCACACTGTAGGAAAAGGCTCCAGCCTCTGGTGAGCGGGACTGCAGGAATGTGCATAAGCCGATGCTTTTTCCATAGTGTGTAAGCACGACCACCACTACTGGATTGCAGGGTTATCGTAACCATGGAAACAAGCAGTGTATAATATGATGGAAAAAAGAATCAAAGGAAGCAATATCAAGAATCACACTACATTAGTAAGTGCATTGTATTAACTTGTCTACGTGATAAATGCCATTTACTGAAGTGAGACACCCCTTTAAGGCTTTCTAGATTCCTAGAGTGTTGTTTATTCATGACTGAGGAATGGAGCTACTGAGAGCTTCTTTTGCTCTGGAGGATCCAATATATCTGTGTATTACACACAATGCATACTGAATTTAATGGGAACTGTGTTATGCTTCATTTTTCCTGTGATGGCGTTGGATTAAGCATGGATTTCTGATTATATACCATCAGTATTTGCTTTCAGTATTGCTTCAGGATTTATATGCATATTCGTTCCTCCCTGCATTTTTGATGCACTCCTATAGACTATAATTAGAGATGAGCGAATTTCTCAAAAATTCGATTCGGTCGGTTCGCCGAATTTTCTGAAAAGATTTGATCCTAATTTATTTGTTGCGAATCGCGTTAAAAAAACAGCTATTTCCTGGCTGCAGAGAGCCTGTATAGTGGTGTAGAACACTGTGCCTTGCAGTAACACGCATAGGGAGTCTGCTGTGGTAGTGAAACAATACTGTGAGTCAGTATGACATGTAGATGACAGGTGTCGCTCTTAGAATCACTGCACACTTCACTTATTTGGGCAATTACAGGGCCAAAACTGACCAACTAACTCAGGCGTGAACTCAGCCTTACAGGTCGATGTTAGTGTGAAGAAGAAGCGCACTCCTTTTACACCTTCGTGAGCTGATTACACAAAGATGTCTACAGAACCTGTTCTATTAAATGCTTATACAAGTAGAGCCCCCCTGACGTCACTGATTATTTTCCCCTTCCTCTGATCCGTCAGAACAATAACCCCCCCCCCAAAAAAAAAAATGGATCCTGTCTGTTCAGCATCCGCCGTTACTCGGTCAGTAATCCATCAGTATTGCTAAAGCCAAAAAAAAACTGGAGTGGATTCAAAACAGAGATGACACGTGAATGGAATATTTGCATGTCTTCTGTGTTTTGTACCCACCCCTGCTTTTGGCTCCCAAATCATAAGCCAATTCTGATGCAAAATAGGGACCATGTCATACAGGCCTGCTACAACATAGACAGGATCCGTTTTGCTTAGATCAGAAGAAGGGTTAAAATAAATGATGATGTCAACCAGGCCAAAAAGGCAAAATAGTGGCCCAGTCATGAAATGCGGAGGGTAGAAACAGCATGAGAAGTCCACAGAGCAGCCCAATGACATAGTGGTGAGGTGGCAGAAGCATGAGACTACAGAGTGGCCCAGTGACAGAATGGGGAGGTGTCAGCAGCGTGAGGAGACCACAGAGTGGTGAGGTAGCAGCACCATGATGAGACGACAGAGTGGCCCAGTGACATAGTTGTTAGGTGGCAGCTGCATGAGGAGACCACAGAGTAGTGACATAGTGTGGCAGCAGCATGAGGAGACCACAGAGTGGTGAAGTGCAGCAGCATGAGGAGACCAGAGAGTTGTCCAGTGACATAGTGTTGAGGTGGCAGCAGCATTAGGAGACCACAGAGTGGCCCAGAGACATAGTGTTGATGTAGCAGCATCATGAAGAGACCACAGAATGGCACAGTGACAGAGTGGGGGCCAATACCAGTAACAGCTGAAGATGGTGGCTGGCAGTAGGAGCACCTGGCATCAGGTGTGCCATCAGGCGGGTGGCAGCATCAGAATAGTAGCTGAAGAAGGTAGCCAGAAGAAACAGGCCTCTTTTTTCAAAGTGTAGGTGTGGCACCATGGATGATCTAGTCTGATGCATCAGGCACTGGTGTTTAAAAATCCTGGTTGATCCACGCCTGATTCATCTTCACAAAGGTCAGTTTCTCCACATTTTGGGTGGACAGGTGAGTTCTCCTTGGGGTAACTATGGCTCCCACCGCACTAAACACCCACTGTGATGCCACACTGTTGGCCAGGCAGGAAAGCTTATCCTGGGCAAACTTGGCCATTTGCGGCCAAAAATCGAGTTTGGCTGCCCAGTAATCCAGGGGAACTTCGATGTGGGGTGGCAGGGTGCACTCCAAGTATGCCACAACCTGCTGGTTCATGTTCTGCTCTATGTCTATCTGCTGTTGAGTAGTTTCTTCAGTAGGTGGGTGAATAAAACTGCTCATCAGCGACTCTAGACTTAAGTTGCTGCTGATGGAGCTGTCACCTGTGTAAAAAAAACACCCATTTCTCTACACATTGCTTGTACTTGAATGTCCTCCTCCTCTAGTTCAGCCCCCACAGGGCTCATGTGGCTGTGAGATGTAGTTGCCACATCTCCTGTCCCTTTGCCAGCCAGATTTAGCAGTATCTGTTCCAGGACATTAATCAGTGGAATGACGTTGTTCATCCTGTAGTCCTGGCGACTGACAAATAAAGTGGCCCCCTCAAAGGGCCCGAGCAAATGGCAGGTGTTATGCATGAGCTGCCACAGGTTAACATCGAAGTTACACAGGGGAGTACCTCTGTCCGCCTGTATCATCAAGAAATCATTTATGGCCTTTCTTTGTTCATATAATTGGTCCAACATATGAAGGGTGGAATTCCAATGGGTGGACCGTATATCAGCCTATGTTGGGGGATGCCGTTCTACAGCTGCAGCTCAAGCAGGCTGTGCTTTGTGGTGTACGAGTGGCTGAAGTGCATGCAAAGTTTCCTGGCCATTTTCAGAATGTCTTGCAGATGGGTGGAAGACTTCAGGAACCGCTTTACAACCAGATTGAACATGTGCACCATGCAGGGCACATGGCTCAGCCCTCCTTGATGCAGCGCCAACACCATGTTTTTCCGTTGTCGGTCACCATGGTTCTGATTTGATGAAGGACGCAGAGCCCTGCACATGTGGTATGCTAGTGGGCACTGAGAATTGTCCCTGCAGTGGAGGCTGAGGACACGGTGGAGGATGAGGAGGCAGAGGTGGACATTGTCGCAGGACCAAAGGCGTGAGAACGTGGAGGAGGAAGCGGCGTCACCTGGCCAAGTTGCTGGTGTGGCTGGGCAGGAACCGCATTTACCCAGTGGGCTGTAAAGGACATATATTGTCCTTGACTGTAGTTACAACTCCACACGTCAGCGCTGCCGTGCACTTTGGCAGGCACCGACAGGCTCAAGGACTGGCCCACCTTCTGTTCTACATATGTGTGCAGGGCTGGTACTGCCTTTTACTCAAAGAAATGATGGCTTGGGACTCTCCACCTCGGCTCGGCACAAGCTATCAGTTCTCTTAAAGGTTCAGAGTCCACCACTTGGAAAGGGAGGGACTGCAGCACCAGCAACTTGGCCAGGAGCACGTTTAGCTTCTGAACCATTGGAAGAGTGCACGCATACTGTTGTCTCTTGGCAATTGCTTCGGTGATCGGTTGCTGATGGAATGACTGACGAGGAGGAGGAGCAGGAGCATCAGGACCAGCAGATGATGAGAAGAACAAACAGCTCCCTTCGGCTAAGGTGGTGGAGCCTTGACTGCATGAAATTAGGTGCTTTCCACTGGATAATGCAGCGGTTGCTGCGTCAGGCTGGACACCACATGGGAGCCATGGTTCTCCCAGGCACTTTATGCTGACGCTGCATGTGTTGACGCAGGGTGGTGGTGCCAACATTGGCACCCTGCCGACGCTTCCCCTTCTGCCCACAAATTCAGCAACTGGTCATGTTCACCTCCTCCGGCGGCCTAACAAAAATTGCCACACAGCGAGTATGGCATTCTCCCCCCAACACTCAGTAGTGACTTCCTGCTATCGCTGCCTCCGTTAACCCCTGCACCGCTACTTCCCGGGCAGGTAGTCTACCCTGGTCACATTTGGCTCCCGACCTCCCACTGCTGCCACCCTGCTGACTCCGGCCATGTTACCACCTTGCTGGCTCAGCCGCTGCCACCCTCTTCTCCTAATGAAGCCCTTTCTTCACCTGGCTTCCAAGTGCGATCGGCTTCATCATCATCCGCTACTGTCTTCACGTCACTGATGCCCCCATCAATGGTCTCAGGGCCAGGAGTCTGACCACTCCCAACATCAGCTCCCACGCGACTCTCATCATCACTACTTGGCCGCCTACCAGAGGAAGCAGCAGATCTCTCTTACAGATCTTGGCTGGGCAGTAGCTGCTGACTGTCCTCTAGTAGCTCGTCCTCGCTGAAAAGTGGAGTGGAGCCTACGGCATATAATACTTTTCTAGCAGACAGAACAGAAAAGGACAAAGGTAGGTTGAGGACAGGTGAGGGCACAGGATCTGCTCCCGGGCCATGCCAACTAAGCACTGTGTCTGAAGAACCGACCGACTCTGCTGGGGGCTGGGTGTGTCTGATGTCACTTGCGATAAAGTAGGAGACCGAGTCAACCATTCAAGCACTGCTGGGTTGCTGGTCAAGACACAACCGCTAGATGACACCGGGAGCTCAGGCCTCTCGCTGCGACTCTTAGTGCCACCTACCCTTCTTCTGCTGCATCCGACAGAAACATTTTGGCCACTGCCCGTTGTCTTTATAGGGCCTGTCACTTGTCTGTCTGACATACTGTTAGAAAAAATAATTAAATTAAAAGGAAATTATTACACCCAAAAAAAGCTTTGTAACTTGACCGCAGTAGTACAAAGTAACTGCACTGAAGAATGGCAAATAAGATGTAATTTTTTTTACACTTATACACCCCAAAAGGGCTGTAGTACAAAGTAACTGCACCGCAGAACAGCAAATAAGACGTCCTTTTTTTACAATAATACACTCCAAAAGAAACTGTAGAACAATTTAAATGCACAACAAAACGGTTAATATGACGTACGTATATTTCCTCTAAATACACCCTGTAAAACAGCACTTGCACCCCATTAACAAACAAGGTTTGCTGGAATTAGAGAGGTATCATCTAGTGCAAACCTAAAAGCAGCAATATACTAGCAATTTAGATTCCCAATAAGTGCAGCAAGGTATAATAGCTCCTATTATAATAGCTCCTATTACCCAAGCTGTACACTCTCCTATTGCACCCTGTTCTCCTTTTATAGTGTAGATAATGCCTCCCTATGCTTTCCCTACACCTTGAATAATGTTTCCTTAACTTGTAAATCATTTTTTCAGCACAATAAAATCTTTCCTAACACTGTCCTTAGCGCCTGCTAACATTGTTCCCTGCACTAAGCACACTGGAAAATGGCAGAAACCGAAATGGCTGAGGGTATTTGTAGGGTTGTGACATCAGAGTGGCTGTCTGGTTGCTGATTGGCTGTATGCATGGTATTGTGGGTGATCCCTCGTTACCAGAGTTCTTTGCTCCATGTCCTAACATGTGCAGCAGCCATTTTAGGAAAAAAATGTGATTCGTTACCACAAAGCGTGAGGAAATTCGGCTTTGGCGTGAATCGATTTTTTTTCCTGAAATTCGGATCGAATTCCACTTCGTCAACTTCGATTCGCTCCTCTCTAACTATAATGTGTGTATTTGGAAACAAATACGCACAAGACTAGAACATGCTGCAGATTTCAAATACTGTTGGAAATTATACGCCCATGTGAATAGACCTATTTATTAACATTAGCAGCAGATTCCGGTACACAAAAAATGCACCATATACAGATTGGAAATATGCTCGTGTGAAAGTGGCCTAAGGGTGTTATTCTACCACTTCCCCGGCATTCACTCTTTAATCCCTGTACAGGGATCTGGACTTCACTGTGGGTTAGCAACCAGACCACTACCTCCTGATAATGTCCCAGTATAGTTGGCAGCTGACCCACTGGAGTCAGGGACACAGGTGCAAGCACCCAAGGCTCTAGGGATAGAAAACACCAAAACTGCATGAACAGTCATGTGAACTGATTAAGTGGTTATTGACAGAACTGTAGGAAACTTGGCTGGATGGCTGAGGCACAGGGAAGCCGCACCACAATTGCAGAAGCAGTCTGGATAGTCTCTAATACTGAAACTGCAGATATTTAGAACACAGAACTGGAGACACTAGAAGAGCTTGTGGAGAGAGTTGTGTTGGATAGAGGAACAATGCAGGCAGGAACCAAGACTGTAGAATAGATGAGGCAGACAGACTAGAAGAAGTTAAACATGGACTTGAACTTAATGCTAAACTGTGAGGTCTGAACTACACAGGCAAGATGGGTAGATGAATGCGGACAGCACATGCATTCTGGACAAGGATAGGACTGTTCTATTATGAGCCGGACGTTGCATTCCACCAATTGCAGATGGCAAAACAGGCTACGGTCATGTGCATGACCCTAAGGGAGAGGAAAGTGTCTTACATGTCTAACGAGATGTTCTTAATTTATTGCACAGCATCCACCAATGCGATCAATTTGACGCATCTTCTGCCAGTCTTCTCTAGTATGCCATCTAAATTTAAGACAGTAATAATAGCATATCATAAAATGTTTAAAAATGTATCATTTTATATGTATGTATCGATGTTGTCACATTCATATATAAAAGCTGAAGAGGAACCAATAGACATAACATTGACATTTATTTTTTTTTATAGGGTGCCCGTCTCAGGATGAGCATTTTTCGCTAATATTTACAGTGGCAGCTTTCATGAACAGTGCCATGACCTTTCCCGGTGGTTATATTTTTGATCGCTTCGGAACGGCAGTGACAAGGTTTATTGCCATGTAAGTGAGAATTCAACAGTTATATTCTATTTAGTCATATACGCGCACCACAAATATCCAAAAATTGTGGCGCCTGCATCCTTGCCTCCCTAGATTTGAACTTGTGACATATTATACATTATAAACTTGAGGACATCTTGTGTGGCTTATTTTGCCTTTCAGGACACAGCAATTGTCATACACATTAGATAAATGTTGGCCAAACATGCCAGTTTCAGTGGGATTGGTCAACCTTCTAATATGTATGGAGGCCTCCCAACTATCGCCCCCAACAACAGATGTAGGATTTCTACATGCCTGGTTCTTTTGTTGCAGTGAGGTAGCCATCCGGCAGATGTGTCTGGGAGCGGCTTTCTCCCCTTTCCCATTCACAATACATGCACCCTTGGCTAAGCCAAGCATACGTACGTATACATGAGAGGATTGGGAGGTCCCATTTTTCTGTATGAGTCAACAGTTATCTCATGCATTTGGCCCACATGTATTTCATATATATGGCCATATTGATGCTGGCATTTCAAGACTTCTGCATCTGGGATCAGAGTTTTCTATGATCATGGTCATTGCCTTGGGGAACAGGCTATTAATAACAGCTGTCCACCATGGGCTTGCGCGTAGGAACAACTGCTGGGATTAAAATCTTAGCTACCAGTGCCAGACCTATCCTCAGGATAGGTCAACAATATCAGATTGGCAGGGGTCCCACACCCAGCAGCCCCGCCAATCAGCTGTTTGAGGAGACAGTGCAATCATGAGGATAGGTCATCAATATTAAAAGCCTGGACAAGCCCTTTAAGCATGACCACATAGCTATTACACGTATAATAACAATTGTTCAAGAAAGAATATACTGTGCAAATTTCTCCTTTACTAGCTAAACACTTTAAATACCTGTTGGCAGACCCTGACTCCCACATACGCATGCACACTTAGGATATGTGGAAATCCAATATGATTTTGTCCCCATATCTGCTATCGAGGGAGAATCTGGACATCCCTGTACACATTAGATGGTTAGCTGGCCTTGATGAAATTGGTGAGTATAACCAACATTCATCTAGTGTGTATGGTCGCTTTAGGAGTGGCTCCTTCTCTGAGGGCTTGTATATAAATGTTGCATGTAATACAACATTTCACCTGCAGAGGCCACTGCAGAGGAGATGAGCAGCTGATCACCAGTGGGTCTTCCTTTTGGGAAGAGGAGTCCCCCACACATGTATATCCTCTTTTCATACCAATCTATTTTATTATAACATTTCTTTAATCTGTGGTCTTTTTTCTTCTTCTCTAGTTGTCTATATACAACAGCAACCCTCCTTTTTGCACTCTCTACAGCAGGTAGGTCATGGTAAAGTCCTTACAGGTATAACATGTTTACAGTGTTGGAAGACTGGAGAACATCTCTGTTGTCAAAGGCGTAATTTAAAGCCCCAGGGTAAAATCTGTAACAGTGCCAACAATGATGTGCCATTTATATATTGGGGTCTTCTTATGTGGTAGTAGTAGTGCCTTTGAACCTTCTCAGGCTTAAGGGCCTGGATGCCACTGATACCTCTCACCCCATATAGCTAGGTATGATGGTTTATTCATTGTCATGTGTTTATGATGTGTTATTGTGCTCTCTCCCAAAGTAGACAAATTTGCTCTCATTTCCCCATTTGCTACAATTGAAAGTGTGATAAAGATGATCTCTTTACCACAATTAAAAACAAGATCTAGTCACACAGTCCATTAAAGGAACAGTAAGCGTGGCTGTTGTTGTTGTTGTTGTGCCTGAACCAGTTATGCAGTTGAATGCAGTCAACGCGTAAACATGGGAACTCAAATTTAATGTTAATAAATGTTTAAATTCTAAATGTACATTTTTCAAAAATGTTTCAGAACGTCTTACAAAAGTAGAAGTCACACTCACCTCACTGATCCCCAGTGCTCCTGTTCACTTATTACTCAGGGCCCCTGCTGGTCTCTATTTACAGGTCCCTCTCGATATGTGAGTGATCACATTTCCCGTTCAAGAGGTTAAGGAACAGGAGACCAGTGGGGCACCGAGGAAGCATCGGAACTAGAGTAGCATGGGACAGAAGAGTATTACTTCCTTAATTTTTTTAAAGACATTCTGTCTTTTTAAAAAAAAAATTATACTGTGTGAGCAACTCCATCAGCACTTAATTTCAAGCAGCAGATTCCTGTAAAAGCAAATGAGATGTGACTGTTAAGAGAGAGAGAGATAAAAGTTGTAATCTACAGCCCCTTTACACAAACCAACAATCAGGGCAATCATTGGGAAGAAGCATTCCTTGGAACGCTCCTTCCCGATGCTTTCCATGTAAAGGTTCTGCAGCAATAACCCAATGAACGAGCAAATGTTTGTTCATTGGGTGAATGCATTGCTAATCATTGCTTCTGAGCAGCAGATCTTATTGTGTAAACAGGGGGATGCTACCTAGAAACAATAAATGTGCATGGGAATGATCGATGCAGGTAACTGCTGAATGTAAACGTGGCGCAATGGGTGACACGTCACTGGTGCAGCCAGCCATTAACTTCAGCAGCTATGTGACCCACATCAACATCTGGTTTGACGTGGGTCATGTGGCTGCTGCCCTGAGGCAAAAACTAAAACGGTGCCCCCCCCCCTCCAATGCCAATTTCTTAACCTTGCCCCTTTGCCACAATGAAAGCGCTCATTGCCCATGGCCCTTCCGCTGCCCCCCTCTTGCTCCTACCTGGTACTGCCTGTGGCGATCGCCTCACCTGGCCTCATTAGTGGGGCATCCCTGGGGAAAACCCAAGACCTGCAGCCTCCAAAGGGAGCAATGGAGCCGAAACCCACTGGCGTTGATCAGGTAAGTATGATTCCCACTGTGGGACTTGCCATGCCAGGGGGAGAGGGTCTGCAGAACTATTCTCCAGGGACGAATATCCACTTTTAGGCTACATGCACACGACAGTGAAAAACGGATGTGTTCACACATCTGTTTTAAAACTAATGGTAGTCTATGGGGTTATTCACATGGCAGTTTTTTTGACTGTCAGTGAAAAACGGACGTAAAAAAATAGAACATTCTCTATCTTGTCCACTTTTCACTGACAGGCTGACCCCATACAATTGAATGGGTCAATTTTTAACGTCCGTCTCTCAGAAAGGCATCAGTAAAAAAAAGGTCCATTAAAAATGTCCGTTTTTAACGGACGTTTTTTTCCCTGTCATGTGCATGTAGCCTTAGGCTTGCAAGGTCTCATTTTGAACATGGAATTTTCAGCTGCAATTCTTTTGAGATTTTATCCATATACAACCTATTTATGTATTTATTTTACCAGATACGGCTGTGCTCATATTTCCTGCTCTTTCTTTGCTGGCAATTGGTGGAATTTTCTTAATTCTGACTAATATGCAGGTAAGTTTAAATATATATTGATAATTAACCATTGGTAAAAAAGTGTACAATATTATTTTAAAATTTGGGCCACTTTGATAGATTGTGGGACCCAGAGCATGCAGTAAAGTAGCCCCTCAATCACTTACCAGTGGTAGACAGGTATTTTCAGCCCACATCAAATGCTATATAGAGCCAAAATCATACTGCTATGTATGGCCCACAAAAACCAACATACACGGTGAAACCAATCAAATTTGCATTCAAAAGTGGAGGAGGGTGGTCTTTTTGAAGATGGCCAGAATACCTATTATATAGAGGAACCTAAAATCTGTAATAGAAAATCTGGTCTGCATAAGAGGGTGGTCTTCTCTACCAGGTAGTATTTTGGATAAGTTTCACTGTATTGTCCAAATGATATGCAGTATCCAAATAATACTCACATAATACTGCAATTCAGTTCTCAAATAACACCACCAAACACTATTAAATAATACTGGTTGGTCTTATCTTCTGTGGCCTTCCAGGATATATAGACCCTGGGTAGCTCTCTTGTTTGCCATCCCCCACATTTATTTTTGTTAACCTACGCTTGAACCTTAGGAAATTTAAAGTAAAATTCCTTAGTATACAATTGTTAACACATTTACTCCATTTATGGGCAAGCACATTCAAATACCAGAGAGAGGCAGAATCTGGAAGATTAAATTCCAGGGACTTGCTGTCAGCCCATCTGCAGAATACAGGCAGCTCATGAGCTGTGTCATAGAAAAAGGCAAGCTACTATTAGCCTATATCTGGATCTATTTATGGATTTACAAAGCAACTGCAAATCTGAAGATCATTTTGTACATTGTGCAAGGTAGCTTTAATCCTGTAAAAGTGCAGTAAATAATAATAAAACTTTCTTTTTTTTGCAAAGGTGGGAAATTTGTTTGGACCTCAACGTTCTACCATAATAACGCTATACAATGGAGCTTTCGACTCTTCTTCTGTTATTTTTCTAGTTGTGAAGGTAAAAGATCTATCAATGAAAAATGATTTGTAGCTTTTTCTTAAAGGAATTGTCTCACTTCAGCAAATGGCATCTATCATGTAGATAAATACAAGGCACTTACTAATGTATTGTTATTACCCATATTGCTTCCTTTGCTGGCATCATTCATTTTTCCATCACATTATACACTGCTCGATTCCATGGTTACGACCAACCCTGTACTCCATTAGCGGTGGCCATGCTTGCACTATAGGAAAGGGCCTCTCTGGCATAGGCCAGCGCTTTTTCTTATAGTGTGCAAGCACAGCCACTGATGCAGGGTGGACAAAACCTCTGGAAACAAGCAGATACATTTTTTTTTGCCAAGATAAGGGGTATCTGATTATGGTTGTAGTACGTGTGACGATTGTGTACGCATGCACATATAAATACTATAAATTCACATACACGTGACAGACAGAGTGCCCTACCAATAACCTGAATAAAAGATCACCTTGATGTGTACATAGATAATGCTGCCTTATTGTAGACATAAATAATCTCACTATACGGTACACATAAAGAACATACTTATACTGTAGAAATAAGTGCTTCCATTCTGTGCCAATAAACAATACCTCTATACTGTACACACATATAAGGTTGCTATAAAGTGCAGACACAAATAATACCACTATATACTGCACACATAGTGTCCCCATATCTTGTACACAAAGATAACCGTACACAGTGCTTCCTCAGTGGAAGATAATATGGGGGAGATTTATCAATGCTCTAACGCCAATATTATGGTGTTAAAATGCCATAATCATGACATATGCCGTATTTGCGTTATCATTTGCAAATTCTTGGGCGGGACTTAGCATGGGGGGACAGAGCATCTGCTCCCTAATGAATTTAAAATAATTTACACCAGCAGGTCCAGAGATGCACCTCATTTATTAAGAGACATCTGCCTCTTAACTCCTTTCTGACTGACCACCGCAAACTTTTTTGGAAGTATATAAATATGGCGCCCACTGTCGCTCATGTTTTAAACTGCAGACACCTGGAGCTTACAAATACGAGTGATGATAGCACATTTAACCCCTCAGATGCTGTGGTCAATTATGACCACGACATCTGGGAGCTCAAAAACTTGGGAGCGCATATGGGATGTGGGGGAGGGGTCTGGATATGTGTGCAGCAGCCTCGGTATTCCTGAATGATCTGAGGCTGCCGCAGATAGGTTCCTATGGAGAAACTATTAAAAAGTGTTAAAAAAAAGAGTTAAAAATATAAAGAAAATTCAAAAATTAAATCGCTCCCCTTTCTCCAAAATTAAAATTAAAATAAATAATTAATTTAAAAAAAATAAACATCATAGGCATCTCCACGTGCGAAAACTCCCGTACTATTAAAATATTAAACTGTGAATATGGTGAATGGGGTAAAGGAAACAAAAATCTAAATCACAGATTTGCCACTTTTTTTGTCACCACCTCCCCCAATCATCATAAAGTCAAACACTTCAAAATGGTATCCATAAAATGGTATGCAAAAAAATAAGCCCTCTGTACACAGCTCTGTACACATAAAAATAAAAAAATGATGTTATTATGTTATAATTAGAGTTGATTCGATACCAAAATTTTGATTCGGTATCTATCCATAAAAAAGTATTGCGATACTCGATACCACGCGGAAAAAATAAAACACCTAAAAAAGCTGCGTGCATTCCACAACCGCCGGCTCATAATACAACAGTCCTATCCTATTTTTGGGGGGGACAAGGCGACTGAAAGAAAATGGCGAATCGTGCATTTTTTATATATGTTTTTTTTCCTTTACGGCGTTCACTGCATAAAAGAGGATTTTTTAATAGTTTGGACTTTTGTAGCGCGGCGATATGTAACATTTTATTTATTTATTGTTTATATATTTTATATGTAAAATTGGGAAATGGGGTGATTTATACTTAATATTTTGGTGTACTTTTTTAACTTTTTATTTTTTTTATTATTTACAGTTTATTTATTAACTTAGGGGCTAGAACCTGGGATCAATTTCATCCTATTCACCCTGATACAGCTCTATCAGGGTGAATAGGATCTCACACTCTCCCTGATGCCCTGTGCATAGTGCACACAGCAGCAGGGAGCTGACCATGGCAGCCAGGACTTCATTAGCGTTATGGTTGCCATGGTAACCGATCGGAGCCCCAGCATTACACTGCTGGGGCTCCGTTTAGAAGAGAGGAGGTGAGGGGACCCTGTGGCCACTGCCACCAATGATATTAATACTGAAGGGGGGACAGGGGGGGGGGGGCCCACACTGCCCACTAATGTTTTAATACCAATGCCTAGTAATGTTTGATATATAAACTCAGGCAGAAGAAACATGATGCCTGCACCTTCCTGTGACCGAGCGTTGCGATCCACGGCAATTAAGGGGTTAATTGCCTCTGATCGCGGTGCTGGGTCACAGGCAGGTGCCGTCAGCGTTTTTCTTCTGCCTGTGTTTGTATATGAAACGTTACTAGGCATTGGTGGCCAGTGCGCTCGCTCCTCCTCCGCCCCTCTCCCTCTATTGGTGGAAGCAGCACAGGGGGAGAGAGAGACTGCCTCCTTCTCCCCGTGCTGCCGAGGAGAACATGGCCACGCTGAGAGCAGCGCAGCCACGTTCTCTGATACTGGGCTGTGCAGTAGCGCAGCCCAGTATCGATAAAAACAATCCTAGTATCAAGCTTGATACCAGAGAAAAGTATCGAATGGGTATCGAAACTTCGATACCCGAAACAACCCTAGTTATAATATTGCGATCCAAAGAAAAAATGTATTTCTAAAAGATTTTTTTTCAATATTAAAATGCAAGACAAACTATATAAAAGTGGTATCGTTGTAATTATACTGACCCAGAGAATGAAGGGAGTAGGTTGGTTTTACCGCATAGCAAATGCTGTAAAAACAAAACCCATAAAACTGTGTCAGGATTTTTTTTTTCTATAATCCCCACTATATTCTATGCAACAGTAAATGGTGCTATTAAAAGTACAACTTGCCGGACAAAAAACAAGCCCTCTTACCGTTATGTGAATGGAAAATCTAAAAAGTTATGGCTCTGGGAAGGCTGGGAGACAAAAACGAAAAAAATTAAAAATTACAAAACGGAACTAGCCCGATCCTGAAAGGGTTAAAAAATGCATAGTCCGAAAACACAAGGTTAGTATGTAGTCTGTTAATATGGAAACATATAGATTTGCATAGGAGCTGTATACATTAAACAGTAGGTAATAGAGATTATTTGTAAGGTTGCTTAATTTTTTTTCTTATTTTGGATACTTTGTGGTGAAAATGGTGCACAACTAGAAATTAGCATGTATGTGAAGCCAACTGTAAGGGTCCAAAATGGGTCAGCATCCGCAAAGTCCGCAAAATGGGTCAGCATCCGTTCCGCAATTTTGCGGAACAGGTGCGAACCTAGTCATTTTCAATGGGTCCGGAATTGAGGCGGACAGCACACTATGCGCTGGCCGCATCCGCATTTCCAGATCCGCACTTCTGCATCCGCACTTCCGTTTACGCAAAAAAATAGAACTTGCCCTATTCTTGTAGGCATTTTCTATTAAAGTGCAGGCCATGTGCACATGGCCGGTGTCCGTGTTTTGCAGATCCATAATTTGCGGATCCGCAAAACACTTACGGACGTGTGAATGGAGCCTTAGCATGTCTATTAGAAGTATGCAGTTGTGTATTTCTAAAGCTGTCCATATCATACTTGCCAACTCGCCTGCAATGTCCAGGAGGCTACTAGAAAAAAGGGGGACACTCTGGACTCCAGGAAGAAGTGGCAAATCTCCTGAGATCTACATCGAAAAGCTGCTTTTTTCCCTGGAGAGCAGCTCTCCATGAATTTCAATGGTATCTGGCACTGTATCACCAGATGCCCAAATGTACACTGAGGAGGCTGCGCGCCCACACAAAAGGGGACAAGATGCTACTAGTATTGGGGTGTGGTCTAATAAACATGTAAATTATGGCAAATGTCCATTGCGGGCCAAGGGGTATTCAGTAATGGCTACGGCTGATGTATATATCTAAACTGTTTATCCTAGGTCCTCTATCAAAATGGAATTTCACTCCAGGATTTGTTTCTCTTCATATCAAGTTGCAGTATTTGCCACATTTTAAGGACAATTTTCTTGATGCCAAAGGCTCACATTCCTTTCCCTGTACCAGAAGGCTACAGATATGGGTATGCACATCAGTACAGTTTTTATAGGCTTTTGGATAGCTATTTTAGAGGTTTAAAGGGAATCCGTCACCAGTGATCTCCCTATCAAACTGTTTGCTTAGACACATAGCTGTAGTTCAACTAATAAAAACACTGTTTTTCTTTTGTGGATCTGAGGCTCCGTTTCCTGTTACGATACTTTTTCTTAATATGCAAATTCGGCCTTTGGTGCAATGAGAGCATCGCTATTGCTCTTGTTGCACCCAAGCTATTCTCCTCACTATGGCCAGCCTCTCCCTCACTGCTTTGCCATTGCCTGGCTCTGTCAATCAAAGCAGCCAGGGAGGGGCTTGCCACAGACAGGAGCAGAGTGTGGGTGCAACAAGAGCAATGGTGACACCTTTATTGCACCAAAGGCCTAATTTGCATATGAAGAAAAAGTATCATAATTTGGGAACAGAGCCTCGGATCAACAAAAAGAAAAACAGCCTTTTAATCAAGTGAACCACAGCTATGTGTCAATACAGACAGCAGGATGGAGAGGTCGTTGGTGACAGATTCTCTTTAGAACATGTTTATACTAGCCTTTGTTCACACTTGTTATCCCCTTTCTATCGGGGTTCATGTACTTCTCATTATCATATTACAGCTGTATACAAGTCATATGGCACCCATAAAAGTCTTTGAGGCCATGTTGTATTCCTGTAGGTCTTGCCATGTTCAATTAAGCGTTATATTATGCAGTTTTCTCCCGTAGAAAAATCGCCACTAGGGCATAACTATCTCTGCACCATATAGAGGCACCATACAGTCACACAAAAAGTGCTTACTGCCGCATACTATTGAGTTGTGGGGACTCTGTACAGATGTGTCATATGTGCTGAGCCGAACTGGAATTGGATGTTCTTCTAACGCTCCTACATAAGTCATTTTCACATTTCAGTTTTTCACTGACTGCACATATATCCATTGATTTTAATCTGTTTGTTCACACCAGGCAGGGGCGTAGCTATAGGGGGTGCAGTGCAGAGGTAGGATCATTCGCTACTGGGCCCAGGGGCCTGAAGGGGCCCAAAGACACTTGTGCCACATAAGAAGACACACAAAGCACTGAGGGAACGGGGGCCCAAGCTGAACTCTTGCACCAGGGCCCATAAGCCTTTAGCTATGCCCCTGACACCAGGGGTCAGTGAAAAAAGAGATGTGCTACTTGGGTCAGTGATGCAGACCAAAGTCTATGAGTCCATGACACAACATGGATGGCATCCGTGTTTGGCCTTTTTTTCACTAACCACAGATAGGAGATGCCCTGGAAATAAATTTCCAGCTGAGCAGTGTCCGTTGAAATATGAAAAAACGTGAAACGGACACAGAAATGTGAATGAGGCCTAAAACCTTCCACATACAATAAATAATTGTTGTCTTGAAGAGGGGTCCTTGAAAAATGTTCTATGTAAAGACAAAGCAAGAGTCTCCAAATTGTATAATTGACTGGGAAAGAGTTTTGACATTTGTACTGTGCAAACACTGCAATAACATACATCCCAACATTACCATCTTTGCTGGGACAATACCAGGAACCGGACCACAAAAGGGGCAGGGTTTAAAGGGGTTTTCTGGGATTTTAATATTAATGACCTATTCTTAGAATAGGCCATCAATATCAGATTGACGGGAGTCTGACACCCGGCACCCCCACAAATCAGCTGTTGGAAGAAAAGGCAGCGTTCCGTACGAGCACAGCCTTCACTTCATTGTTTACCTGCTCCCCGTTGACAGCGTGTGGCTAAGCAGGTGTAATTGCAAGCTGTCCAATTCATTTCAATGGGCTCTGTAGTATGCAAATGATTAGGAAGGAGCCGTTTCATAAAAGTGAATGGGACGGCTTGTAATTACACCTGCTCACCGCTGCAACAGTTAAACAAGGAAAGGAAGGCAGCGCTCACACAGAAAGAGGCCTTCTCTTCAAGCAGCTGATCGGCGGGGGATGCCGGGTGTCGGACCTCTACCGATCTGATATTGATCACCTATTGATGATAGGTCATCCATATTAAAATCCCAGAAAACCCCTTTAAGCAATTTCCACCCAAATGGTGGTTTTCTACATGTTACCAGGACAGAGTTTCAATGTCCTGAGTTTTGGAATTGAAATGTTGATAAGCATGTGCTATTAGCCAGATGTAGTACCTTGGCTGGAAGATATAACAGGCAAATATACAGGTATAATGTTTATAATGCTTGTCCTCTGAAGGAGTCTCATTTATTCTTTTCAGTTTGGGCTGTGGAGAGCTCAGTCAGAAAATATCCATGTCACCAAGCCATTCATCTAGACCAAATGATGGAGAGAAAGGGCAGAGAACAACAAACACTTCCATAAAGCGTCTCGAAAAACACGGTAAGAGTCGTCAATCTACCAACCAATCAGTAACCATACAAATGCTATAACACAGTAGTGCTGCAGGTTCTATTTGCAGTGGGATCAATGCTTCCATGTCTGACAGATTTGTGATGGATCACTTTTTACAGATCAAGATAAAAGTGCATCAGTTCCTAACAGACCCTACTGACTTTATTGAGATTTGGTAGGGCTGGCCACTAAGCCTAATAATAGGCGCCACTTTTTGATCTGTACAGATCACTTTAATGCAGTTATCTGCTTATGTCATTCTAATCCTGCCTGTAATGATATCACCTCTATGTATAGATAAGACAGGATCCTCCATTCACAATAGGCAATTGTCAAAGCGCATCTATTCTTTCCTTGTACAATGACCTCTGCACAGTTCACAGAGCATGCCCAGAAAACTCTCCCATAGAAGTCACTGAGGTTCCCTCTAGACCATTGTGTCTATGGCCCATGGGGCTGCTGTAAATGAATTTGAATTTTCTTAGTGATTTCTAAATGCTGTTAAGAAGAGTTCAGGCAAGATGGTCACCCCCATAACCAGATTCAGGAAATAGAATAAATCTGTAATCAGAAAATTAAAACAGATTAAAATAAAGGATATGTGTTGCTATCTGATTTTAACTGGAAGATAAAATTTGTGGTAACACATTTTCTTTAAATGATTGCATAATTGGAAAAAGTTAATAAAGTCCATACAACACCCAAAATTACTCTTTTAGTTCTATAGTTAAAGAATAAACCACTATCAAAATGTGCATGGCATTGCATATAACTAGCTCCAATGTGAGGAGGGGAGCCTAAAGCAACTAAAGTGTCTCTTCAAGAAGGTAGACAATAGGGATGAGCAAATGGACTTAGGATTAAACATTCGAAGTCGGTTCGCATAAAACTTCGGTTTAATACTGTACGGAGCGAGTGCTCCGTACAGTATTAGAATGTATTGGCTCTGATGAGCCGAAGTTATTACTTCGCGAAGTCTCACGAGACTTTGCATAATAACTTCAGAAATTGATTTATACTGTAAAAAAACAATTTCCTAAACTCGGGTTCAGTTCAAAACCCGAGTTCGGGAAATGTTTTTTTACAGTATAAATCAATTTCTGAAGTTATTATGCAAAGTCTCGCGAGACTTCGTTAAGTAATAACTTCGGCTCATCGGAGCCAATACATTCTAATACTGTACAGAGCGCTCGCTCCGTACAGTATTGAAACAAAGTTTTATGCTAATCGACTTCAGATGTTTCATCCGAAGTCGATTCGCTCATCCCTAGTAGACAACTGTCTCTGTAGCTTCACATACATGTAACTACCATGACTTGAAACATAACTATCAGCTAGACCAGAGACACCAATCTCAAGAGAGCAATATTTGAAATTTCTGTGCTCAGAACTGTTTGGGATGCTCCATATACTGCCTCCAGAAAAGTATTGATCCTTCTTGCAGAGATGCATACAGTCATGTGAAAAAATTAGGACACCCTTTGAAAGCATGTGGTTTTTTGTAACATTTTTAATAAATGGTTATTTCATCTCCGTTTCAACAATACAGAGAGATTAAAGTAATCCGACTAAACAAAGAAAACTGAAGAAAAGTCTTTTCAAGATCTTCTGTAAATGTCATTCTACAAAAATGCCTATTCTAACTGAGGAAAAAGATAGGACACCCTTGCCCCTAATAGCGAGTGTTACCTCCTTTGGCTGAAATAACTGCAGTGAGACGGTTCTTGTAGCCATCTACCAGTCTTCGACATCGGTCTGAGGAAATTTTACCCCACTCCTCAATGCAGAACTTTTTCAGCTGTGAGATGTTTGAGGGGTTTCTTGCACGTACAGCCCTTTTCAAGTCACCCCACAGCATCTCAATGGGATTCAAATCTGGACTTTGACTTGGCCATTCCAGGACTCTCCATTTCTTCTTTTTCAGCCAATCTTTGGTTGATTTACTAGTATGTTTTGGGTCATTGTCATGTTGCATGGTCCAGTTCCGCTTCAGCTTTAATTTTCTAACTGATGGTCTCACATGTTCTTCAAGCACCTTCTGATACACAGTAGAATTCATCGTGGATTCTATGATGGTGAGCTGACCAGGTCCTGCTGCAGCAAAGCAGCCCCAAACCATGACACTTCCACCTTTTCTTCAGTTTTTTTATGAGGTTCTTTTCTTGGAATGCTGTGTTTGGTTTACGCCAAACATGTCCTCTGCTGTTGTGTCCAAATAATTCAATTTTGGACTCATCTGTCCAAAGAACATTATTCCAGAAGTCCTGGTCTTTGTCAACTTTATCTCTGGCAAATGTCAGTCTGGCCTCGATGTTTCTCTTGGAAAGCAAAGGTTTCCTCCTTGCACACCTCCCATGCAAGTTAAACTTGTACAGTCTCTTTCTGATTGTAGAGGCATGTACTTCTACATCAACAGTAGCCAGAGCCTGCTGTAGTTCTCGAGATGACACTTTAGGGTTTTTGGAGACCTCTTTTAGCATCTTGCGGTCTGCTCTTGGGGTGAACTTGCTGGGGCGACCAGTCCTGGGCATGTTGGCAGTTGTTTTGAAAGCCCTCCACTTGTAGACTATCTTCCGGACAGTGGAATGGCTGATTTCAAAATCTTTGGAGATCTTTTTAAATCCCTTCCCAGACTCATAGGCTGCTACAATCTTTTTCTGAAGTCCTCTGACAGCTCTTTTGCTCTCACCATGGTGCTCACTCTCACTTCAACAGTCAGGAGCACACCAAACTAAATGTCTGAGGTTTAAATAGGGCAAGCCTCATTCAACATGCAGAGTAACGATCTACTAATTATGTGCACCTGGTGTGATATACCTGTGTGAGATCTGAGCCAATTTAAGAGGGAATACATGTGAGGGTGTCCTATCTTTTTCCTCAGTTAGAATAGGCATTTTTGTAGAATGACATTTACAGAAGATCTTGAAAAGACTTTTCTTCAGTTTTCTTTGTTTAGTTGGATTACTTTAATCTCTCTGTATTGTTGAAACGGAGATGAAATAACCATTTATTAAAAATGTTACAAAAAACCACATGCTTTCAAAGGGTGTCCTAATTTTTTCACATGACTGTACATGCAAGGGAGGACTAGCCATAGACCCTTACAGGGAAATTTCCCGGTAGGCCAGTTCAATGAGGGCAACCTGTGCCCTCCTTATGGCTGCTGGCCAGGCCTGGGTACATAACAATCTTATGCTCTCAGCATTTATTAATGCTAGGAGCATCTGGTACTTATGCACTTAGCTGGCGGCCTCAGGTCCTGATCTGAATTCAACTGTATCGCCATTCTCAGGACAGTGTTACAGTTAAATACTGCAGCAGGGGCAGCATTATTTTGTGCTGCGCTGTAGTATTTGGTTTTGCTCGTGAGGTATTTTGTGCTGCACTAAGGTAATGCTGGCCCCGCCTCCTGTTAGTTTGGTCCCTCATACAACATTGGGGCCACTTCTAGGTTCTTTTTTTCAGGGCCAATTTAAATTCCCAGTCCACCTCTGAAGATATGTTTTGAAGTGTTGGAATTTGACTTACATGGTAGCTATCTATAGCTTTCACTAGATGAACAGTTTACTGTCTTCTTGAGGAGAGCTATTTTGCATACTTATTCCCAGGGTGTTCCCTGCTAGATTGTTTTAAGGCTCAGAGTGGCATAAAAAACAATATAAGACATTCACCTTTACCAATTCCTGCCACTCCCGTTATGATAAGTCTCTAAGACTCTAATAGTCGGGAGCTTGTAATAGACCTCATCCTAGTGGGCGCTTTTTGGTGGCACATGGGTGACAGAAAGCATAATCTTGGACTCTCAATAGAAAATAATCCATATAATAGACAACAAACTGAAATAGCTACATGTATATTTTATGAAACAGTAATCTGAGCCATCATGTTTTCTTTCTGCAGACATTGAGGTCTCATTTCGGAGTTGTGTCCTATCATCACTTTTTGGGTGGCACCTGATTTGGCTTTCTCTTATGCAACTTAGACACTACTTATTCATTGGAACTCTGAACCCCACTATCACACGCTTAAGTGGAGGAGACCCACACCTAGGTTTGTATTATAAGTTATTATTAGGGATGAGCGAATTTCATATTTTGAATCTCATTTTCAGTTCGGGTTGTGGTATAATGTGAATTGTGTTATGGATTCCGTTACCACGGACCATAACGCAATTCCATGACGGAATGCATAACGCATCTGTCCGGTTTCTGTTATGCTGGAGTCCTTATGCAGGCCATAGACTTCTATTATGACGAAATGAATAACGGAATGTCTCTAAAGACATTCCGTTATGGAATTGCGTTATGGTCCGTGGTAATGGAATCCATAACGCAATTCACATTATACCACAACCCGAACCGAAAACGAGATTCAAAATATGAAATACGCTCACCCCTAGTTATTATGTACGCAGTTATAAATGGCTGTATATATATATTCACTTATGTGATGTCCAGGCCCCTGGACAGTTTTGTGGAATTTATGGACATTTGAAATGACATCAACCATATTATGTGAGAGATATGTGATGTGCGGAAATATGACATATAATCATTTTATTTATACATTTTTTTTCAGTGAGTAAATATACAAATGTTTTTGCTATATCCCAGTTTTTTGGGGTTTTGTGTGCTCCTTGGAATGGACTCATTATGGACAGGCACAAAAAGAAACACAAAGGTAATGACTCTAATATGTGTTTTCATATTCTGATTATTAACACATCTGTTAAAAAGATAGATACAGGGGGTAACTATAGTGGTTGTGATGGCAAGGGCCCCAAGGTGCTTTTGCCACATAAAAAGACATCATATTATAGAGTACAAGGTAGGTGGGGAGGGGACCCTCATACAGATTTTGCCTTGAGCCAAGATGCTAGCTAGATATTAAAAAATATTCAACATCTGAAAGTTGCAATGAATCTCAAAACAGTTTGAACAATGGCTACAAAAAGCTGGAAAAGTAAATGGGACTAATAAAAAACAGGTGGAGGGGTAATTTGCTGCTAAGTCGCATGACAGGGTATAAAAAGAGCAGGTTAGAGAGTTTCTCAGAAGAAAAGATGGGCAGAGGTTCACCAATCTGAAAAAAAACTGCATCTAAAAATTGTGAAAGATTTTCATAAAAAATGTTTCTTAGTGTAAAATTGCAAGGACTTTGAATATCCCATCATCTACAATACATAAGAGCATCAAAAGATTCAGAGAATCTATAGAAATCCATGTGTGCAAGGAACAATGGTCAATATTGGATGCTCATGCTCTACGGGGCCTGAGGCAGCATTGCATTAAAAACTGGAATGATTCTATACTGGAAATCGCTGCATGGGCTCAGGAACACCTCCAGAAAACACTGTGAACACAGTTTGCTGTGGAATATACACAAGTTAAAGCTGTATTAGAAGAAACCATGTCAACACAATCCAGAAACACCTCTGTCTTCTCTGGGTCAAGGCTCATTTAAAATAGAAAACTGTTCAGTGGTCAGATGAATCAAAATTTGAAACTCTTTTTGGAAACCACAGACACTGTGTCATGTGGACTCAAGAGGAGAGGGACCATCCAGTTTTTTTTATCAGCACACAGTTCAAAAGCCTGCATCTCTGATAATATGGGGTGTGCAGCTTACACATCTGGAAAGGCAATATCAATGCTGAACAGTATATAAAGGTTTTAGAAAAACATATGCTACCATCCAGACAATGTCTGTCATGGAGGGCCTTGCATATTCCAGCATCCATCACAACAGCATGGCTTTGCAGAAGAAGTAGAGTCCAGGTGCTGAACTAGCCTGTCTGCAGTCTCTACCTTTCACCAATAAAAAATATTTGTTGCATCAATGAAACTTAAAAATCCGGCAAAGAAGGTCCACCCTGTTGAGCAGCTAAAATCCTACATCAGACAACAATGTGAAAACATTTCTCTCCCAAAACTCTAGCAATTGGTCTCCTCCCTTCACAGATGTTTACAGACTGTTGTTAAATGAAGAAGGGATGCTACACAATGGTAGACATGGCCCTGTCCCAATGTTTTTAAATGCATTGTTGCCGTCAAGCTCTGAATGAGTTACTGTATTTTTGGCTCCATAAGATGCACTGGATGCATCTAGTACATAGAGGAGGAAAATAAGAAAAAAAATATTTTTACTCAGATCTGACCCCCATTCCTTCTAAGACCTCAAATCACATCCCAAATTTTCTTAGACCTCGGGTCAGACCACCAAGCTCTATCAGACCGCAGAGCTGACCCCCAAGTTCCATGAGACCTCTGCAATCAGACCCCCATTCCTTCTTAGACCTCAGATCAGCCCCGCAGCAGACTCCCTATTTTTTCTCAGACCTAGAATCCGACCCTCATTATACCCCCATTCCTCCTCAGATCAGACCTACATCCAACCTCTGTATCAGATCCCCATAATACCCCAATTCCACCTCAGATTAGACCTCAGCTCATACTCCCATTCCTCCTCAGGCTTCAGATCAGACACAAACGCCATCAGACAAAAATAAATACATGAATTTACCTCTCCTGCTCCAGACTACGCCAACACTCAACATTCCATGGTCTTCTGCCAGCCTAGCACTGCACTGTGGCCTGACATTGCACAGCATCAGGTCATAGTGCATTGTGGTGCCTGGAAGAAGAACAGGGAGCAGTGAGTACACCCAGCACAGCGATTCACTCACCACTCCCTGAGCCTCCTGCATACTAATGACCACTTCCATAATGGAAGGGGTGGTGGGAGTCAGACCCCCACCTATCTGATATTGATGACCTGTCCTGAAGATAGGCCATCAGTATCAAAATTGTTAACAAGCCCTTTAATCATACAATCGATTGGCTTCTGTCCTTCTTGTCAGGGAATAAAACTAATTCTATGCACTGATCTGGCTTTAAGGAAAGGGACCTAGCTCAGGTGGACGTGCACATTGCTATACACTATGAACACCAGATGTAGATACTATCTAAGAAGATGTCATAATTCTGCACTGAATGTTCTTTTTTCTTTCTTTTTCTTTTTTTAACAGCATGCAAATTGCAAAGAGTGTGTATTTTCTATGAACTAGACAAAGAATATGCTATGTAACAGTGGGATAACCCCTTTACGGGATGTGCACATTAGGCCTTAGCACCTACAGCATTAGCAAGTGCTTACATGTATCATCCATTTGGTTGTACAAATAAATGTAAAGGAAATGTGTTGTTGTTGTTGTTTAATCCACAAATTGCTCCATTTCTTCCCAATGGGGGCAGAGGTATTCGTCTACTCTACCTACCCCTCATCCTGATTCACTGCAGCTTTGATGATAATTTCCGCATTGTATATTCTCAGTTACAGAGCCGCTTGATGACCTCCGCTCTTCAGTCCTGTCTCTGTTACTGACCACAGTTCAGTGCATCCTCTTTTCACTCTGCGCCTCAATTTCCGAGCTTCCTGCGTTGTATCCAACTTTCATCCTCCAAGTACTTAATCGGTCCTTCTTGTATGGAGGAAATGCTGCCTTTCTGTCTATAGCGTAAGTAACCTTTTGGAAAACATTAAATATATTTTCACAGTACTACGAGACTATAAGGAAAGACTGTGGTGCCTATGGGGGTTGCCACATGAGAAGTCATCAGTGTTAAATATGGCTCATGGATTAATCTTCTATTTTTGCTGCAGTTTTAATAGGGTAAACTTTTCTACATTTTTTGTCTTGTAGGTTCCCATCTGCACACTTTGGAAAGCTGTATGGACTGTTGATGTCTCTTTCTGCAGTGGTATCTCTCCTACAATATCCAGCATTTTATATTATTCGGACGTACCTGCATGGAGACCCTTTCTATGTATGTTAACAGTTATATAGATGAAGATGAACTTGCTACAAATCTGTAATTTGTCACTCATGATTGTATTTTTATGTTTTTAGGTTAATATTTCTCTATTGATCCTGATGCTTCTAACCTTTGGACACCCAATTAATGTTTTTCTGGTTTGGAGACAAAAGAAACATTTGAGAGACAAGGCAGAAGAACAGGCATACCTTTAATCAGTTTTAGAGAATCCATCACCTTTTTTTTTTTTTTTTTACTTATATTGCAAGAAAACTGAAATCTTTGAAAATATATGGCATTTATTAGTATTAATTATAAATTGAAGTATTTTAAGGTACCTTAAGCAGGTCTGCTTTTTGACAAAGTGTGAACCTGAGTGGCCAAATGCTGAAATAGTATACCAAGAACATGGTTATACAGTAAATTTAAAAGGCAGTATGAAGAGGTCAAAAAAACTCATCTCTAACACATACAGGGGTGCTGCAAGCTCCAATGCACCCCCTCCCCAAAAGAAATAATGTTTATATTCATATAAATTTATCCAATATTAGCTAGCGCCCCCATACACTATACAGACACCAATAATATGTCTTCAATGATTGAAAATGATCTTTTTCCTCTGGACCAGGCCACCACAAAGACTCCTTTCAGCGCCCTCGCTAACCTTCATCAACCTACACAAACTCCCTACCCTGCTGATACCCCCGATTCTGTGCCAATCACTTCCCCATTTATCCCTATTACCGCACTTGCTGTGTGGCACAATTGCCCCCAATACTGTACATTAGATATAACGTCAAAACTATAGTTACCCCCTCCCCCAAAAAAATAGTGCCATACAGACTGCACTCATGAAAACAATAGTGCCAGATAGTAGGTGCCCCCTAAAATAATAGTGCCAAACAGATAGTGCCCATATTGTGCCACAGAAATTAGTTATGTCTCGATCAGTAATAGTGCACTACACAGTAAAAGTAACCCACTTTATGCTCCACAGATAGTGCCACCTTTTGTACCTCACAGTAATAGTGCCCGTACCCAGTAAAAGTTACAATTATCAATTATACAGACTGCTGTCACCCCCCCCTTCTTTCACATAGACAGGTACCGATGGCCCGTCTGAAACACAGGCTGCTCTTCTTCCCTCTATCTCTCTCACATACTGTTACCCATGCCCCTTCTTTTACAGACTACTTTTTCTGTCCCCATCACTCATACACTGCTCTCCATCTCCACTCTTTCACGCAGACTGCTCCCCATAACCCCCACATAGATTGCTCCTCATGTCAGCCTCTGTTAGACTGTGTTTGTGTATCTTCGCTACTAAAGAGCACACCTGCTTGTCATTTGTCTACAAATTTAACATCTATTGATATCTATGGTCTTTTTGGTACTATCTATTAAAATTAAAGTGGACTTATAGTGATGGACAATTCCTTTATATGGATAGTATATTTTCTTTATTGATAGAGCAGTGTTAGGGCCATATTTGTATTATTTTGATGGATGATTATTATGCTGTCTGGTAATGTGTATTTTCTGTATTGTATTTCCATTGTGCTCTCTTTCCTTCTAATACCTGATCAATACTAGGTATTTTTGATAAATAAAGATTTTTGTATAATTTTATTATATTAGTCCCATTGATCCTTTCTTTTTTGAACTTGGACTGCTCCCCTTTCTCACCAAGACTACTCTCCACACCCCTATCTCACACACTGCTTCCCATGGTCGCCCCTCACACACAAACTGTTCCCCATGACTCTCCCTCTCACAAAGACTGTTCCCCATACTGCTATCTATGCTTCTATGGTCTCCTCTCTCACAGACTGCTCTACATACTTCCTGGTCCCCATGCCCCTCTCACATAAATTACTCCCCATGCCGTCCTAATTCACAGACTTCCCCCCCATGCTCCTCCTCTCTCACAAAGACTGTTCCTCATGCTCCATTTATACAGATTTCCCCCTGCACAGACTGCTTCCCTTTCTCACAAAGACTGTTCCCCATACTGCTATCTATACTTCTATAGTCTCCTCTCTCACAGACTGCTCTACATACTTCCTGATCCTCATGCCCCTCTCACATAAATTACTCCCTATGTCGCCCTCATTCACAGACCCTCCCCCCCCCCATACTCCTCCTCTCTCACAAAGACTGTTCCTCATGCTCCATTCATACAGATTTCCCCCTGCACAGACTGCTCCCCTTTCTCACAAAGACTGTTCCCCATACTGCTATCTATGCTTCTATAGTCTCCTCTCTCACAGACTGCTCTACATACTTCTTGCCCCTCTCACATAAATTACTACCCATGTCGCCCTCATTCACAGACTCCCCCTCCCCCCAATGCTCCTCCTCTCTCACAAAGACTGTTCCTCATGCTCCATTCATACAGATTTCCCCCTGCAGAGACTGCTCCCCTTTCTCACAAAGATAACTCTCAACTCCCCCTCTCATATAGATTTCTCCCCGCTCACAGACTTCTCCCCATGCTTTCTCACAAAGATTGCTCCTTATACCCTATTCATACAGATTGTATCCTTCTACAGACTGCTCCCCCCACCACACCTCTCCATGCCTCCCTCCACACAAACCTTCCATGATTTGTAGCAGGAGGCTGTACACTGTTTCATCCCTGAAGTGATCATGGAGATGAGTACAGGGAGGAGAAAAGGGACCATGCAGCTAATGTATAGCTGTAGAACTCTCTGTGTGATCGAGTAGGGCGAAGTTTTTAAGCTGTGTGTCCATGTTCCTGGACAGCTTAAAGGGGTTATCTAGACTTTTAAAATAGGCCATCAATATTGAATGGTTAGAGGTCCAATACTTTGGACCACTGCCCATCGGGCGGTGGCACTTGACTGAGTGCTGCAGCCACTTCATTGTTTTACATCATTCCTGATTCTTTACTCAGAAAGCCTTACTTTTAGCAGAAGCTGTCCTGGTTTTTGTAGCTTTATGTCATTCACTTGAAAGGAAACAGTGGCGGTGAGACCCCTCCAGGGATAGGGGTCCGAGGCAGTTGCCTAGTTTGCATCTCCTCCCGCCATGCCAACCCTGACTTCAAGAGACATAACTAGTAGTTCTTCTAATCTAAACATTTCAACAAGGCTTCCTTTCCTGCATTCATTGGGACAGCATTTAAGAAGATGACATTGCTGAGGCTTTAGTGTAAGTATTCAGTATGAACAAAGAAAGACAGCCTACTTTTTATTAGTACATAGTCCCTTGTGAATTGTCATGTAGAATTTGGCAGTAGTAATCCAGCCGTGTATAGAAAAACATGACCATATGCCTAGTAGGCCTCACGTGATGAAAAGCAGTGACAGATAGGGACCTTAAAGGGAATACATCACCTGTATTTTTTTTAACTAATTACAACTATACGATCTGTTTTTGTCTCCTGATAATATATTTTTTCACTCTATATTTTGCTTGATTGTGGGAGCGAGCAGCCAAATTGGTGCTCTTAGCTGTGAAGACACCAAATAATCTAGGTATCTTTGGGACAATAGATTTATAGCACTATCAAAATGATTGGTGAACAACCTAAACAATAAAAAAAACATGGCAAAATCTTAATAATAACATATGCATACCACAAAATGGTGCCTATACGAAGTACAGGTTGTCACACATAAAACATAAGTGGTTCCATGTCAGAATAGAAGTAAAAATGTTATGATGTTCAGATTGTGGAAGACAAAAAAAGCTTCACCTGTCTTAGTTACCCTGTGTAACCATTGTGGGGTATTAAATACATGTAGTAGCAGCACAATTAGTAGCATCAATTTTAAAATGTAACTTAATTTTATTGGGTTAAGGGGTTATCCCATCTGGCACATTTAAGGCATATTGATAAGACATACCATAAATGTCTGATGGTGCAAGTCCCACCTCTAAGAGCTGCTCCTACGTATTTTAAGAACAGGGCACCGAAGTGAATGGAGAGCAAGCCGCACTTGCGTGGCCGACAGGGGTTGCGACACCAATGAGGGCAGGTGAGGCGATCAGGCAGCACCAGGTAGGGGCAAGTGGTGGGCAGTGGAAGGGCCATGGGCAATGAGCACTTTTATTGTGGCAAAGGGGTTACATTAAGAAATTGGCATTTGTGGGGGGGGGGGGGGTTAGTTTTGTCGCCACAGGCAGCAGAAAGGCTAGGTGCACTGGCTTGGTGGCCGACCCTCTATTTACCATTATGGGACTTCCAAAAATAGCTGAGAGCACCAGAACCAATCACGGTACATAAATACAGCACCAGAACCAAGCTCATTACATAACTATGGCACCAGAACCAAGCATGGTACATAAATATATCACCAGAACCAGCTGCTTACATAAATACAGCACCAGAACCACGCATGGTACATGAACACAGCACCAGAACCAAGCTGATTACATAAATACAGCACCAGAACCAAGCATGGTACATAAACATAGCACCAGAACCAAGTTAATTACATAAATACAGCACCAGAACCAAGCATGCTACATAAATATAGCACCAGAACCAAGCATGCTACATAAATATAGCACCAGAACCAAGCTGATTACATAAATACAGCACTAGAATCAAGCATCGTACATTAACAGAGCACCAGAACCAAGTTCATTACATAAATACAGCACCAGAACCAAGCTCATTACATAAATACAGAAACAGAACCAAGCTTATTACATAAATATATTAGCAGGACCAAGCACAGTACATAAATACAGCACCAGAACCAAGCATTATACATAAATATATCAACAGAACCAAGCTGATTACATAAATACGGCACCAGAACCAAGCTGATTACATCAGTACAGCACCAGAACCAATTATGTTACAGATATATACAGCACCAGCTCAAAAACAACTCAATCCATATATCATTTTAATAGTCAGGTTAGCCCTTGCCATATAAGTATGTGAAGTGTGACACTACAGAATCCAGTATGCCCCGGAACAGGTCTAAAGGTATGCTGGGAGTTGTAGTTTCACAAAAGAGAATGCTACCACACATCAGAACACTGTAGACCATACAAGTGACTACAGCACTGATCAGACAGTTAGTGACTGAATAAACATTTACAGTTAAAGCGGCTCTCTCATCCGTATTAACTCTACCCTACCAGAAATATAGCCTAGTAGGGTTGATGATGCTGAATAAAACGATACCTATCATGTCTGTCAGTGGTATCGTTGCAGAGAAAAATGAACTTTTGAAATTATGCAAATAAACTATTTGAGCACCAGGAGATGGGCTTCTGTGGTTCGAGCACCGCTCCAGCGACTTCCCTCTGCTTTTTATCATGCGCCCCCGCCTTTAGATGGACAGAGCCAGACTGCACACGTGTCCAGAACGGCGTGTGCGCACGGTATCTTCGCCCCCCCGGGATAAAGCCGAAGATGTTGAGCGCATGTGCCGTTCTGGAAGTGAGTGCAGTCTAGCGCTATCAATCTAAAGGCGGGATGGGGGGGGGGGGCGTGATGAAAAGCAGAGGGGCATCATTATAGAGCACCAGGAGCATCGCTGGAGCCGTACTCGAACCGCAGGAGCCCAACTGCTGATGCTCGAATAGTTTGTTTGCAAAATTGTAAAAGTTCGTTTTCCTCCGCTATGATACCACAGACATAAGACAGATATTGTTTTAATCAGCGTAATTAACCCTACCCAGGTTAGATGCCTGGTTGGGTAGAGTTGATCCGAGTGACAGAGCTCTTCTCTGGAGTTTTTCTCTTTCCTTTTCTTTTTCTCAGGTCCACACCATGATGACTTCTCTTTGCCGCGACTTGTGTCTGCAGTCCAGATGTCTTCAGCTTCTTGCTTTACCAACCCATCTGCACTCTATATAATAACTCTAAATCCTCTTAGTGCCACATGCTGTGCCCTGAATATAATAGTAACATACTATGCCCCGAAAATAAAGCACCACACACACTGCCCATATAGATGGTTTCACATACTCTATGCCCCATATATAGTGCCTAATACTCTGCACCTCCTTATATAGTGCCACACACTCTGTGCACATGTATATAAAGCCTCATGCTCTATTCCCCTGTATATAGTGCCACAAGCATTGTGCCAACTGTATATAGTGCAAAGTTCTGTGCCCTCTTTATATAGTTCCAAGACCTGTGACCCCTTAATATGGTGCCAGTTTCTATGCCTCCTTTTACTTTAACCCCTTTATACTGTGCCTCTTCCTTTGTGTTTCCTATAGTATCTCATGCTCTGTGCCCCCTATAGTGCCTCATGCTCTTTTCCTACCTCTAGTGCCTTAGGCTCTGTGCCCCCCATAGTGCATCATGCTCTGTAACAATAACCTGTTAGTGCTGCCACAGAGTAGTTATTCCCTCTTAGTGCCCACTTCACAGCAGAATGCCCCACATAGTTGTTATGCTCCCTTTGTGTATTCGAATGCCCCCAAACATTAGCTGTGCCCCCAGAGAGTAGGATGTCCCCATGGTGCCCCTTCCCACAATAGTTATGCCCCCTTAGTGTCCCCACATATTAAAATGCCCCCACAGTGCCCCCGCACAGTAGTGCTGTCCCCTTAGTGTTAATAAAATAAACTACTCACTGAACCCCATTCCCATGGTTAATGAACAACATCAAGCACTCCCCATCAGCAGCATGACGTGGTGATATAATCAAGCCTGCTAAGTTGAGAGCGCACAGGCCAGTTTCCCAGATGGAGAATGATCCTCGGCCTGCCTGCTTTATAGTGTCCTTTCCAGTTCAGCAGGCACAATGGTGTCACTGCACCACACCTGCTGCTGGGAAGAGTGGCCGGTGGAACAGATGACTCCCTGCTTCACTATATTATTCAACAGTATCTGGGTTATCAGGATGCAGATACAGTAGAATTTGGAAAATATAACATCGGGACAAGGTATTATGGTGTCCCAGGCACATTGGGCAAATGGTGCCCCCTTTGTAGAATTAATTAACAACTGTCTTACTTGCTAATTAAGTAAATTATAAAACATTGTCAAAGTTGCAGACACAGTATACTAAAGTATTTAATCCGGCCACCTACAACTCACGTTTCTCTGACTGGAGTCTTTCTCTTTTTTTTTTATCTATTCGCCCCAGACTGCCGCGAAAACTTTTTCCAAAGACTGTAGAGTTTTTGGTAGCTATAGTGGCTTAAGAGGCAGCAGTCACATCTGGGCCTGTGGGCCAAAAGACCCCACTGTAATATAACAAGACACCAGTATTATAATAGTACTATGGGGGCCTGTAACAGATTTTACATACAGGCAAAATCAGCGGCTGCAGAACTTTATAATTCACATCTCAGCTGCTGCAGAATCTCATAATACACATTTCAGCTGCTGCAGAACCCCATAATACACACCTCAACTGCTGCAGAACATCATAATACACATTTTAGCTGCTGCTGCAGAACACAACAATATACACCTCCGTTGCTGCATAATCCCATAATACACACCTCAACTGCTGCAGAACCTCATAATACACACCTCAGCTGCAGGACATAATACATATTAACTGCTGCAGAACATCATAATACACACCTCAGTTGCTGCAGAACATATCAATATACACCTCAACAGCTGCAGGACCTCGTAATACACACCTCCACTGCTATAAATTATCATAATACACACCTCGGCTGCTGTAGAACATCTTAATACACACCTCAGCTGCTGTAGAACATCATAATACACACATCAGCTGCTGTAGAACATCATAATACACACCTCGGCTGCTGTAGAACATAATAATACACACCTCAGCTGCTGTAGAACATCATAATACACACATCAGCTGCTATAGATCATCATAATGCACACCTCAGCTGCTGTAGAACATCATAATACACACCTCAGGGGCTGTAGAACATCATAATACATACAACAGCTGCTGCAGAACATGATAATCTGATGTTACAGAACACATATGGCTTTGATCACATCTGTGTTAGGGGCCTCTATTGCTGATCAGGTTATAAATGCTGGACAAAATGTTGCAGCCTGCCAGGCTCCATAATGGAAACCCATCAGATCTCCTCATAGTCAGTGGGATATGTCATGGGTTGCATCCGTGATGTGCCAGATCCTACACTACCGTGATTTTCGTTGCTGTGCTCCTATGACAGAACAGATCAAAGGAATTCACAAACGCAGATGTGAACAAAGCCTAATACACACCTCAAATATTTTGAACATCATAAGGGTCCATTCACACGTCCGTAGTGTATTGCGGATCCACAAATTGCGGATCTGCAATACACCCGGCCGGGACCCCCATAGAACTGCCTATTCTTGTCCACAATTGCGGACAAGAATAGGACATGTTCTTTTTTCTGGAGCCTCATACCGGAAGTTCGGGGGCGCGCTCCGGAAATGCGGACAGCAAACTATGTGCTGTCTGCATCCATTCCTGCTTTTTATATATATAAGAGGGGGTCAGCGGCACTGCAATGTTCTGCGCGCTTTTTAACCGAAATATTCGCCACATGCGCAAATGTCCAGTGTGTTGTTACCAATCTAGTGGTGCTCTGCCCATGATATATAGATCAATGCGATTCGTCATGCGAGGAAAGTAATAAAAGAAGGCGGCACTCACCATGGAATTCTTCAATCTTGCTTTATTTCGCTGTAGTTACAGCATAAATTCGCAAACAATGAGGGCTGCGGGCGGACGCCAATGCAGGTGGTTGGAGCGGGACGGCCTTTTCGCGCACAAACTTGCGCATCATCACGCTGCTATCACGTCCATTGCGTCATTCCGTGACTTTATACCTCAGGTTCCACAGTGATTGATGCAGGAACACTGCACCCAATCACCTGAGACAAATATTGGACAATTTAAAACCAAAACATTAGTGAAGGAGAATGTCAAAAAACTACATCACAGGCATCGACACAATGCTTATAAAACGCGCAATTGCGCGCAAATTATTTTCGCAAACAATAAGTATAATATACTGCTACAATTCGCATTACTAGTTAATACTACAGGTGCAACACCTCTAAATCACGTACTTGGTTGCGAGCATTTATAAAAAAACTGACATGTCATTTCTGTCATTGAGAATGTGGGGGCCCATAATGTGGGGTTTTCATGATCCACCTTGCCTCGCATCGCAGGAGCGCGCGGTGCCTATCCCCACCACGTGGGGGGCACCGCACCACTTCAATCCCTGCAAACGCGAGGCACCGCGGATCCCCCCCATGTTGCTCGCGAACGTGTTGTATCAACCTGGGTGAACCCCTTCCCGTCCTTATAGAACCAATGTGCTCACTCTCTCCACCAAGGGCCTAATCGTTTTACCAATGTAAAAGGTGTGGCACACGCACACCATCGCATATACTACGCATGGAGTGCGACAAGTAACGCTCTAACCACCTGCATTGGCGTCCGCCAGCAGCCCTCATTGTTTGCGAATTTATGCTGTAACTACAGCGAAATAAAGTAAGATTGAAGAATTCCATGGTGAGTGCCGCCTTCTTTTATTACTTTCCTCGCATGACGAATTGCATCCATTCCTGCCCCATAAAGAATGAATGGGTCCGTACCCGTTTCGCATAACGTGTGAATGGACGTGTGAATGGACCCTAATAGGGACAAGAGAACTAAAAGTGTCATCATGACCAGATTGAAAGAGGAGAGAACTACAAATTCCAGCATGTCTAGGCTGTAATTCTGGGACACCAGTGGATATTATATGGAGAGGTGTAAAAGAGGAGAGAACTCCCAGCATGTCTATTCTGTTATCATGGGGCATCAGTGGACATTATAGGGAGGGGTATTAGGAGAGAACTACAAATCCCAGCAAGCCCAGACTGTTAATATGGGACATCGGTAGACGGGACACGGTGAGGGACATAATAGGAGAGAACAACAACTCCCAGCATTTCTGGGATGTTATTATGGGATCTTAGGGGGCAATACAGGGAGTGAATATAATGAAAATAACTACAACTCCTAGTATTTGACACATAGAACATGAGAAACCACTAACCTCTCCTCCATATAAATCACAGGAGCTCCGCTCCCTCACATCGTGACATCACACAGGTCCTTCACCACTTCTCCTCTGCACTGCTGAGCTCTCTCTTCCTGCACTGGTTACAGCATGATAAAATCACACAGGTCCTTCTCCACCTAGTATTTCAGTACCCCAGAGAACTACTGCAAAGGGTTAATTACTGCTATTAAGGTAATTTAATGTTGTCGAGTTAAATAGTGATTTACTGATAAGCATTCGCTTCCTCATGCACTGTGTGATACTAACAGCAACGTATGTACTCTCACAGTAACATTGTGAATTCAGTAGCCTGATTTGATGGGCTGTCAGCCAGACAGATACCGCTTCATGCAGCACTTTTTGAAACCCAGCATTTATGGCGGAAAAAAACGGACCACCATCGGATCCTATCATAGTCAATGGTGATCTGGCGGTACACGGTCGTACCTGGCAATACTTAATGAAGTGAGCTCCAGTAGCCTTATCCTTAGCCAAATTAGACTACCAGAATTCAAATGTAACTGTGAACAGGGCCTTACATAGAAACATAGAAACATAGAAACATAGAATGTGTCGGCAGATAAGAACCATTTGGCCCATCTAGTCTGCCCAATATACTGAATACTATGGATAGCCCCAGGCCCTATCTTATATGAAGGATGGCCTTATGCCTATCCCATGCATGCTTAAACTCCTTCACTGTATTTGCAGCTACCACTTCTGCAGGAAGGCTATTCCATGCGTCCACTACTCTCTCAGTAAAGTAATTCTTCCTGATATTACCTTTAAACCTTTGCCCCTCTAATTTAAAACTATGTCCTCTTGTAGCAGTTTTTCTTCTTTTAAATATTCTCTCCTCTTTTACCGTGATGATTCCCTTTATGTATTTAAAAGTTTCTATCATATCCCCTCTGTCTCTTCTTACTTCCAAGCTATACATGTTAAGGTCGTTTAACCTTTCCTGGTCGTTACAATGGCACCTTTCAATGATTGGGATATATCAAACAGTAATAAGACCACACAGTGTGCTGTATAGCCGATGACCTCAATATTTTACTACTTCTTAGCCTTCTGATGAGATTCCATAGCTCAGTGGTAAGAGCATTGGCCCTATAAACCAGGAGTTGGACACTGAATTCTCGCTGGGACCTTGTTTGTATTTTACATTTAATCAGAATATACACTCAGTGATCAACCATAACAACCCCCTTCAGGGCCGGCACTGTACATCTAGTCCAAGGTTTAAAAATTGTGCCTGCTCACAACCAGAGAAGGCCCTTAGCCACAGGGTTTCTGCTGTTTTAAACAGCAGACCCCTAAAGCTAATGTCTGCAATCAGCGATAATGCCGATCACAGATGTTTAAACCCTCAGATGCTGTGGTCAAAAGTGAGGGATTGCAATAGTGCTCATCTACCCGGAATTAACAGTTTATCTCCAAAAATTGCCTGTTCATGTAAAGGGGCTTCTACTGTGATTTTATCTGTTATATAATTGATTACTTTTAGTAATTGATACAGCAGTGTAATACCATTATAATACAATTCAAAATGTAGTCAAGGCCCCAGCGAGAATTGAACTCGCGACCCCTGGTTTACAAGACCAGTGCTCTAACCACTGAGCTATGGAGCCTCTATGTTAACATGTTTGCTGATGAATTGTAGTCTGTGCTCGGAAAGTATTCACAATTCCAACTAATTTACAAAGTGACAGTTGTTCATATGTCTACTGTTCAGCTAATTGGTGAGGGTGATGGGTGTCAGACCCCCACCAATCAATAAAATCATAGGCATTGCCTGTACGGTGAACATCATACATGAATAAACAAAACCAAATGGCTAATTTGTCGTTTTTGTCTTTTTACCTCCCAAAAACTGAATAAAAACCGATCAAAAAGTCATACACACTCCAAAATGGTATCAATGAAAAGTACTAAAACACAAGAAAAACAATATAAATATGGTATCGTTGTAATCGTACTGATCTGGACAATGAAGGGCACAGGTCAGTTTTCCCACATAGGGAACACCGTAAAAACAAAACCCAGAAAACTTTGGTGGAATTGCATTTTTTTTTTTTTCAATTCAATTCCAAGTTTTTTCCAGCTTTCCAGTTCATTGTATTAAAAAAGGTCCTCATATGGCTATGTGAACGGAAAATTTAAAATGCTTTGGCTCTGGGAAGTCAGGGAGTGAGAAGCGAAAAAACAAGAACGGAAAATCGCTATGTCAGGAAGGGGGTAATATTATAGTTGATCAGTATATATGCTGTAGTCATCTAAAGGTCCTGAATTATGTACCTAAAGAGGGAAGTCTTGTATTATCTGTATGCTGTGTAATACAAATTACACTCAGTTCACACTTTCGCGTAAAACGCCGCTTTTGAACGCACATAAAAACGCACAACAGTAAAGGAACCATGCATTCCAATGAGGGTGGTTCACACTTGCACGTTTTTATGCGCGTTCATAGGCGCCTATAAACGTCCGGCGCATAAGCAAGTATGTTCGCGTTAATTCGGGCTTTTTTCGAGCGTTTGGTGCTAATAGACTTCAATGGGAAACGCGATAGGCGTGTTGTTCGGGCGTTTGTGCAGCGTAAAACGCGCCTATGGACGCGCGTTTTTCAAAATTCACACCTCAGATTGGCCAAACTATATAGGGGGGGCTGTTTGGTCATTGGCCAACTATGCAGTCAATCACATAAACGCGCGTTAAACGCGCCTACACTATTTACCAAAACGCTTGAAAAAACGCGCCTACACGCCAGTCTTGAACGCACCAAAAACGCTAGGCTTCAAAACGCTCAGGTCTGAACCCAGTGTTACATTTAAAAGACAAACAAGGCCCCAGTAAGGCTACATGCACACGACCGTTGCCAGCCTCCGCGTCTGCTCCTCCTTGAAATTTTGCGTCCGGCAAAAAAAACGGATGATGGACAGTTTTTTTTGACGGATCCGATTTTTATGGCAGATCCATTGTAAAAATGCCTATCCTTGTCCGCAAACGTGAAAAAAATAGGACATGCACTATTTTTTTGACGGAATGAAAACACGGATCACGGATGTGGAATAAAAACGGTTGACCATCCGCATTTTTTGACGGACCCATTGAAATGAATGGGGAAGCATCCTATCCGTGAAAAAAAACGGAGCGGACGCGGAAACAAACAACGGTCGTGTGCATGAGGCCTTAGAGTGCCTTCACACCTGGCAGATTTTGTGGCAGAAAATTCTGCGACTGAAGATCAGTTCCATTCATCTGTTCCATTTGCTGGGGCAGCAAGCACATGGATTTTTACAAGCCCCATTATGGAACTAATTTTCAGTCGCAGAATTTTCTGCCACAAAATCTGCTGCGTGTGAAGGCAAACAGCCAGCTGCTTAGTATACACGACCCGTGCGTGGACCAATGAGCTACGGAGTCTCATTGGAAGCCTTATTTAGGTGCAGGATAGTAGAATGGAGACGCACAGACAGTACAAAAATAGTGCTAGACATGTGCGCATGATAAATTGCATATAAAACCATAGGGCGCATAGTAACAGAAACATTGGTGGGTAGAAGTAAATGTTTTAGGAAATGCAGACTGCAGTTTTGTTTTATTAGACTGCTTGTACATGGTGCAAGCATTTCCTGATAACTGCCATGTGTAAAGATGGCGCTGATCAGTTGCCCAAAAGCAATTCATCTCTACGGGGATGAGCGATTAAAGTAGCAACTACAGAGATTATTGCTGAATGTCGATGCAGGGCTCATCTCCTCTGACGAACCAGCAATTATCAGGAACAAACAGTTCGTCTCCAATAATTGCCTGCTGTGTCGGCTCACGTAAAGAGGCTTCTACTGTGATTTTATCTGTTATATAATTGATTAAGCAGTGTAATACCATTACAATACAATTCAAAATATAATCAAGGCCCCAGCGAGAATTGAACTCGCGACCCCTGGTTTACAAGACCAGTGCTCTAACCACTGAGCTATGGAGCCTCCCACATGCTAACTTCCTTACTTTCCTGAACTGTAGTTTGTGCCCGGAGAGGATGTACAACTCCACCCAACTTACACAGTGAAAATGACAGCTGCTCATGTGTCTACTCTAAGGCAGCACCGATTGGACAGCACATGTGTAGTAATATACCTGATCCCAGGATAAACAATGAGTCATGAGCAGGACGTGTAGTGAAAAAAGCTGATGAGAAGCAAGACGTGGACAGTAAGAATGTGTGAGAATTATTAAAGGGACATCCCAATTATGTGGCATGTCATAGTGATACAGTAGCATAGCAATACACCATACACATGGTGAACGGAGCAGTGCTACAGTTCCCTGTATAGAAGGTAGACGAGGACATTGCTGTTTAGGGTGTGCTGTGAAGGTCCTGAGACCATAAAGTGATGACATATCCTACAATGATGTCTTTACTTGTGATGGTGGGAATACCCCTTCATCAATTAACATGTTTGATATCCCCAGCATAGGAGTGGGGTCTAACCACTCTTGGACTGGCCCACAGGCAAAGTGTGCCCCTACTCCCCCACCCCCGGAACAAATGGCAGTAGACTCACTGCACTACATATAGACAAGCAGTGTCCCAACCAGCCTATGCCTCCATATAAATCAGCAATTAGTCTTACCGGTAATTGTTTTTCCAGGAGTCCAACATGACAGCACATGGGAGGATGTCCATCCCCATCTCTGTAGGGACAGGAAGCAAGACAAGTTTAAAAGGTCCCTCCCCCACCCCCATTGACCAGTGTTTTCCAAATTACTACACAGGATAGATGCCACTTAATGTATTTATTTTTTGCCACATCTTACAATGTTAACTTCACACTGCAAAATCAAATAATATGGGTGGCCAATAGGAGTGCTGTCATGTTGGACTCCTGGAAAAACAATTACAGGTAACACTAATTGCTGATTTTCAGGACATCGCCCATGATAGCACATGGGAGAATTACCCAATGAACCTATTAGGGAGGGACCACAGCTTGAAGGACCTTCCGACCAAAGGTTAATTTATGTCTGGTCGGTAAGTCCAACCTGTAGTGTCTATAAAAAGTGCCATAGCTAGACCAAGTTGCTGCTTTACAAATTTGGTCTACTGTAGCGCATGCCCTTTCTGCCCAGGAGGTAGATATCGCCTTTGTAGAATGAGCCCTAATAGAGACCGGACAGGTTTTGTTCTGAAGATGATAGGCCTCTTGAATAGTCTGCTTGATCCGTCTGGTTAATGTCCTTTTGGTGACTTTTTTCCCCTCTAATGCCTTCTCCAAACTGGACAAAAAGGTTTGAGTCCTTTCTTTCTGTCTCTGTCTCCTGTAGATATTTAAGAACAGTTTGTACGTCTAGGCAGTGAAACTGCGCCTCTCGTGGATTTATAGGGGAGGCACAGAAAGAGGGCAGGATTATTTATTGTTCCTTATGAAAAGATGTTATCACTTTAGGTAGAAAGGCTGAATCTAGTTTAAAAATTAATCCATCGTCCAAAATTCTCAAGTAAGGTTCTCTTATAGATAGGGCCTGAATCTCCCGTATTCTATGGGCCGAAGTGATTGCTAACAAAAAAGTGGCTTTCGATTATACTGTAAGTATTTTAGGGATATAGAATCTATCGGTTCAAAGGGAGCTTCACATAGGGCGTTTAGCACTAGCAAAAGATCCCGAAGTGGAAAAGTCTGTCTCAAGGTGGGCCTCAATCTGCTTATAGCTTTTATGAATCTCCTAATCCACCGATGTTCGGCTAAAGGGTAGTCAAAAAAGGCAGAAAAGGCTGAAATCGGTACTTTCAGAGTGCTAGGCCTTAGTCCTATATCAAATCCCTTTTGTGAAAAAAGATTAGTGCTACTGAAGGGGATTAACAGCCTGGGTGGACTACTGATAACCAGGAACCAAATTTTTTCCAAATCCTCTTGTATATTGCCGTAAGGGCTCTTTTGTAGCGTTAAAATAACAGTGTCAGATAAACCCTGCCTTTTTAGCATCTGCCTTTTAGGATCCATGCTTTCAAATTTAATTTCTTCAGATCTGGATGAAGTACAGGTCCCTAGTAAAGAAGGTTCGGTATCAACGGTAGTGACACTGGCTCCTCTAGGGCCATCTTTTTTAGGAGCAGATACCAACTTCTCTTTGGCCATGCTAGTCCTATTAATATGATTTTCCCTGGGCTCTCGTTGATCTTTCGCAGAACTGACAGGATAAAAGAAATTGGTGGAAAGGCATATGCTAGCTTCATGTTCCATTTTTGAGACATTGAATCCACTCCTAAAGGGCTTTCCTTGGGGTTTAGATAAAAGAAGTTGTCTGTCTGAGTATTCTTCCTGGAAGCGAATAGATCCAACTGAGGAGATCTCCATTTGTGGCACAGCTCCCGAAAAACTTTGCTCAACATCCATTCTCCTGGTAAAAAAAAATTTTTAGGAAATCCGCCGTAATGTTTTCTACCCCTCTCTGGTGTAAGGCCGAGATTGATAGTACATTGTTCTGAGCCCAGATGAAAATTTGATTTGCAATCCTTTGGAGCTGAGGGTTTTGTGTCCCTCCTTAGTGTCTGAGGTAACATACTGTGGTCATATTGTCTGACAAGATTTTCAAATGTTTCCCCCTCAGGCTCTGGGTTGCTACTTTTAATTTTTTCAGAACTGCTGTTAGTTCTCTTGCACTCGAGGATCTTTGTTTTTCTATCAAAGACCATTCTCCTTGAAAAAATTGGTCTTCTACTTGGGCCCCCCCTAAGCCTCTCAGGCTGGCATTGGTAGTCACCAAAAGTACCCCTTTTTGAAGATTTACTGGATCTATCCACCAGTTTAGAGTATTTTAAATTTCGTTGGTATTAAAATCCTCCTTTCTAAGGACTTTGCGTTTCTGTCCTATCTGGAGAGGATCAGATTTTGCAGAGGTCTGGAACGAAATTGAGCACAAGGAACCATGGGGATACAGGACATCATTATTCCTAACACATGCATCGCTTCCCTGATGGTACAACTTATTTTCGTTTTGAAGTAGGATATTTATTTTATGAATGCCTCCTATTTGGGTGTTGGAAGGAAGCCTGTTTTACAGAATCCAGAAGCACCTCCAGAAAAATTTGCCTGTAATCCATCTGGAGATCAGATTTTTTTAGATTGACCAGCCACCCTAGGTCGTAAACAGGGCCGGTGCAAGGATTTTTGCCGCCCTAGGCAAGATAAAAATTGACGCCCCCCCCCCCCCCCTTATCAGATGATCTCTTGTCGTGCGCTTTCGTGCTGCAAACTGGGGACGGAGCGCCAGCATGGCGGCACACATGTACGAGCGGCAGGGCAGACCCGGCAGGCTATTAACCCGCCGGAACAACCTGCCGGACTGCCCTGCGGCCTGGGAAATTAGCCTTTTATATGCACAGAGCTATTCTATTCTAGAAGCAATGCCTCTGTGTGAAAATAGCTCTGTGCATGTCACCAGAGAGAGCATTTGTGCCGCAGCCACCGCCTATTGCACACAGCCTCTGAGGCCTCATGTCCCTAACAAAAATCCACTGCATTTATTTATAGTGGTCATAACATTTTTACATAGGTGATGGATGCATGTGGGCTGACAGTCTATGGCATGATGACATCACATGCTTGCTCTCGCATATTGGTTTCTGAATCGCTGCGTTCATAAATAGGTTTTGCATCAGGCCTCATGGACTTAGTGAGGTGTGCACAGTGCAAAAGCCTAATTGCCCATGCCCTGCCCCCATCACAGTAAAGTGAATGCTCACGGTCACCTCACTGAGTGCTCCATGAGGCCTGATGCAAAACCGGCACTTTATGAATGTATGCTTCAGAAACCAATATGCAAAGCAAGCATGTGATGTATCATCATGCCATGTGGACTGTCACTTAGCAGTTCACTGTCCACACAGTCACACACATGCATCCACTCTCTGCCGTCAGCGCCGCATGTGTGTGACTGTGTGGACAGTGAACTGCTAAGTGACAGTCCACATGGCATGATGATACATCACATGCTTGCTTTGCATATTGGTTTCTGAAGCATACATTCATAAAGTGCCGGTTTTGCATCAGGCCTCATGGAGCACTCAGTGAGGTGACCGTGTGCATTCACTTTACTGTGATGGGGGCAGGGCATGGGCAATAAGGCTACGTTCACACGACGACAATTGTCGCGCGACAATTTGGGAACCACTACACTGCAACATTTGTAGCGCGACATTGATGTCACATTAATGTCGTGCGACAATTTTATAATGGGAGTCTATGGTGGTGTCGCACGTGCAACATGCAACATGTTGCGACTGCGACACAACAGTCGCAAAAATCCATCCCGGATGGATTTTCTCCGACTTTCGTGTCGCAGTCGCAGCATGTCGCACTGCGACACCATAGACTCCCATTATAAAAATTGTCGCAGCGACAATAGTGCGACTTTTTGTCGCGCGACAATTGTCGTCGTGTGAACGTACCCTTAGGCTTTTGCACTGTGCACACCTCACTAAGTCCATGAGGCCTGATGCAAAACCTCTTTATGAAGGCAGCAAATCAATTCAGAAACCAATATGCGAGAGCAAGCTGCTGATGATGTCAATTGTCATCATGCCAATGCCATAGACTGTGTCACCCCAGGTCCCCCATCATGTTATGTATGTTATTATTAACAGTTAATAATTTACTGTACTCACTTGTACTGTCTTTGACTCTGTGTGACTGACTGTCTGCGAGTGACAGTCGACTGACAGTGACTGTGTAGTGTCCAGGGCTCCAGGCAGGCAGTCGGCAGTGAGTAGTGACCGGGACCTGACCCGGTCTGACCGACGCGACCGTCCTTTCTCCTCACCTCTACTACGTCTACTATACTACTACTGGCCAGGAGCTGAGGAGCTAACAGGCAGTGGCGGGCAGGCGCGCTTGACGCTGGCTGACGTCTGACGACGTGACGTCAGTCCAGCTTGCTTCCCTGCGCGTCGCTGCCCTGCTATTCAACCTGGCTGGCGGGGGGTGGATCCTGGAGGAGCTTGACTGCAGCCAGGAGGCAAGGCCAAAGACAACGTGATATCTTTTGTGAGGCCGCCGGCCGGCCGAGCGCCCGCCCTCCATGGTGTGCGCAATCGCTGCCTAGACACTGCGCCCGTGCGCAGACTGAGTGAGTCCATCTATTTTAGTGCCACCGGCTCCTGCCGCCCGCTGTTTTTTTTTTTTATAGTGCATCCACATCGCGATTCTCAGCGCCGGCGCCCCCTGCTAAATTGCGCCCTAGGCAGTTGCCTAGGTCGCCTTACAGGTGGCGCCGGCCCTGGTCGTAAAGTAGATTCAAAGTTGTCTGAAGATGTTCTGTCCGGACTTCCTGCAATTCTGCTGCCAAGAGAAAATCGTCTAGATATGGGACGATGATTATGTTCAGTTGTCTCAAATAGGCCATTATTTCCACTACCTTCTTGGTAAAAATTCGTGGGGCAGATGAAATCCCGAAGGGTAGGCACTAAAATTGGTAGTGATAAACTATGTCGTCTATCTTTACTGCAAACCTGAGATATTGATTATACTCCGGATGTATGGGAATGTGGTAGTAAGCGTCCATAAGGTCTATTGTGCACATTAACGCCCCTGGTGTGATAAAAGGGGTTGCTGTCTGGATTGATTCCATCTTGAACCTGTAGTAACTGATCCACCTGCTCTGAGACTTCAGATTTATGATAGTCCTGAATGATTCATTCATTTTTTTATATCAGTGTAACAACTCGGGGTCATTTAGCTTTTCCAGATCGCCGTCTTATCACCTTAGACGGTTGGCACACATCAAGAAGCCACTCCACCACTGTAGATTCGGGTGCAAACTGGCCACAACCAGCTTTATTGTCACAACAGCAGTACAACAAAATCATAAAATTAAATCCTCGGCCGTCTGGCCACTGACTAAACAGTCTTTCCCTCTCTATCAGGATCTGGGTCTACCACCCAGCTCCCCAAGACACATCACCAGTGCTTACCCTACACACAGGGTTAGAGGGTCCCGGCTCCCACAGGTCTTGACACAGCCTGCTCCTTTCCCAGACTGGGAACCCTGATTGAGAAGCTCAACCCACATTAATCCAAGCTCCTCAGCTGGCTGATAATTATCCCCATTACCAGCCTGACTGCTGCAGACAGTGGGAAAAACTATTTTCCCAACCTTTCTTGTTCTCACCCAGCTTTCTCTGGGTGAGATATGCCACTTCAATGGCCTTCCTATGGCCTTCTGGCAGCTCCACTGCCACATATCCTCCCCCCCTGATAAAGGCCTTAGGACTTTTCACCTTACTTAAACCCCCTCCAGGGTCAAAGCTCCTACGCTGGGAAACATCTGAGGTTTTCCTCCACTCCAACTCAACGGCCTTAGTTTCTTCAGCCTTTGAGACTCCTTTGGAGTCTTCATCCACTTTGTTAGCCTTCTCATCCCTCTCGGACACAGAATCATATACTTGCATTCTTAACTCCTCCTCCTCCTCCGCAAGGTTGGAGGTACTGGGGACATCAGGGTCTTCAGACTCGTCGTCTTCTGGCAATCCCTGCAGAGGTTCACCCAGGATATGGTTCTCCTTTCGGGCAGGATCTAGGAGAGCCAGCCCATCGGAGTAGACAGGACCCTCATACTGGTCGTCGGTCCCTCCGTATTTCTTCCCCAGCGGACTGCTGGCTTTCTGGAACACATTGACAGCAGAGGGAATGTCCCTCATGACCAGGTCCTGGCCACACACTGCCACGAGTCTCTGGGCTTCTGCATCCACCTCAGCACCATCATCTGGTTCAGCAGATACATCTTCCATCTTCTTCTCTGCCTCGGCTGGCACCACAGCGCCACCACCTCCAGACCCATTCTTAACGGGCTCTGACTTCATGGCATCTTTTAGAGGATCTTCCTCTTCAGGTATCTCATTTTCTTCCATCTGCTGCGCAGGAGCACGCTTAGGCCTCTCTAACTCATAGACTTTATCTTTTCAGCTCCTGAGATCTTCCATCTCTGCTCTGAGTTGCTTGTTCAGCCTCTCCAACTCATCTCACTCCTTAAGCGCTTCTTCAAGTGCTCTAGCCAAGGCGAGGGCCTTGGTCTTCTTAGTTTTTTGCACCAGCTTGTTAGCAGCGCCCCACTCTTGGGCCTTCTGTTCTAGCTGCTCTTCACTCTGTTCTGGCGTAACAGCAGTTGTAGGAGTACCACCATTCTTCCTTAGACACTCTGTGGGATTTCCACCCCGGGACTCTTCAAGCCCATTGTTGATGTCTACTATAGACTTTTGTGTCTTTCTGGAGTCTTTTCCCATCTCCAGGACACCAGGCGGTAGACCCTTCAGTTCATTCATTCAGTCTCCTCTTTTGACCCTTCTGCAGCCTTCTTTAGTGACTCTGAGACGACAGTTAGTCCCTTCTCTATCGTATCTAGGGACCGTGTGGCGAGAGTGAGGTCAGCCTCCTGTTTGCAGCTGTAGTGTCCTGTCAGGTCATCTAAGACTGTCTTGATATGAGCTTCAGACACTAGGCTGAGGTCACCCGACTGAACTCTCATCTCGTCGGACATAACAGTCATCTGGTCGCTACTAGTAACCACTTTAGTTTGGCAAGACCTCGACATGGAAGCCTCTCTCTCCGAGTTACTATCGGTCACAGAACATGTGTTATATATATCGCTCGTGACATTCTCAATCCTGTCCTCTAGGGGCACCGATGAGCTAATCCCCACCTGGGACATTTTATTAATCATAGAAACCTGTGCAGACTGCATACCCACTTCTAGTACGTGTGGTACACCCTCTAGAACTGCCCCATGTACTTGCATATTTTTCACAGTGGTTTCCCTCAGTTGTGAGCTCTCAACATCAATTAGCATTTTTATACCATCCACATTTTTACCAACAGGGGGAGCTTCTTCCCCAATCACAGCCTGCAAAGGAAAAGGACTGTCATCATCCTCATCACTTCTTGCACATAGATCCACATTATCATTATACATTTCAACAAACTCTGCACCTTCACTTGGCACCGTGTCTGCACCATTGTTTCCAATGGTCATTTCACTTAAACCATTGCTTTCTATCTGCATTTCCCTTACACCTTGATTTAAAGGGACGGGTACAGGTTCTGTAGGAGCTTCATTACTTTCTACAGAAGTGTCTCCATTGCCCCACATTATGTCATGCATGAGTCTATTTGCAACATCAAGTCCATGAGTCTCTGTTCTCACCATGGTCTCATCCTCCGTGAAGACCACCGGATAGTCCACAGTATTCACATAATTGTCCTGGACAGACATCATTCTACCTCTTACCCAGGCTAGCATGGGATCTCTGATTTTCACCATCCCAAATCTAGCCTTGGTCACAGGCACTTTAGACAACACATTGAGCTTCTCCCCTGCAGATTCCTGCGAGGGAGCAACTGCAACAGGCTTTACAGCCTGTTCAGACACAGCATTTTTCCCATAGTCACTCATTTTTGAGACATTTTCTCGCCGCTGCCCTGTATCACTCACCGGCCCGGCAGGTAGCAACTGCCGCCGGCTCACTGCCACAAAATTATCAACAGGAACAGTCTTACCAATTGTCGTCACTGACTCAGCACTCCCGGAACATAAGGGTAGTCCAGGAATATCTCCAGCATGGTCACCTCCCTTCTCCTCAATGCAGTAGTTGCCACGGGAGACGCCTTGGACTTGTCTCCTGTCTTTTTCCGGACGGACATTCCAGCCGCACCCTTTAGAATCATGTGCACAGTCGCAGGGAATATAGGAACTCCTGAGAATCACACCGTTCGCCATCTCTTTATCTTCCCGACGGTTACCCTTGGCAACGGCATATCTTGGCTTGTCCTCTGGAACTCCCGGGACACCACCGGCCTCTGGTACTTTTTCACAGTGACCATACAGCGTTGAGAACCCTTTCCTCAGGGCCAGCTGCAACTGTGCCTCCAGAGCCTCTCGCTCTGCATCAAATTTCGCCAATTCCTTTTTAGTATAGCCAATCGCTATGGCCATTTCTTCTCCCTGCTATATGCGCCAGCGCCGCCGGACGTACTCTTCCATAAGTCCCCTTTTCTGGGCTACTGGCCCTTTAATTCACTGCAGTTTTACTCACACCACAGCAAAATAGTCCACACGCTTATGAGCAGCACCTGCTCCACTGGACAAAACAGGCTTCCGGCCCTTTAACTTCACACACAGCAAAGAACAACTTTCAGCAGCACCTGCTGTCTCGTCGTTGCCCCTAGCAACCAAGTGTTTTTTACTTTTCAGCACGGACACTTTCCCTCCAGCAATCCCGCAGCATTCAGCACAGACAACGCTTCCTGGTGCCCTTGGCAACCTGTTGTCTTGCCCTTTTAGCTCGGCAGCACCCAGCTTCGTGTGCCATTTTCATGCCATAGCATACCTCCACCATATTTAACAACTCGGGGTCATTTAGCTCTTCCAGATCGCCGTCTTATCACCTTAGACGGTTGGCACACATCAAGAAGCCACTCCACCACTGTAGATTCGGGTGCAAACTGGCCACGACCAGCTTTATTGTCACAACAGCAGTACAACAAAATCATAAAATTAAATCCTCGGCCGTCTGGCCACTGACTAAACAGTCTTTCCCTCTCTATCAGGATCTGGGTCTACCACCCAGCTCCCCAAGACACATCACCAGTGCTTACCCTACACACAGGGTTAGAGGGTCCAGGGTCCAGGGTCCAGGGTCCAGGGTCCAGGGTCCAGGGTCCAGGGTCCAGGGTCCAGGGTCCAGGGTCCAGGGTCCAGGGTCCAGGGTCCAGGGTCCAGGGTCCAGGGTCCAGGGTCCAGGGTCCAGGGTCCAGGGTCCAGGGTCCAGGGTCAGGGTCAGGTCAGGTCCAGGGTCCAGGGTCCAGGGTCCAGGGTCCAGGGTCCAGGGTCCAGGGTCCAGGGTCCAGGGTCCAGGGTCCAGGGTCCAGGGTCCAGGGTCCAGGGTCCAGGGTCCAGGGTCCAGGGTCCAGGGTCCAGGGTCCAGGGTCCCGGCTCCCACAGGTCTTGACACAGCCTGCTCCTTTCCCAGACTGGGAGCCCTGATTGAGAAGCTCAACCCACATTAATCCAAGCTCCTCAGCTGGCTGCTAATTATCCGCATTACCAGCCTGACTGCTGCAGACAGTGGGAAAAACTATTTTCCCAACCTTTCTTGTTCTCACCCAGCTTTCTCTGGGTGAGATATGCCACTTCAATGGCCTTCCTATGGCCTTCTGGCAGCTCCACTGCCACAATCAGAAATAGTTTTGAGTAATGGCCCTTGAATTGTTGGGACTGTGGAACTGGAATTATGGCTTTCATGTTGGATAATTTTTGTATATCCCGTACCATCTGGTATTGCAGGTTGTTTGAGGGATCGTTACACAAAATTTTTGAGGAGGAAGGGATCTAAACTCTGATGAAGGTCCATCACTGAAGAACAGCAGCCTTCCTCCTACTGGTCTGGCGTCATTGCTTCCCTGTGCCTTTTCCACCTTTAGGGTAGCTCTATCTTCCGTTCTTACCCATTCCTCGTCCAGAAAAATTTTGCGCTTGTGTTGGTATTTTCCGAAAGGACTGGGTCTTCCTAAGTTTTTCTTCTGCAAAACCTTTTTTCCCATCGCCCGCCTTTTCTAGAATAGTGTCTAAAACTGGCCCAAACACATAGAAACCTGAGAATGAAATGGAACATAACTTGTTTTTTGAAGCAATGTCGTCAGACTAGTTTTTAGCCATAGAGCTGTCCTGGAAATATTTGCTAATGTACCATTTAAGGCCGCAAATCGAATAGACTCGGCTGAGGCTTCCGCTAAGAAAGCTGTAGCCATCTTTAAGAGCGGGACAGAGTCAAGTGTATCTTCTCTGGCTGTTTTTAGTCTAAGATGGTTTTCCAACTGATTTAACCACAGCCCCATTGCTCTGGCTACAGATGTAGTCGCAATATTAGTGTTGATCAGAGCTGAGCATTCCCAGGCTCTTTTAAGAAGGCCGACATCTCTATTTTTGAGATGTCGTCCCATAGCTTCGTATTGTCTGGATTGAATACAAGACGATTTTTTCTCTTGGAATAGATAATTTTCTTTTTGTATCTTGCCACTCTTCCAAAATCGTTTCTTTTAAATTGGAATTAACAGGGAATAATTTCATTATCTAAGCCCTCAAGCCCCCGAACATTTATACTTATATTGATTTAGTTTGCTGCACCTCTTCCACCTCCATAGTCTCTTTTCCTGCTTATATCAAGGAGTCTAAGAACTCTAAAGAAAATAAATATTTTTTTGAGTTGTCTGAAGCAACTCAAGGCGTACATTCATTTTCCTCTACCTCGCCTTCAGAAAAATACGGCCCTTTCAAATGCTCATCTGAATCTGACTCAATTTGAATTCTCATCTTTTTGAGTGCAGGAGGGGAGACCGGAGGAGGAGGGGTTAGACAAAAAACTGTTGCCTGAACCTCTTCTCGAATCATACATCTAAGATCCGATAAAAAAGACGGTTGTTCCTCTTTAAGCAGTTTGGCAATGCAGTCAGTACATAGTTGTTTTTTCTATGTCTCTTGTATATTTTTGCCACAAGTCGCATATTTTCTCAGTCTTTTCCTAGGTTCTGGTAGGGATTTATGTCCCGCCTATTTTTTCACCTAGGAAACAACCGAAGAAGTCATCACTTTAGTTAAAAAGGAACACGTGTCTACTGTTTTATAAGAAGGTCAGGTAAGAAACTTACATGCCCCTGTGCTGAGGTGTCAGAGACTGTCTCACCCTTAGAAGACATAAAGGCCTCCATGGTAGGGTTTCCAGACCTATCTAGGAGCGGTTTACCCCTTTTATGGGGCTTACCTTTCTTGCCCACCCTCTGCAGCCGCGACGCTCCTCCTCCGTCTTTAGGGGACAACCCTCCAAGGGAGGGAGTCGACCCTGTATGCGAGACAGCATTTACAGGGTCTCCAGCATACTAGCTGTGCACCGCCACTTCCTGTACGCACACCGACGCTAGAAGTGATGTCAGATCTAGCCGTCACACATGCCACCTGGGTGAAGAAGGAGAAGGCGTCTGCTGAGCCGAGAGCCCCCGGAGGGGAAGCGGCCTCAGCCCCTCATCTACCGCGGCTCTTAAGGTATGATGAGGTGTGCTAGAGAACCCCCGGAGGGATAGCTAGCTGGGCTCCCTGTTATCGAGTCATGGGGACGTCCTGGAAAAACTGGATAGATTATTTTAAAAACTACCAAGTTTATTATTAAAGATGTATCGGAGGACTGAAATGACCAGCCTCAAGGACTCACCTTCTAGAAGTCGCTGCAGGGACCTTCATAATCAATCATCTGCTGCTATGTGAGCAGTTTATACTGTATTTGCATGTAGCTCTACAGTGGGCCCCCAGAATGAATTTTACTGGTGGGTCCAAGGCATCCCAGTCCAACACTGCTTATATGTGGCAGTCTATGGAAAGAATAAAATGAGGACAGATTCTCCTACTGGCATTTACACCATGAATTGCCCAAGTAAAGATGTTATTGGACATATATAGCGCTCAATCTGTGCATGGTATAAGGCATAACCTTACTCCATATCGATCCTGCATTTCTCAGTACACATGACATGCTCCATTGGATGCCATATGACATCCCAAAAGAGGCCGACAGAGAAAACTGATCAGTACTGTACATCCATATAAAATCATTAATTATTTGTGTTTGTGAAAAGGTTGAGGGTACGTTCAGATCAGAGGTAGAAACCAGGCAGGCTGTAACGGCAGAGGAACAGAGGAAGATGGCGATACGCTTCCAAAAACGCTTTCATACAATAAAATGGTTGTTTGGTATCCTGGGGTCATGAAGCCCACTTTTTCTGGGATTTGTCTACTGAAACCTTCTGGACCTCTGGTGGGCTTGCTGCGGTTACCATCTGCTCTGCTATATATGTGCTTCTCAGAGTTGCACCTGCTGTTGCACAACCCTATTTGGTGAGATGTGCTACTTTTCTCCCTCCCTTGCTAGAGCCGGTGGTACTTTACCAGGGAGTGCCTTGTTGTGTAATTCTTTTTCAGCTTGATCTGATGGTGATCTGTCTGCTTTCTGGCATAAATCTCTGGTTTCGGCCATACAAATACAGTTTTTTCTGTCCCAGCTGACAGCCAGAACAGGCTGTCGGATCTTCAATTCTAATGTGAACCTACCGTTATCGATCTCTGAAATAACCCTGAAATTGGACTCCTACCAAAAGGGGGTAAAAAGTGGACAACTCCTTTAAAGAACAGAATACACAAGACTGGCATAAATAGGGTATGAGGTATATGCAGATAAAATGGTCCAGATTTTCCCTAGGAAATTCAATAGAAGTGTGAATAAGGAATTAATTGAGCACTGAAAAATGAGCAATGAGGAGCGCTATAGAGCACTGAATGGCAAAATGTAATGAGAGACTAAAGGTGTGTCCCAGCTAAACAATATATTTGGCAGCGGGTCAAAGGGGCTAAAAAACGTAAAATACATGGCTGACTGTGAGGTCGGGTTCTCTGGATAGGTCATCAGTATCTGATCATCAGTATCTGATCAGTGGGGGTCCGCCAAAGGGACCCCTGCCAATCAGCTGCACTGTGGCAAGCACTGCACAGTGCCGTCCATTTGATAGCGGCAGTGCTTGGTATCGCAACTCAGCTCCACTCACTTCAACAGGGCTGCGCTGCGCCTAGGCCATGTTACTAATGAACGTGACATCACATGGCCTAAGCAAAGCTGCGCAAAGGTCGCGGAACTACTGCGAGTGCGGGTGCCTTCTCAAACAGCTGATCGACGGGTGAGCCAACTGAACAGATACTAACCCTCTGACCTTGCGGCAAATTATTTTTGATTAGCTGGAACACCCCTTTAAGAGAAGTGAACAGCATTAATAAATGCTAAAAAAAGCACTGAACTGCAGTACTAAAAAAACAATATTGAATTATGGGTGGCAGTATTAACTGAGCTTTGACCATAAATATAAAAGAGGTATTCCCGGATTTCAATATTAATAGCCTATCCTCACAATAGGCCATCAATATCTGATCATTGAGGGGTCAGACACCCCACGATCAGCTGTTACCAGGTACTCTGATGCAGGAAGTCGGCATCAGACCTACATAGCTCCATCCATCATGATGTGGATAAAGATGGTTATGCAGTGTTGCTCCTAATGAAACAAAATTTTGAACAGCGCTGTCCACTACACAATGGACGGATCTGTGCTGTTCCAGCGCCAGAGCTACAAGGTAACGGCTGATCGTAGGGGGTGCTGGGAGTCGGACACCCACTGATCATGTATTGATGGCCTATTTTGATTGGCCTTCAATAATAAATCCTGGAATAACTCTGTAAATGAGCAATAAAAATCAGTATTAAGCACAAAACGGCAGTATTAACTGAGCACTGAACTGCGCTATAAATTGAGCACTAAATGAGCGCTCAAATAATGTAGGTTTTGTATGATGGTATACAGCAGGAATGCCCAACCTGTGGCTCTCTAGCTGTTGCAAAACTACAATTCCAAGCATGCTTGTTCAGCCTACAGCTATTTGGGCATGCTGGTAGTTGTAGTTTTGCAACAACTGCAGGGCCGCAGGTTGAGCATCACTAGTATAGAGTAATCCTTTTTATTGCTCCTTCTTGCATTTGGACGAGATCTCAGTATTATGTACAGAGTGCATCCAGCGATGGGCAGAGTGGCGAGCCTGGGTGGTAAAGCTTCAGCCAATAGTTGCAAAGCACTACTGTCATGTCCCACAACTCCTGTTTTTTATTTGTTTTCTTCTTATTGCTATTATTGAAGTTTACAGTTGTCCCTGCTATGTCCCTGGCTCTGATGTGTGGACCCTCCCTTCTTCCTGTCCCTGGTAGCCATTCTTGTGTTCAGACATCTCAAGTTGAGTTCTGGCAAAGAGTCATCTTTTCACCTAATGTTTTGTGCATACCTACAAATATTCAGCTTGAGAATAACTCTCCTCTGGAATCTTCACACCTACCTCCACCTACCTCTAGGTTTCAAGAGGTAAGGACTGGTCCAGCAGAGACATACTGACAGTGACTGTCTCAGAAGCTTCACACGTGCAGTCTGGTTATTGAGTCAGAACAACAAGTGATGTTAGAGAAGTGGAGTCATTTTGGAAACCTTTCCTGTACAAGCAAGTATCATACAACAGTAATTATTTCCTGGAGTGTTAAGAGTTTACAAATGAATGTCATGACATTTCAGGCAAGATGTTGATTGGAACAGAATCAGCAACATCAGTTTCCATTTGAGGAGCAGAACAACAAAATAACAGAAGTGCTGGGCTCATTATATAACTGAAATGAATGGAGATGACCAGGCCACATTGACTTTAAAGGAGTCCGTTTCAGTGTCTGCTCTTTTTGGTGGAACGTGCGACGGAGGCCCTGAACAGAGCCTCCAATGCAGATGTGAACAATTTGAGCTCTGTCCTCTTTAATTTATTATTTTATTGGTGAATTGGAGCTATTATCAGATATTGATAATATTGATAATATCCTGAGGATGGTTCATCAATATAAATCGGTGCCCAATCCCTTAAACCACCTAGACTCATCCTCTTAGGTTGCCAGGAGATGGGCCAGGGTCTACCCACTGGTTAGTCAGTGGAGAGTCTTGTTCTGCCTGAGGAACAGTGATGACTTACATGTGCATTCTCCTCACAGCTAGGCCCGAACTCAGAGAACCTTCATCTCTGAGACTTCTACAGCCAAGGAAGCAGTTTTACCATCAAAAGTCCTCCAGAGAGAAGGAAATCAGAAGGTCCAGAATCCACAAGGCTGTGCATAGGATTCAGTCAGCAGGGTATTATGCACTTTTATAACTAGATCCAGAAATGTACTGATTACCACATTTGAACTGGGTAGTTATCCACCAAAACACCCCCCCCCCCACTCCCGCAAAATGCAATCTGCCTTATGCGGCTTTGTGTCTTCCTCTTGATCAACACAGTAGGACCATAAATTGTAGGTCACAGACCTGTATTTTATTGATCCTGTCAACTATGTTAGGTTAATGCCTGGAACAAACAGTTCATGACGTTGCCCTCTCATACAGATGCCTTCATATGCAGCAGTCATCCTGTCCGTATGGAGATGAACGATTGCCACTATAATCCTTCATCCCTTTGCCGTTTGTCGGCAGTACATCCCTGTTTACACTGAGCCATGTGTTGCCAACACATTATCGGTGCCGCATGGAAGATGCAATTGCTTGATCAACTAGGGGATCGGCTGTATCTTGACACGGAGTAATTAATGGGAACAAAGCATTTGTATGACTGTTGTTCGTCCTTGATAATTGTCCTGAATCTGATCCCCGGCCCATTTAATTGGGCCCTTACTCAGCATAGAAATGAAGAAGCCTCTGATTGTGGCTGTTTAGCTCCCAAGATGGCGTAATATTCAGTTTGTTTCACCCTTGTGAGTCCTATCATCCTCAAGGCTGTCCGTCCAGTGCCAGTCCATGATGCACAGGTATAATCCAAAGGCATAGTCCAAAACTGGCATAGTGCAAAGGCTTATCTCTGCTTTTTCTGACTTTCATTATACATGGGAGAGCTATTATCAGGGATTGATAGCATTCTCTGTGTAATGGATGATTTACACGGCCACATTTTTGGGAATATTATCGGGAAGAAACATTTGTATGATGTCTCACTTTCTGAGAACTGGCCAGTGTAAAGGTGACGCAGATCACCAAACGAATGGGCAAAATGGGCTGTACACAGGGGTGGCCTGTAAGTTCAGAAAAATCAGAGATATAAATGTATAAATGACAAGTTTTACTGAATCTTTTCCCATAAAACTATATATGAAGCTGCTCAGCTTCTCCTGCTCTGTAACAGGATGCCTGCAGATTGCAACACACTTCATGGTGACAGGTTCCCTTTAAAGGAGTTCTGCACTTTGTTTATACTGATGATCTATCCTCTGGATAGATCATCAGCATCTGATCAGCAGGGATCCGACACCCCCGCCGATCAGCTGTTTGAGAAGGCAGCGGATCTCCAGGAGCGCTGCAGCCTTCTCACTGTTTACTGCCGGCCCAGTGACATCACGACTAGTATCAATTAACCTGGGCGCGGCTAAGCTGCGTTGAAGTGAACGGAGATTAGCCGCGCCCAGGCCAGTTGATACAAGTCGTGACGTCACTGGGCCGGCGGTAAATCAAATGTTAAAGTTCGCAAGTGAAGTAACAAAAAGTTAGGCAAGATTAAAATAAGTTTATATTAATAAAACAATTGTTATTAAAGGGCTTTTCCATGTTCTTTTTTTTTTGTCCACTTAAGCTTTATTCACACGTGAGTGTTCCACGGACGTGTGCTGTACGTGTTCTCCGTGGACAGCACACGTCCCTATTCATTTTAATGTGTGTATTCACGCTTCCGTGTTTTAGCACGGTCCGTGTTTTCAGCACAGATGTATGCTCTATTTTGTCATGTTCACAGATCCATCACGCCCATTATAGTCTATGGGTCAGTGAAAACCACGGATGCAACACGGATGCCATCCGTGTTGAATCTGTGTTTCACGGATCATTAGGAAGCGATGCTTTGAAAATTATTTTTTATCTGTTCAGTGTCAGTGAAACACGGATGACACATGGACACTGACCACCTGCTCACGGATTTGAGCACGGACATGGACGTGTGAATGAGGCTTTAGGGTGCTTCCATGCATTTTTTGGCAAACACACACCATGGAATTCAAGATTTTTTGCCATTTTTAAGGTTAGTTTCACACTAGTGTTGTGAGATCCAGTAGGCTGTTCCGGCAGGGGCGTAGCAGCAACATCGTGGCTTCCAGCAATGCTGAATCCAGAGAGACCTGACAGGCTTTCCCTGCCCGAACAGCCTGCTGGATCTCACAACACTAGGGTGAAACTAGCCTTAGGCCTCTTGCACACGGCCGTTGTGTGCCCGTATTGCGGCCCGCATACGGCGGGTCTGCAATACACAGGCACCAACCCGTGTGCACTCTCCATCACAGATGCGGACCCATTCACTTGAATGGGTCCGCAATCACGGAGATGCGGAACGGAAGCACGGATCGGAACCCCACGAAAGCACTATGGAGTGTTTCTGTGGTGTTTCTGTCCGTGCCTCCGCAAAAAGTTCTATTTTTTTTGCGGTGCGGACAGATCACAGACCTATTCAAGTTAAATTTGCCCGTGCATTGGGGACTGCAAATTGCTGTCCCCAATGCACGGAACGGACCAACAATGGCCGTGTGCAAGAGGTACTTCAGTTATTTGGTCACTTATTTCCATAAGTTATTGTGAGCTAAAACCACAAATGAAGCCTACACAGAAATCACGTTTAAGGGCTCATGTACACGTCCATAGCCATTTTTGCGGTCTTCAAATTGCGAATCTGAAAAACACGGATACCGGCCGTGTGTGTTCTACATTTTGCAGAATGGAACCTCCTGACCTCTACAGAACAGTCCTATCCTTGTCCGGAAAATGAACAAGAATCTTTTGCGCTCCCACTGAAGTCAATGGATTCGCATCCGATACGCAAAAAATGCAGATCGGATGCGTACAAAAACACGTTCATGTGCATGAGTCCTAATGGAAAGATCTGCACCTGTTCTATATTTGGACCTGCATCTGGTTTTGGCTCACAATAAGGGCTCATTCAGACAGCCGTATGTTTTGTTTCGCACCCATTCCGCATTTTTGCGGATAGGGTGCAAACCCATTCATTTCAATGGGAACACAAAAGATGCAGACAGCACACTGTGTGCTGTCCGCATCCGTTGTTCCGTTCCGCGGCCCTGCAAAAAATATACAGCATGTCCTATATTTGACCGCAATTGCAGACAAGAATAGGCATTTTCTATGTGACAGTCATCTGCGGTCCTTAAATTGTGGAACGCACACGGGCCGGTATCCGTGTTTTACGGATCCGCTATTTGCGGACCTCAAAACACATATGGTCATCTGAATGAGTCCTAAGTGATAGAGATAACTGATCAAATACCGTATTTTTCGCCCTATAAGACGCACCGGCCTATAAGACGCACCTGGGTTTTTGAGGAGAAAAATAAGAAAAAAATATTTTTAACCAAACGGTGTGCTTTTGAAGTAATGGTGGTCTGTGAATGACAGTATTATGGGGGGGATCTGTGGATGGCACTGTTATGTGGGGGAGATGTGGATGGCACTGTTATGGGGGATCTGTGGATAGCACTGTGATGGGGGATCTGTGGATAGCACTGTGATGGGGGATCTGTGGATAGCACTGTGATGGGGGCATTTATGAATGACACTGTAATGGATTGGATCTGTGGATGACACATATATAGCATCTTATGCTATATGTGTCATCCACAGATCACCCCAATTACAGTGTCATCCACAGGTGCCCCTATTACATTGCCATCCAAAGATATACCATTTATAATTTTAATCATGTCCCTTATTCCTATAATCCCAGTACAGTAGCCTCTGCTAACCTGCTATACCGATCCTCTAGCAGGCAGAGCGGTGCGGCGGCAGGCTGGTGTGTAACGTCCACACTGACGTCATCTGCCTGCTCCTCCTGCTTCATTCATAAAGTGAAAGGAGCAGGCAGATGACGTCAGTGAGGACGTTACACAGCACCGCTCTGTCTGCTAGAGGATCGGTATAGCAGGTTAGCAGAGGGCTACTGTACTGGGATTATAGGGAATAAGGGGACATGAATAAAGATTATAAATGGTATAAAAGCAGTCACGCTGTTAGCGGCGGGCCGCCCGTCGCGTGTTGACAGGCTCCGCCCCCTCCTCCTTCCATGCTGATACATCGCAGGCTGTGCGATGTATCAGCTTTAACTATAGGAAAATGGTAGCATTCGCCATATAAGACGCACTGCCATTTTCCCCCCACTTTTGGGGGGGAAAAAGTGCGTCTTATATGGCGAAAAATACGGTAATTGAAGTGTGAAACTAGCCTTAGGCCTCTTGTACACGGCCGTTGTTGTTCCGTTCCGTGCATTGGGGACTGCAATTTGCGGTCCCCAATATACGGGCAACGTCCGAGTGGCGGCCGGTATGGATCCAGACCCATTCAACTTGAATGGGTCCGTGATCCATCCGTTCCACAAAAAGATAGAACAAGTTTTATTTTTTTGCGGCAAGAAAGCACGGATCAGAACCCCACGGAAGCACTCTGTAGTGCTTCCGTAGGGTTCCGTTCCGTGCTTCCATTCCGCACCGCATCTCTGGATTCACTTGAATAGGTCCGCATCCGTAATGCACACAGTCGGTGCCCCATGCATTGCGGAACCGCCATATAACGGCCCGCAATATGGCTACTTCGGGGCAACGGCCGTGTGAAGAGGCCTTAGGCCACCTTAGGCCCCTTTCACATGACCGAGTTTTCCGTGCGGGTGCAATGCGTGACGTGAACGCATAGCACCCGCACTGAATCCTGACCGATTCATTTCAATGGGTCTGTGTACATGAGCGTTGTTTTTCACTTCTGCATTGCGTGAAAATCGCAGCATGTTCTATATTCTGCAAGCAAGTGCGTTGCGTTTTTCACTGATGGTTGCTAGGAGATGTTGTTTGTAAACCTTTAGTCTTTTATAACACGTGTGAAAAACGCATCAAAGCGCATTGCACCCGCGCGATAAAAACTGAACAACTGAACGCAGGCAAAACTGAATGGCTTTGCCTGCGAAATCTCACAGTTCTCACTGAACGCATCCGCAACGCATCCGGACCTAATCTGGACACGCTTGTGTGAAAGAGGCCTTATTCTCATGTTTTACTCAGACCTATTTAAAAAAAAAAAAAAACACACATAGGTTTTTAGTGGCATTTTTCTGCACTTTTGCATTTTAGTAGCCTTTTTTATCACTGCATTTTTCATGGTAAAAAACACCATCTCCAGATGTTAACGGAAGATCTATATGGGGAATATGAACGTTCCTGGCGTTTTTATTCATTAGGTAGAGTTTTTTGTCTTTCTTGCTTATTTTTGAAAACACAGCATGCTGGAGCTCACCTTTTTTTTTGCAGTAAATCTGGTTTGTCATTTTTGGTTTAAGGCCTTATTCACACGTCCGTAGTGTTTTGCAGATCCGCAAAACACCTTGCCACCAGCCCTATAGAGATGCCTATACTTGTCTGCAATTGCGGGCAAGAATAGGACATGCTCTATATTTTTGCGGAGCCGCCGTCCGGAAGATGCTCTCCGCATCCATAACGTCCCCATTCAAAATGAATGGGTCCGCACCCGTTCCACAAATTTGCGGAACGGGTGCGGACGTAGATTGCGGACGTGTGAATAAGGCTACGTTCACACGACGACAATTTTTATAATGGGAGTCCATGGTGTCGCATTGCGACATGCAACATGCTGCGACTGCGACGCGACAGTCGCAAAAAATCCATTCAAGATGGGTTTTTCTGCGACTGTTGCGTCGCAGTCGCAGCATGTCGCAATGCGACACCATAGACTCCCATTATAAAAGTTGTTGCGCGACAATAGTGCAACAAAATGTCGCACGACAAATATTGCAGTCAAGTTGTGCCCTATTTGTCGCGCGACTTTTTTTCCCTTGTCAAATGTCGTCGTGTGAACGTAGCCTTAGGCCTACGTCTGACATCTAGTGATCGTTTTCATCTAAGACAGATATAAATTCACTAAACTGGTCTAAATAGTACGCACATGAAAATAAGGCGCATGTGAGCTGAATTTTGGCGCACGTCTCCATGAAAGTACGAAAATTGTGCCGCAACTCGCCGCTCAAAACAGACAGAAAAGTATGCCAGCCCTGGGGTGGCGTAGAAATTAGACTGTTTTTACAACAAAATCTGGCTCAAAATAAGGTGCACTTACATAAATGGGATGTAAATTAGGCGCAAAATTTAGAAAACTTCAGAATTTGACTTAAAACTCAAAATAGGCGTAACAGGTGCAAATGCCTCCTAAACAGGCGCAAAAACAGTTGGTAAATGAGACTTAAAAAAATAGGACAGCCGTAAACGCTTTTTACTCATGAAAACAGATGGCGACACTTTAGTAAATGTGCACATTGGTGTTTTCAACCACCTTCTCTATAGGTAAATGCCATATAGAAAGTGGTAGTGGTAAAAAACCCTGGGGGGAATTTATCAATCCTTCCACACATCTTTTCTGGCCTTAAAAAGTCGCAAACTCCATGTTTTTGACGTTTTAAACATCACAGTGACATAATTTTGTCGAAACTAAAATTTCTACCCTGGGCCCAAAAGGGGGATTTGGTGAGGGAGGTGGGGTGCCCAGCCCATTTATCTTCATTTACTGTACACCAGATTCCGGAGTAACAGGGACAAGCATAGGACTGTTCTATTATGGCCCAGATGTTCCGTTCTGCAAACTGCGGAACGCACACGGCTGGTATCCGTGTTTTGTGGATCCGTAATCTGCAGGCCGCAAAAACAGCAATGGCTGTGTGCATGAGCCCTAAAATGCCAGAGCCAAGTTCATGTGTGAGAGGATCTTCAAAATGCCACAACAAAAACGCAGTGCGGGGTCATTTATTAAGAAACGTGCAACTATTTTAGGTGTAAAAGTAGTCGCAAGTCCCTTTTTTGATCAGCTGTGTCACTGGCTTTATATTCGGCAGTTGGGGGCGGACTAGGACTCCGGCCCTTGCATATTTACTAACGTTTACGGCTGGAAACCGGTGTAAGGGTCCATTCACACGTCCGCAATTCCGTTCCGCATTTGCGGAACGGAATTGCGGACCCATTCATTTCAATGGGGATAGAATATGTCCCGGCCGGGTCCGCAATTGCGGATCCGCACTTCCGGGTCCGCAATTGCGTTCCCGAAAAAAATAGAACGTGTCCTATTCTTGTCCGCACTGCGGACAAGAAAAGGCATTTTCTATGAGTGCCGGGCGATGTGCGGTCCGCAAATTGCGGAACGCACATCGCCGATGTCCGTGTTTTGCGGATCCGCGGATCCGTAAAACACACACGGACGTGTGAATGGACCCTTAATGTTGGTAAAAAAGTCGTTTTCTCTCCAAGGACACTGACTGCTTTTTATTGTTGTCAGATGTGACAAGGCACACACCTCATGAATTAGCAGAATCTTGCAGGGGGAACTAAGAGCGTTCTTAAAAAACGTTCTTACTACGACCCCCAGTGTTTGAATTAATTTCCTATTGGCCAACATGTAACATTTGGTCACTATTCAACAGGGACAGTGCGCCGCAACTTTTATGGATGCTCAAGAAGGGCTGACCACTCCGTAGTCCATGGCTGTGGGACAGTTCCTCAGGAACTGGAGATATTGTCCCTATTTTTGTCAACCATCTGCGCGCTCGCATCCTTGGAGCTTTTAATTGGTAATAGTTTTTTTGCAGCTATGACTTTTGTTTGAGATGGTTTCTCATTTGGTACCTTTAAAGCATAGAATTAAAAGCCGAGTCTTAACATTTGAGCACGTTTTTTTAAGGAAGAAGAAGAGGACATGTTATGAGGACACTGTCATGGCGCTTACGTCCAACCGCCCCAACAGCCAGCGGGCGGTCAGCTTTTACAGGGCGCGAGCAAACTTAGCTACAGTGACCACTGCTGGAGAACTGTGGTATTACACGTTGCCATAAGGCTATGTTCGCGGGGAGGGGCTCTTTTACAAGCAGCTCTCTGCTCTGCGCAATGAGGGGGGAGGGGCAAGAAGCAAGAAGAGTGCGCGATAATCGCTTCACGACTTCAAAATCGAATTGCAAATTTCGATGCAGGTGCTCTGGAAACGGATTTATTGTGGGGGCTAGAAGCGGCGCTGTGCCGCTGAGCGATGGTGCGCAGCCGCAACCACGCCTCCTCTTTTAGCCTATCAGGTGGCCCGCTGCGAGAAACTCCGCTCCAGAAATGACGAGAGCAGCATGTTCTCACGTGCAGCAGATTTTCACAGAACACCGCCAGACACAATTCCAACCACAATATGGCTGACGCTTTACGTATGCAGGGATTTCAATCAGAGCGGAAATGACGACACTAGAGTGATGGGAACACCGTGAGCCTTCCAGGAAGTGGTCCATTGCGACTTCCGGCGGCCGAGTGTGCTCTGGCGGGAAGAAAAGCAGTGCCGGTACCGCAGGACACGTGACACAATGGCCGACACGTTGGAGTTTAACGATATATACCAGGAGGTGAAGGGCTCTATGGTAAGAATAGACATGTCAGGCGCAGTGTGTGTACTGCGTCATATGCTGCCTGGTCCATCATTGACATCGCTGAACGTCTCGACAGGGGTCACATCTGCAGACTTTGGGTTGTGGACGTGCACTATATAGACTTCCATCCAGCTGTTCACACTGACCCTGTACACTGGTGTGCTGGTATAGATAGCAGCAGCTGGCGATGTGCCATAGGGGGCCATCATGTGGCATGAATGTATGCGACATGACTAGTGTTGAGCGAACCTGTGTTTTAAGGGTACTTTCACACTAGCGTTAGTGTGATCCGGCAGGCAGTTCCGTTGTCGGAGCTGCCTGCCGTATCCGCTGGTCAGTGTGACAGCCGACAGCATTTGTAGACGGATCCGGGTGCGGATCCGTCTACAAATGCATTGCAAGAACGGATCCGTCTCTCCGCTTGTCTTTTTCACAGTTTTCCCGGTCTGCGCATGCGCAGACCAGAAGGACGGATCCGTCCTTCATTTGTTTCACAATGCCGGATCCGGCACTAATGCAAGTCAATGGGAATTAGTGCCTGATCCGGCATTCCGGCGACTGATCAGGCATTTTGGACGGACATGATACCGCAACATGCTGCAGTATTATGTCCGGCCAAAACGCCTGACAGTGACTGAACGGAAGGCATACTGATGTAAACTGAAGGATTTCTATCCATTCAGATTGCATGGGGATATGCCTGATTAGTTCTTTTCCGGCATAGAGCCCTTTTGACGGAACTCTATGCCGGAAAAGAATAACGCAAGTGTGAAAGTACCCTAAGTTCTGCGTCCAAAGTTCTGGTTATCAAAGAATCCCGTTATGGATTCCGCTACCACGGACTATAACGGAATTTGGAATCCATAACAGGATTCTTTGATAACCTGAACTTTGGACGCAGAACTTAAAAAAACAAGTTTGCTCAACACTAGACATGACAACATATGATGCCATGAAGAGCCCCGTTAGACAGTTGCCTCAAAACGCAGCTGTGAGACCCCCATAATCCTATCATGTGACCCAGGCAGTCTGATCATCAGTAGTGTTGAGCGAACTTGTTTAAGTTCTGCGTCCAAAGTTCGGGTTATCGAAGAATCCTGTTATGGATTCCGCTACCACGGACCATAACGGAATTTGGAGTCCATGGCGGGATTCTTCAAAAACCCGAACTTTGGACGCAGAACCTAAAAAAAAAGTTTGCTCAACACTAATCATCAGATCACCGCAGACCATCTATAGCGTTCCCTCACCAGATCTACCACTAGAGCCGGTGAATGTTGACTGCATGTCTCCCCTTTATGACGTGTACGTACAGTGGTTGTAGACATGAGCAGCAAGGGGCCGGCCCCGCTACCCGAGACTTCCACCCAACCCCTCTTGTTTGACAGGGCCTGATATCTTGCCTGGTCCTGCCAATCTCGCTCTGGCGCCGTTGCTCCAAGTTTTGCCTCAAGCGCAGATATCGTCTGTGCATGTGCCACTGACATCTGGGTACACCTGGAATCAGAGGCAGTGGATTTGGATAGAGCAGCGCCTCCCCCACTACCTGCCGTACTCGGATGTTGGTGGCATCTGCGCTGCTCGGGTAGCAGCAGTAGATCCCTTCTGCCACTTCTCGGGGTGTTGCCGCTGGCCCTGTTAATCACAAGGGATGGGGGAGTCTCTTAAGCACTGGGGGCAGCCCCTCACTGCTCCAGAAGCTGATCTTGAATCTTTTTATTTTCCAAAGAATCTGTGAAAAATGAAAGGTGGAATCTGATTGGTTGCTATGGGCAACTAAGTCAGTTTTACTTTAAACCACTTTTGGTAAATGTCCCCCAAAGTCTTTTTTATGAGAAGATGTTCACAAGGGAGACCCCCAGCATTTACCTGTATTCTTTGGGTGAATGTATGTTTTTCCCACAGCGCCTCCGCTGGTGGTAATGAAGCACTTAACAGTTCCTTTTGGGACTAGTGGGCAGTTTATGTTCGGGTACTTTCACACTTGCGTTAAAGTTTTCCGGTATTCAGTTCCGTCCTAGTTGCTCAATACCGGAAAAAAACGCTTCAGTTTTATCCTAATGCATTCTCAATGGAGAGCAATCCGTTCAGGATGCATCAGGATGTCTTCCGTTCAGTCACTCTTACCGTATTTGGCCGGAGAAAATACCGCAAGTGCAGACCTTTTAAAAATGCAAAAAAAAAAAATTCCGGATCCGTTTTTCCGGATGACACCTGAGAGACTCATCTGGATCTGTCTACACGACTTCCGTATCCGGCGACTGAACTGCCTGCCGGATCCTCACAACGCAAGTCTGAAAGTACTGTAACACATGTGCTGTTCCTCCAGAGTTAGGGCTTATGCCTACAAACGTATTTTTTGTCCATGTCCGTTACCTTTCTTTTATTTTTTGCACCCCGTATTCGCAACCATTCACTTTCATGGGTCGGCAAAAAATGGAAACGACTCCGCGTGCGTTTCGTATCCCTTTGTCCGCAAGTCTGTTTTGCAAAAAAAATATAACATGTCCTATTCTTGTCTGTTTTGTGGACAAGGACAGGTATTGTTACAATGTATCCGCAAAAAAAAACGGATGTCATACTTTGTTTTTACGGATCCATGTTTTGCAGACCGCGAAATACATACGGTCGTGTACATGAGCCCTTAGAGAGACTCTATGAATGCCCTCTGTCCTGACAGGGTAGTTATACGTGGGTTGTAGCTTTTGGGGCACATGCACACAACAATTTACCGTACATGAGCTATATAAACTTAGTAAAAAGGAATGGGCTGTAACCAGTCCTGTGGGATCAGGAGAGCCTTTGTCAAATTCACAAATATGTACCCCACACATGCACCCACAATGTGCCCGCCGCTGGCAGGGTGCTACATCTATACCAATAGGAGGACCAGATACAGGGCTCCGTGCTAAACAACCAGATCAAATGAATGCTGTGTGATGAAAGATGTCACTGCTCACTGTGCATCTCATGCTGACCCCTCTCCCCCTCCAAAAGCAACACAATGGACACGGACCATCGAGGCTGGACCATGGAGCATTGGAAGAAGGGGGTCTGGTCTGACGAATCATATTTTCTTGCCATTATGTGCCTGGCCGGTTGCATGTGTGTCACTTGTCTCTGTGGAAATAAGCTAAGCCAGCAGAGACATGGTCATGCTCTGGGCAATGTTCAGCTGGGAAACATGTATAGGTTACTTTCACCCGTTCCACCTACCTAAAGGTTGTCAATGTCACCACCACTATTCTCGAATGTTTGTGGCCTCATTCAGCAGAATATTGCCCAAGCAACACCACAAAACTGTTCAGAAATGGTTGAGGAACATGACATAGAGTTCAAGGTGTTGATTTGGCCTCCAGCTTCCTCAGGTCTACCTCTCATTGAGCATCTGAGGGATGTGCTGGAGAAACGAGTCCGATGGCGGCCCCACCTCACAACTTACAAGATTTAATGGATGTGCCGCCAACATCTTGGTGCTAGATCCAATGGGACATCTTCAGAGGTCTTGTGGAGTCCGTGTCTCAGTGGATCAAAGCTGTCTTTGTGGCACAAGAGGGACATACACAATATTAGGCCGGTGGTTTTAAAAGGGTTTTCCATCTTCGGGGGCCATTAAGGCAGACTTTGCCACGTGATCGGACATACAAACCTAATTCCTGCTGCTGGGTTGCAGCTCCTCGGGTATCAACATCCGGTTTGATGGCTGCTGCCGTCAGTCACTGGTTGCAGCTATGACGTGTCCCGTTTTCGTCATGTCAGTTTATGTCCTGTAAATGTCAAATGACCCACTGACGTGCCGAAAACGGGACTTGTTTTCTGCAGGGACTAAAAGCTTGGAATTGAGCAGCAGCAGGACTGCAGACAGGTGAGTAGGGCTTAGGTTAGGACTCCAAGAGTTGCCAGCTCAGAGGCTGGACAATCCCTTTAAATTCCACTGAATCTCCGCATTCACAGCTTCTTCTAGTCCCTGCCGTGACCACCGAGGCCAATCACCGACCTCGGCAGTCACGTTACTGGTTAGTATCCCAGGTGTTGCCATCCTTTCATGGTAGGCTAGGTGATTTATCTCCAGCCTGTTATCACTGGTAATCGTAGGTGACCTTTGGTGAGAATGCTTGTGTCTTATATTAATCATTTTTTTGTGTTTTCTTTTTTCCTGTTATAGAACGATGGCCGTCTACGTTTATCCAAGGTTGGGCTCATGTACAAGAACAGTAAGACGGGGAAGGTGGAGAATATTGCAGCTGCTGATCTTGCAGAGGGTGTGTGGCGCCGGGTAGCACTTGGGTACGGCATCAAACTTTTAACACGTGCAGGCCATGTGTATAAATACGACGGCTTCAGGGAAGCGGTAAGTACGCTTGTATTCCACCATGTATGTCACGCAGTACAAGATTTAAAGGGGACCTTTCACTGGTCCACAGTTTATGAGGCAAATGTATATACATGCAGAGCGGCACCCAGGGATGACCCTGCACTTACTCGTATCCCTGGGTGCCGCTCCGTTCGTCGCCTGTAGCCCCCGGTATCGGCGCGCGTGCGCGCGCTTCTCCTATTTTTGCCTGGGGCGGAGACATCTTTTGCCCTAGGTATCTACTTCTCCCAAGCCTGGAGCGCTAGCCAATGGTATCCTGGATATGAGCTGAGCGCTGCGATGGGCCAGCGCTCCAGGCTTGGGAGAAGGAGACGCCCAGGGCAAAAGATGTCTCTGTCCCAGGCAAAAATAGGAGAAGAGCACGCGCGCCGATACCGGGGGCTACAGACGACGAACGGAGCGGCACGCAGGGATACAAGTAAGTGCAGGGTGATCCCTGGGTGCCGCTCTGCATGTATATACATTTGCCTCATAAACTGTGGACCAGTGAAAGGTCCTCTTTAACTAAGGGTAGCTGCACATGTTGTGCATTACATGCGTTTGTTTTGTGCTAGAAAAAAAAAAACGCAGCGTAATACAGTACTAGCAAAGTGTGTTAGATGAGACAAATTTCATGTACGCTTTGCTTTTTTCTTAGCTCTGGAAATTGACCTGCCGTCCGGATTTTGAGATCACCTTTTACAGAAAAAAACAAATTAAATCCACACCAAAAACCGCAAGTAACACGTGTGGTTTTTGGTGTGGAGCCACAAAGAAATTGGTGCAGATAAACCTCTACCCGTGTGCAGGTTACCTAAATACTGTCTCCTGCCAGAAGTGACAACAGCAGACGCATCCTGGCCAGTGGGTGATCCAGTACACCAGGCGTCCATCGCTGTCATGGGAGGTAAACAGTCAGTGATTGTCTACCTGCCACTGTGTTGTCCTGTAAGTGACATCCTGGGTTCTGCTGATGGCCTAGCATGGCACTCACCGCTTCTGCCTGTAAATGGAGAATTTCTATTTACAGGTAGATTTCAGGTTGTTGCTATTCTGCATGTGCTCCCTACATCTTTGAAGGGTGTGTGACATAAGACGCCTCTCCTGGCATATTCTTGGGGCTACACCATCCTTGTAGTGAGAACATTGTCTCAAGCACCCTTCCTTGACATCATGAGGGCAGCTTATTGGCTTACATGCTCACATTTGTCTGCCTTCTTCACTCCCAATTTAACTTTCATCTCATGCAGGCAGATTGTAGAAGCCATAAGTGTGTAATCTGTATAGGACGACTCCCACATCCAGCCGCCATCATGGCGTTAGCTGGAGGACTACAAGCCCTTATCTTGCACAGTGCCACTCTTGTTCAAGTGGCTATATCTGCTATTGCATTCAGTTGAGTGGCTTCACCAGTGTTAACTGGGCTGTACGTGTCAAACAATGCGAACACATTTATTTTATGTTTCTCCGCAGGAGTATGAAAAGATTTCAGACTACTTCAAAACACAATTCCACGTGGACTTGGTAGAAAAGGACCTGTGTGTTAAAGGATGGAATTGGGGCAGTGCAAGGTTTGGAGGTGCGACCACTAAAAAAAATACTGCTGGAAATTTATGAAACCGTCTAAAAGAAACACTGTTCTGTTGCTGATAGCAGTCAATCACAGCACAGCTTTAGATATCATAATTCTGTACTGTTATTGATCAGTTATACTGATCAGTCTGTTTGCAGATTTCTCAGTCCTGTCAGCTGATGGCTCATGTGAAGCCTTATCTCTGATCTCAACACTCATTTAAACCATATTCTTATCAGGTTGATATGAGGTTAGCTATAATGAATGTTTATGAGGTCAGGAGATCAGAGAAGAGCACCACATGAGCAGTCCGCTGACACTGAGAAATGATACTCTTCAGACAGACTGATTTTATTTTTTTTTAACCCCTGTAGCTCAAAAATGTCTGAAAAATTTTAACGTCCAATTGAAAAAAAATAATTTTTAGCCCAAAATGAGTAAAATGCAATCATAAAAAACTAAATTGACCAGAAGAAGTCCATAGACTTTAGATTTTACCAATTGACTTTGTTTTGCCACCTCTTTTGGACTGCTTTGCTGGGTTATTATAACGTATCTGATTGTTAGAAGTTCAGATGCATGTATTTCCCCCCTGTTGCTGCAGTCAGTAAGTAGACGCCAGCACTGGCGATGATTTCCCAATGTGGAACACAGTATATGACCTGTGGGCAGACAAGGAAGAAAATTCTGTTAGTAAGATGTGCTCTGTGTTTTTCTCTTCTTGTGTAGGACAACTACTCTCATTTGATATTGGGGAACAGCCAGCATTTGAACTCCCTCTAAGTAATGTGTCTCAGTGTACCACGGGGAAGAACGAGGTCACACTGGAGTTTCATCAGAATGATGATTCGGAGGTGTCTCTCATGGAGATTCGTTTCTATGTCCCTCCC